>CM053770.1:84515847-84731724 GCA_028658325.1 Potorous gilbertii | reverse complement strand
ATTTTCTTTTGTGTTATGTTTTGTTTTGTTTTGTTTTATGGTTTCTCCCATTCATTTCAATTCTTCTATGTAACATGACTATGGTGAAATTGTATTTAATAGAAATGTATGTGTAGAATCTATAGAGGGAGGGAACTATGGAACTGGATAGCAGAATGAAGCAGATCATTTTCTTCTGTGTTATGTTTTGTTTTATTTTATGGTTTCTCCCATTCATTTCAATTCTTCTATGTAACATGACTATGGTGAAATTGTATTTAATAGGAATGTATGTGTAGAACCTATAGAGGGAGGGAGGAGGGAAGGAGGGGGAGAAAATTAAGATATGTGGAAGTGATTGTAGAAAACTGAAAAAAAATAAATGAATTTTTTAAAAAAAGATATATCTTCTTCACAGGCCTTTCTGGATTCCTTTAACTAAGAATTCCCTCCTGTCCAAATTACCTTGTTTTTAACTATTTTGTATGTAGTTGTATTTATTCCCCTAACTTTTATTCTGTCATTACTTACGTATGTCCTTGTCTCCACCATTAAAATGTACACTCCTAGGGAGCAGGGACGATTTCATTCATTGTATTCTGAGCATCTTAGCACAGTAGCTAGCACATAGTAGGTGCTTAATAAATACTTCTTAATTGATCCATTAATTAATCTGAGGATTTGAGTAGCTCAACTGCATAAGAAAAGGTTAGCAGAAACAAGGAACTTGCCCCAAGGACATAAATTGCTTTAGTACCTTTTCCTCAGCTATTCATTTTCATAGCAGAGAGGAAAATTTGATAAATGTACTTCATGGTCGCCATGAGTCTGAGTGAAGTCCCTCAGTGAGGGAACCTAGCTTCATACCAAGAAAGATATTAAAAAAGAGAGAATATACATCACTTGTTTTCTGCTTAGGGGGTAACAAACAAACAGAATTGTAAAGGCTTCTGCCAATCTCGGGCTAAGGGTGTCTACACTTTCTAAAAGATTACAATAACCACCCAGATGAGCAGAAAACTGGAACTACCAGAAACTATAGCTGTCTATCAAAGAGAGAATATAGTCCAGTGGATTGGCCCATCCAACAGCAAGGCCAGCTTACAAGAGAATCAATCCATCTTCATGACCCCAGTTGGAGTTTTCTTGGCAAAGACACTGGAGTGGTTTGACATTTCCTTCTCCAGTTCATTTTACATGTGAGGAAACTGAGGCAAACAGGGTTAAATGATTTGCCCAGAATACAGAGCCCTATAATGAGTCTTTTCCTTCTCAGCATCTCTAGCATTCCAAGTTCTTAATACCAGAGGCATTAGTTCCTCCTGATGGTGATACCCTACAGTATCCTAGGAAGCTCCTCCATTTCCCTTCCCAATGACTCAGCCATTGCCCCTACCTGAGTCACAGATTCTACACCATATTATAATTCTATGATTCTGAAGTTCATGGATGGCCTTCTCACCTGCAGTGCCCAAACTGCTTTGCCTAAGAATGATGCTAGGAAAAAAAAAGAATTTGTAACAAGATTCTTCCTGAGTGGGTAATTTAAGAGGAAAAGAGAATGTTAGAAGCAATGCCTCCATATGAGGACTTTAAAGGGAATGGGAAGAGATTCTTCTCCCAACCAAGCTTTAAAGCCCAGAGCAGCAACCCCAACCAGACTGATAACTCTGATAACCTTCACCAGCCTGACCTGACTCAAAAGTCTCTGTCTGTTCTATTTCCTTTTCTTTTTAAATTTTAATGTTTAAATGTTACCCTTTATTTTTAGATTACCATAATTTCCAATATAATGTAAACTGCTTAAGAGTAGACAAGGTTTCATTGCTTTGGTATTTGTAAGCTCAGCACCTAGCTCAATGGGTAGGTACTTAATAAATCCTTGGTTATTGATTGCTTCTAAATATGCTCCTCTGTCACCCTTTCCCAGAAAGCCGTTCTTTGTAATAAAAAAGAAAAAGAAAAAGCAACTTAGCAGAACCAACATATGAACTGACAGTATATACAATGTGCTATACCCATAGGCCCCCACCTCTGCAAAGAAGGGATATGTGCATTTTGCTTTGTTTTTATCTTTTTTTTTCACATATGCTGGAAAACTTTGTTGTATAAGGAGTAAACTGGTTGGATATAGTTTCGATGTATTGACAACAGCCAAAGCATCATAATCTGCACCAAATATAGGCTCTCTCTCTCTCCTTCTCTCGCTCCCTCCCTCCTTCTCTCTCTTTCCATTTTCCATCCCTTCCTTTTCTCCCTTTTGTCTCTCACTCTCTCTGTGTCTCCGTTTCTCTCTATCCCTGTCTATCTGTCTCTCTGTTGAACTTAGCTAACTGGATGTCAGTTTCTTTACAGCTGACTTTATTTGATGTTTGTTGGCCTTAACATTCACAATGAAAAACAGTGTTGACACAGTTTGAATCTTCACCAAAGTAGACCCAATGGCCAAGGGAAGCTTAAAGATGGCACAGTGATCAGGCCTGATCTTCACAGGGGCAGTTTCCCAAGGTCACGTAAACTGTCTTTGAAGACGAAGTGTCTGTGTCACTTAGAGTTTGGGGAGAGTCTGATTGTCTTGGCACATGCCTTGGTACATCATGGCTGGTACACCAGAAGGGTATGGACTCCAACAGCCTTGTTCATATTCAAGGTCTTTGACTTAGCTTCTGTCTTGGGTGGGGAGGGAACAACCACTTCATTCTTTGCCTTTGGGACCATCTTAGAAGAGATGGAAGGAGGTTCATTTTTTTGCCTCTTTGGACCAAGTTTGGCCATTATAAATACATAGCATTCAGTTTCAATTTGTGTTGTTTTTTCCTGCCCCACTGTTTTAATTCATGAAGACCTGATTTCCAAAACCTCTGCTTGCCTTCAGTCTCCTAACAGAGGATTCTTTCTAGACCTTTCAATCAACCTGACAAGTGCAGTGCCCTTTAAATTTTCCTCACTCTCAGTCAGTTAGTCAACAAGTATTTATGAAATCTATGCTATGGGCCAGGCGCTTGGCATATAAATAAAAACAAAAACATCTCCTACCCTCATGGAGTTCATATTTAATGGAGCAGACAACCTGTAAACAACCACGCACAAATAAGATCTATGCAAGGCAAACTGAAGAGAAGCAACGAGAAAAGGCACTAGCACTCGGGAGGTGGGGAAGGGTTTCTGAAAAAGGGTGGGGGCTTAAGCTTGAAAAAGATGGGGAAGCCAGGAGGCAGAGGTAAAGAGGAAGAAAAATCCAGGTATGGAGCTGTTATTTGTTCTTTGCCTCAGGGAAGGTGTCTTGACTTCCTGAATGTTGGATTGAAGTGACATAAAGTTGTACACAGTCATCAGCCTCACTCTCTCTTCCAGAGCCAACAAAATCCAGGGGCAAGACAAAAGTTAGGGCAACTGGAGATAGCCCAGGATGTAGTGGATGCCCATGGCATCTTCAGTAGTATGGTGTACAGCCAATAAAAATACATGGAGTTGGGAGATGAGGTGTCATGTGAAGACCAGTTAGAAGGCCAATGTCATTGGCAGGGAAGGAGTAAGGGAAGGGAATACCATGATGTGTCAGGTACTAGGCTAATAGCTTTTTATAAATATTATCTTATTTGATCATTTTTAAAAGGGTAGAAATAGGCAGTAGGGAAACAACCAGTAGACAAAGAAAGCCTAAAAATTAGTGAGTGAGTGGGGATGAGAGGGAAATAAACCTACTAGAAAAGATTGAATGAAATGGGATTAAGGGGGCATGTAGAGGGGTTTGCTTTGAAGGAAGAGACAATGTGAAAAAACATCTAGATAATGTGAAATGAGGAGGTGAGAGAAAAGGGATCTCTTGTCAAGTAACTTTTTTTTTTTCCTAGCGAAATATGAGCAAAAGTTCTATATGTAAGGAGGATTTTGTTAGCCTTTTAGAGTTCAGCTTCTCAGGATCCATGGTCATGTGAACATCTAGTTTCCAGGTGTTAAATAATAACTCCCAGAATAGCCCCAAGGATTCTTGATAGTTTTTAGCATTATAGTGACAGACAGTTCTGCTGAGACTGTGCTGTGAGATAAGGGATGACATAATGTAATATTTATTATACGTGCACAGAACGATGATATTGCTGAAGTTAACCTGCAAGCTTAGTATTAGCAAGCTTTGTCTGTTGCCCTATAAAAAGAAGTGGGCACTGATCAGTTAGAGGGGGGAATTCATGGAGAAAAAAACACCGGGAACCCATAGAGGAATGTGTGTGTACCTTTACAGGCCCCCACTGAGGCTGGAGGGGATTTAGGAGAGTGTACAAACAGTGCTTGTCTCGATTGATCCCATCAAGATGCAGAGTAATTGCTCCCCCCCTCACCAGTCCCTGAGAGAAGGATGATTAGGGAATGCTGTAGGAGCTGTTTCTCCCAGAAAACATTTGAGAAGACTAGACTAGAATAAAGCTGATTATTAATCTCTCCAAAGCTGTCTGCCTGTCTGACCAGATCAAGGGTGAATTTGTTAAGAGTCTAGAGTCCAAAACCTCCAGTCCAACAAGCATCCTGTATGCTATCAGTGAAACAAATTTCTAGCTGGGAAAGGGTAGCTGGGAAGCTTGAAGGGGGATGCAAAGCTCTGAAATAACTAATGTGATGAGCGAATTGACCAAGGAAGTTGTATAGGATTTCTGGAGTGAGGGCTCAATTGATCTTCTGTAAGAAATATGTAATGGACCCAATCAGCAAGTTTTATGATTTTTCTTCAGTTCTATTAAGCAGCAGCATATGAATAGGAGAGTATTGGATAGGAGGAGTAATTCAAGGTTGGGGATTGGCAAGGAATGTTTGCCAAGGGGGGGGGGGGGGGACAAGGAAATTGAATGTAGAATTGAATTGGTTCATCAAGGGGTTGAGATAGGGAAGGGAAAAAGGTGTATCTAGTGAGGGAATTTAGAGGAGGAGGTATTGGGGGAGGGAGGAAGGAAGGAAGGAAACAGGCATTTATTAAGTGCCTACTATTGTGCCGGGCATTATGTGAAGTGCTTTATAAATATTACCTGATTTGGTCCTTACAACAATCCTGGGAGGTAGCTTATTATCCAATTTTACAGTTGGGGAAACTGAGGCAGATTTCCCCAGGGTCACACAGCTAGTCTGTGTCTGAGACTGGACTTGAGCTTAGCTCTTTCTGACTCCAGGCACAGTGTTTTTGCTCCACCCACTTTCCTCTCTTGGAGGTCACCGTGAGGACAAAGAACAGGGGTTAATTGTAATAAGACCGAAGACAGAATAATAAAAATAGGAAGACAAAAAATTCTGATCAGATAAAGATATTTACTGTGCCCTTGGGACAGAAATGACATGTAGTATTCTTATCTGTTCCAATTCACAAGTAGCCCAGGTGATTCTGGGCTTCCTGGAATTTCTGTGAAGAATTCCAGACCTGTCCCAAACACCAAAGCTTTTGCCAACACTAACCAGTACCAGAAACAGGAATCGACTAGAGACGGAGGAGACTGGCAGGATCCGTTAAATGAGGATGGCAAGAGATCAAACTCCAAAGAAATAGGCAAGACTGGTGGGACAGATAATTCAGATCTAACAGGTAAAAAAGCTCAAAGCCAACTATGTCAGGAAGGGTTGGCCAGGTACCGTAGCTCTTGGAAATCAGAGATCACAGCAGGAGACACGGGGTGATGTCTGATCCTAGGGTAAAAGATACATTCCTTCTGTTCTGTTTCATACTCCCAGTTGGGACTAAATAACCCCATGAAATCCTGCCATGAGAATTGAGATGACTTTCGGTTTGAGAACTGGCAGTCTCCTGAAAACTAGACAAGGATGATGGGCAATAGTAGAGGGATGAGGGAGGAGCCCCAAATCAATCAGCTTAGGGTGCTAAAACAGGCAGAGAGTGGAAAAGGAAAAACCCCAGGTGATACTTAGTCTGGCTGCTCTTGGTCTTGCCTGGAACCTGTTTCTTCACAAATGCCTCAAGGGACTGTCTTAGTATGGCTTGCCTCTCTAAGCTCTCTTTAGGGGCTAGAGTTTTGGACTGAAGCTACACTCAATTTTAGCAGGTTGGAAAGTGCTGCTGGGATCCTAGGAAGAACCCTGATCAAGGAAGCTACAGAATACTACTCACAACTGTAGCTCCTGAGCTCCCAGCTGTATACTTCTCATTTAAATAAATCAGCTGAGATAACACCTTTAACTCTCAATCATGAAACACTTATTAAACAGAATGGAAAGCAAGGATACTTATAACATAATAGTCTACCCATAAATTTGGGTCATAATCTCCCACCAAAGCACAGAATATTCATGGGAAAGCAAGGACACAAACTTTTAGCTCAACTCATTCCTTGACTGGGTGTGCTCTCTTTTCAATAGCATTTCCCCTAAATCTATTGGCAAGGAGGTGAGGTGCACCTAGATAGAGAGAGTATTGGGATTGAGAATCAGGAAGACTCATCTTCTTGAAGTGAAATCCAATCTCAGACACTGCCTAGCTGTGTGACCTTGGGTAAGTCACTTAACCCTGTTTGCCTCAGTATCTTCAACTGTAAAATGAGATGGAAATGGTAAACCACTCCAGTATCTCTGCCGAGAAAACCCCACATGGCATCATGAAAAGTCAAACACAACTGAAAAACAACTCAACAATAAAAAGCTAGTTTGCAAAGGTATTCAGATCTGATCTCTTGGCTGAGCTCATAGGGGTTTCCCCCTTCAAGCCACAGCTGGTGGCAAACAGCAAGGCATGTAAGCCTCTCCTTTCCTCAAGCAGCTTTGTTAAAACAGCTAAAGTTTCTCCTCTTTCTCACCATGCAATCAGTTCCCAACAACCAATTTTTTTTGTTTAGTTGTTGTTATAACTCTGAAAGCAGTCATTAAGTCAGTATTATCATTCCAGAAAAGAGCTGGCTATCAATTGTCCTATGACTCTCCTCACCATCCCAGTAATTTTCAGACCAAAACAACCTCCCTGATCAGATTTCCTAATTTGGGTCCAAACAGTCAATTTAATAATCATTTCTTAAGTGTTTATTGCGTGCTTCTGTTGGGGAATATGATACATATGCAAATAACTATGATACAAAACCCAAACAAAAGTGCACCAAAGAAACAAAATCAGAAACAAACGTTCCATTTCCCTAGTCCAGACATGCACCTTAATCCACAGCAAATTTTTTGCCTACCTGAAAAAGTTAACTACCCAAGAGTCTTCTTTAAAAAAAAAAAGTTTTATTGATACCACTTATCTTTACATCACAGTCATTTTCTATCACTCCCCCTACTCCATCAAAACCCTCCATTGTGACAAGTCATTTTCTATCACTCCCCCTCCCCATCAAAACCTTCCATTGTCACAAGGAAAAACAATTAAGGAAAAACATTTCGCACAATAGTCTGTGCTAACGGTGCCTGACCTGTCGAAGCCTGAAGTATGTTTCATTATCTCCTCCCCAGCACCTTGGTTTTTTTCCATTCCTCAGAGTTTGGTTTTCTTTAAGTACTTTTTCATTTACACTATTACAATCACTGAGTCTACTGCTTCTTATGGTTTGGCTTGTTTTACTTTATCAAGTGCTTCGTATGATTCTTTTCGTTTTCTCTCACTTCCTCATATTCATTATTTCTTACTGTGGAATAATATTTCATGGCTTTCCTATACCACAGTTCTTGCAGACAATCCCCAGTTGATGGGCATCACACTTTGTCTCCAGTTCTTTGCTGTCTACACAAAGAAGACTGATCTTATTATTTTGGATCATGACTGTCATTCACTTCCTTAGAGTGTAAGTCAGTTATGGGATTGCTGGGCTGAAGGGTATGCAGAGTTTAATCACTTTTCTTGGCTACAGATAGGGCTTATTGAGCCACTTACCCCCAATTCACTAAAAGTAAGTAACAAGACAGACTGATACCTTAGGCAAGTCTGACTATATCTCAATCAATCAAATACTTTAGACTGTGAAAAATTCTTGAAAGCCACTGGATGAACTAGGGAGAGATATTGTATAGTAAGAAGGTTTAGATTTGCTGAAGAAAATTAGTCATACCTGTTGTTGCTGCTGCTGCTGCTGCTGTCTGTTCTTCGTTGTCGAAGAGGACCATGACATCAGGAAGGGGTGGCCATGACTTGCAAGTGAATTAGATTTAAGACTCCTCTGGAGTCATCTGGGTCCAATGGTGAGAAATATAGATCAGGACAAGTGGAGATGGCCATCAGTACACCCTATGGGTCACCTAGAAAATACCAAGCAAATTCCAGAATCAAGAGAGAATCAAAGGAGTGGCAAAGTAGCAAGCCAGGAACCAAGCAGTTTCATACCAGCCCCCCAAAAAGAGTCAATTCTGTGGGAGGAGAGCTCTTTGGCCTCAGCCTTCCCCAAATCCCTTAATCAGAATGATGTGAAGAAAAGGTCTCTCTATGCAATGTATTGTAAACTTACAGAAGCAGTCTACCCTAATGCACATGCTTCCAAGACTCAGGCCTCTTGTCAGTTTCCCTATTACGAGAATAATTCGAAATTGAAATCTAGAATGGATACACCACTTCACAAAGTTCACTAACAAGGCATCAATGTGTCTATCTTCCCATAACCCTCTTCAATGTCCTTTCTGCTAAAAGTAAATTATAAAAAAATTATAAACTAGACCTTAAATGAAAAACAAAACATAACAAATCAAAACAACAAACTGATTGCTCCCTCTCCCTGCATCTAGATCCTCCTATCGCCAGTTTTCTTCTCTCAGGGTCCTGGTCCCTGTTCCATTAACTGCTAAAAGCTGCTCTGCTGAGGCTATAGAAAGCAGAGTAGTCCAAGAAAGAGATTTTAGATTTTACTGGTCCACATATAGTTTGTGTTGGGAAACACTGAGAAAAAACAAAAGTGTTACATGTGGACTATGAAGGAAAAGACAATTTTGAATTAAGGGTGACAGGAATAAGGGATGGCTTCATATAAAAAAGGTAGAATTTAATCTGGATCTTCTGGAATAGGTAGGACTTACAAAAGAATGCATTTTTATGCATTTATTTTTTACATGCATAATCTCTCCCTCCCACTACCCCCTACCCAGCTGAATAACAAAACTGAAGAATAAAATCCTCATAATAAATACACATAGTCCAGCAAAACGAATTCCTATGTTTGCCCTGTCCTGTGTCTCTCTGTGTTTAAAGTTCATCACCTCTCTTGTGAAAGGTAAGTGGCATGTTTCATTTTCAGTCTTTTGGACTTGTGGTTTGTTGTTGTATTGATCAGAGTTCTAAATTTAGTTTTTCAAAGATTTTTCCTCTATAATGTTAAGGTTGTATGAAAGTTCTCCAAGTTCTGCTTGTTTTGCTTTGCATCCGTTCATAGAGAACCTCCTGACTTCATGTGAAATGTCCTATTTCATTATTTTCTTACAAAACAATAATAGTCCATTTCATATATATGTATATATATATGAATATATATGTATATATCACAACTTATTTAGCCATTCACCAATAGGAAAACACCCTCTTAGTTTTCAGCTTTTTGGCTACGACAAAAAGATCTAACTTATTTCTACAAAGATATAGGAAAACATATACATATAGTGACTTTTCCTCTTTCTTTAATCTCTTCAGGATATAGGCCTAGTAGGGGACAAAGACTATTCACAGCTCACTAACTTTGGGGGCAAAGCTTCAAATGACTTTTCAAAATGGCCAGACTAATTCATAGCTCCATCAGCAGTGCACTAAATAGGCCAATTTTAGGTTAAGTAAAATTTCAGAACACATTTCAGGTTCAGAGAAATCTGTAAGTAAAATCAGAGAAGTGGGAGAGTTCAAGAAATGTCCAGAGAATCATGAATAATGAAGTTTGAAGTGTCAAGTATGTGGACACCATTAATATAAGATGAAAGTTGGAAAAGTAAGATGATGTCAGATTATGAATGGCCTTGGATACCAGACTTAAGGATTTGTGACTGTAATATATAGGAAATAGGGTGTTGAGTCAAGGAGGGTCAAAATCAGATCCCTGAACAATAAATTAATTTTGCAGCAGCACAAAGATGTTTGAGAGAGAAAGGAGACTGGAGAATTTCAGACATGGCCAATATGTGAAGGAGTTCTCTTTTAGAGAATCATGTATAGAAGAGTAGCATTTTTCTCCACAAAAGTGATGCTTGACCCAGAGAAAGGTGAAAACTTAAAAATGAATAGAGAGAAGTGAAAAGTAAAATTTGTTGTCTCCAGGAATTTCTTAACAAGGAGGCAGTATGGAAAGGACATAGGACCTAGGTTTGAATTTTGACCCTATCACTTACTATGTGAACTCACATTCATTTAACTTTCCTGGGTCTCAGTTTCTCCAATTGTACAAGGAGTGTAAGTACTTGGATAAATTTTTTTTAGAAGTGGTACAACCAGGTATGCACTCAGTTACTGGGGATGCTGAGGCTGGTAGATCCCTTGTGCTTCAGAGTTCTAAGCAGTATTGGCCCATGCCTCTTGGGTTGTCTGCATTAAGATCAGAATCAATATGGTGAGTCTTTAGGGCCAGGGAGACTTGTTTGTCTAAGGAGGGAAGAAACAGCCCACGTGGGAAACATGGTAGGTCAAAGCTCATTGATCAGGCCATGAGTAGCCCTTGACTGGACCCAGGTAAGACAGGGAGAATCAGTCTTAATAAATAATTGGAAATATATATATATATATATATATATATATATATATATATATATGGAGAGAGAGAGAGAGAGAGAGAGAGAGAGAGAGAGAGAGAGAGAGAGATGAATGAATGGATATATAATGGATATATGGATGAATAAAGAAATGAGCAAGACATGCTATGGTCAGGTGGATAGAGAACTGAATTTGGATTGAGAAAAACTGGATTCAAATCCTGCTTCCGGCTCTAGCTTCATGACTCTGGGCAAGTTACTAAACCTAAGCCTACATTTTTTTAATCTGGAAAATGGAGAAAACGTTTTTCTTACCTACTTTACTGGATTGTTTTGAGGCTCAAAGGAGACAATATGTGTGTAGAGCACTGTGCAAATCTTAAAGAACTATCTAAATGTTGGTTGTTATCACTATTGCTGAGCCAAGACTTAAGGCCAATCTTTGTGAGTCTAAGGAGCAGAGTTGTAAAAGGGACAAGTTTTATCATAGCAGAAATAGCCATCACATCAACTAGGATTTACATAAACAGAGTACGGCAAAGAGGAAAGTGCTAGAGTCAAGAAGACCTGAGTCTGAATCCCAATCTCAGACACAGACTAGTTGTATGAATCGGGTAAAGTTATTTCATCTTCCTAAGCTTCAGTTTCCTTAACTGTAAAATAAGCATAGTAACAGCATCTATCTTATAGGATTGTTGTGGGGATCAAAAGACATAATATATGTAGAGTTCTGTGCAAACCTTAAAGGACTATCTAAATGTTAGTTATATATTCTTATTACTGTTTTAAAATGAACTCTGGGATACCTGACTTTCTCCATAGAAATTACAAGAATTTCAAGGGGTTCTAGCCAATGTGTGAATTAGAAGGAGTAAGGATACACTGTGTGTGTGTGTGTGTGTGTGTGTGTGTGTGGTTTTGCAACTAGAAGTGGGATATGGGTTATAGGCTTCCCTCCTTTCACAATGCAGTCCAAACTGGCCTTCTGTCATTGCTTATACCAATAATTCATATGCTACTCCTTCAAACTGACCAAGGATCACACATGAAGTGTGATAGTCTCACTCTTGCCCAGCTGGACTTCGTCAAAACAAGACAGTGGATAACTAGGTCCGGAAGTCATAATTGTGAGGTTAGGGAGTTTGGCACCTAAAAAACTGAGATTATTCAATATAACCAATTCCAAAGGCATTTTTAAGTGGCTTTTAAGAGCCAGGCACTGCTTTGAACATGTGGGTAGAGATAGACTACCCCTGAACTGAACTTAGTTTTACGTAAAAGATGTGGCAGCCAAAATCTAGTTGATATCAGGAATATTATCAGCCACTTGAATTCATCACAGTTCACAATGGGGAAAGGCTCTCCTAAAGCACCAGAACACAGGCACCTGCCATGCCCAACATATAATAGAGTCAATGGAATCAATCATTACAGTGGAGAGCCCAAGAGAAATTTCGGTGCAGCTGGAGTCACTGCATCATCAATTGCCACCTCCTCCTCCATCCCTCAGCTAGAGACATGTTTACCTGTGTTAAGAACTCAATGACATTTGGGATCAATTTGAATTTTGCAGACTAATGATCAAGAGTCTTTCCAGAGCTGAGACTCCTTGGCAGGACTTTGTACTTGAAAGAGTTTCACTAGTACCTGGGAATCCCTTCATCAGCTGGCCCTTTGTTGGAAATCTGAGTATCCCTCTGGTTCATTGCGTTAAATGATGGCACACAGGATGCAAGCCCTATTCCTCTGTTCTCAGGAAATCAGGGATCTTAGGAGGTAGGAACTACTAAAATGAATCACTCTGTTAATCACTGCATCAAAGTCCTTGGGTGTTAATGCCCCTCATAAAAAGATGGTAAGCTCACATGTGTCTCTGTTAATCATTGAATTAAAGTCTTCAGGTATTTAATACTTGCCACACAAGGAGATTGGCAATCAGCCAACAAACCCAATCCCAACTGAGCCAGGATCATAAGATCATAGATTTAGAGCTTAAAGGGGACTTTGAAGTCACTCTGCCCAGTTTCCTCATTTTATAGATGATAAAACTCAGACCCAAGACAGGTTTAGCGACTCTCCTAAAATCACATGAGAAAAAACGAGCAGAAGCAGCATTTGAACACAAGTCTTGAGTCTAATTCCAGTTCTCCTTTTCACCGCTGCCAGAATCCTGCAATTTCCTGTTTTCTCCACAAGGAGAGGAGGGTACCACTATAGGAAGATACTGAGGCATAGTGAGTAGAGGTGGTCTCAGAATCTCTGGAACCTGTTCTCGGGATGCCTCTGACATCCTAACTCTGTAACCTCAACAAGGCACTTATCCTTTCAGTGCCTTAGTACACTTTCTAAGACTAAACATCACAGAGAAGGTAGCGATATGCACTGGTGGAGGATGTTTCCTCCTCTGAGAGTTGCCCCAGCTAATAAATTCACAAGTTCAGTCCCCATCCCTACATGAAGAGGGTAGGATGTTCTTACCCTTGATAACAGGGATAAGATGTACTCAGACCTGTGCTGGAGCCTACGGACAAATTGTTAACTTTTCAGGGTAAGCACTTAGACCTTGGAAATGGGCAAATCAGGACTTGATTCATTGTTTATTGACTGTCTACAGCAGTGGTGTGAAACTCAAACAGAAAGAAGGCTGCTAATCCATACATAAGGATCCCTTTGGGCAGCATATTGACTTAATTTTAAAATGTAATCTTATCTATGTTTTACTGAATTTTTACTTATTTCATTTAGTATTTCTCAATTATATTTTAACCTGGTTCAGGTTGCGCTTGAATGTTAATAGCAGTATGAGGCCGTCAGGCCATCGGTTTAATACCTCTGATCTAAAGAAAGTTATGGAGAAAATATAAATTATTCAGATTAAATTATAAAGCATGTCTGAGTACATTCCTTACCCACAGAAAAAAAAACAATAACAAAACAGCTGTTAAATATTTACCAGTACATTATTAGAGAGACTCAGCTGAGACAAGTTCTCATTAGCGTCCATCAACTCCAACAACCTGTCCAACTCGGGCCAAATTTGCCATTTTTTTCCCCACCTTAGCAGAGACAAAGGTTGATCTTTTTTTGAATAGGAGTTTAAGAGAAATAAGGTATGTGTTTGGGGAGGAGGGAGGTGGGAAATGGGTAAGGCACAAACAAGGCACTTATGACCACCACCCAGTCACAATGCTAAACTTCCCCTAAAAACAATCAGGTTAAATTAGGTCCAGCTCTACAAGCTCACATCTGCCTATTACTTTGCATCCCCCAAAAACCTCTCTTCGGTGTACATAATCTTAAAGATCTTGCCCAATCCATTAGGCCATTGTATTTGGACTCCCAGAACTAGATAATGGCTCAAGTACAGAAAATCTAAATTAAGATTCTGATAAGGGGGAAAAGGTTCAGAGTATCTGAGATCAGAGGTCCAGGGTAGTCAAAAGACCCAAGACAAATCTAAAGAGACCGGTCCTCTGCCTAGACAGACACTTAGGCTGAATCCAGAAACTGAGCTATCCTTGCCTGCTAATGCCTTACATTTGGAAGTTATGAGTAGTTTGACCACTTGGGGGCTGGAGGCTGTTAACAGCCAGCCTGAACTATTCAAGAGCTCAGGATTAGGGATAAGGACCATGAGGACAGCAATACCTACAATGCAAAACTGACAGAAGGTAACATGAGAAGTGCCAGGGCCATGTGGACCAGGCTGACTTAAAAGGTTCTAAGAATAATTAGAAAGGATTGCAGATATAAAGAGATGATAATCACTGATGGAAATGCATGTAATGGCCAGTATTCTCAACTTTTGATATTGTACACATGTAAACTAGTTTCTACTCCATGCATCTCTAATATAAATGTCATGCACAGTGATTCTTAATGTGATCTGCCACATACATGCCACTCTGATATTATCTGTAGTATTGTATAGTATATAGTACATTGCATAAATTAGATGTATTTGGTTGGTCTACACAGTCAACAACTTGCAACTAGGTGGCACTTGGATAAAATACTGGGAAGAGTCTGGAAGACATGAGCGGACATCCGGTGTCAGACGCTAATTGAATGATCCTGAGCAAGTCAACTTAACCTCTATCTGCCTGCGGGTCCTTATCTGAAAAACCTATTCCCCAGGGTTGCTGTAAGGATCAAATATTTGCAAAACCGTTGCCACAAAATACACAGTAGGTGCTTAATGAATGTTCCATTCTCTGTTGGCAGCACACAATCCTAATGAGAAGCATTAGGTACCTTCAAGCGTAGTTTATTTAGAATAATCACTTAGTACTATGCTACATACTGGTGAATATTTATGATGCATTTTTCAGTTGTACTTGTGTATCCTGTATAATTTGCAGGGGAGGTTTGTTTTCAAAATGCGCAATAGGTATTGTTGTCCCAGCAAAGATCCTGGTTGGATAGGGGTATATGCAGTCTTCCTGATGGAAGGTTAGAATGTGGGGAGAGGACAGCAGGGGAGGCTAAAATGGACTGAGCCAGGACGATACCGACAACGGCATCTAACCACTGCTACCTGTCAGAAGACTGGGGTTTATCCCATCATCTCTCCTCATCTTATTTCCCCTTAACAGGGACTGATTTTCCCTAAAGAGACAACAAAATTGTCCTGGGGATCTGATTAGTCCCTGCCTTTCTTAACAGTTTTCTAGTGTCCAAAGTGCATAAAAAATCCCACCCATCTGGAGCAGACTTGATGGAAGTCTGGAATACTTATGTGAATTTACCATGCCCCACCTTGCTGGAGACAAGCCTATAGGAACTGAATCTAAATAACCCCAATGTCACTGTATCCTTAGACTATCCTTGCTGTGTTGGGATTAAGTTAACCTTTAAAAGTCCAAAAACTTAAGGAGTCTCATTTCATCCCCAAATCAAATCTTAATAGGATAATGATGTTAGGCCAGGTCCTAAAACCACCAGTAACAGGAGGCTTTTTGTCTTCAGCACTAGCACACAAAGGCTGCAAAAGTCTTGCAAACCTCAGCTCCAATTCTACAAGACTTCAATGCAATGCCTTTCAGACTCTGAGGCTCCTGGGTTGGATCAGTGGCCACATTCCTATCTATCACCCACCATTTGCCTTCACCTAAGTTGTAGCGCTGCACTGACAGAGCAGTTTAGTGAATGTAAAATGGCTTCCTATTCTACTTGAACATGTCAGATTTCATACACTCCTGGTAGAAGTGGAACCTATGTTCTTGCCAAGTATAGATTCTAGTTTAGTAAATGGATGTCTTGGGCAAAGCTTGATTTCCATTTGTCATATGCTCTGCATTAAGTTGACATTGCTATGTCACATCATATGGACAGGTGACTGTTCTAGAGTAAAATGGGAGTTTATCATTAGTGGTTAAGAATCTGATTGTGGCCACAGGGATGGGAGGTGAACAGAATTAGTGACACTAAAGAGTACAAGCTCTTCATACTCTCTTACTCTGTGCTAGTCTTGTCTATAAATCCTCCATAGGATCAACCTCTCCTTTTACTCTTGAGAGCGGGGTACCAACATAACGCTTAGGCTGTTCATTTGTAGTTTCATTCTCTAACAAAACTAGTCCTTGTTACTCGCTGGTAATGTTTTTTGTACTTCTCCTGTGTTATCATCAGTAAAAACATGATGCAATCGGCTTATACCTACCATATGACATGCCCATTAAATAACCTCAGAAAGAATGTGTTATTTCAAGTCATACAGACATGCTATAGAAATTCAGAAGGGGGAATAATACAATCTGGCAAGAATAAAGAAGGTGAAATTAGAAATGGGTGTATCCGAAGTAGGCAGAAATGGAGGTCTCCTGTAACTTTTAATCCTTAGCCTGTACTATGTGGAAATGACTCATCCATGTTAATTAAGACCAAATTCCGTAACAGTTGTGCCATGTCCGATACGGCTGACTTCCTTAAATGGGACTGCTATAACACCTATGTTAACGGGACAAGACTTAACCAATCTTATCATCAAGGATTTCTCACCTAAAGTCACCAAGACAAGGGATGGGTTGGGACTTATGTTCCTGTCCTTTGTGGAGAAATGGTCTGTACATTAGTTTAGGATACCTTAAGCAGAGGAAGACAAGAAAGGACAGCACCTCTGCCTTCTGTTTTCCTTCCACACCCTTCACTAGACAGCAAGATGGTACAGTGGAGAGTGCTGCAAGACCTGGCATTCAAATCTAGCCACAGATCCTTAGTAGTGAGCTGTCTGACTTTGGCTGATCTATAAAATGGGGACAAGACCATTTTTCCAATCTCTCAAATGGGGATAACAACACATCCCTCCCACGGTTGTTTTGAGGATACAATGAGATGTCTGTGACGGGCTCTACAAACATTAAAGCGCCACGTGCTATTTTAACTTTTATTATTACTGGTCATAACAATAGTAGCTGCCAAGCTGTGGTAGATGGCTTTGGAGAAAGAAAAACTCACTCTCATTGCAGTCAGCAGAAGTCAGTGACCATAGAAAAGTAACTTTCAGAATCAGAACCTAAGCAGCCATTTAATTGCAAAGTCCTAAAGAGACCTGCGCACTTAAATTTCCCACCAGCAGTATCATTTTCCCCACAAACCCAGAAATGCCTAAGTGACCACTAAAAGACTTTTATCCAGGCCTGGCTATCCAGTTCCTTCCATCCTACAGCACCTTTCTTTGGTTGCAAAGAGGCAATGTGGTGTAGTGGGATGAGTGCAGGACTTGGAAGTCGCAAGACCTACATTCAAATCCCACCTGACATTTAATGGCCAATTGGCTTCTCTGAGCCCGTTCCATCACCTGTAACGATGGTCATCTGATTTCCTATCAAATAAATAAAGTGCCCTGTAAACCTTAAAAGCACAATGTAAACATGAAGACCTTACAAAAAGTAGTAGAGATTGAACCATATCATCCTGTCAATGGGATCACCTTAGCT
Organism: Potorous gilbertii; assembly: GCA_028658325.1. Classification (NCBI taxonomy): domain Eukaryota; kingdom Metazoa; phylum Chordata; class Mammalia; order Diprotodontia; family Potoroidae; genus Potorous; species Potorous gilbertii. Next base: position 84,714,175 of record CM053770.1, on the reverse strand, counting down.
CTTCACCTCGCTTCAGAAGTGGGATGGGAATCCCAGCATGACTTGATGCCAGATTCTAGCAGCTCAAAGGCAGATCTGTTTCTGCCGGCAAGGGGAATAAATTCATTCTGGCTACGTAAAGTTCAGCAATATGCTGCATGGCTGGGCAAGAACGAACTATTAATATGGCCACCACAACAAACGTATTTGCTAGATGTGGGGGCCGTTTTAACAGCATAAATTTTTCTACACGTTAAAGCTGAGTTACATTTTCACAAACATGCAATTAAAAAAGTTACCTGAATTCCTTCCATATGAGTGAAGGAACGTGGGAATGGAGTTTATTTTATTAAAATAGAATATATGCATATACAGAGGAGCATAAAGCAAAAGGGGTGATCTTTCCGAAAATACATTGTGAAAGTACAGCATGTGGTTGGTGACCCACCTGAAAGTTAATTAAGGATGTGAACCATGCTCATGCCACAAGCACACGCTAGTGTAAGATGGGTAATACCCTTTGGCAAGGAGACACTGTGGCCTCGGCCTTGTTTTCCAAAGGGACATGGCCTCTACTTACACAGTGATCATCTTGCAACTCTTTTCAACCTGGAATAGTTTGGTGGTCTCAGCTGGCAGGGTTCTTAAAAGTGTTTTCGTTCTCTCTATTTATATTTCATATACTTTTCTCAGAAGGCCAAATAAATTGTGAAAGGTGGCATTTTTCTCAATGAAACCACATCAAGAGGAATATGATTAACTGATGAGGGATCAAAGACTAAATGGCAATAAGGGAACAATTAGGTATACGCTGAAATTTGTACACTTCAAACTGATTCATTAAAGAAAAAACAGACTACTTGTTTATTTTTTTTTCTGTTGTTTATTTGGGAAAAGTGCTTCTTACAAAAAGGCAGCTGCAAAATACAGAGACCTCTGCAACAATTACTTGGTTTTATCTTAAAGTGAAAGGATGGGTGGGTCCAAGGAACCAGAGCAGTAGGTGGACAGATCATGGGGCCTCCACGAATTATCTCAAATCTAAATTCCTCCTTAAGGAATCTGGTCACAACTTACTTGAGCTCTTCTCATGGATTAGTCCCCTTAATGAAGGCTTAGTATTGCAAACTGATGTTGAGTTATACTATGCTACCTGCACAGCTTAGGGGGTGGAACATGGCAAATACTCACCAAAAAAAACCCCCAAAAAAACACCCCAACAAAAAACCCCAAAACCTCTCAAACGAGAACAAAGACTTTTTTCCCCAAAGTGCCTTATTTGGAGAGGCTCAAGATTGTATACAATACTAAATAAAGTGAGCCATGTAACTGAGTCCCAAACTGTGCTGTTATTCTGGATAACCAGATGGTGCCACTCCATGGCTAACCCCATTTCTCTATTTATATAGACAGAGAGAGCGAGCACTGCTATATTTGTGACTACCAAATATCAAGTTACCTCTGTGTCCTTTAGGATCAGTATCTGCCACAGACTGGGCTGAGACCACTAAACCAATTTTCCCATCTGACTGGAGGCTAGATTTCATGCACCTATACCAGGATGAAATACACCAATATAGGGATGAAAGCTTTCTTTCACACACATACACACATACACACACAACCAGAGCCACCCCAAGTCTCCCAGCCCTTGAGACCCAGTTCTGCAATTTATTTGATAATAAACTTCTCTCCTTTCACATACAAACAGTTTTCCTTTCATGCTAAACACACTAAAACCTGAACACATTCGCACCTGGTTCTGGTTACCCAGTAGTAAGTTATGTGCAAGTAAACAAGAGACCAAAACCACAATTGAACAAGTGCGTGTGGTGGAATTACAGGGTGGGGAACAGAGCTGAAAACAGCCAAATGTAGAGATCTGACCAGAAATCTGAAGTAACCATTCTTAAGTCAGGCAGCGACAAAAGACTACTTGGCCAATTTAGATTCCTTCCCCTATCCCACGCCCCTATTCCTGTCCCTCCCACCCTACCTCCCCCAGAATGGCCATTGCTCATGTTTGTATCTGGGCTCTTCAAAATGAGTGTGGAAGTTCTGTAAACACTAACCTGGAACTGTGTGAATCCCGTTGAAAACAGAGATGATGCAACAAACCCTAAGCTAACTGTCTGACAGTTAAATTCATTTTACAAAAACTAACTTTAAGATTTATTTCTTGTTATTTTTTTTTAACAGAGAAAACAACACACTCCTGGGGGAAGAAGGCAGGGAGTTGGGAAGGAAAGGGAGACAGACCCTGGGGTAAAAATTATTACAACAGCACCTGGAATTGATAGGCCTGCCTAGGAGAGAAACACAGGCACTGCCACAACACCACAGGAAATAGCTACTGTCTGAGGCTGAGCAGACAAGTCCAAACTCCAATGAAAGGTGCTATAGATCCAAGTCGTAATAATCTTCCAGCTCATCATGAAACAAGTCCCACTCGTCTTCAGAGTCCGTCAGGTCGTCGTCCCCACCTGCTGCCAAAAGCATAAGCAACATCTCGCCCAGCTCAAAGGTTACAACCTCATCTTCATCATTATCAAAGGGGTTGCTGCTCTCCCTCTCCTCAATAAGCTCCCAGAAGCGGTTCCTTCTTTGGGCCTGTAAGAGATATGGTGGACATGGTAGGGATGGCACTGCTGATCAATGTCCTCTAATCTATTTGTAAGGCAAAATTACCAACATGCCAACGGGCATGTGGAAGCAAATTTCTCATCTGGGGCGCTTCCATAATAATTGCTCCCCTCTAGCTACTTGTTTGTTGCTTAGAATGCTAGAGAGGAATTACTATATTCTTTTCCACATCCCTTCCTCTTTCTAATAGGGCAGAAATGGCCTACCTATGCTCCTACATAGTAGTAAACTTGCTCTTTCCTTCCCTGGGCCCAATATAAAACCTTTTTGATAATAAATACTGACATCTTCCCTCTTAAAAAAGAATAAGATTTACCCGGTATCGGTTTGATGTTCCCACTTTTTGTCTCTGAGGCTCCTCTCTACGGCCATCAGGGTACGCATGCTTGTAAAAACAGTTCCCTCCAAATGGGCAGCTCCCACGTCCTTCATCGAAATACCTGCATGGTTTGTTGCTGGGGAGGGGGAAATTGCACACCTTACCTCACAGAAATGGAAATTTATCGAATTTATTAAAAACAGCAACGGGACAGAATATGATTCTCTGCATAACCCTCATTGTCTCATTCCTTCTATGACATAAACTTCTAAAGTATGTACACTATATGGGGAGAAATGCTAGAAAGAAGCAATCTTTTAAAAACTGTATTATTTAGTGATTTATAGCTCCTTAGAACCAGGGGGAAAAAAAAATCCTATTACATCATAGGATGTCAGAACTGAAAGGACCCTATCACATACCTATTAAAAACGAATGCAGTTTCACAAGAACAAAACACCCCCAAAGTACAGTTTAGTAAACCAGTATTATTAGGAGGAATGTCCAGAATACGACGTTATAACAGCCTCATAGACAGGAATTAGGCCAGGAATGGGAAAATATACTGGAGAGGAAAACTAAGGAATGAAAGTAAAAGTAACATAAGGGCATGAAAAGGCGCTGTCTTCTCCAAGAATGCTCAGGGGCATGTGGGAGAAGGCCCTAGGGCTCTTACCTCATTGCTTCCTTGTACTTCTGAATGAGTTTCTGTTTCTCTTCTTTCTCCTCCACCCAGTACTCACTTGGAATGACAAAGTTCGATGTGATGCGGCACTCTGGGCAGGACCTGGGAGATATGGAACAGGTTACAATGCAAAGGCACACGTCTTCATTATGGATCCTTTCTCCTAGGAGACATCGTGTTGGGCCACAAGTATATTTAAAGCATCACTAGAAGACACATGGGAAACTCTTCTGGACCATTTTGTTTCAGACAAGCCATACAGTGTTAGGAATTCTATTCTGTGGCTAGCCAGTACACTTCAAACAAATTCCTTTTTCTTTCATTTAAATGAATTTATTTCTTGTATCTTTACTCTCTGGGCTGTGCAGTTTTGTTTAATAATGGGAACAATATCTAAATGGTGGTAGATCATTAGTTATATGATGACAGAAATGTTAGGGGATGCAAGGATCAGAATGATCAGACTCACTATAAATAAATACCCCATTGAATGTTACACAAAACTCCCATATACAAATAAGAATGCATCTTGTCAATAAAAATCTTAGTTAGAATACAAGGAAAACAATTTCCATGTTTATAAATGGTTTTACAACCTGTTTTATTTAAATGTGATCTTGTCCACTGTTTTTATTTGGCATTTACTACAACCACCCACCTGGTTGAAATCAGAAAAGAACCTTACTTTATAATCTTGCTCTCAAACTGCTTAGCACTTCTCCATTTGCGGATGCACTTTAGACAGTAGGTGTGGTTGCAGTTGGAGAGAATCCCAAAGCGGCGCTCACTAGGGTTGGCTTTTTCATAGACTACCTCCATGCAGATCCCACATACCATGTCCTTACTGCGCTGGACAGCAAATGAGAGTTCCATGTCCTTCTCATGAGCCTCAATGCAAGACTAGAAGACAGGATAAGGGAGAAAAACCTAGCAATTCATTCAACTAATACTTATTAACCATCTTACAATGCACTGAACTAGGGGAAATGTAAGTAAGACATGGCCCTTACTCTTGAGAAGTTTATGGTCTAACTGGGGTTAGATCTTTCATATACGATAATCAACTATAATTAATTCTTGAATATACACACCAATGGGAGGTAACAGTGAGAATAATGCCCAAACCACATATACTTGTATTTAAAAACGTGTTTTTATTTTGCATATTTGAACAAAGGTAAAAGTGATATTCTGAGAATGGACAAAAAAAATCTGTATTATATTGTGAAGACTTGATGCCAGAGAAGTTGGAATCTACCCAATTTCCCCATTCTTCCTCTGTACCCTTTGTTCTCCATATTGCACAAACAGAAAAGAAAACATCTCTCAGAACAAGAGCCTAACAACAAAACTGTAGGTAGGACCAATGAAATATCTCTAATTTTATTTAAAACATCAAAATGCTTTGAAAGGTTCACAAAATGAGAAAGAAAGAAACAACAATCATATTGTGAAGGAGATTAAAAGTGAGGGTTCCATTAATGTATTAAATCTCCTTGTAGACTTACTTTTATATGTTGTGATCTCTGGGCAGCATCTACTGGGTGTAAGACCTGCAAACCACACATGTCACAGGCATCCCCATGAAGATAAACACAATTCTCCCCATAACGACATTCTCCTACTGCTGCGTAGGGGCAAAGCTGCTTCTTCATTTCTACATTGGTTTGCTGCTTTTCTAATTCTTCCTCAATCACCATGCCCTGCAGGGGTGCTTCAGTGCAGGAAGGGGCTGCTGGGAAACATTTAAGAAATGGTTAAGAGAATCAGAGTTCATGTTTGAATCTTATACATTCTGGGCTTTGAAGGTAAAACGATATATTTTTTAAAAATGCAAATGTACATCTTCCCAGCTAGAGGACAAGAATACAAAAGAACTTTTACTTTAAAACCCACAGTATCAGTTCCAGTTCACTCTTTTAACTTCAGAAATAAATGAAAAACATACTTCTAAAACCATTTTCTTAGCAGGGAAGACAATATAAGTTTGTAATTCTTTAAGAAGTTAAATTCATCATTGATTTATGATTTCCTTCTTTCATCTTCATGTTGCTTTGAACTGAGTTTCTAACTTGATTAGGCCAAATATGGTCTATGTAGCCTGTAAACTAGCATAGATCCCAGACTGCAGGGGGCATGTCAAAACTCCTATAGCTGACAAACTATTATGCATCCAAAAGCTTTAATTTTATCCTTTGAAATACTTACCACGTCCACAGTAGGGTTGCCCAGGAACAAACTCAATGGCATTTACCCAGTCTTCCCCACCTGCTCCTGCAGCTGCAAAATTTGAATTGACTGATTCAGCTTCACCAGTACTGACTTCAGCAAGTGGTTCAACCAGTGCTGGGAGGCTTGAAGAGGCTGACAGGTCAGATTTTGCAGCTAGATTGGCAGCAGTCACTTCTTCTCGTTTCAATGGCTTGGTATGTTCATATCTAAAAAATAAAAAAATGTATTTATTGTCTAGTTGAAATCAATATGTAGATATGCAGGACACTGGCAGAGATACTTGCTATAAACTGGTAAACTTGAACTCTAATAAGGGAAAAACAATTTCCATTAGTTTGAATGAGTAAATCATCCCAGTGAATTTGACTGTGAAATATACTCATACAAACTAGTGCTATAATATGAAGTATCTTGCCTGCTCCTCTAAGCTAACTCTCCAGAACAGAAAGCTGGCATGTGCTTGCAATCTGTGTGCAAAACAGATGTCAGTATGTACTTATCTTCTTTTATGTATCTGGCTACCTCATTCCATATTTCTAACCTGACCCCCTCTTATACCTTCCCAGCGCATAGGAGAATCTCAAACTGCCCTGCCCTACTCTTTATTTGAAGGAATATGTAATCATATTTATAAGTCTTTTTGAAAAGGAAGAATTTAAACAGTAGTGGTTCAATAGAACTATGCAGAAACCTCCAATGTCATTTCCCTTTAGAAATGAGTGTTACAAGGCAAACCTAACACTTAAGTTGGAAACAACTGCCTTAGAACAAATCACAAAACCACTTTAAGGTCTCAGTCAAGTAAACAGTACTATAAAATGGCTTGTTCTGAAGATATATGAATGCAATGAAATATTACTGAACAGTAAGACGATTCGGAGAAGGATAGGTAGAGTGCAGTGAAGTAATAAACAGAACTTCCCCCAATGGCCCCCAAATGAACTACTACATAATTAAAAATAATGTTTGAGCCTGTCCTCAGGGAGGAGTTGAAGAAAATGCACTTCCATCTCGTTTGTAAAAGTGAAAGGATTACTGGTTTGGAATAGTCCATATTACAAATCACAAGGTTATGTGTTGGGGTGACTTCCCTTCACTCTCTTTTTATCCTTTGATACAAAGAATGGTTCCCTGAATAGGGAAGGAGGGATATATTTGGAAATGAAAGGGACATGAAAAATAAAAAAATTAAAAGACAAAAGATGCCATCAATAAAATTTGAGAAACATCAAGCTATGAAGTTAGAGAACTGTTGGGGAGGTACAATAGTTGGCAGATAAGAGCAAGAAAAAATTACCTTCTACAAGTCACAAAATATTCTGCAACTAACTCTTGTGGCAATAAAAAGGGTTGGAAAGGCACGTTCTTGCCCAAGAAGTGTTTTCTTCATACACGAAAAAGAAACTGAGAGGATAAGACAATGATCTCATCTATAAAATGAGAAACTTTAGATAAAATAATATCTAAGGTCTTCTTTCAACCTTAGCTTCAATGCTCCTTGATTCTAAGCAAGTGCTAAGAAACTTCTGGCCAAACAACGTCTGTGATAGTAGGAAGACTCATTAAAGAACAAAGCCAACAGCTGTGATACACGTGGACTCTAATCTAAAGTCACCTGAAATCTCAGAACTGGGCCCCTTTTAAAACGATCTTTACATCTCTTGCTGCCTAACCCAACAGTTTACAAAAAGAAGAATTTAATGAATGGCTGATAACTTTAAAGAAAATAGTTTAGCAAAAGGTTAGAACCATTCAAATGAAGTCTTGGGATAAGATCTGGGTGTTAGATTAAATTGTGATAAGGGGGAAAGTTACCTTCATTTTAAACTATTTTCTCTGAATGTAAGAACTTGCAATGTACCTTTAACCCTGCTTGGTCATCTGAATTCAACTACTTTAACAGAAAATTCTACTCTTTCAAAACAGGAGAAAAAGACTTACTACCTACCTCAAGCAAGCCACCTGGAAGGCAAAAAGCCTGCCTGTTTAACGACTACCTGGTCACTGCTGAGGTAACATTGCCATCTGGTGGCAGAATATTTTAATTAATGGTTAAGAGGTGATAGTTTTTTTAAATTGTGGTACAAGAATAATAGAACACTGTAAGAAATTATGAATACCATAAGTACAGAGAACCACGGCAAGATTTCTGTGATAGAGAAATAGCAGAACTAGGAAAATAATGTAGACGACTACAACAAAGTATATGGAAAGAACAACAAAACAATTGAAAATGAATGCTGTAAAACTTCAATGACCAAAGTAGATCCATAGTAAAGATCAGAGAAAGAATCAGCTTTTCTTCTTTGTACACTAAAGGATGGGAGTGGGGAACTCAATACAATTTCAAACTTTTTTGACACAGTTATCTTTTTACTACTTGTTATAAGCTTTAAGTCTCTAATTACATGAGCAATTACATAATGCTTTAAGGTCTGCAAAAAGTAATACTCTTAAGTCCAATCTGTAAATCTGATGGATGGCAAGAGGGCCTGGAGTCTCAGGCAACAGCCTGGCCAGTGACATTCTGTACAAGCACTGTGGGCAGAGCATTACAAGATGGGATAAATAAGGTGAAGGGTTAAATGTCTCTGAATAACTCTCAATCTGCTTTCAGTGATTAAATGCTGTGCTCTTACAAAGAAAGGTATCACACATACTAAAATATCCATGGAAGAACTTTTTTTAGGGCAGCAAAAAAATGGAAAAAATGTCCATTATCCAATGGCGGTTTTAAGCAAACAAATTCATTGAGTCAACAGAATGACACGGCAGCCAAGAGACCTAGGAAGGGCTATAAAAATGTTACCGCAATTCTTATCAAGATATTTTGCTTTCATACAACGTGAACTTTACTCTTTTTCCTAACACATTCATTTTCAGGATATTCAAGGAGGCCCTCCCTCAAACAATATGCCAATATTGTTCTAAAATGATGACCACAAGTTTTGAAAAGAGTATATAAAATTTTGAAATATGAGAAGCCACCTTCCTGCTCTACTATACAGAAACAAAGTTCATGGCTGGGGCTTACTGCATTTATTTTCATTTTTTTTTTTGATGTATTGATTGGTTTTGCTAGTTAGTTTTTCTTCTTCCTCTTTAAAAAAAAAACAAAACTTTGTATATGTTGATAACACCAGAATCCTCTCAGCACTTAGCACAGCATCTGGGCACAGAGCAAGTATTTGATAGATGTTTGTATGTTGACAGTCACCTAACCTTATGTATCTTAAGAGTGATTGTTGACCTATTTATCTACATGATAAAAGTGTAATTCTTGATACTGGGATTCAAAACCTCATACGTTATCTGGCCCCAACCTACCTTTCCAGCCTTATCTTATATGATATTATGAACTCCTCAGCTCCACGATCTTGTTCTACTATGTTTTTGACCACAGTGGCTTCTCTCCTTCCCCTTCTAGCCCACTGAAGACTTTCCTTTCCTTCCTGTGGCTATCCCTGATCCTACCCCATGCCTCACTCCCTGCTATCTGCCCCAATGATATCTCACATCTCAAATTTTTCCTAACACTTTGTCTTTTGACTTGTTGGTGCACTTCTGTGCATTTTTTTAAAATCACATTTATTTGTATAAATGTTTTCTTCCCAATTTTAAGTTACCGAGGGCAAAGACTATATTCAAATCTTTGTTTTCCAAGGAAAATGTCTTGCATACATGAGGTACTCAAATTTTTAAAATGAGTCCATGCTTTATCATGAATTCCTAATTAACTCTCAATACATTAGCTTCTTTCTCATTTAATATATGTAAAGTTGGCTGCAGAAACATTAATTTTTTATTACTATCCTCTAAGTTAGTTTAGGAAATACTTGAGATTATGATAGTATGGAGAATGAACAATAAAGCTCTATTTATGAAAACCAAATAATTCATTTAAGAAAAAAGGTAAAAAATTAAAAAACAAGGACTTAAAAGTCCTATATTCTGTATCAGTTCATACAAAGTTTCCTCGGATTCTCTGAATTTATCATTTGTCATGTGGTGTGTGTGTGTGTGTGTGTGTGTGTATATATATATATATATATATATATATATATATATATATGTGTGTGTGTGTGTGTGTGTGTGTGTATGTATGTATATAAATGTAATTAAAGGCTCTAATGGTGACTTTAATGATTCTGTTAAGACCTGAGTTCAAGCTTGGCCTCATTTACTAGCTGTGTGACCCTGGACAAGTCACTTAACCTATTTATCTCAGTTTCCTCGCCAGTAACATAGGTATAATAGCACCTATCTCCCAGGATTACTGTGAGGATCAAATGAAGTATTTTTAAAATACTTAACAGAGTGCCTTACTAATAAGCAACTTATTACATATTTATTCCATCCACCCATTCAAATAATTTTGCTATAAAAAGTCACTGACAACTTTTCAATTTTATGGAAATCAGGTTTCTAGTTAAAAGTAACAAAGTAGTATCTAAGGTTCGGGGAATTGCTTTGTAATAGCAAATAACTAGAAACACCTTATATGTAAAAGTCAAACTCTGGTATGCCTGCACAAGAAATATCTTGCCATAAATTTTAAAAGTTAGCACTGATGATATAGATAGGTAAGATTCATACATATTACCATGCCTAGGCTTACACGGGCATAATAGCTACCACTATTATGTATGCAAAGTGCTTTATATTTATTATTTCATTTGATCTTTACAATTCTTGCGTGGTGGCAATAGTGGTGTTCTGTTGTGTCTGACTGTGGGATCCCATTCAGGGTTTCTTGCAAACTGGAATGGTTTGCGATTTCCTTCTCCAGCTCATTTTAAAGATGAGGAAACTGAGGCTAACAGGGTTAAGTGACTTGCTCAGGGTCACAAAGCTAGTATCTGAAGCCACATATGAACCCAGGTCTTCCTATTCCCAGGCCTGGCACTCTATCCACTGTGCCACCTATCACTGTCTCTGTAAGGAAGGCATTATTACAATTTCCAGCATAAAAGATGTTGCATTAACTTGTAACTATTTGATCTGAAGCAGTATTTCAGTACTTCTCAGTGAGGAAATTCCCTCTGCCAACGTAGATACAAAGTGGCTTATAATCTTAGAGTTGCCTGGGGCACGGAGAAGTGATCTGCCCAGGGTCATGCAGCAAGCAGAGTCAAAGCTATATAACCTGACTCCCAAGACTTCCTGAATGAGGCCAGCTCTTTTTTTTTTTAACTAAGCCACAGAGCTTCTTACAATGGACTGAATGAAGTAAGAGAGAAAAATGTGTTATTAAAAAAAAAAAGTTTCAGGAAATAGTACAATAGAAGAAAAAGAACATGCATTATTATATAAAAGGAAAAATATGTAAAGGAGGAGAACAAAAGAACTGAAAAGGACAAAGAGGAAGTACTTTAAGTTGTTTCAGTAGTAACTATGTAAAAGTTCATCTTTTTTTTAATGTTAATGATGCCAAATATATATAATAGATTTTGTTGTTTAAAGACAAATGTGCAACAAAATTGCTTGAAGTAAGTTTAAAGCCTCTGGAAGGATGCAGAGGGAACCACAGGTCCTCTAGGAGAGGAGCTATTTTTTAACTAGGGATAAAGTAAGTCAAAATTATAGCTGATGATTTTCCTATGCTGACACACCCTAAACAAAGTTATTGTCTTCTCCCCAGAAATTCAAGGTAATAAACCTTGTAAACCTACTTAAAAAACAAAAAAAATCTGCGAAAAATTTAAAAGTTAAATCACTAAAAGAATGGAAAAGGTAAAATTACTTTCAAGAAAATACCAATAGATCTTTTAAAAATAAATGAATCTTTTAAAATAGGATTTTATGTAATAAACAAAAAGCAGGACACAAAAAATATTTACCTAGAAAATGGGAAATGGGTTAAACTGTAGTACAGACTGCAATGGAGTATCACAGTATGAAAGATAAGAGGAAGTTTGAGAACCATGGAAGGTTTTTTAAGGAGGTGATCCAATGTAAAGAAAGCAGAACCTACAGAATAAAACAAGGACCACAGTAGCACAAAGCTAATACTGAAAGGTAACAAAACTCTGGTCCAATATGACAATAAATATAAACCCATACTACAAAAGCTAAAGGTACCAATAAAGTAACTTTTAGAGAAATGTATTTGTGAAGGGAATTTGGATGTTCACCATAAAGCGTGTGCTGGCTCAGAACAAAATGAATCAATAAATTTCAAAGGAAAATACTACCTGGTTTAAAGTAATGCTCCTTTCTTCTCATGTGGACTTCTCAAGACAAAAATTAAATTACTGATTATTTTCTTTCTATTTTGGATCAAGCCAAATAATAAGTATCTGTAGGCTCACAAAGAGACTTGGATCAAAGTCACTGCAATCATATTTCTAAGTAAGATTTGCAAAAATCTAAGTATTTATTAAAAAATGGGAATGTACCTGTGATTTTCTTGGTATATGAAAGGCCTGCTGAGGAAATTTCCTCTATCAGAGTATGGTGGCACCTTATAGTCCTAGAGGTGCCCAATACACTCAGAGGTCACCTAGCCAATGTGTTAGAGGTAGGACTTGAACCTCTATCTTCCTTGCTTGGAGAGCAGCTCTTTATCCATTATACCACATTGCCTTTAATTTATAAAATGCATACGGCAGAAAGCAAATAGCAGGCCCTCACCTGCAGCGGTCTCCATAAGCACAGCACCCTCGCTGATAATATCTGCACACCATAGCAGACTGGCTAGTGGAGAGGTCATGGGAGTAGCGGCAGTTGTTTCCTTCCTTGCAAACCCCATGCATGAAATACCTAAAGGAGAGACAAAAAATAAGGATGTCATATGAAAAAATACCAACATGAAAAGTTAGTTTACTTAAATGACATCAATTGCCTACCATACTAATGATAGAAAACACACAACACACGCAGAGAAGAAAAGTTTGGCTGGCCTGAATAAAGACCTCTATATTCATTTTTATGGCCATTTTTCAAACTATAGAATCATTTCTCTTTAGATATTACCATCACTGATGAACAAATAATAGATCTGGGTTTTGCAATGCAAATTATTAATCTCACTTTAGACCCTTACCCCCTCGTTGGGTGAATTAACTGTATTTTCACCAATAAATGAGGATGGTACTAAGACTCAAAAGTTTCTAACTGCAGAGTACATCTGGAGGGCTGACATCTTATTCTTCCTTGTAGCCAACTTTAGCCACACTGCCTTTATAAAGTGAGGGGAAAGATCAAGACGCAACACAGACAATATGGATTTTGAAGTCCCATCCTTCACTTTAAGGAATTTCTTTAAAAGAATTGAAAACACATGTAGTGAAACATCGAGTTAAAAATAAGATGGAAAAGTTGATGTGGATTAATGAGTACTTAAAACTGAACAAAACAGCTAAGAGAAACTGTCAAGGGGGGGGGAACTGATATTGAAGTATGTAGGGAATTAACACAAACATACAAAAGACCAAGAAATAAATGATAAAAGGATATGGCCATAATTTTCAGATGAAATTAAATGGTCCAAGTCACTAGTAAAAGATAAATTAAAGCAACTCTGAGACTTTATCTCATATACATAAAACTGGCAAAAAAAAAAAAAAATGGAAACAACCTACAATGGGACTGTGGGAAGGCACGAACACTAATATATGCAATTTGGGGAGTTCTGAATCAGTCTCTAACCTTTCTAGAAAACAGTCTGGAACTAGGAAAGAAATATCACTAAAATGTTTCTAACTTTGACCCAACAAGTGCACTATTGGGCACACATCCTAAAGAAGGGCAATAAAAGAAAGGCTCTATTTTTGTTATATCAAGTAATAGAAGTACTCTGTGGTAGCAAAACAAAAATGGGTATCCAAATACTGGGGAACAGCTAAACAAATCATAATAGCTGCATTTATTTAAAACTTTAAGGTTTGCAAAGCACTTTACATATATCACCTAATTTTATCCTTTCCACAACCCAGGGGGGTAGGTACTATTTTCATTTTCTTGATGAGGAAATTGAGGCAAACAGGTTAATTATTTGTCTAGGAGGGTCTCACAGCTACTAAGTGGCTGAGGCAGGATTTGAATTCAAGCCTTCCTGACTCCAGGTCCAGCATTCTATCTAGCTGTCCCTATCCCTATATGAATGAAATGGACTATTATTTCACCATAAGAAATGATGAGGAATTCAGAAGGGGAAGAGTGCCCTGAAATGCTACGCAGAAAGAAAGCAGAACCAAAAGAAAAATTAACTGAATGGCTAGCTATTAACTAAGTCAGGTCGACTTGGACTAATTGCATTTAACAATTCTGGCTGCAGAGAACAGAGTATCTATCTAACACACAGCACTCTACTGGTAAAGAGGGGACTACTTGCATGGAACTTAGCTTATGCTGTTAGACTCGGCTGCTTGCTCAGTTTGTTTTACTCACGCTACTTTTCCTGTTAAAAGGGAAGGTTCAGTTGGGAGGCAGAGAACAGTATAAAGGGAATGACTGCAATGTTAAAGAAAACACAAAACATGAACAAAAGGAATGGAGGGGGGAGGAGGAAGACACCAGTGCAGTCAGAGAGGTGAGTACCCATAAAACTCCAGGATTCTAAGAGAAGGATGGGAAATAGTGGCATAGAGCAGAAAAGGACTGCTCAGCTAATTTGCACTGGCTCTCTGAATATCTGATCACTGGACAAACACTAGAAAATGTTACTTCTTATTTGCTTCAAGAAAAAACAAATCAAGAAAGCTTCCTGTGACAATTATGGCCTCTCTTTTCTCTTCATTTCTGGCAAAATCTTGCCTGAATTCTTCTATATCAGGTCATTTCCTTAATGTGCACACATGCTATAATGAATCAAATAAAAGTGCAGTTATGTAATTTCTGCACAAAAACCTTATGATAATCTGCAGATGCAGATTTAAAGAATAGTTGAACTTAACCAAGTTAGAAAACAATATGTAGTTTTAAGAACATCAGCTCAATTGCATTTCACTGCCATATAAATAAATTTGACTCTTGGTTGACATTTAACAGTCAAAGTACTGTAAAGAATTTTTAAAAGTCATCTAGTCTTATATGCCTATCATTATTAATTCTAACAGGTTATTGAAAGTAGTGAGTGTGCTTTTTAATCGCTCACCACTTAGCACCATAAACACATTCCCCACAGAGTAGGATGTTTGTAGAACTGAATTTATCCTGGGGGCAATGAGAAATCACAGACTTTTGAGCCATACAGTAAAAACCTGAAAATTATATTCCTAGATTCACCTGATAGTAAAAGTGAATGTAAGAAGATGGAGGCAAAAAAAAAACATCTACTAAGACGCCAATAAAAATAAAGATCTGGATCAGCTCAATAGGAATTTGTTTGGAAAGGTAGAAGGGAAGAACACAAGTTTTCGAGGTAGGAACAGAAATCTTACATTGAGCACTAAGGATTTTTAGCACCACAATTCTATGATTTCCTAACTGACTGAATATAAAGGGCAAACAAAGGGAGAGAACAGACACTGTCAGAAATAAAAGTTGGGATAAGAAGCAAGGTAACAAATTCAGTTTTCAATATACTAAGTAAGAAACAACAGTGGTAGAGAAGAACGAAGGCCAAGTGAAGTATCTAGCATACAACTGGAAGTTAAGTGTGAAAAGTAAAAACCTAAGATAGAGATTTTTAATCAGCTGCACAGAGAAGACAGTTGAAGCCAGGATACTAAAAGATGAAGGTTCTAGAGAGAGAGTACAAAAAAAAGAACAAAGGGCTGAGAGTTAAACTGTGAATCTGTAGTTAAAGGCGATGTAAAAGCCAGAGAAGAGAGAAAAAGGAAAATCAAGACAGCTGAGAGGTGTCCAGCTGGCTCCTGGATTTGGAGTCAAAAGACTTAGTTTCAAATGGGGACTCTGCTGCCAGCACAACACAGGGCAAATCACTTTAGCCTCTCATGGTGTGGTTTAATATCTCAAATCTATGATGGTTCCTCAACTGCAAACCAGTTCAGCTTTAGAATCTTAGAACATAAAAAGGCTACAAGCTCATCTTCCCTGTTCTACTCCCCAAGACATCAGTGAGGAGGTAAAGATGGTAGACAGATGTTGCCTAATCAATGATGATACAGTATCAGGAAATTATTGCCAACTGAACGAAGCCACCATCCACAGGGCCAGACTTTCTCTCACCAGCTATATCCTACCCTCCGCACCCCCTTTCTTGTTTGCCTGGGAAAGTAAGGATTGTGTCTTTTTGTAGGGACCTCTTCACGGTTCTTACTCAAAACCTTAACAAAACCCTCAAGCAGCTAAGTGGTTTAGTACCTGAAGCTCTGACCTGGGTTCAAAATCTTGCCACAGACACCAGCGATGTGTCTGGATAAGTCACTTAACCTCTTTGTCTAACTTTTCTGAGAGGGAAAAAATAAAGAATGGGGTCTGA
Organism: Potorous gilbertii; assembly: GCA_028658325.1. Taxonomy (NCBI): domain Eukaryota; kingdom Metazoa; phylum Chordata; class Mammalia; order Diprotodontia; family Potoroidae; genus Potorous; species Potorous gilbertii. Next base: position 84,697,930 of record CM053770.1, on the reverse strand, counting down.
TAGGTTCTAAGGTCCAATCCAGCTGTAAATCTATGATTCTAATTGAGAGTCGGAGAAATTTACAAAAGTATAATCAGTTGACACATAAATTTCCAAGACACAAGATTTTACTGCTCCCAAAAAAAAACCCTTGGCAGTGGTTTACTACTGCTTTTCTGTCTCTTGAGCTTTCCCTTATCTTTCCACCTTTATTTCACATTATTCCCCCTTCAAGGACTCTCCGTTCTAGACAAACTAACTTAGTAACTATTCCCCAGACTCAAAATCCTGTCTCCTTCAAAATACACAGGTTGTCCTCTACCCCTGGAATACACCTTTACTCATCACTCACTCTCAGAATGCCAAACTTCCATCAACGCTCGACTCAGTAACAATCTCAGAGATTTCCACCTGTTAATGCTCTCTCCCCTTTCAAATGATCTGAGGCCTAGAAGTTAAGTGACTTGTCCAAGTGGCAGAACCCCAGTTTTTGCTGCTTCACTCTTCTCCATAATGCCAGCTTTTTCACATGTCACTTACTAAGGGCCTCACAAACAGAACAAATTTAGAAGGAAGACAAAACAATTCAAAAGAGGGAAACCAATGTTCAAGTAGGACTGGCACCATACAACAAATAACTGAGCTCTTCCTTTGGAGAAATTCTAAACACCCCAAAGGAGGTTCATTCCATACTCCATAGCAGTGATTTTTAGGGGCTCCCTGACCCTTCCAGGGGTCTGAGAGTCAAAACTATTTTTAATACATTTTAATTTCAAACACAGTAAACATTAATAAATGTAAATTACATAAACAAAAGCTCTTCGGGGGAATAGTCAGTAATTTTTAAGACTATAAAGAGGTCCCAAGGTCAAAGAGTTTGAGAACCCCTGCCCTAAAGAACTGTAAGAAAGACAGGTACCTGGGCATTTGCAGGAAGTAAGGGGATTCCTGTTATTAACTTACAATTGTAACTCTTATTACAATTGGTTGACTCTTTCCTAAGGAGTCTGTGGAATGGTCAAAGACAGACCTGAAAACTGGGAGCTCTTATTTCAGACTATGGTAGCAAAAACACAGTGCTGCTAAGGCTTCCTGAAAAGGCTGGGGAGAAGACGTGGACGTTAGGGAAAAGAATAGGAAGCTCAAGAGAAAAGCAGAAAAATTTGAAGATTTGAGCAAAAAGAGGCCATAACAATGGCTAACATGAGTTAAAAGAAAGTGTAGGCAATGTTGGTTCAGAAGGTTGGTGAGAGCCAAGAGATACTCTAACAAATATTTTAAAAGTGGCCTTGTCAAAGGGTGAGTAAATCTGACCTTGCTCTGAACAGCACCCAAGGACAAAATCACAATCACTGGATGATAGATAATTAAGGAGGAATTTTGGTCAACATGATGAGAAAAAACTAGAGCTACCCTACCAAGAAACAAACTGGTGTCCCCCAACAGTGAGAATGATCAAGCAGAGATACTGATGACCAACTGCCAAGACTACTTTAGAAAGGTCTCCATTTGGTCAAAGTTAGACTAGATCTTTTAGGTTATTTACAACTCTAGAGTTAGTGACTGTTACTAGGTGACCACAGAGACACCCCTGCTTATTTAGAGAGAAAGCAACTTACTCTGCATGACTCTAGGAGTCACTGGGAAGCAGATGAAGTAAAAGAGTTATAACCATATGGTATTGTCAATCACTAAGTCAGAAAATGAGGGAATCAAATCCCAGGATAAGAAGTCTATTATATACCATCAAGGAGCCTGCCTTAGCCTCTAAGGCAGGGTATCCCCAGAACAGAAATATATTAGGACAATATAGTCCCTATATTGGTGACATTTTATTCCTTCAAAAATATCTATTAAATGGCTATGATGTGTAAGACCGCATACTCTCTCTAAGGGCAAGGATGATGTAAATTATCTGTCTCTCAAATAACACAAGTAACTACAATACAGGGGAATAAATACCAAGTGTCACAAAAGGGAAACTACCACCACGCCATACTAAATCCACCAGAAAAGATTTCTGGTCAGAAGCATTCTTTTTGCTGTGAAAGAAGTGGCATTGGAGCTGGATGTTTAGGATAAGCAGTGGCTGACTGAAAGAGAACATTTCAGGAAAGGGGAACAGAGATAAAACACAGCAAGGTATAATCTGGGGACGGTGAACTGAATTTGGCTAAATGCAGGGTTTCTATACCTCAGGAGGTTAAGACTAGAAAATCAAGTTGGAGATCTATCAACGCTTTATTCAATTGCATTGTTATTATTAGTTAGAACCTCTTTTCAAAGATAAAACAATGAAGGTCTTGCATAAAACTGTTTCATCTCAAATATTCTCATAGGAGTTACTGCCCTCCTTTCTCACCTAACTCTACTACTACTACTCTGAGACTTCTCTCGACTTCTCACGAATCTCCCTCCCCTTTCAGGTGCCTTCCCCACTTCCTGTTGTTTTCAGCCCCTTGTGTTACCTTCAACCATTAATTAGACTGTAAGCAGACTGTTTTGGGGGGAGGGGCAGAAAGTAGGTATTTGTATCCCCACTCCTTAGCACAGTTCCTGGCACATAAGTCAATAAACATTTATTGAGCACCTACTACATGCCAGGCAGGGGCAGCCAGGTGGTGCAGTGGATAGAACACCAGTGCAGAAGTCAGGAGGACCTGAGCTCAAATCTCACTTCAGACATTTGACACTCACTAGCTGTGTGACCTTGGGCAGGTCACTTAAACCCAACTGCCTCATCCTGGGTCATCTCTAGTCATCCTGATGAATATCTGGTCACTGGATTCAGATGGCTCTGGAGGAGAAGTGAGGCTGGTGACCTGCACAGCCCTCCCTCAATCAAAACAAAGTCAAGTGCAAGTCATGTCATTAGTTCTCCCATGGCATGGCCTTCTTTGGCAACGAAGGACGAACACACACACATGCCAGGCACTGGGCTAAGGGTTTAATAAATATTGACTTTACTGTCATGTAGAGAATATGGCAAAATACCAACTGGAGAAGTTGCTTCTACTCTAATTGAGGAATACTATTCATAGCATATGAACACATAAATTTAGGTTTCAAGATAGGAAGTCAAGCGTCTAAGCTAGTAAATATTGAAAGATAATTCTAACACATTTTGAAAGTATTTTTTTTGGGGGGGAATAGCAACTTCCACATAGGATGTATACAAACTCCCTCTAAGAATAGACAGTCAATATATTAACTGAACAAGTACTTGCTGCAACTTCAATCTTAGTGAGTTGCCTAGGATGCTGAGAGTCATTGACATGCCAACAATCACATAGCTAATGTATCAGAGATGATCTTCTTTCAGGTTTCCTGAACTCCCAAGACAAAGTCTCTATCTACTATACCTAGCTGCCTCAACTATCTGCTGAGGTCACCACCATGTTCCCAGTTACCTAGTAGTCATCCTGAGCTTTTCACTGACTTTCCTTGCATTATTGGTTTCTAACACCTGTCAAGTTTACATACTTTTCATCTTTCCCATCTGTCCCTCTTTGTTCTGAATTGGGCATCACCCTAATCCATGTCCTTCAAACCTAGACTCCTAGTTTTTCTAATAATAGCTTTTATATAAAGTTTGTAAAGTGCTTTGCAAATATTATCTCTATGCCTCTGAAGTAGGTGCTATTAATTAGTATCACCATTTTACAGACGAGGAAACTGAGGTAGACAGGGTCCCACAATTAGTGTCTGAAGCTGGATTTGCACTCAGGTCATCCTGATTTCAGGCCTAGCTGTCTGCCTACTGTGCCACCTAGCTGCTTACTTTCCTTGTACCTAGTTTCTCCCCTCTCACAGCTGTTGATATCCTAAAAACACAAGTCTGTCTGCATCACTATTAAACTCATGAAGTTTCAGTGGCTCCCCACTGCCTTTAGGATCAAACACAAGCTACTGTCTGACATTTCAAGCCCTTCACAATTTGGCCTCAGAATTTTGTCCTTCCAGGCTGATTATACTCCCCTCCCACAATGGTCTAATCAAACTGGCCTATCTACTGGTTCTCTGAGCCCCATGGTGCCACAGGCTATATACCCAAAGCCTGGGTTGCTTGACTCTTAGAACTTCCTAGTCTTCCCTGAGGAAGCCTTTCCAGGTGCTCTAATAACTGTGTATTTTTTAATATACTGTATTTACTTAGTTGTAAAAATGCTGGATTCGCCTAATATAAGCTTCCTGCTGTCAGTAGCAAAGCAGGTTGTATTTGTATGTTAGGCACCCAGCACATTACCTTACACATTGGACGCACTGAATTAACACCTACTGACTGACTCATGAATTCATAATTATATAAAAGGGCATGTAAAAAGATGGGGGCATATAACATATATATTATATATACAAGAAAATCTAAAAGCCTAGAATAAACTGAGGCTTACAAAGAATTTTAAAGTTGTATTCGGAACAAAGAAATTAAGAAGGTGATAGCATCACCGATTGAGGAAGATGACAATGTTAACCGTAAGAGTGAAAATAAAGCAGTTCTTATTCTCACCTTCAACAAGTAGACTAGTCTTGACACTTCAAACTATAGAACAGACAATATGAACAGCGCTCAAGACAGGTGAGGACAGAGGAAAAGAATACTAGCTACTTTAAATGTGTTCAGGGCTTTGATTTTTCCTTGTAATTTCTGCTAAAATAACTTGCAGAAATAATCTCAGAACAACTGGCTTGTTGGTAATCTCCAAGGAACTATAAAATACCAGAAGATATGTATAATTGAGACCTATGCTAAAAATGGAGGGGAAAAAGGAGGATCTCAGAAATCAAGGTCAGTCTGACACAGATCTCTAAAAAATTTAAAGAACAGATCATTTAGGGAACAATTAGTATGCACCCAGAAACTAATGTAGTGATCACTACTTGCCAACATAGGTTTACAAGCTAAGTTAGGCCAAGATAATCATACATTTACTGAATTGTCAACTTTTTCTTTTCTAATAAGGCTACTAGCTTGATAGGCAAATGGAATATTGAGATATAGTATTATCTGTGGCAGCCAAGATTTTAGGAGTCTTTCGGAACAGCCTGGTTGATAAAAAATTTAGTGTTAATAAGTGTTAATTTGAATCTTGATGAATAATTCCATTTAAGTATTTGATTAATGACTGTGTTGACCTAGTTAACAAAGTAAGCAACATGGATGTAAACATACATTTATCAAATGTTTGACTATACAAAACTGGGTTAAAATACAAGATGACAATTAAACTCAACATGATTTTAACAAGTTAGCAATATGTTGCTCATGATACGGGTATGATCAGAGGGTGGCAGAATAAAATTGTAGCAACCCAATAGTAAATAATCAAAATGAGAAAAGAAGGGACATATCTAAAAAACCCAACCTACTGGGGTAACATCAAGATGACATTTGACAAAGATAAATGGAAAACTCTTTATTATAATTTGGGTGTGTGATTCTAATGACCAAACTGGACAGAATGATAAAACATGACTTCCTCTCTTCACTGCAAAGGAGAAGACTGATTGTATCTATCAGATTGTTTATGTGTTGGTTAGTTTTCTTGAACTGCTTTCCCCACACAACCCCTCTGTTATAGGGGATGGCCTGCTGGGCAGGGAAGGGTAGAGATATTTTTGAAAGTAAATGTTATTAAAAATTATCAATAAATAAGAGAAAATTTCCTAATAGTAAAAAAAACTCCTCTAAATTACTTCTAAATGTAAATTTTTTTAAAACCAACAACAAATGAAAAATTATAGGACTGGGTAGTTCTAACTAGGCAGCTGTACCGGGAAAATCTGAGGTTACTTTTCAAAAACATGCACCGAAAACTTCACTCTGCTTGCTCTCTCCCTCAAGAAAGATACTAAATGCTTGTACTACTGAAGGGGAAGAGGAACAGGTAGAGGGAAACAATGGAATAACGGGCCCACTAGCCACTGATGACTAGAGCAAAAAAAAAGGCTTGATAGGGCAGTTCCTTTTTCCCCTCTCCCAAAGGAAGAAGTGCAAGGGAGCATCCTCCCTATTTGGATGGAGCTCTTTCTCTCTGCCTGTCAGGTATCCCTTCTTTTGGTCCTTAAGTACCCTCTTGGCTAAAAAAAAACCCAGCAGCTTGAGGATGGGAGATGTATCCCTGTTATAGACATTAATTTCAATGTGAAGATTGCATCTGTTTCCCAACTGATAAATGGTCAAAGGATATGAACAGGCAATTTTCAGAGGAAGAAATTAAAGCTATCTAGTCATATGAAAAAAAATGCTCTAAATCACTGTTGATTAGAGAGATGCAAATCAAAACAACTCTGAGGTACCACATCACCCCTATCAGATTGGCTAACATGACAAAAACAGGAAGGTGATAAATGTTGGAGAAGATGTAGGAGAGTTGGAACACTAATTCATTGCTGGTGAAGCTGTGAGGTGATCCAACCATTCTGTGGAGCAATTTGGATCTATGCCCAAAGGGCTACAAAAATGTGCATACCCTTTGACTCAGCAATATCACTTGTAGGACTGTACCCCAAAGAGATCATAAAAATGAGAAAGGGTCCTACATGTACATAAATATTTATGGCGGCTCTTTGTGGAGGCCAAGAACTGGAAATCAAGAGGATGCTCATCAATTGGGGAATGCCTGAACAAGTTGCGGTATATGAATGTAATGGAATACTATTGTGCTATAAGAAATGATGAACAAGAAGACTTCAGAGAGGCCTAGAAGGCCTTCTGTGAACTGATTCTGAGTGAAAGGAGAAGAACCAGGAGAACTCTGTACACAGCAACAACCACAGTGTGCGACGAATTTTTCTGGTAGACTTAACTTAGCCCTTCACAGCAATGCAAGGACCTAAAGAATTCTCAATGGACTCTCAAGGCAAAATGCCATCCATATCCAGAGAAAGAACTATGGAATTGGATTATAGAATGAAGCAGACTACTTTCTCTTGTATTTTGTTTTTGGTTTTTCTCATGATTTCTCCCATTAATTTTAATTCTTCCATGCCAACATGACTAAGGTGAAAATGTATTTAGTAAGAATGTATGTGTAGAACCCACATAAGAATGCACTTTGTCTGGGGCGGGGGGAGGAAGGGGAAGAAAATCTAAGATTTATGGAAGTGACTGTGGAAAACTGAAAACAAATAATTAAAAAAAACAAAATTGAACACTTCAAGAATTTAAAACAAAAAAAGATTGCATTTATGTGATTCCACATCAGGTAAGCAGGCGTTGCAGGTTTAGTTATTACTTGTAAAAGTGTACAGAAGTGACATTTAGCATTGCTCTGGTTTCGGGGTGCACGAGTATGTGTGTGTTTAAGAAAAAAGACTTGGGGGAGTTTTAGTTGGCTGCAGGTTAAATGAGTCAACAGTATAACTGGGCTGCTAAAGCTAACATAACCTTAGGTGACATTAAAAAAATATAGTATCCCGATCATGGAAAGTAATAGTCCCACTGTACTCCATGCTACTCAGACTACACAGTACAGTACTGTGTTCATCTCAAGTGCCACGTCTTAACACAGTCACTTAAAAACTATAGAGTATGTTCAGAGAAAAATTTAGGTGTGAAGTTAGAAGAGTCTAGAAAAAGACTACAAGGAGACATAAGAGTTAAATATCTGAAGAGAAGTCATGAAAAAGATAGAATCTCCCAGTTTTGTCTTGCTCCAGAAGGTAAAATGAGGAAAACTTGGTATCAGGTTACAAAAAGGCAGATACTAATTTAAGGTAACTTTTTCAGAATGAAATGAGTTCTTCAAGTTGTAGTAAACACTCAAAGACGCTGGCCAATCATGTGACCTGGATTCTAGTTAAAAAAAAAGTTAAGTACTTCTATACTTAAGTACTATTAAGAGCTAAAAAGCTAATTAAGATATGACCCCCCCCCCACCCCAGCTCCAGGAATTTAGCCCAGTAAAAGAGATGCAGCAGCCAAAAAATACCAAAGAGAACAAAGGAAACAAAAGATGTCAGTTCAGATTCTAGCTTTGCCACTTAGCAGTATACCCTCGGAAAGGTCATAGCCATCTTGGATTCTCAGTTTCCTCTACTATGAAATACTTAAAACTACCTATCTCAGAGTTGTTTCGAAGATCGCTTCAGAATACATAGAAACTGCTTTGTAAGACATGAAGCTCTATAAAATGTATCAACTATTACAAGTAACTATAATGTAAAAGAGAATCTACTGTCTAAGAGGGACAATGTAACAGTTGTGAGAAATTACTTTACCTGGGGAAGATCAAGAAAGACTTCATGGAATAACATTTAAGTTGAGCCTCAAAGGATGGATAGGATTTAATTAAGGAAACATTTAAATAAGAAGAGTGGACATTACAGGGAAATTTTTGTTGTTCAATTGTGTGCAACTCTCTGTGAATTCATTTGGGTTTTCCAGGCAAAGATCCCGGAGTGGTTTGACATTTCCTTCTCCAGACCATTTTACAGACGAGGAAAGTGAGGCAAATGGGGTTAAATGACTTGCCCAGCAGCTGCCAGATTTGAACTCAGGAAGTTGAATCTTCTTGACTCCAGGCCCAGGCCTCTATCCACTATGTTTAGAAGGCAGCAAGTACATCAAAGAGAAAATACTGAATGCAAGAGCAAAAATTATCTAAAATACATTTAGATCTGAGTCCAACCCCTCCATTTTACAGATGAAGAAACAGGTACAAAGAGATTAAGTGACTTGCCAAGGGTCACACAGGCAATGAGGTGCGATTTTTAACCCAGGTTCCTGACCCAAGTTCAGTCCTCTATTCACTATTCCATGCTGCCTCTTTAAACATGAAATGGAGCCAAATCATAGAATGCCTTGAATGTCAGGCCTGTACCCTATTTCACAGGCAAATAGAAGCCAATGAGTACTTTTGGGCATAGCTCAAGTTTGGGGCACTGTATTAGGAGATTTTACTGGGCAGTATTGTGTAGAATTGACTGAAATGGGAGATTTCTGTGGCAGGAAGATCACTCTGGCTAGGCTTGTTCAAAGGATATTCTGAAGGAAGAACAGATGGAGAAAACAGAATCCAAGAGAGTTGTGACCTTTCCAAGGACATACTGCTACTAGTTGGTCCCTAACTAGATGGAGGCATCTGTCTCCTGTTTCCATGTCTTTGCCCAAGTGGGATCCTGTGTCTACAATGCATTACCTACCCCCCCTCCAATCTTAATCTTGTTCAAAGCACAGCTTAGGTTTCACCTCTTGTAAGACACCTTTTTGATTCCCCCGGATATTCCTGTCTCCCTCTTGGAATTACTCTGTATATCTTTTTTTACTTATATACATTTGTACATTTTGTATTTTCCTAAATAGAATGTCAGCTCAAGGGCAGGGTCAGTTTCATTTTCGTGTTTGTATGCTCTGTACCTAGCAGACTATTTTACAAATAGGAGCTCGATGAATCCACTGGGTGAATTTACCTAGGAGAAGTGGGGGAAGCACTAGAGGATTAAGAAAGGCAGAAATACATACGTAATTCTTGCACCTGATGGATAAAGGATGGATTAGAAAACCTCTAAGATTCCCTCAAACTTTTAAGAATCTCTTGATTTTTGGACATAACTTATGCTATTATCTTTGATTTTACAGACTTTTTCTTGATGTCATCTTTAATAATCATTTCTATGCATATGACTCTCTAATCTTTATCTCCAGGCCCAATTTCTGCCCTAAATACCAGGTCCACATTTCCAACTGCCTGCTATACATCTCCTGGATCAAATTCAAACATGCCCAAAGCTGGATTTATTGTCCCTTCCCAAAAATCTTCCCATCTCCCTAACATCATTGTTTCCACACCAGCCTTTTCTTTAGCCAGGTATAAAAAAAAGTTAGGGTATTTGCTTCTTTCTTCTCTCCTTACATCTACTCAGTTGTCAAACTCAGTTCTGTCCATTCTAATTCAACATTTCTTAAATTTATCTTTCTCCTTTTCACCCCCACTATTCTAGTTTAGATTCTCAATATCTCAGCTACAATTCTATAACAGTCTCTTAAGTCAACTCCCTAACTCAAAGTCCATCAGCATATAGTGGTCTAATCTTCAAGTTCAGAATTCTGATCACAACACTTTCTTGGTCAAGAATATACCTGTCTGGCCCAATGCACACTATGACTCTTCTTCATGTACTCATTCAACACACTAACCTAACACTAAGTCCTTAAGGATGGGACCTATTCTTTCCTCCACTTGTGTATCCCCAGCACTTTACACAGAGCTGATAATAAATATTTGAATCGAATCTCTTGGAAATTTGAACATTGTGGCCAGATGGAACCCATCAGGAGCTTGTGAAAGTTTCATGGATCCAGTCAGTATGCTTCTAGGCATTCATTACAACTCCCTGGAGATTTAGGAATACTTTGTTGATTAATTTAATGTTTAATCATGAAATCTCTTATACTGTAACTTAATTCTTCTTGCTGGTTCAAGGGTCTTTGCCATTAGAAGCCGGTTTTCTCATAGCAAGGTGCTTGTTCTACTTCCTTGTATTTCCCATTGTGCCCAGTACACATTCTGGTATTTGTTTCTGTGTTACTTAATATTTAGTCAACTTCATTGGTTTCAATTTATTTTATTAATAAAAATGTTTATTAGTGAGGATTTTTTAAACACAAAAGCAATTCCAAATATTTTTCGGGTTAAAAAACTGAGTAACAGATCAAAACATATGGACACCATTTCCATCTTAGCAGCTTTATTTTAATGGAGATATAGTAGCAATATAATATAAAGGTATCCAGATAAAATTCAAACATTATATACATATATACAACAATTATTTATGGGCCAGTTCTAAATTAACAACCTTTAATGAAAGAGAATTTAAGATCAGGACAGCTATTTCTAAAAAGTTTCTAATGAGAGTAAAATTGTGACGCTGAATTGAAGAAATAAGATTTATTTTATTTGCTTTAAGTATCATTCGGCAGGACACTAACCCGAGTATTGCAGAAATGACACTAATAAACGAAATTATAATATTCAGAGTATACTGTCTTGTTTTGTCCAAGTCATTTGAATTTCTCAGACCCCCATATCAGTTACCAAGTCCTCTCATTTCAACCTTCATAACGCCTTTCCTAAATGCTCCCTTCTCCCATCTGACATTGCTAAAACCCTGATCTAGTCCCTCATCTCTTCACCCTTGGACTACTGCAATAGGCTTTTGGCTGATCTCTTCCTGACTCAAGTCTCTCCCCACTACACTCCATTCTCCACCCAGCTCTGAACAAACTGATCTTCCTAAAGTACAGGTCTGCTCATGTAACCTCATTCAATAAATTCCAGTGGCGCCCCATCACTTAGGGTTCAAAGACCTTCATAACCTCATTCCAGTCTTCTTATAATGCACACCTTTTCCTCTCCTAATACACTCTTTAATGACACTGACCTCCTTTACCTTGCCTGACTCAAGACACTCCATCTCTCAACTCTAGGTATTTTCTCTGGCTGTTCCCCTTTCCACCCTGTAAGGAATTCTTTCCCTTTTCATCTTTACCTCTTGGTCTTTCTAGCTTTTTCAAGCTAAAATCCCTCCTATAAGAGATACCTTTCCTAATCCCTTTTAAAGCTACTGCCTTTTTCCTATTGATAATCTCTAATTTATCTGGTACAGCGTGTTTGTACAGTGATTTGAGTACTAAATCTCACTTCCCCCCATACCTAGGGCGCAGGAAACTGTTTTGGGCCTTTCTTTTGTAGTTCCTGTGAAGAACACAAAGCATGGCACATAATAGGTGCTTAATAAATGCTTGCTGTTTAGTTTCCTCATGGGCCTCTGAGGAATGCATTTGAAATACCCTATAAATGATGTATGTGATTAAGCCTTTAATTGTTTCTTAACCCCACCCGTTTTATCCTTAGAAATGCTAATGAATGGTAAAATCCAGAGGTCTCACCCTAATTTTCAAACAAAAGAGATGAGTATATTAACAGCTGGAGTGGGAGGAGGGGGTAGAAATGGCTAAATAATACAGAACCAAGGAATGTTAGTTGAGGAAAAACATGAGAAATAACAATAGAACATCAGATACAATCAAGGAGAGTAAGTACCCTCCAATAAAAAGGCTGAACAAGTTTTGTGTTTTCGGATACAGAGAAGTAGCTTTAGACAGCTTTTAGAAGGCATTACACCTTTTGTGAGGAAGGTAGCATTGGACAAATGCCTAGATCTGTGGATGATATGTGGTAAAGAACCATGTACACTGTAGCCTCATTGTAACACCAACTGTATAACACAGGACCACCTTGGACCCTTTCCAAAAGGGTTTAGTTACGAGGAGTACTGGATGAAGCTATTTATAACTCAGTCTTACCTATAATGTCATTCTACATCATGGACTGCATTACAGAGAATCTCTGGTTTAATTCCAAGAGACATGATTTTTATTAAGATGCCTAGTCATCCCTGTTCCCTTCCCTGCCCTCCAACTCCCTAGTTTCCGTTTGGTTTTTTAAAACTGACAGTCAAGTAATTTTTAACAATTTTGACAACAAATCTCTACTTTTAGGTATCTTATTCCTCTATTCAAGGAAAGGAAGGATGATCCATACACAGAGATGGCAGCTGCATTTGGAAATGGAGTTTATTGAAAATAACTGGAAACAAGGATTATATTTTGATGAAAATTCCCATCATGGTAAAGGCATCATAATTCTTATTAGGTACTTTGTTACATTAGGTCAAAGTTGTACGTGTATATAAATGTACATATATATATATGTCAGACTCATGTTTTCATTGGTGTAGTAAAGCTCTGGTGAGGAAACTCCAGCCACAAATGTCTATCAACAACCAACTGTTCTGGAACTTGTAGCTTTTTTTAAGAGTTGTCTCCTGTGCCTTGAAGATAAGCGACTTAAGGAAAGTCACAACATTATTTGTCAGAACTGGGACTTGAAAATAGGTCTTTCAGTACTCCATGGCTAATTCTCTATCTCTATTTACCTATTTGATCAGTCTCTCACTGCTTTTCATAAGAACCAAATACCAAAATTAGAATAGCATAATCTTTTACAAAACACTGTGCAGGTCAGGTCTATTAAGGTTCTGAATTATAAAAATTCCTCACTGTCCATAACACAAAAGAATTTCCACACTGGATTAGTAACAACCTCTAAGCTAGGCTTATAGACTAATTTGATCCATAACAGAAGGAAAATCAAGAATTCGTGGAAATCAGTAAAGCTTAAGAGAATAGTTGTGTTTTGCAAGGGAGATGTTGCTCACAAATTGGAGACAGAAATGAACAAGGACCTCTGCATGGGTAATTGCATATATCTTTAAAGGATATGGAAGGGGTCACAAGATTGGAGATTTTTTTTTTAAATAATAGACTTCTGGGATAAAGGAAACGAAATTGACTTGCCCAAGCTCATATAATAAACTGAGACTAGAATCCAATTCTCTTTTTTCTACAGCAATTTTGGTATAAAGGAGGGAAAGGTTGCCTAAGAATAGAGGGGTCAAAGGAGGGCGATAAAAATAGATGTCTGTAAAAATCAAGTTGATGGTGGGGTTCTGACTGTTCAGCTATATTAGGATTAGCTACTATAATTATGGATTATTGCTAATAATAGCTAATGTTAATATACTAGAAGTTTTCAAAATATTTTTACATATTCTCTCATTTGACTCTTACCTTGTGAGGTGGGGTATCATTCCTATTTCAGAGATGAGAAAACTGAGGCTGAGAGAGAGCTTAAGAGACTTGCCATATATCTGAAGCAGGTCTTTATACTCAAGTCTAGGGTTCTATCAACTTGGCAGTAATTCATAATTGTCGGGCAAAAACCTAAAATTATGAAACGATTCAAGGAATTTTATTTCAAGCAATTGAAGACCCTAGGCTGGAATAAAAGACAGGAGGCTAATGAATTACTCCAAGAATAAAGTATTTAACATTAACCTGTTATTCTACTATTCTGGTACAAAGAAACTCAAATCCCTGCTAAAATTTTAGACTGTCCACAATGATAGCTGACGTACAGCAAATCATACCACCTAAAATTTGGTTTCACGAAAAAGAATTTTGAAATTCCAATTCTGAGTGTATTTTCTACTTCAATCTAGCCTCTTTCCTACATCTGAAATGGGAAACATGCTCAGTTGTGCTTTATACTTTATTGAAGGGAAGGTTTATTGAATGAAATTTTGCCCATCTTGTTTACTTAAAATAACTGCATCAACGACCAAGAAAAGGCACGGAAAATACTAAAAATAATAATCTTCATGTCTACAACATAAAAATGCATAGCATTTTTTTAAAAATCAGATAAACATCCTAAAAAAAATTCTCTTATACAGAACTAAGTCTAAATGCTGACTAAGCATTTTAAAGTGACTAATCATGCTGCAAATAAAATATATTTTTTTTCTGAAAATGATCCTTTAGTTGACTGCGTACACTATCAAGTGGGCTAAGACAGAGCAGAAGTCCCTGTTTATACTAGAGCAAAGCTGATTTATGGGGAGTGCAGCAATCATCTGAACACGGAGGTGGTTTGGTCGCTTCCAGAAGTGGAGAGGTAGATTCCAAACCGGGTAGGTGAGTTGCGTTCTCGAGATAAGTTAGGGTAGGACAGTTTTCTGGGCTTCGGATCAGGTTCTAGACAAAGCCCAGAAAGGCCAAGCCGGATAATTGAGCAGAGGAAAAATACAAAAGCGACTTCTCACAGCAGGGGGGATAAACAGCAGCCTGGGGAAGCGGTGGTGGCTGGGTGGCCCGGAGGAGGGGAGGCTGGGGAGTTAGGGCAACCTGGCTGGGGTACTCCGAAGCCCCAAGGAAAGACCCTGGGAGCCAAAAGAAGAACGACACCCCCTAACCCCCACTTCCTCCCAGGGAAACCCCAGGAGATGAGATCTGGGGGCTAAATCCGCGCATGACACGGGCTGGGGTAAAGGGGTGACCGCTGCTCTCCCTCCTCCTCCAATGGCGCTTTCCCCCCAACTCACAGCCTGCGATGACTTAAAAGAAAAAAAGGGGAGAGAGCGGGTGGGGGCCCCCCGCAAGGACACCCAGAGATGAAGCGGGGAAGCTGCCAGAAGGGTGACCCCCCAGGTTTGGGGGCGCCCCCGACGGGCAGGAGAAGGCCGCGGGGTGCGGGGGCGGCGGCGCCCCCGGGCGGGGGTCATGGAAACGCCGGCTTTCGCTCCCTTCCCCGCCCCCCCCACCTTCCCTCAGCCTCTTAGCCGCTTTACCTGCAGGTGACCTGTTTGGTCCAGCCACCGCCGCTGCCTCCCCCTCCTCCTCCCGCCGCCGGGGACTGGGAAGCGACTGTGGGGGTGAGGGTGGGGGAGGCCGCTGCCACCGCCGCCGCCGCTGCCGCTCCTGATGTTGTGGCTGTTGTTCCGGGAGCTGCAGCCTCCGCCATTACTGTTTATCCCACACAGCAATGGCACCGGAACTTCCGGGATCACATACTTCCGGTCAGGCGGCGGGGGCGGAGGGAGGGAGGAGAGAGGGGAGGAGAGAACCGGCTAGCCTCTCCCTTACTCCTCACCGCCTCCCCAAACGGCGTCGCGCCAGCCCTCCCCATCCCCCCATCCTGCGGTCTGCACTGAACAAAGGGGGGGGCCTTGGCCTTAGAGCTCCCTGTGCCCGCCCACACCGCCCCTCAGGCTCCTCTCTGATTGGTGGAGAGCGCTTTCTACCGGCAAACAGGCGGGGCTCCGGAGCGGGGCTCCGCACAGGTGTGCTCCCTCGCCAATCATGGGCAGCCCCGGCATCGTCCTGACAACCGGGAAGCTCCACGCCTGCCAAGTTACTTTGTTTCGCGGAGTTGTCCGCCTGCGGTCGGTGCGGTCGGTGCGGTCGGTGCGGTCGGGCTGCGAGCGCCTGCGGGCAAGGCGCCGGCTTCTGCCCTGCTTTGTAGCCTTCGGGGCTTAGCGCAGGGCTTCCCGGATGCTTATGGAGGGACGATGTACGTGCAGCTATAGAGACGTCTGTATACACGGAGATATGGGTGCCTAGAGCTATGTGTACACCTCTCTGTGCGTAGAGATGTCTGTATACCTATACGGTCATGCTTTATATATATATATACACATATATACACATGTATATATGTATATATACATGTACATATGTATATATGTGATGTTTACATTACCCAAGGGTCCGTGATTGACAAAAACTTTGGCCCAAATTGTGGAGCATGTCCACCTAATACACTTAAATTAAGCTTCTCTTCTATGTCTTCACTTGAATCATTCAGTCTGTAAGCATTTATTAAGCGGCTTATAGTACATTGCCAGGCACCGTGTTAAGCACTGGGGTTACAAAGAAAGGCAAAAACATGTACAGCGTATATCAGATGGTATGCCATCTTGGGGAGGGAGGGGGAAGATATCTGGAACTCAGAATCTTATAAAAGTGGCTGTTGAAAACTAAAAATAAATAGAAATAAAAGAGGGAGGAAAAAAACAGTGAGGGGTAAAACACAGTCCGTTTTCAAGAAGTTTACAATGCAGTTCGAGAGATAACATGTAAGCAGCTATGTACAAACAAGACATGGGATAAATTGGGGATAATCCACAGAGGAAAGGCACTAGCATTAAGGGAGGGTTGAGAAAGGCTTCTTGTAGAAGATTAAATATTTGGTTAGGGGACCTTGAAGTAATAGAATTATAATTAATAATATATAATTATATAACAATGCATATCACATAATTAAATGGGATGAATTATAATAAATACAAATATTAATATATGTATATAATTAATATATGATTTTATAACAACATAGAATGTATAATATAATTATAAAATAATGTATACTATTTATATTAATGTAAGTTAAGTAAATGTGGTATATCATGATTATAATTAATTATAATATTACTCATAATGAAAACCCTTATAGATTTCAGTTTGGCTGTTTGAAATCAAAAAGAAATTGGGATAAAACATTTCTGAAAGAGGAAGGGATATTAATGAGTAAATGGGATTCTACTTATATACTGCTTTTCAGAAACATTCCTTTTACTGGGAGGGAGGTCTACCTATAATCTACTCCCTGTAATTGAAGCTTCCTCTCAACTTCCAATCACCTGTCATCTGTCTGTTCTGGTTATTAAGGTCAGAACTTGACAGTATTATAGCACCATAACTGAAGGTCTGAGTGAAAAAATTTAAATCCATCTCATGAGATAGGTTGCCATGGCCTGAGCTTTAAAATCCACCTGATTTTCCTCTCAGGCTGCACTCTGGACTTCTACTGCCATGACCCAGCTCATCCTGAAGCCTCACTCCAGCCCTGGAATTGACACATTGGAGAAAACCTCCACTCCTGTGGCCTCTCCCTCAGAGTAGATGACTTCTCCCAGAACCTCCATGTAAAGAGAGTACTCAGGCTAGCTGCATTACAGACTTTCTCTACCATGCCTCCTCAAAGGGTATAGTTCCCCTCCTTTTCCCTTTTCTGTGTAGTACCTTTTCTGTATAGTCTTCTCTATTTCAAAAAGAAGCTTCTTGAGTGCAGGAATTATCTTTGGGTTTGGTTTTTTTTGCATTTTTTGTATTTGCACTCCCAGTACTTCTAAGCACATAGTAAGCACTTAAATTCTGGTTGACTTCTGATCCACCTGCAGAAGGGCTCCATAAAAGTAAAGCAAAGTAAAGCCCTAGTTAGACTCATTGAGTACTTATTCTTCAGATTAAGAATGCTGCAGCTGTGGAATATGCATGTATGGGTAAGAAAGAGACATGGGTAAGACTTGGCAAAACAGACAGTTTCAGAGAAATCTGGGAAGACTTGGACAAATGGATGCAGAGTGATCAAGAAGAAATAGGAGAATTTTTATGATTAAAAACAACAGTGAAAAGAACAATTTTGAAAGACTTAATTACTCTGAACATGGTGATGACCAAAGACTATTCCAGGGAAGGCATATTATAGATGATACCTGCCCCCTGAAAGAGATGATAGCCTTGTTATAATAATAAGTAGTACTAATCCTGTACTCTGCATTTTGGCATGTGTCTGCCAGAAACAGTTTTATTTAATATAACAAAAAGGTGTGTTACAAAGTATAACGGTCCCCGCCCAGAGTTCTAGCTTGGGTATAAGCAATCACTAAAGTCAATAACTAACACCAAGGTTAAAATGTAGCATTGATATTCATCATCTTTCCACAATTTAGGTATTAAAATTATGGTTGTCTCATAGAAAACATTTGGTAGAGTGCATCCTTTCTAATGTTTTAAAAAGTTTTAGAGAATTTCCCTGTAAATACATCTGAAATAAGGATTTTATTCTTTGGTAATTCATTTATAGCTAGTTCAATTCCTTTTCTAATATTAGATTATTTAAAAATTTATGTTCTGTTCATTTGGGTATTTTGTAATATTTGTCACTAATTATCTCTTCCTTTTGAATTCTTAGCTTTTGGGGGACGTGAACTGTATAATAGATTATGCTTATCGGTTTATTTCTTCTGAGTTTGTTGTGATTTCATCTTGTTTATTTTTTAAATTTGATTTCTCTCCCTTTTTAAAATCAGATTGGCCTAAAGTTTTTGGTTTTGTTTGTCCTTTCAAAAGAACCATTTTTTCATTTTACTTATTAATTCTAAAGCCTTTTTGGCTTCTAATATATGTATTTCTCTGATTTTCCAAGATTTCGTCTTTTGAATTTATTTTGAGTTTATTTGTTAGCTTTCTATTTTTAAAATTGCCATGCTCAGTTCATTCCTACTCCTTTTTTCTACTTTGTTAATGAATGTTTTAAGAAACATAATTATTTCTCTGAAGACTCTTTTAGCCATGTCTCAGAAATTTTGGTACATTGCTCATCAATAAATGATTCTTAATTTCCAGTGTCTTTGTCTCAGTCCTTATTTTTTCAATCTTTCTGCAGCATTTGTCACTGTCGGCCTTGCTGCATACTCTCTTCTCTCTGAGTTCTAGTGACACCGTTCAACCCCCTAGATAGATGTGGATATATCTCAAGGCTCTGTTTTGGATCATCTTGTATTCTCCTCCTCTCCCTCCCAGCCCCCTTTCTTCTCACCACTGGGTTCAATTATAATCTCTATTCAGAAGATGTTCAGCTCTATATATCCAGCCCAATCTGTCTCCTGAGCTCTAGTCCTATACCACCATCTGCCTATTGGACATTTTCCATTGAATATCCTATATAGGAAAGAGATGCAGCATTATAGAGAGGTGAAATTAGGAAGTCAGGAAGACCTGGGTTCAAGTATTGCTTCTGACACATACTACTAGCTACCTGAGCCTGAGTAAATCGCTTCTTTTCAGTGCCCTTGGCAACTCTCTGAGACTACAAGTGGCAGGGAAACTGACTTGCATTGGTCAAGGGAGCCTCCTCACCCAGGTGTTCTCAGCACCAGTAAAATCACAGATCCAATCTCTGTACCTATGCTATAGGAATCCTAAATTCAAACTATCCAAAATAGAACTCATTACTTTTTCCTCTAAATGAACCCTTATTCCTACCTTCTTTGTATCTGTCAAGGGTGAGAACGTTCCCACAGGCACCCAGATTTGAGTCCTTAGTGTTCTCCTCAGTTCTTTCTTCCTTAGCCCGAATTTACCAGTCACCAAGCCTTGACATTTCTAGCTGCACAGCAGTTCTCATGACCAATGCCTTCTGTCCATTCACAAAGTTTCTCTTCCCTGGATGCTCATCCTCACCCGAATTCTCTCCTCTCTCCAGGATGTCCCACACACAGCTGTCAATGTAATATTCCTAAAAAAGAGGTCTAACTGTATCTCTCCATCAGATGCCTATTGCATCTAGGATGAAATACAAATTTCTGTTGTCTAAAATCCTTCCCAATCTGGCTCCAGCTCACTTCTCAGGTTCACTTCAGATTATAGCCCTCCATTCACTATTTCATCTATTCAAACTGTCTTAC
Organism: Potorous gilbertii; assembly: GCA_028658325.1. Classification (NCBI taxonomy): domain Eukaryota; kingdom Metazoa; phylum Chordata; class Mammalia; order Diprotodontia; family Potoroidae; genus Potorous; species Potorous gilbertii. Next base: position 84,678,073 of record CM053770.1, on the reverse strand, counting down.
TTTCTGTTCCTCTTACGCAGCATTCTATCTTTGTACAAGCTGTGTCCCCATACCTCAAGTGTACTCCCACCACATCTCCATCCCCAAATCCCCAGCTTCTTTCTAGTGTCACCTTCTACTTGAGACCTTTCTTGATTCCTCTTTGCAGCTGCTTGTACCACCTCCCTCTAAAACAAAATGTCTTTATATTATATAAAGAGAGTTGCATTTACTTACATATGTATATGTTGTCTCCCTGGATAGAATATAAGTTTCTTGAGGGAAGGATTTGTTCATTTTTGTCTTATTATCTACAGGGCCCAGCACATAGTACATAGTAGCCTCTTAATAAATGCTTGATGATTGATTCATTGATTCTAGTATTCAAGGTCCTCCATAATCTGGTTAAAACCTTCTATCTCAATCTTATCTGATAGTACTCCCCTACATGTAGCATTTCAATCAAAAAAGACAACCCTCCATCCCCCTTCCTGGTCTTGCCTTGTACCATCTCTGTGTGTTTGCTCAAACTGTCTTAGTCAAGTAGCATTTATTAAGTGCTTACTGTATACTAGACATCATGCTAAGTCTATCAAACTGCTTTTCTTTCTTCAAGATCCAACTATATGTGCTACTTCCTCCATAAATCCTGACATTCCTTACCCCATTTTACATTCCCTCAGCCCCTCTCAAACTCATATTCCAGGTGAAATGACCTCATCATCCTCAAATTTGTCATTGCTCCTTTGAATTTACAAGTCTTTTTCTTATTATAATATTTACTTGGCTATATGTCATAGCTTCACTCCTCTCTCCCCATTTGATGTTAAGCTTCTTGAGAAAACGTTTTAGGGTTTATGAGTACTCTGCCTAGCCCTTCATAAATGTTTGTTAAACTAAGTTGAAATTGTACCTCACCAAGAGGAAAAAGACCCATATTTACAAATACATTTTTGTAGTTCTTTTTGTGGGAGCAAAGAACTAGAAATTCAGGTATGCCCGTCAATTGGGGAATAGTTCAATAAATGATGGTAAATAAATTTAATGGAATATAATTGTCTTGTAAGAAATAACAAAAGAGCTAGTATGAACTGATGCTGACTGGGCAGAACCAAGAGAGCCATTTATACAATAACAACATAGTAAAGATGAACAACTTTTAAGGACAAAATATATCATCCACATAATTACCAATCATGATTTCAGAATACTGAGAATGAAGAATGAAGAATGGGACCCACAACCTGGCAGAGAGGTAATGGATCCAATATGCAGAAAGAGAAATACAGTATTGGATATAGCCAATGTAGGAATCTGTTTGGTTTGACTATGCACACGTACTTCAAGGGATTTATTCTTTTCTTTTCCTTGCTTTTCCTTCAGTAAGGGAGGCAGTTGGGAGGGTGAGAATGATAATAAAGCTAGCATTTATAAAGTACCTACTATGTGCTAGGCACTGTGCTAAGTGCTATACAAATATTATCTCCTTTGATCAAATAATTATTTGATAATTGAGAAATAATTAAGAAAATAATTGCTTCTTAATTGAAAAAATTAAAATTTAATTTAAAAAAAGAGAGCACCTTGCTTTATTCCATCAGTGACTGGTGAATATATTATCATTAATTCTGACCTGGAAAGCAATCCCTTCATGGATTGGAATTAATTTCTTTGGGTCACATCTGAAGGAGGTTGGTGCTCAAAATCTTCAGCTCTGTTGGAGAAAGGGGGACCCAGGAGAAATGCCATGTTCAGGAACAGAGTTGAGGGAACAGGCTGAAGCTAAACCTTGTACTTTTTCCTCCCAGGAACTAGGGCAAGGACAGAGGTTCCAGTGGCAGGAAAACCACAGCTATCTTTGTCTATTATTCTCTGTCCCTGGAGAAATTGTACTCCCAGGCCTCTTTGGCTGGTCTTCCAACAACAGCCTCATCAGCCATCTCTTCCTAAATCTGGCTACCTGGGACACACACGGATTCTCATTAGCATCAGAAAGCTATCTAACCCTAGATTTCAAAGATTCTGAGATTGTTTTCAAACCAATACAGAAATTCTGGGGGAGAAGTCAGACTTGGTCAGGTGTAGGGAGCAAAATGGGGAGTAACTAGCTACAGGTAAAGAAGCCAATGCCGAGGAAACAGAAAAAGAAATAGAATTAAAATATCTTCTCAGAGAATGCCATGAACTTCAAAGTTAACTCTGAGAGGAAAGGGAAGAGAGGTTAAGAGGATACATACCTGAAATATCAAATCCACTGGGAGGAACCAAAAAAAGAAAAATCCTAACATTAAAAAAAAAAGACTGTACTAGAGACAGGAAAATATAAGCCTAGTTTCCTAAATGTTAAATGCAAATGAGTTAATCTAATAAAATGAAACTTAATGATAGATGAGATAAGAAAAGTAAATCCACAATCTATTGTTGATGAGGAACGCATCTAAAAAGCAAAGATATACATAAAATAAAATGAAATGCTTGAATCTGTACCAGAAGGTTGCAAAGACAGAAGTTGAAATCATGCTATGAGAAAAAGCAAAAACAAAAACTCACCATATATACAGATCAACAAGGAAATTACATGTGCTTAAAAGAGACCATAGGTAACAAACCAATATAATATTAAATGTATATGCTCCAAATAGCATAACATCAAATTCATAAAGGAAAAATTAACTGAATTATGAAAGACATGGAAAGTAGTACAATACTAGGAGGAGACTCTCAGAGTTGAACAAATCTAACAGAAATACAGGAGGGAAAATATTGGTAAAACAAATTGCTAGTGCAAAAATTAAAAACTGATTTTAATTTTATTTTTAAGACTCAGTCAAGCTGGCACAGGTACTCTTCCATGTCCAGTGAGTCTTACCCAGGTAACTTCATCCTTCGTTTACATTCTAGAGAAATTTGCCTAAGGTCAAGCTTTTGTCTTATAATAACCTTCACTCAGGTAGCGTCCCGTCATTTAAATCTCAATTGTTACTTTCATTTGTATCTCCACTGGGACTTTGTAACCTCACTCCCTACCCATTTAATTTAAATACAAGTTGATTCAACAATGCATAGCAGGCCACACCCTTGTCTGCAGACTAATTCTATCACCTGAGGATTACTCCCATCTCCTATCTAGGAAGTAATGGAGAGCAGTGGAGGAGACTTTTAACCTACCTCCTCATTAAAATGTCTTTTTTGTCTTACCTTTGCCAAGGGAGGTCCAAATGATATACTCTCAGGCCAACCAGAAGGAAGATGTACCTAAATTTGAAAAACTCGATTTTCCCTCACTCAGGATCTTTGGGTCATTGAGAGAGTCCTTTGACTCAATTTATTGGTTATTGTTAACCTAAATAATAAATTGATCATCCTAGTGTCTCTTATTTTACCTTAATTTTAAAGCATAACACTAGAGACATATGAGCTAAAAGTCTTGTAGCACTTTCTAAATGGGACCGCTAAAGAATAGACATACTCCACAGAACTCTATGGTATTTCGCCAAAAATATTAAGACACAAAGAAAATGCTAATAAATATAAAAAGGTAGAAATACTAAATATATATTCTTCATAAACCATAATTCAATTAAAATAGTAATTAATTTAGAGTGCGCAAACAAAAGATATAGACCTAAATGTAGACAATAATGAAATCCTAAACAATGAGTGGATCAAATAAGAAGTCATGGAAATAATTATGTGAAAGGTAATGAGATAACATCTCAAAATTTCTGGAATGTAGTTAACACAATTCTCAAAGGAAAATATATTCCTAATATGAAATAGAAAATTAGGGAATTCATGAACTTAATACACATTCTTTAAAAATTAGAAACCCAACAAAGAATCCCAAAATTAACTCAAAAGAGAACATTAGAGGATAAATAATTAATTTTAAATCAAACCCACTGAGAGAATATGTACACACAGATACATATATAGCATATCCATACAGATGACTCAGTAGGCACTGGAGCTGGAGTAAAGATATCTGATATCCTCCTACCTTCATAACTTCCCCATTTCTAGCCTTTTTTTTAAACTGTTTTCATCATCCACATCATACTCCCTAAATGAAGATTTATCCCAATGTTCTTAGAGCCAGTGGTAGGAAACCTGACACCTAAAGACCACATGTGGCCTTCTAGGCCCTTGGGTGCAGCCTTTTGACTGAGTCCAAGTTTGAAAGAACAAATCATTTTATTAAGGGGATTTGTTCTGTGAAGTTTGGATTCAAGGGCTGCACTTGAGGACCTAGAGGGCCGCATGTGACCTCAAAGGTGCTGGTTCCCCTGTTTTACACTCTTTTGGATCTTTACTGTTTTCTGCCTTCTCCTTAGCTCCCAAGTTTTTTACCATCTCATTGCAGATGACTCCCAGATTTGCATATTCAGCCCTAATCTCCTATATTTCAGTCCCATATTACCAACTGTTGATTAGATACTTCAAACAGATGGTCCCATAAATGTCTCAGACTCACCATATCTAAAACATGGAATTCATTACTTTTCCCCAAAAACCCTTCTGTCTTCCTAACTTTTCAATTTCTGTTGAGGACAACACCACCCTTACAAAAACACAGGTCTGATTGTGTCACCAAACTCAATCCATTCTGGTGGCTCCCTTTGCCTTTAGAATGCAAAATCCTCTGACTGGCATTTAAGTCCTGACTGCAACCTAGCTTTCCAGTCCTGTTATATTTCCCTTCACTCATATTCTGGTCCAGTCAAACTGGCCTTCTGGCTATTCCTTACACTATCATTTGTCCCCATGCCTTTGGACTGACTTTCTCTCATTCTTGAAATATATTGCCTTTTCTTGCTCTCTACTTAACCTTTGTCTTCCTGTTTCCTCATCTGTAAAACTGAGATAATAAGAGCACCTACCTTCTAGTGTTGTTGTAAGGCTAAAACGAGTTAATATTTGTAAAGCACTTATCAAATCTTAAAATGCTGCTATTACTTATCAAATGCTTGTTGACTTATTAAAGTCCTGGCTCTGACACTTAAGTACAAGTCACTTAACCCCCCTGATTCTCTTTTTCCTTATCTTTTAAACAGGTTTAAATAATATTTGCACTGCCTGTTTCACAGGATCATTGTAAAGAAAACATAGAAAGTGCCACACAAATTTAAGCTGTTAAAGTGCTTAGTGGGTGAGAGAGCAGATAGGTAGCTGGAGAGAAGAGAAAGTGATCAAATTATATCATCATTGCTATCCATGCCATTGCCAACTTTCCAGGCAACTAGATTTATATCCATAGAGTCATCTTTCACTCTTTCTTTTAACTCATCTCCCATATCCTATTAGCACCTTCACAACATTTCTTATTTCTATCCCTTTCCTCTAGGTTAGACTCTCATAACCTTTGATCTGAACTATTACAAGAGTAGCCACCTAACAACAGATCTCTCCAGCCCTTTCCAGACAGCTGCTGAATTGCTACTGTTAAAACATAGATCTATCTATGTTACTTTTCCCCATTCAAAAATTGTCAATGGCTCTTTATTGCCTCTAGGATAAAAGGCAAAATCATTTGTCCAATATTTACAGCCTGGTTCCCACCATCTTTACAATCTTTTTTCCTTTTACTCCATTTACACACTATCTGTTCCAGTTCTACTGGCCTGGTTGTTCCTAGTGTAAGACATTTCTTGTCCTACCTCCTTGTCTTTACATAAGTGGTAAGTGGTTCGTCATGTCTGGAATGCTGAATCCTAAAATCTGCCTACTTTCAAAACACAACTCAGTGTCACCTTTGTCCACCTCCACTAGTGCTTTCTCCTTCTTTAAATTATTTTGCACATACTTTGTATTTAGTCTCAAGTCTCTCCCTATTCCAATCTTCCATTCAGCTGCCAAAGTGATTTTCCTAAAGAGCAGAGGAGACCATGTCACTCTCCTACTCAATAAATTCTAATCTAGGTAAATTCCTGCTCATGGTGTTCTACTTAGATTTGAGTAGGGGGTAGGGATAAATTCTTTGATTAGCTAGGCTCAGCAATTTAGAAGTAAAAGATATAAAGTCACATCTCCTAGTCCTTCATTAGAATGGTTCCACCTCTCAGTGTAATATTCATTTTTTTTCATTGTTAACTAATCAGAGTTGATTGCCATCTTCAGGAATACCCACTCTTCCAAGGGCAGATAAACCATGAACCCACTATGATTTATCATTAGTCCGAGACAGAGAGATGGTCAAATGACCATTCCTTTTATTAATAAAATACTAGCATTATTAATAAAATGATTAATTACCCAGAAACTATGTCTCTCGAACTTTGTAAACATCACAAAACACTTCATCTCTCAGCTCCTGGCATTTTCTCTAGCTGTCTTCTCTGCCTGGCTCTACTTATCTCTGCCTGCTGGCTTCCTTGTTTTCTTTTTAAGTCCCAGCTAAAATCTCATCTTCTACAAGAAGCCTTTCTCAGCTTCTCTTCATTCTAATGCCATCTCTCTGTTAGTTATTTATTTGTCTTATATATATAGCTTGTTTCTACATACTTCTTTGCTTTTTGTGATCCCCCCTCATTAAATTGTGAGCTCTTTGAGGGCAAGGAATGTATATGTCTCTTTTTGTATCCCCAGCACTTAGCACAATGACTGGCATAGAGTGGGTGCTTAGTAAATGCTTATGGACTGACTGAATTGTCTATCTTTACATGCATATAGACATATCTGTATATATACATAATACATATATAGACATATATACACATATACATACATGTATGTATATACACAGAGACAGACAAACATATGGCATATGCCCTAATAAAATATAAGCTTCTTGAGTTCAGGGACTCTTTTTAGGGGAGGATGTTCTGAATATCTCCACAAAGCCTTCTGTATTGTAGATGCTTAATACAGTTTTATTGAATTGAGTAAACTAATGAGATGCTAATCACTTACATTCTGACCCATAGTTGTCCATCTATACTTAAAACATATGGAAAATGAAACTATGTACAAGACTTTTCAGTATAAAAGACTTCTTTATTTAAGCAACTGAACATTTGAATAGATCTCCACTGGCAAAGGAGTGCCTGTGCAATCAGCCCCAACTTCTTGGTGGGAGTAGTGGAATTCTAATGCTACAAAAAGCAAGGGGGCATGCAGGTGGTGGAGGGTTAACAGCCACCATTATTTATGGATCTTACACATCTGTTTGGCTCCAGTTCTCTCCTACTTCAGCCAAACTATACTTTTCAAAGGAAATAGCTTATATTTAATCAAGGCAGCAAAAGAAAGCACAGAATATCAGAACCTTTAACTGAGGCACAAAATCTAGATTTACTGAATGCACTTTAGCACCTACTTAGCAAGAATAACTGGTTAAAATAGTAATTTCCCTTAGGGAGATGTCTGCATTGCCTACTGACTGGGGTCTCTGGCTTGATCAGCTCCACCCCCACTCCCAGCCCAACAGAATTTGTCTTGAATAGTTGATTTATGTGTCCCTTTTGTGAAGCCTGCCCAGACACGGAAATTGCTAGTTAAGGTGATGTAGAAAATGTTGATTTTTAAAGTAACTTTAGGAGTATCCAAGCTCTCTGTTAAAAAACACATTCTGAAAATGCATCTATCAACCAATCAACAAGCATTTGTTAAATGTGCCAGAAATTGCTTGAAGATAGCAATACAAAAACAAAAGAAAAAACTTCTTGTCCTCAAAAGGCTTACAATCTAGCTAGAGGAAACAACATATACATATATAAATATTCCCCAAGTAGATGTCAGATAATTCTTTTTTGGGGGAGTAGGGGTTGGGAGATACTAGCTGGGGGGAATCAGGAAAGACTTCATATAGAAATAGGTTTAATTAAAAAAACAAGATTTCTAAACAGTCTGTTGGTTTCCTCCTTTGCTTAAATTCTACAGTTGGGAAAGGCTTGATTCAATTTGACAAGCATTTATTAAACTTTTATTATGTGCAAGGCATTAATGCATTTGGAGCTGGGTGTTCAAATTTTAAAATGTAACAAGTCCCTACTCTTCTGAAGGAGTTTATACTTTATTAGAGGAAACTGCACATACTTAAGTAAATAAATGCAAAGTCCACACAAGGTAATTTCTAGAGAGACACTTCCTGATAGAGGAGATGGACTCCACATATAGAATGAGACACATATTTTTGGATGGAGTCATTGTGGGAATTTGCTTTGTTTGATTTGACATAAAATACTTGTTACAAGGATTTTGGTTTTCTTTTCCTCTTTCCAATGGGGGAGGGAAGAGGAGGAAGAGAGAGAAAATAAGTGCTTATGAATTAAAAAGAATAATAAGCCTTAAAGAAATTTCTAGAGAGTGAGAGTATTAACTAGGGAAATCAGTAAAAGCTTCTGAGAGGAAATTTCCCTCAACTGTGCTTTGAAGGAAGCCAAGAATTCTAGGTGTCCAAGGTGGGGAAATAGGATAGAAGTGTATTTTAGGCATGGTCTAGACCCACAAGAGACAGGAGTTGGAATGTTGTCTAGAGGGCAGTTTAAAGGCTCCTTTGACTGGAAAAGAGATTTTAGAAAGGGTGGTGATAGGAGACCAGCCTGAACAGGTATGTGGGAGCCAAGTGAGGAGGGCTTTAAATACCAGCCTGAAGATTTTGAATCTTAGCAGGAATAGGGAGCCATGGAAGATGTTTGGTTTCGTTTTTCCATTGGATTTTTGAATTGGGAGGTTGGACTCATTTGTGATTTTCAAATGATGTTTGGCAGCTGAGTAGAAGAGGACCCCAAAGAAACTTTATCAAAATATAATCAGGGAGCAAAATCATTGACCTTGCAAAGAAACCAAACAAAAATCCTATCTGCCTCTTCAACTCATTATTGACCTGTGATTATATTTGTACATATGTGTACACACATTTACGTACATATACATATGTGTATATGTATACACACAGGGTATCCCACTTAAATATCCTAAATGGCAGATTTGACCTCTGTCTCCCCTGGTTCATTATAATAACCATGGAAAGCATTATATACATCCAGAGAAAGAACTATGGAGTCTGAATGCAGCTCAAAGCATACTATTTTCTCTTTTTCTTTCTTGTGGTTTTCCCCTTTTGTTCTGGTTCTTCTTTCACAACATGATTGATGTAGAAATATGTGTAATATAATTGTACCTGTTTATCCTATATCAGATTGCATGCCATCTTGGGAGGGGGAAATTTAGAACTCAAAATCTTATAAAAGTGAATGTTGAAAACTAAATATTAATTTAAAATTATAATAGAAAGCATTAATATAGCACTTCAACTTTACAGATATCTCATCCTCACAACTTTGGGAAGTAGTTGCTAATATCCTCATTTTATAGATTATTGTTATCTATAATATTATTTATTCCCATTTTGCAGAAGAAGCTGCTGCTGAGAGAGGTTAAGAAACTTGCCAAGGGTCACTGAGGCTACATTCGAATTTATAACTCCAGGCCTAGTGCACTATCCACTATACCACCTAGCTGCCCTATGGGTGAGTTCCTCTTGCCTGTAGAACTCCATATAAGCTCCTCTTTTAATTCTGTCCTTAACTTATATTACCACCACCACCATCACCCTGTATTATATATTACTCCTGGTCCCTCACTCTACAATCCTACAAACAGCCCTTCTGCAGTTGCTCCATCTCCTCTCTCCTTACCTTTGCACTGGCTGGCCCCATGCCTTGAATGCACTCCTACTTTTTTTCAGAACTGATCAATCAACACCTTCTACATGAAATATTTCTTTAAACTCCTTCCTCCCAGTTGCTGGTGTCTCTCTCCCCTTCCCTGCCTCCCCCCCCCAAAAAAATTATCTTGTATCTATTTTACTTATACACTTATTTATGTATATATTGTTTCCATAGAGGAAATGGTCCTTGCGGGCAGGGACTATTTCATTTTTGTCTCCGTATCCATAGTTTCAAGCTAACACCTGGCACATAATGACTGCATGTTTGTGGAATACAGATTTGTTGATTTGAGTTCATGTGAAAAAAGAGCCTCAGTTCTGGGAGAGGATAGGGATTTCCTTTGCTAAGAGGGTTATGCATCCCAGGGAGGGGAATTTATTTGTTTAGCTCTTCTGGTAGCACCAATAATTAAGAAAGTGTTAGCCCTTGAGCTAAGGAGAAATAGGCCCAGTACAGTCTCTTTAAATCACTCTCAGAGCTCTCACGTCTACCCCAGAAAGAGTAACAGGTGCTTAAGCTGTCAATAATAAACAGAGACTATCTTAGTGTAAATTTGTAACAGGAATGCAGGGCAGAACTAGCTAGGAGAATTTCACTGGAATAGAACCATGCTGGGAGTTTAGTAAGAGACCAGAGAGGATCCTGTCTTTAAAATCAGTGGTTGGCCGGGCTTAGGAGGGCTGGGGAGGTAGGTTGGAGCACTTTAACTTAAAAGGCCCCAGATTCTGCCTTGCAGCTGTTGCAGCCGTTATTACCCTTCTAGTAACCTTTCTTGGCTGCCAGGACTGCCTGAAGGCCTCAGAGAGCCAAGCTTATTAACTCTTCTAATCCTGTCCTTGCCTGGTAGAATTTTTTGACCTTTTGATTGAGACTGGCAGCTTGATTCCGTAGAGTAAACACTAACTCTGGAGTCATGGAATGAAACCTGGACCATGGACAGAGAATACCATTGACAGAGGTGATGAATGGACTCAAGGCAAAGAATGAGACCTTTTTTTGAGTATTTATGGTACATGAAGGAAATTATTTTGTGTATTTGTTATGAGGGTTCTTTTTCTTTTCAATGCGATGTAGGGAAGCTTTAGGAAAGATCTCGAGAGAACATGGATTTCTGTTCATTGAAAAAAATTTTTTTTTAATTTTTAAATTATTTTGAGATAGAGCCTCCCTAAGTTGTCCAGACTAGAAATATAGTGACCACTTAGGTGCCTGATCCCAGTTATTGTTATAGAAACTTAAACCTGTTCCATTTTCCCATTTGAGCCAGTTCATTCTTCCTTGGCAGCCTAGCAGCCCCTCCAGTCTCAGAAGCTCACTGTACAGGTGTCATACTTAGTTTAGAAAACCCTACTGTAGCTCAGAGCTCCCGAACTCAAGCAATCCACTAGCCTAAGCCTCCCCAGCAATAGGGTCACCACTCCTGGCAAAAATGAAGAAAAAATAAATATAAAAGCTGGGCTCAAGTTCTGCCCCTGGCACTTACAGCCTTGTGACCTTGGGCAAGTCACTTAACAAGCTGGATTCAGCTTTCTCACTGGTAAAATGAAGGGGATTAGCAGATTGACAAAATGACAAAAATGGAGGGACACTGTCTGAATTGCTAATAGAATTGTAACTAGGTATAGCCATTTTGGAAAAAAATTTGGAACTATGCCCCAAGTCACTAAACCGTGTATACCCAACCATACCACTATACCCCAAAGGGAGAGAAGGAAGGAAAGGACCCAGATATACAAAAGGATAGCAGGTCTTTTTGAAGCAGCAGAGAATTGGAAACTAAGGGGGTACCTATCAATTGGGAGTGGGGGAACAAATTATGGCTTATGAATATAACAGAGTATTATTGAGCCAAAAGAAAAGGATGGTTTCATAGGAACCTGGGAAGACTTTTAGGAACGAATGAAGTATGAAATCAGCAGAACCAAGAAAACGATTTATGTAGTAACTGTAAATAGAAAGAAGATTGCAAAGAGAAGAATGTAAAGAGAAACAACTTTGAAATACAATGAAAGACTTTAAGATCTCTGACCAATACAGTGCCTAACCATGGTCTAGAGACCTAACGATGAATCACATTGATGAGGTTAAGGTGTGATGAGGGACCCCAAAATACCGACAGTCCGGGTCATGCTCGAATGAATTCAACTCAAGCCTTCTTAAAGCCAAAGAAGACAAAGTTTATTAAAGATTCGCCAAATTGGGATGCCTCTTAAGGAGCCTAAGCATTTGTGACGCTTGTATTCACAAGCCGACCAGATAGAACCCAGCTACACAGAGTCTGAGCTGGATTGAATCTGGGAGCCGTCATGGACGCAAGATGGAACTTAAATACGGAGAAGAGTATAGGAGGGATCTGGGGGATGGTCTGGTAGTCCAGGGTGATGGGAGGAGGGGTTTAGGAAGGGTCTTGAGGAAAAGTCCAAGGAGGGTCAAAGGCTGGAAACAGCTGGAGGCTACCAGGAGATATCAGACAATGGAGGGTTTGGGTGGGAAGCAAGTGGGGCAATGCAGAGATCTTGATAGGGGAGGTATGGGTATGGATACAGATCTTCATGGGAGTGGTCGGCAGCCTGGGGAATGGGGTTTTGATGGGATCAAGGGTGGGGGTGCAGCAGACACCTGAGTAGAATGATAATGAAAAGCCCCTGGGCTTCCTGAGACTACCGGAAAAAATGGGAAGATTAGATTTGAGTAAGAAAGGCCAGATTAAGTGGGGAGATTCAAGGGGAGCTCAAGGAGGCTCCCAGAGTCTGAACCCCATCAACATTACCCACATCCTGACGGAGAAGTGACGCACTCAAGGTACAGAATGAAAATATATTTTTGGACATGGCCAATATGGGAATTTGCTTAACCAAGCATATTTGTTAGAAGTTTTTTTGTTTTTCTTTTTTTTTTTTCCCAAGTAGGGAAGAGCAGATATTAGAGAGAATAAATGCTTGTTAATTGAAAAAAAAAATATGGCTGTTAGACTAGAATCAGGGCTGGAGAACCTGAGGCCTCAAGGCCACATGTGTCCCTCTAGGTCCTCAAGTGTGGCCCTTTGACTGAATCCAAACTTCATAGAACAGGTCAGGAGGACCTAAATTCAAATCTGAGCTCACACACTTACTATTCTCAGGGCGACCTACCCTCAAGCAAAAAAATAAATAAATAAATAAAGGATGATAGTCTCTGGACTCCAGTACTTGACCTTTCATGACCCCAGATGGTGTATAAATACAAAGACCAGCCACAGAAAGTATTTTAAGAGAATGGAAATGAAAGAAACCTAAGGACCGAGATTCAGTAAGGCAATGTAACTTTCCTCCTTTAAGGGAGAAAACCTTAAAAGAATAGAGAACTAGAGGGAAAAGCGAAAGTGGAAAAAATAGCAGAGGCCCAGTAAAACAGTAGTTTAATGAGTGACATTTGGGGAACCCTTTATTAGGAGGGCTGTTAATTCAGTCTGATCCCGTATAATGAAGGAAGTCTGGTTCATCTCAGTGAAGATTAGCAGCTATGACTTTCCTTTACTGTTAACATATAAAGGGTAGTTGAGATGAACTGAATTTTATCTTGTGTTGAATGACAATTGGCACCAAGTAGAAAGGAGAAGAAAAAATTTATCAGAAAGATCTTATGAAATATCCATGTTATTTTAATAGGATGTCAGGCAGAGGTCCTGGATTTATTTGTGCTACAGGTTGAAACCTATCCATATCTCATCCTATACAGTTTTGGAGGGTCTGTGTGATCCCAATAAGCACTTAATGAGCACCTACCATGTGCCAAATATTATACTAAGTACTGGGCATACAAAGATAAAACTGAAGAAGTCCCTTTGCTCAAAAGAGTTTACATTCTATCAAAGCTACCCAAAATGATGGAGGCTTTCAGTTATTTTTATATCCAGGTGATATTCAGGCTATCCAATAGATGAAGCAATATGTTCCAAGAACAGCAAGGAAGCCAGTGTCCCTGGATTGCAGCATAGGTGGTATAAGAAGACTTAGGCAGGAAGGAACCAGGTTATAAAAGGGAGGCTTTAAAAGCCAAAGAGAGGATTTTATAATGGATATCAGAGGTCACAGGAATTATATAACTTCAATTTGTAGAGGACCCAGCCAATACTGTTTCAATATTTTATTCAGCAACTTTTTGTAGCTTGTGAGTAGAAGCTGTAAGGTTAGACCAGGTTAGATCTTAACAAGTTATGAAGGACAGTAAGAAAAGGGATGAAGTTTCAAGGAAAAAGGCTAGTATATTTAGATGTATGGTCACATATGGAGTGTGTATGGAGGAAAATGGAGCCAGAGCAAGGATGATGGACTAGGAGGACAGGGAGGCGTGAAGACCTCAGATACTGCATTGAGGATGAAGAATAAACAACATTCTCCAGCAGATAATCAAAGTTTATAAATAAACAGCTTTCAAGAGAATTGCAAGCTAAAAATGACCTTGAGAAAAATTATCTAAATTACTAACAATAAGGGAAACGAAAAGTACAGCTCTGAGTTTTCACCTTATATTCAGCAAAATTGGGAGAGGTAACACAAAGTCAACAAGCATTTATTAAGCACCTACTTTGTTCCAGGCACCATGCTAAGTAAGCACTGGGGATACAAAGAAAGGCAAAAAACTGTCTTTGCTCTCAAGGAACTCACATTCTAATGGGAGAGACAACCTGCAAATAACTATATACAAACGAGATGAATTCGTTGTTTTTTTAATGACCAATTCTTTGTGACCCCATTTAGGGTTTTCTTGGGCAAAGTTACTTTTTCTTTCTCCAGATCATTTTACAGATGAAGAAACTGAGGCAAACAGCTTTAAATGACTTGCTCAGGGTCACACAGCTAGTAAGTGTCTGAATATGCATTTGAACTCAGGAAGAGGAGTCTTCTTGATTTCAAGCTCTTTGCTCTATCCATACAAAGGAGATAGATAGATAGATAGATAGATAGATAGATAGATAGATAGATAGATATAGAGAAATGAGTAGATGATAATAAATTGGATATAATCAACAGTGAGAAGACACAAGCATTAAGTGGAATTAGGAAAGACTTCTTGTAGAAAGTGAGATTTTAGCTGTGACTTACAGGAAGGAGGTTCTCTGGAGGCAGAGATGAGGAGGTTCTAGACATGGGGAACAGCTAGTGAAAATTCAAGGAGTCAGGAGATAGAATGTTCTGTGCCAGGAATGGCAAGGAGGCCAATATCATTGGATTAAAGAGTACATGAAGGGGAGTTAGATGTAAGAAGCCTCCAAAGACAAGAGGTGGCCAGGTTATAAAGGGCTTTGAAAGTCTAGAGATTTATATTTGATGAAATGTGATAGAGAGCCTCTGGAATTTCCTGAATAGGGTGCTGGTGATGGTAGGGGAGGTGACACCTAGCGACAGACCAATTCTTTGAGAAGACAGTCTTGATGGCAATTTTGTACTTTGTGATTTAGGCTCAAATCCACTAGAAATATAAGAAGACTGGGTTTGAATCCAGTCTCGACTCCTAGAGGCTGTGTGACCCTAGGCAAACCACTTAACACCTTTGACCTTTAAGGTCTCCAGCTATAAATCTTATCCATAAGATGAGTATGTTGGACTAGTAGGTAACCTCTAATATCTATTTTAGCTCTAGGTCTTAGGAATCTTTTTTTTGGTCCCTCTTTTGACCAATTTAAAAGTAAGAGAAATTCAAGTGACTACTACCCCTTCCACTTCTTCCATTTTTGCATATAGTTCTACTTAACCTAAATTATGTGCCCTCCATCTTTTCTTCCATTTAACTTAATGTGTCCTCTCTTCTCTCTCTCTTTTAAAAATAGCATCTTTAAAACATTACAAACTATTTCTAGGTCTTCTGTTTCAATGACTACCTCCATGACTCCTTATGATATTAAGATTCTAAACACTAGCTCTTATGATCCTAAGGAGAATGAATGGATATCATTTCCATACCTGAAAGTTTGAGAACTCCTGGATAACTTTCTCTTCTAAAATCTTCAGGCCCTAGTGATCTCATCTTAGGATGAGAAGGCATGGAGGGGTTGAGGAAAAGCCCACAGTCATGGGTAACATCAGGGATCCACTTAAGTACTTAATTTGTTCTATAAATGTGCATAAGAGATGGGGGTGGATGGTAGGGATGATGGGAAGCTACTTTGGTAGATGTTAGAAGTGAGCCCATCTAACAAGCCCCCAACAGTGAGAAACATGCTCACCTTAAATAAAGAACAATACCTGTTGTGAAATCAGGAAAGCCTTTATTAATCTTTACATCCATTTCCCTTGAATGGACGGGCAGCCTCCCCAGTAAGGCTACAGGACAACTACAACACATTCAGAAAGCAGAGGCTTCTTACACTGTTTTCCAAACTTTGGATGTCCTATGATGCTGTCCCCTGGCCACATGGCTCCATGTTCATCTCTCTGATAGACCTTTCCTCAGACAGCTCCTTGAGCCTGCACATTAGTTTCTGACCTCTAACCTGTCCATGCTGGGCCACAACCCTTACCACCTAGGAATGTGGACAACAGAACTTTCTTGTTTCCCACAGCAGAGAAAGGCAATGGGGGGAAAAATAAAGTACAGTTCCCAAAACAAACCTCCTGGCTTCCTGGCCTCAAGTGTCAGTTAAAATCCCAAATTCTCCAAGAAGCTTTTCCCAGACCCCCTCAATACTAGTGCCATCCCTCTGTGATAATCTCCAATTTATCCTGCATTTATCTCATTTGTACACAGTTGTTTGCTTGTTTATCAATCAGCATTTTTCTCTTTCTAAAAATATTTTATTACAGTAAGACAATTTTTAACATTCTTTTTTTAAAATATTGACTTGTAAATTCTCTCCCTTACTGCCTCCCTTCCCCTTCCCTGAGACAGTAAGCTGTTTGTTATGTTATGCATGTACAATCCTGCATAACATATTCCCATAGTAGTCATATTAAATCCATATTTATTAAGCACATTCTATGTGCCAGGCACTGTGCTAAGTGTTGGGGATACAAATGAAGCAAAAGACAAGTCCCCTAATGGGAGAGACAAGGTGCAAATATATACAAAGTAAACTACATGCAGGACTAGATACATTACTGTAGATAGTCATCTTTTTGAGGGCACAGGTTATTTTTGCCTTTCTTTGTATCTCTAGTGCTGTGCACAGTGCCAGGCACATATGCCCTTAAGAAATGCATGTTGTCAAGATTAGAAGGGAAACAGGAAACTGGGAAACAATTTGTGTCTCTGATAAAGGCTCCACTTCTAAAATATATAGAGAACGGAATCAAATTTATAAGCCTACAAGTCATTCCCACTGAAGCAATGTGAGGTAAACAGAACTAGGAGAACATTGTATACAGTAAAAACAGTATTGTATAATGAAGAACTGTGAATGATTTGGCTGTTCTCAGCAATGTAATGATCCAAAGGACTCATGATGAAGCATATTATCCAATTCCGGAGAAAGAACTGATACTTTCTGAATACAGACTGAAACATGCTATTTTTCACTTTCAATTCAAGTCTTGTACAAAATGACTACTATAGAAATGTTTTACATGATTGCACATGTATAAACTATATCAGATTGCTTAACAGCTCAGGGAAAAGGGAGGAAGGGAGATGGGGATAGAATGTGGAACTTAAAACTTTTTTTTAAAAAGTTTAGAAAATTGCTTTAACCTGTAATTGGGGAAAAAGCAAAATATGTTATTTAAAAAAGGCAACTGGGAGATGTTTAACAAAATAAATAAAAATATAGTACAACATAAAAAAATGGGAAAAGTACCCACATGTACAAAATATTTATGGCAGCTCTCTTTGTGGTGACCAAGAATTGGAAATTGAGGGGATGCCCATCAACTGGGGAATGGCTGAACAAGTTATGGTATGTGAATGTAATGGAATACTATTATAAGAAATGATGAGCAAGTGGACTTCAGAAAAAACCTATAAAGACTTGTATGAACTGATGGTGAGGTGAGCAGAACCAGGAGGACATTGTACTCAGTAACAGCCATGTTGTGTGATGACTGCTTTAATAGACTTAGCTCTTCTCAGCAATACAAGGCTCTACGACAACTCCAAAAGGCTCATGATGGAAAATGTTGTCCACATTCAGAAAGTCTGAATGCAGATCAAAACATATTAATTGCTCTCTTTTTCTTTTGTTGTTTTGCTTCTCCTTTCTCATGGTTCCTCCTATTAGTTTTACTTCTTTACATCATGACTAAAGTGAAAATTGGTTTGTTGCCAAAGAAGAAGACCACGCCTTCAGAGACATGATGCACTTGACTTTGTTTTGAGTGAGGGAGGCCTGTGCAAGGTCACCAGCCTCATTTCTCCTCCAGAGCCATCCGAATCCAGTGACCAGATATTTATCAGGATGACTGGAGATGACCCAGGATGCACTGGGAGACCCTGGCCAAGGTCTTTGTAGGTACTCACTCAGGGTGAGGCAACACCCATTCATTGAATAGACCTGTTTAAGAAGTAGCCAGGGCATGGCTGCTTTAATGAAGGTAAGAAAAAGACTTCAGGCTGGAAGGGAAACAGCAACAGTTACTATTGATTACTCTAAAGCTAGGAGGGTCCAGAAGGGGCCTCATTGGCATCCCAGCTTTAGAGTGCAGTAGGTTTAAGATGGAGAGGAGAGTCAAGAGGAGGGGAGAGGAGGGGAGGAACTAGCCAGTAAAACCCAGTCAACTGGGCATCTTTTGGCCATTGAAATTTACCTTTCTTTGAAGAGGAGAAGGAAAGGGAGGGGCAGGCAGACAGGAGAGGAGGAGCTGGGTCCTCATTCAGCCAGCTGTGTCTACTACATGTCCTTTGCTGCTGAAGAAGACCATGCTGGCTTGTTGCACTCTCCTCTCCTCTCCTCACTTCCCCTTCCCTCCCTTCCCCTTCTCTCTCCTCTCCACCTTAGACCTACTACACTCAGAAGCTTGGATGCCAATGGGGTCCCTTATGGACCCTCCTAACTTTAGAGTGATTATCGGTAGTAACTGTTGCTGTTTCCCACCCAGCCTGATGTCTTTCATTTTCTTGGCCTCATTAAAGGGGCCATGCCCTGGCTCCTTCTTAAACAGGCCTATTCAATGAATGGGTGTTAACCTCACCCTCAGTGAGTACCTGCAAAGACCTTGGCCTAAAGGGCCCAAGGTCTCCCAGTGCATCCTGAATCATCTCCAGTCATCCTAAGGAATATCAGGTCATTGGATTCAGATGGCTCTGGAGAAGTGAGGCTGGTGACCTTGCATGACTCTCTCTTACACAAAACAAAGTCCAGTGCAAGTCATGTCACCATTTCTCTGATGGCATGGTCTTCTTCAGCAATGAAGGACAAGCACCATTTGAAAATATGTTTAGTATGAATATTTAAGCAGAGCCTATATCAGATTTTACACTGTCGGGGAGGGGAGAGGAGAAAAGGGGAAGAAAATTTAAAACTCAAAATCTTACGGAAGTGAGTATTGAAAACTAAAAATAAATAAATAAATATCTTTAAAAAAAGAAATGCATGTTGATTTGACAAACCTGAGTAGCAGAGATCCCTAATTCCACCTTTGCGGCTGTGTCTACTTCCAGGATTCTATGAGAGCACAGCTCAGCCTGCTCAGGTTATTGGGCCCACATGAGTACATGGTGACTTGGCTGTCAGTTGGCTTCAGAGGTGTCTTGCTACTCAGTAGCCAGCTACCTATGAGGTTGTAAGTCATGAAACTCTTTGGTTCGTCTCCAAGTGATATGCCAAATGTGTTGGCAAGGGTCTTTAGGGAACATTTCCCAAGCCCTGGGAGAATGCCCAGGGACCATGCAGCCTCCTTCTCTGCCCTCAGTTCAAAATATGTCTAAGATTTGCTGATCTTAGAGGCAGCTAGCTGGTGCAACAGAGAACGCACTGGGCGTGGTGTCAGGAAGACCCAAGTCCAGATCCCCAGTCACTTAACCTCTGTTTGCGTCAGTTTCCTCAATCATAAGATGAAGAAAATAGCATCTATGTCGAAGGGTTGTTATCAGGGTCAAATGAGATACCCTTTGTAAAAAGTGACTAGCAAGTGCTTGGCACAGAGTAAGCTCTATAGAAATGCTTACACTCTTCTGTACACAGTTACTGAGAAGC
Source organism: Potorous gilbertii (assembly GCA_028658325.1). Lineage (NCBI taxonomy): Eukaryota > Metazoa > Chordata > Mammalia > Diprotodontia > Potoroidae > Potorous > Potorous gilbertii. The sequence continues at coordinate 84,658,318 of CM053770.1, read as the reverse complement.
AACAGGAGGTTGTGGAAAAAATCCTGATGTTTGGACTAGGAGAACTGGGTTTGCCTTCCAGCTCTGACGTACTTAGCTGTTTCACCTGTACTTTTTTGAGCCTCAGTTTCATCTTTTGTACAGTGGGGCAATAATATTTGCATTCCCTACCTCATTGGTTTGTTGTGAGGGAGCTACTTTATAAATCTTAAAAACTTTGAGCTATTATTAATAGTTATACATTTGAGCAATTATTAATATTCAGTGTTCTGACCCTTCCAAAAGAGCAGGTATATATTATCATGAGTCATACTAGACACCTGGCCTATTTTCTTTTTTAAAATTAATTTTATTTAAAATGATTAAATTTAATTTTTAAAATTAAAATCAATTTATCTTTTTGTTTATAAACTTAAATTTCCACCAGTATTCTTCCTTAGGGAGGTCCATAGTCAGAGTGGAGGAGGGAGAGTATTCCAATTATACGGAGACAGAGAAAATGCCTGGAGCTGAGAGATGTGGAATTCCTTGTATGTGAATGACCAGGAGGCCAGTGTAACTGGACTGAAGAGTGTATCTGATGTAACATGAAAGAAGATTGGGAAGTGAGGAGGTGGCGAGGTTATGAAGGGCTTTGAATGCCAAACAGAACATTTTGTATTTGGTTTTGGAGACAAAAGGAAGCCATCAGAGTTTATTGAATGGGGTGTGTGTGTGTGTGTGTGTGTGTGTGTGTGTGTGTGTGATGTGATCAGATCTTTGCTTTAGGAAAATCCTTTTAGAGGCTGAATGGAGGGAGAGTAGATTGGAGTGGGGAGAGACTTGAGGCAAGCAGACTCATCTTAATGGTCCTGCAGTTGTCCAGGTGATGTAAATAGTCAATGAACATTTTGTAAGGGAGCTATGTGGTACTGGGCCTGGAGTCAGGAAAACCTGGGTTCTAATATAGCCTCAGATAGCCAGGCACGACCTGGACAAAGATCCAGTAAAGGAGGCTCTTCCCAATGTGGTATAGAGGAATAGACTCTGGATTTAGAATCAGAGGACTTGATTTCAGATGTTGCTATCAGCATATCCTATATGACCTTGGTCAAGTCACTTATCTCCTTCATATTTCATGTAAAATGTGGAGATTGGACAGGATGATCTCTAAGATCTCTTCTAGTTCTATATCCTGTGGAACCTGTGACACATTCCCCTGAGTTACCTCAAAGGAAGAGGAATTGACCCCCCTAAATGCCTAACTGCAAATCCTATAAATAGGTATCATGAATGGGTGAAGATTGTCGTTGGCATAGAACATAGGGGCTCTGTGTCCTGAGTTAACAGCCTCCTTTTCAAGACTGTTATTTATGTGAATTGAAATTACTTAATGTGAACTTAATTCAATAGACATTTATTGAAATATGGTAATCTCTGAAGAACTGAAGTTACAGTTCACACAAAGGCCAATACAGAGATTTATGGTGGGTATAAATGGGCTATAGAATATTATCTACAAGGGCTGTTGCCCCAGAACTAACTACATAAAAGATCTTTCTATGTGACCAGAAAAAGAGGTGGGGAATGATCGAAACAACACTTGTTTAGCACTTACTGTATTTGCCAGGTACTATGCAGAGTGCAAATAATAAAAAAAAGAAATCAAGAAAGTCTCTTTCCTCAAGGGGCTTATTTTCTACTAGGAGAAGAAAATATATTTGAGGAATAGTGGCCAGAGAATGATATTTTGGTTGGAGAATCTCAGGGATGGTAACTGGAGTCATGGAACAATTCATTGTCATGTCCTTTCTAGGAATGGTAGTATTGATTTGATTACTGTTCTGAAAGTTGGGAGTAGAAAGTGTGTGTGTGTGTGTGTGTGTGTGTGTGTGTGTGTGTGTGTGTGTGTTGGGATGGATCAAGAGTAGACTTACAGTAGTAACATGTCATGGAGATGGCCTGGTCACAGAGACTAATAGGATTGAGAGCTCACCAAGCAGAAATACAGGGTCTCCTTGGGGTGAGAATTGGAATACCAAGTGCAACAGGTAGAGGCTAAATTGAAGGATCATGGCAGCATGAAGATAGAACTCCAATTGTACCCTCAATAATGGTCTACATAGAGAAAGGCTCTTTGCACTTTGGATGGATCTTCTATAAAGGATATATAAAAAGGGAATGACTAAGAGTCATACTGGAGGAAAAGATGAATTGCAGTCTGCACCACTGGAGGGAGGTCCCCATTTGATAAGATGAATTAAGGAATAGAAAACATTTGTTAAATGCTTACTCTCTGCAAGATCTAAGGACATATTGAAGCATTAATGGACCCAGGGCTGCTGCCCTTATGACCTATCTGAAGCCCCACATGATATGATGGAGAGAACACTGAACCTAGGAGGAGGGGAACCTTGGCTCGGTTCCTGGACCTCACTGGCCTTCTGGCCTTGGTTTTTCTGCATTGCAGTTTTCTCATCCGTAAAATTGGGTTATTAATACCTTTTATGAGTTCTTACTAGAGTTGTTCTGAAGCTGAAAAGAAATAGAAGTGAAGATGCTGTCTAAACTGTAAAGCCTCATACAACTGTAAGATATTCTTATCCAACTAGTCATTCATCTGGGGCACAGGAACTCATGGAGGCTTTGGCAGGCTCCATCTTTGGCACATGGGAGCTTCTGGATGACTTTATGACAGTATTTACTTTCTGGTAAGGACAAAGAAGTGCTCAGAGGACTTGAAGCATGGGCTAATTATGAACTCCAAGCCTTCTTCTGTATCTAAGAACAAAGTAGAGTGAAACAGATCAGTATCCTCTTCTGCATGTGTGTACTTATGTATATATATGTATATATATGTATATATATATATATATATATATATATAAATACATATATATATGTATGTATGTATGTATGTATATGTGTATGTGTGTAGATCTCTTAATTTATAAATCTTCTGTCATGGTGGGATGCTTTCCATAAAACAAGCTAGGCAAATCTGCCCTGTCTGGCCATTGGGTTTTCCAGGGCCCTTGGTGACCATTGCTCCTTCTCAGCCCTGTGGAACTATGGGAAAACATGGGAAATCAAAACACACTATGGGCTGCCCGTTAGATGTCTAATTGATTCCAGGTAACTGCGATCCTAACCTAACTGTCATTTATTCCAGTATTCCTCAGGTCCACCACCAGCACAGCCTACCATGGCTGTGTCTATATACAAAAGGGTGAGTGTGAGAGACTGCTTGTATACTCTGTCATCTCTCATGCTGAAGTAAGGCAATAGTGAGATGGCTTTCATCCCCCAGACAGAGGTGATTGGTGGTGAGAGAGCAGGAGGGGAGAATTAGAATTACATCACAAAATGAAGTAAGCAGAGCCAGGAAAATGATTTACGCAATGATTACAACCATATAAACAGAAAGAACAGCAGCAAAACACAATCTAAACTGAACATCAAAGTGACAATGATCAATTTGATCCCAAAGGAAAAGAAAGAAGAAAAATATATTTCCCTTTCCTTTTTGTTGTTGTTGTTGGTGGGGGGGGCGGTGGTTATGAACATGCCACGTGGCTTGCACTGTTAGACTCAGTATGTGGATTCATTTTCCTATATTGCTTTTTCTTGTTCTTTTAAAAAAAATTTTATTACAAGGGATGGCTGTCTGGGGAAAAAAGAAGTGATGAGTTTGGAAACAGAGATGATATGGAAGAAAAAGATCTCTATGAAAATTTCAAGAGTATAGCATCAGTATTCTGGGTTTAGAGTTCTTGTGAAAATATTATTTCAAGTCTTCAAATTTCAATACCTCTAGGTCTTCAAATGTGGTCTTTTGACTGAATCCAAACTTCACAGAACAAATCCCCTTAATAAAAGAATTTGTTCTGTAAAACTTGGACTCAGTCCAAAGGTCATACTCAAGGACCTGAAGGCCACATGTGAGCAGAGACCACAGGTTTCCCACCCTTGCCTCTTATATGATCCACCGATACAGATCATAATCCTTCCACTATTTCAATGTTGATCTGTGAGTATTGCTGCAGCTGAACATTTTATCATTCTACATTCAGCAGAGTGATACCTCTTTCCCAATATAGTTACACAGGTCCTTGGATAACCTACAGTCTGTCTCTGGGCCCATACTCGAAAGCCTTTAGTGCTCAATAGGGCCTGCCAGGGACTGTGCCCTACTGGCATAGCCTTTGAGAACCAGGATTATCTCCAGGCTACAAAGACGAAAGGAAAGAAGATTCTCACTGAAGGTTGCGGATGTCAGGTAAATGAAATCCTAAAAGTTCTGAAAGACCAGAGATAATCCTCAGGGGACCATTACCCCTTCGGCTTAGGAACCAGAAGGAAGGAAAAGGGGCATGAAAAGACAAGGTCACAGTCATGACCCTGGGACTGCTCTTCACCTAAGATCCAACTGCAAAAGCAGAGCCTGAACTTTATTTGGAAGAGCTACATAGTTGAAATGGAATAAATTACTCAGCCAAGAGCTGATACCTTGTAATCTGAACATCCCTTACCCTTTCACTGACAGGAAAGAGATCTGAACACCAGACTGGCTCAGCATGTTTGTGAAGTCAGGGAACAGGTGGGAAGGAAAAGAGAGACTGATCCTCGTGTGCCAGAAATACCTTCTACTAGGGGAAAGGCCTGTCCCTTCTGGAATTTCTGGGTGGTGACAGCTAGATGAAGTACTGGGTCTGGGGAGATAGGAGTGGCCAAGACTGGGCATGATGAAAACCAAGGCAGGCTAAGCCATCTCAGTCCATTAAAAAATTTAGCCCCTGCCCATTAAAAAAACTGCTTTTGCCATAGAAACTACCCTGAAATTGTCTGGATTTGCACACAAGAACCTTGACCCAGAAGGTGGTTTAGTCCACTAGTTCCCCTCTTTTAGAGGTTTTATTTTAGATGAAGCCAGCTGGTGAGTCTTTCTCTTGGTCTATTTACACACACACACACACACACACACACACACACACACACACACATGCACACAAACCTACTTCTTTCTATTGTTTTGAGAACAAGCTGTGAATCAGTTAAATTTCATTTCAGCAATTGTTGCTAGACTTACATCAATCCTGTGTTAGATTCACCTAAACAGATGTGTATTAAGCACCTATTGTGTGCTGGTCACTGTAATAGGTACTAGGGATAGAGAAATAGATAGAGGATAGACACTTCCTATCCTGTGAAACTCATGAAGGGAAATAAATATGATTTTTAAAAAGACAGAATGTGATAAAGACAAAAGAGAAGTAGAGATAAAGTTGGATGAAAAATTTGCATTTCATCTGATAGGCTTGGCATGAAGCACAACGTAACCCCTCTGACCTGAGGCTGTAGCCTACCTTAGGTTTTAGAAAAAAAAAAATAAACAAATGTACTTAGCACACATGAAAATGGAGGAGCAGTTGGGCACAGTAGAAAGAAGACCAGATTTGGAGTCAGAGATTCTAGGTTCAAATCCTAGCTCAGTCGCTTACTCTCTGTGTAATCATGATTAAGTTACTTCCTGTCACTTAAATCCAGTTCACTTGCATCTCTTGATGTCATAGTGCTCTTTGAGAATGAAGGACAAACAACCTCTACGAACAGAAAAAGAGCTGCCCACTGGGGACCAAACTGGAACTGGCCAGTTGCACTTTCTCTTTCTTTCTTTCTTTCTTTCTGTCTGTCTTTCTTCCTTCTTTCCCTTCCTTCTTCCCTTCCCTTCCCTTCCTTTCCCTCCCTTCCTCCCTTCCCTGTCCACATAGAGTATCACATTCTTATTTATGAATGCTCTGCCCAAAGGGAATGTAAATTTTAATATCTGAAACCTTTTGTTTTATTATTTTTTTTCTTTCTTAAAGACCAGCCTTAACTCTGGCTCTCAATGATTGGCCAACAGTAATAGATCACAGACCTAAACCTACTTGGTGATTGCTAAATAAAGAGGCCATTCTCTGCCTCATTTCTTACCTAGTCAAACTGAGACCAGTTAAAGACCTAAGCTTAAAAAGACCAAGGTCTCCCACTGCATCCAGGGCCATCTCTATTCATCTTGATCTATGTCTCACCACTGAACCCAGATGGCTCAGGAGGAAAAAGTGAGTCTGGTGACTTTTCCCTCCCTCACTTAAATCCAATTCACTTGTATATCATGGCATCACCTCCCTGATGAAGGGAATGAAGGAAGCTACATCCTCCTCTCACTTCTAAAATGAAAGGGGTTGACTAGCTGACCTATAAAGTACTTTCCAACTCTAAATTTACGATGATTTATGATAGTCCAAAGAACTAGTAGGACAGTTGGATGAAACCACCTGAAATTTCTGGCAATATGGCCAGACTCTAGGCAGTGTTTGCCCCTACCTAGATCTGTGAAGGTATATTCTGCAGCATGAAACTGATGAAGTTAAAATTTGGGCGATCTACACCCATGGATTTCTGATCATGTGAACAACCCACTAAAGGGGGGAAAACTTGGAAAATTCCTGCTTCAGACAAGAGGGAGCCACTAAAAGTTTTTGAGGGGTAATTTAATGTGAATTGGGATAAATATTTTGGCAGCTGTGTGAAGGATAGTTTGCAGAGGTAAGGGATGATAGGCAGGAAGACCATGGAGGAGTGTACTTTAATAATCCAAGTGAGAGGTAATGAGGACCTGAATTAGGGTAATAATAGTAAGACTAGAAAGCAGAGGATAGATGGGTTTTATGCTGCCAAGGTAGGACCTAGTGGGGAGGGGAGAAGTGAAGGAAAAAGGGAGAGAAAGAGAGTAAACATTTTTATGACACCTACTATGTGCCAGGCACTCTACCGAGTGCTTTACAAATATTTATCTCATTTGATCCTCATAATAGCCTAGCAAGGTAGGTGCTCTTGTTATCCCCATTTTACAGTTCAGGAAACTGAAGCAAACAGAGATTAAGTGACTGACCCAAGGTCACACAGCCAATAAAGCCCCAAGGTCAGATTTGAATTCAGGTCTTCCTGACTCTAGGCCCAGAATCTGGGTAGCCTATAGTGCTACCTATCAGACTTGACTGTGAAGGAGAGGGAAGAATGAAAGATGACAGATTTTGAACCTGAGAGACTATAACTATAATGAGTCCATCCATAGATAGCAGATAGTTGGGAGAGAAAAGGGTAAAGTGGAGAGAGGAGCTCAGTTTTGGACATGTTGAATCTGAAGTGTTCATGGAACATGAAAGTAGAAAAGCCATCAGGGAGCTGGAAATGCAGGACTGAAGTTCAAGGCAAAAAGCTACAAACAGCATAAAAAGCAGGGCAGAATATGGCCCTTTTTCCTGTTTAGTTATTTAAATAACTGTTTAGTGCTATTAGCACATGAAAGTGTGTTTGCATTGCATAAGTATTTACACCAGGTATCTAGGGTCAATGAATTTTCATGTGGTAAAAATTTTTTTTTAAAAAGGACTGTTATAATATGCCTTGGGAACCAAAGTGTAAACAGTAAGATTATATGATTTTTGGAGCTGGAAGCAACCTCAGATATAACCTGGTTCAGCACTCCCAATTTCATTCATTCATTCATTCAACAAACTTCTATTATTTATCATGTGCCAAGACCTGGGGAAAATCCAAAAGTAAGCATTGATCCCTTTTCTCATTGAACTTACAAAGCAATAGTGGTGACAGGAGTCATACAGAGGGAAGCATTATAAAAATTTAAATGTTATAGGGCCATAAGAGGAAGAAATATTTTACATATGAGAAAACTAAAATATATAGGGACATAGTTAGGTCAAGGTTACATATCAAGTTACTGGGAAGGCTGAAGTTGAAAATTCATTAAATAATAGAAAGTTATAACTAAAATTGACCCTCAAGAACTTCCCATCCAACTTTCTCATGTTTTATATAAGTGACTTGTTCAGTTCATATAGGGTCAGTGACTTGCCCAAGGTCATGTCAGTTATTTAGCAGAACTAAGACCAGAACCTGGGCAGCTAGGTGAAACAGTAGATAGTGTGGGGCCTGGAGTCAGGAAGATTCATCTTCCTCTGACCTCAGACATTTCCTAGATGTGTGACCCTGGATATATCACTTCACTCTGTTTGCCTTAGTTTATCATCTGTAAAATGAACTGGAGAAGGAAATGGCAAACTACTCTAGTATCTTTGCCAAGAAAACCCCAAATGGGGTCACAAGGAGTCAGATATGACTGAACAACAACTCAGCAGCAAAAGACTAGAACCTAGATCACCAGATGTTTGGTCCAGTGCGTAGCTCTGTATGCATTTGCAGTCTTTATAACTAAAGATAGAACTGTAATTATATCTTTAGCTGTGACATCTGTCATCTACATTCCTTGTACATCTTCCTTATCAGGAAAGCCAGTGGAGTGTATACAAAAATAACTTATTGGGGGAAAGGCAATATGATTTCTCTTTGGGGAAGAGTTCACTCAGTCCTTTGACTTCCTGGCCATGATTGATCCCTGAGGGCCCATGGCTTTGCATTCAATTGGCACCAAATAAATCAAGCAAATTTATCAAGCAAATTAGTAGATATGTAAATAAAAGGGACTTAATAGATACAGTTTCAATCAATAAACATTTCTTAAACACCTACCATATGCCAGGAAGAGTGTCACATATTACAGGTTGTTGTTGTGTTTGTCCTTTGTTCTTGAAGAGGACCATGACATTAAGAGGATGACATGACCTGCAATTGACTTTGATTTGAGCGAGGGAGGGCTGTGCCAGGTCACCAGCCTCACTTTCTTCTCCTGAGCCATCCACATGTTACAGAAAAGAGGCAAAAGACAGGCCCTCCCTCAGGAAATTCATACTTTAATGGAGGAGACAACATGCGAATAAATATATACAAACTGTATACAGAATAAATAGGAAATAATGAACAGAGAGAAGGCACTAGAATTAAGAAGGGTTGAGAAAGACTTGCTGTCTTTAGTTGGGATTTAAAGGAAGCCAGGAGGTAGAGATGGGGAGGGAGAGCATTCCAGGTATAAAGGACTGGCAGAGAAAAAGCCTATAGCCTAGAGATAAACGTGTCTTGTTTGTGGAAAGGCGAGAAGGCCGGTGTCTTTGGATTAAAGAGTGCTTGGTAGGGAATAAGGTATAAGAAGACCGCAACCATAAGAGGAGGCTAGGTTATAAAGGACTTTGAATGTCAAACAAGATTTCGGATTTACCCTGGAGGTCATAGGGAACCACTGGAGTTTATTAAGTAGGGGAATGGCTGACTGGTCAGACCTGTTCTTTAGGAAAATAACTTTAGTGGCTGAATAGAAGATGGGAGCGGGGAGAGACTTGAGACAGGCAGACCCACCATCAGGCTATTTCGGTTTTCCAGACATGAAATAATAAGGACCTGCACCAGAGCAGTGATGGGGTCTGAGGAGAGAAGGGGGCATATTTGAGAGATGCTGCAAAAGTGAAATTAACAGTACTTGGCAACAGATTGGATATGGGACATAAGAGATAGTGAGGAATATGACTTCTACTTTGTGAGTCTGACTAGGAAGATGGTGTTGCCCTCTACAGTAATAGGAAAGGTTGAAGAGGTGGGGGAAGAGTTTAGGGGAAAAGAAAATGAGCTCTATGTTGGATGTAGTTAGTTTAAGATGGCCACTGGAAATCTAGTTTGAGATGTCTGAAAGGCAGTTTGGCAATACGAGACAGAAGGTCAGCAGAGAGGTTGGGGCAGAATAAGTAGATGTGAGAATCATCAGCATAAAGATGATGATTGAATATTTTATAATCTATTTATATTTCCTCATTCAGTGTGAACAGTTGTTTTGCCAGATCACTTCCATTTCATCTGATGTCCCACTGTAGACATCTAAATTGATCAAGGTCTTTTCCCATTGAGTTGGAATGCCTTTTATTTGGAGCAAGAAACATTCCCTCCAGGTTAAGGTAGCAGTATTTTATCACTTATTTTAGGTGAGGTGTGGTAATTTGATTTCCTCATCATTCCTCTACCCTTACACCTGTATATATGAAATATTTTTCTATTAGCAGAGATGTTTGTTGCCGAGATTCTCCCAAATAATTGCTTCTCTTTCTGTTCTAGATCTATTGATTTTTCTTTTGTGCCAAAGCTTTTCAATTTTATGTGATTGAAATGATCTCTTTTATCCTTGGTGGTCACTTCTCTTATTTAGTTAGATATTCTCCTTGAAGCCATAGCTGTGTAAGTTACTTCCTTCTGTTCTCCAATTTTAAAATCACGTTACTTTATATTTGTTGAGTCTCCATTTGATTATGCCCCTCTGACCTTAGGTTAAGCCTTTTCCTCTCTTCTGGACCTGTTTTCTTATTTTAAAAAATGGGAGAATTGGACTAGATCACAGGTTCTTAACCTGGGGTCTATGAACTAATTTGGAAAAAGTATTTTGATAACTGTATTTCAATATAATTGGTCTCCTTTATAATCCCATGTCTTTTATTTTATACACTTAAAAACATGCTTCTGAGAAGGTGCTCGTAAGTTCTTCCAGACTGCCAAAAAAGGATCTTTGACACTAAAAACGTAAGGACCCTGGACTACATAATTGACAAGGCCTCTTTTAACTCCAAATCCTGTGAATCTGTGAAAAAGAGAAGGGAAGACAAGGGCTGATAAACATTAGGAAGATGTGAAATTTCTGTGTGGTTTTGTGTGTGTGTGTGTGTGTGTTTTTAAGCACTCATCTGGTATAGTGCAAGGAATGTTTGACTAAAAGTCAGAAGACTTGGGTCCTAGCCTTAGTTCTCTAATTTACTTATCTCTGTAAACCTGAGTGAGTTAGGTAAACTGAGTCCCAATCCCTTCATCTGTAAAACAGGTATAATTATACTTGCCTTGATTACCTCCAAATCAGCAGGAATTAGAGAACTGTCCCTGACTTGTAGTAACTAACCCCACTATGATTTAGACAACGAGTCCAGCCAAATTGTAGTGGGATTTAGTAGTTAATACATGTCTAGGCAGCCCATGTGACCAAGTCTGAGGTGATCAGTTCAGGCAGATAAGTCCATGAAGGTAAGCATGGCCCAGAGTCTTGGAGGTCAGAGAGTCAACTAGAAAAACATGCAACTTGCAATTTGTCCTGTTTTATACTGCCTACGTGGGGGCAGCCCTGGCCACAAGTGAATTCTTTAGGGTTGAGGCAGGGTCAGGAGTCCGCAGATTATCTCACATGACTGGGTGGGGTTCAGGATACACAATAGAGTTAATTGACATTAACAGGACGGAACAAGTCTGAACTGGTCTGTTCAGTGTTCCCAACCTCAGCACTTTTCCATCTCTTCTCATACCTGGAATTACCTCCCTCCCCATTTGTTTTATCTAAATGCCAGGGATCTTTCTAAGACTGCTTAATCTCACCTCCACTGAAATCAAACCCCACTTTCTCAATCAAGGACTCCTATGTTGGCTCCTCTGACCAGCTTAGCCCAAAGCTATCACTTCCCATAGCACTCTCCTTATTTTCTGAGTACTTATTTGTCACTGGTCACACACCTTTTTGTATATATGTGTATGAGATCGAATGTGGGTTCAAAAAATCACCTGCCTACGTAGCCTAGGTGAAATGTGAGTGGGTTGCAGTTCATGTGACAAAAGACTTTGGGACCTCGGTGTCTCTGCCAACTTAGCATAAACCAACAACAATGTCACATGGCAGGAAGAAAACCCAACAACTGATGAAACCTTAGGTCCCATTAAATGAAGTAGCATGTTTACAGTAAGGGAGGTAATTAATGTCCCACTCTATTTTCCTCTGCTCAGATCACGTATGAAATGCAGTATTTTTCCCCCTCAGATTTTCTTGACAAATATCAGCAAACATGAACACACACACAAAGAATATATGCAACAGTTGACCTCATTACCTATAAATCATTTTTTTTAAAGTACATTTTAATCTAAACGCTGTTTAATACCTTAAAAACCAATAGTGCCCTGCTCATGTGTCCGCTTTTGAATCTTTTGTTCTATCCTAGGTATTTCTAAAAGGGTAATGGACACTCTTTTCTTTCCTTTTTTTGCATCTCTATCACCAGCTCTCCCATACCTTCTCCCCTGCTACAAGTTATTTTTACCCCTTCTTTGTTTCCGTTGAGAGTACCACCATTCTTCCAGGCCCCCAGGTTCACAGCCTTAGGATCATCCTTAACTCCTCTCAATTCCTCACTTCCATGTCTTGATGATTCTACCTCCACCAGACACATGACATTCTAATCCTTCTCTTTAAGTGACTGCCTACCCTAGTTCCAACTCTAATCACTTTGACGAGGTTCAGGGGGGATAGGGGACCCCAAAATAACGACAGTCTGGGTCGTACTCAAATGAATTCGACTCAAGCCTTCTTAAAGCCAAAGAAAACAAAGTTTATTAAAGATTCACCAAATTGGGTTGCCTCTTAAAGAGGCTAAGCATTTGTGACGCTTGTATTCACAAGCCGGCCAGATACAACCCTGCTACACGAAGTCTGAGCTGGATTGAATCTGGGCACTGTCATGGAGGCAAGATGGAACTTAAATACAGAAAAGAGTATATAGGAGGAGTCTGGGGGGTGGTCTGGTAGTCCAGGGTGATGGGAGGAGGAGTTTAGGAAGGGTCTTGAGGAAAAGTCCAAGGTCAAAGGCTGGAAATGGCTGGAGGCTATCAGGAGATATCAGACAAAGGAGGGTTTGGGTGGGAAGCAGGTGGGGTAATCCAGAGATCTTGATAGGGGCAGTATGGGAATGTATACACCTCTTGATGGAAGCCTGGGGAATGGGGTTTTGATGGGATCCAGGGTGGGGGGGTGCAGCAGAGACCTGAGTAGAATGATAATGAAAAGCCCATGGGCTTCCTGAGACTACCGGAACAAATGGGAAGATTAGATTTGAGTAAGAAAGGCCAGATTAAGTGGGGAGATTCAAGGGGAGCTCAAGGAGGCTCCCAGAGTTTGAACCCCATCAACTTCACACCTGGACTGATACAATAACCATCTGAGTGGTCCTCCTGAAGCAGGAAGCTCAGGTAGAGCCATGTCACTCCATTGCTCAAAAAACTCTAGTGGCTCCCAATTGCTTCTGGGAGGAAATAGGAACTGTTTGGGCATTTAAAGCTTTTCCCAATCTGACTCCAAATGCAATGCACATAGCTGCACTTCACATACTGTATTCCAAATGATTTCTTTGCTGGGCTGCCTCCACAACATTCCATCTCTCCACTTGATACTGTCTGTGTCCCCATTCCTGGAATACTATACATTCCCTCCACTGGCCTACCTCTTAGAATCCCTATATTCCCTTCAAGGATTAAGTCAAGTGATTATTTCTTAAGGCAGACTGCCTCAATATCCCTAATTACTGGAACCCTCCTTCCTTCAAACTATTTTGCATTTGATTATCTGTGTAAATTTTATTTTCCCCCAGTAGAATACAAGCTTCTTAAAGCAAGGATTGCTTGCTCATTTGTTTCTTGTTTTATTTATTCATTTATTTGTTTCCCCAGAGCCTGGCATAGTCCCTGGTATACAGTAGATGCTTTAAAACAAAACAAAAAACCTGTCTTGTTGAATTCAATTGAGTATCCAGGCTTAAAGAAATGAGGTAAGGTGACTGAAGTCCCTTCCAATTAGGAGCATGCTAGAGTCAGTTTTCATCTGCTAGAGAGAGAAATTTTTTGTGTGAACATTTATATCTTGGAAATCCACTAAGGCTACAAATCAGGCCTTGATTTATTGTTTGGTTTGTTGTCCAAACTTTGAAAAGTGATGGAAACCATATTAACAATGAAGATTAAACTTAGAAGTGTGTCTTTCCCACTCCACTTATTAAACATTGACCAGCACAAATCACTTCTTCCAATTCTAGAAAGTGCGGTGTGGATAATCAAGAATGACTGATTTGAAAACAAATGTACCAGCACTCATACACTGAAATAAGTATTGCTCCTTCAAAGTAGTGTCCTGGAAAACTTATACTTGTTCTTTTTGAGGCAATGAGGGTTAAGTGACTGGCCCAGGGTCACACAGTTAGTGTGGATTTGAACTCAGATCCTATTGACTCCAGGGCTCATACTCTGTCTACTATGCCACCTAGCTGCTCCTAAACTTGTTCTGATGACATTGCTTTTTGCGTGTGTGTGGTATATGATTGTAATGGAATATTATTGTGCTATAAGAAAGGATAAGCAGGATAATTTCAGAAAAACCTGGAAAGAATTACACGAACTGACACATAGTGAACAGAACCAGGAGAACACTGTACACAGTAATCGTTTCTGTATATAGCTCTTAATTGCTTTTGAGAATGGTTATACCTGCCCATAGGTCTGCATACATTATATCAATGTGTCTATTTTACTACGACCTTTCTAACATGTATCATTTTCCTTTTTTTGTCATCTTTGCTAATCTGATGGGGTGGAATCTCAGAAATGCTTTAATTTTCATTTCTCTAATTAATAGTGATTTGGAGGTCTTTTCCCCCATATGGGTAGAGATAGCCTGGGCATCTTCACTTGAAAACTGTTTGTAAATATCCTTAGACCATTTATCAACTGGGGAATGGTTCTTATCCTTATAAGTTTGATTTAGTTTCTTATATATCTTAGAAATGAGACTTTTATCAAAGAAACTTGCTGCAAAGATTTCCTCCCAGATAACTGTTTCCTTTTGAATTTTAGCTTTATTTGATTTGTTTGTGTAAATCCTTCTTCATTTTATTCAGTCAAAATTGTCCATTTGTCTTCTGTGATCCTCTTTAGCACTTGTTTGGTCACGAACTTTTTTTATGTCTCTAGTTCTGACAGGTAATTTTTTTCCATGTATCTCTATGATAACTGCTATTATTCAGAACATTTCTAGATTTCCTCTTTTGGAAATGCCTTTTGGGACACGTTCCTACACAGTAAAATGTCTCACGACTTTATAACCACACCCTGTGTTTGTATACTGTTAATCACCAACCTTATTCAGCAGACTTGTTTGCCTTTCCTTATTGTTGACTTCTGGCTATTTGCAAAAATTAAATCTACCTATGAAAGACAAAAGAGTTGCCCACCAGAGTTGATTGCTTTTGTAGTTCCCCCTTTGGAGTCTTATTTGGCCATCCAGCTTGTGGTGGATAAAGAAAATATCACTTTGTATGCTTAGAGTCAGGGCAGCTGGATTGTGTAGTGGATAGAGTACTAGGTCTGGAGTCAGGAAGACTCCTCATTTTGGCCAAATTTGGTCTTAGCACTTATTAGCTGTGTGACCTTGAACTTGTTTGCCTTAGTTTCTTTATCTGTAAAATGAGATGGAGAAGAAAATGGCAAACCACTCCAAAGAAAACTCCAAAAAGGGAAACTACCACAACATGTTTAGAGTCTCTATTTTGCATCAAGTAGGAACTGATCAAATACTTGTTGGTTAGTTGATCAAGCTCGAGATTGTGGTTTCCTTAATTCTAACAAAGGAGCCAGTCAGCTCAGATATGTGTAGGATGAATTATGCAGTCAAGTAGCAGGAATCTAGAGAGATGGGCCGATCTTTTCTCATCTTTCTCTCACCATTTCTCTTAAAAACATTTGCCCAAGAGGTGGAGAGCTGCTTTTAGGTATGGATTCTTGGGACCATTGTCTCCTTGGTCCCTCGAGTCCTGTTCCCCAATAGTTCTTTGGTTCCTATCCCCAACCTCAGTAGCAGATCTGAGAGTCTCCACAAGAGTTTTTTCCAATATTATCAGGACTTAAGCATTCTTGAAGTCAAGGTAAAGATTTATTGTTATGCTTTTCAGTGGGCAAGAGTTCTTAGGGAACCTGCAATCTGAAAAGGGCACAGGTAAAATTTATATAGGATATTCTATAGTAAAACATGTGTCAACTATGCTAACTAGGTGATTCAGGTAGGGAATAGGGAGTGGTTAGTTCTTAAGGGAACATGCACTTTTAATATCTGTAGTGCAGGTATTTTACCCACAGTTCATCAGGAAATAGCCCAAGGGGAGGCTACACAGAGGTGTGGTTTTAGGGCTGAAACATCACTAAGTCAACTAACTGTAGGGGCTGCCTGAGAAATACCCAGGCTGCCCCCAACAATGTCTTATTAGACAAGATAAATGCAGGGGAGTATACACGTCTAATTCTATGATACATATGATTGGTTAGTGAGTAGTATATATCTTTATGACCCTGTACACAGCCAGCTGAGCCAGTACACAGCTGGTTCAAACTAATAAATTCTATAGGTGCAGCTGGCTACTGTATCAGGAAGACAGATAAAAGTTTTACTAGGGCAGGCTGTGTCCTTGGGCTGGGGAGAAACTGCCAGGGACAGGCTAGGCTAGAGAAATGTGATTTTAGAATTGGGGTTCAAGCACAGGGACCCAAGTACCCCATCAAAATCTCTTCTCCCTCTCCTTTCCTAGTGATCAAAATAGTGCTATTTAGCTGGCTTTGGGATAACTGCTGGGCACCAAGTACTTTCAGAACCAACTTCTGGTTGACCTACAAGAGGCCTGTACATGCTGCATTGAGAATGGGTATTTCACTCCTACCATCTATGCCTGATGTCCAACTCGAAAAGAAACAGACTCCTGTGGGCTGCATATTGACTTAGAAAACCACAAGTTAACCTTATTTATGTTGTATTTTTATGTATTTTATTAAACATTTCCCAATTACATTTTACTCTAGTCTGGCCATACTCTGGAGTTACATGGGAATGCAGTTACAGACCTTGAGTTTAACACCTCTGGTTTATATTGGATATGGCACAAATGCATCATTCTCCTCTGATGCATCCCTTCTGGTTTATAGCCAGGGCATTGGGTAAGTTGCCTTTTGGGATGGGCAATTTTATTTTTTTTCCCCGAAGCTTGCTTTGCAAGTCTTGAGCCTCCCAACCAAACTGTTTTGATTCCAAAACAATTCTGGTCCTGTTTTGAAACAGTCTCAAGGTATACTCAGGCTGTCATAGCTTTAGACTGTGGGATTCATTTCGCTTCATGGAATCCCTAGCTTTCTCTAAGACTTAGCTCAAGTGACAGGTCTTAGAGGAAGGTTATCTTGACCTTCCCTGCCTTGCCCCTCCACCCCACTTCAAACTACTTTATAGATTTTGTATTTGCTTATTTGTATACATGTTTTCCCTAAATGGAATGTGTTAGATAATTTTCATCCTCCCCATTTACCCAAGAGTATGTTGAGACTAAGACTCAACTCAATAAATGGGGCTGTATAGTACCATGGCAGGACTAAACTTCTCTCCTAAGAGCAGAGATCTGATCTTAGAACAGGAGATTAAAGGGCTCTTTCCACCAGCTCCATTGTTTTCTGCCTCCTTGAGTTGCTTGCATGGGGCTAGTGCTAGCTGCCAAGAAAGTAATGGGAGTTCCAAGGAATTTGCTGACACCCATATATCAGAGGGACCCAGAGGACTTCCTGTTGAGGAGGATGGTGAATGTGGTTAGCAAAAAAGATTTTGACTTTAGTAACACCATTGGGTGCTAGTTGGGTGTGGCCATAGACCTGACTTAAAAATAGTGAAAACTCAATTAACCCCAGGTATGTTGATGAGTATCCAATGTACCAACTTGTTGTAGAAGAAACCCAGCAGAAAATAACAGCTTCAGCCTCAGCACACAGCATTTTGGAAGACAGGAACAACAGTTGAGAAGGTTGAATGGATCAATAGTAAGATATAGCTGGTTGCTGGGAGATGGAACTCTGAGATGTATCCTAGCCCACATGTAGCCTTAGGGGTTGTGAGTTGTGCAGGGAGCGTCCCATCTCCCATCAGCAGTGTGGGACTCTAGAAAACTGAGCCCCTTTTATAAATAGAGGTTTTCCTTTTAAAATTACTTTGCTATTTTGTCTTAAATAAAGGTTTTGTTATTTGACTTAACAGTTCTGAGAGAATGTACTGGGTGGAGGCTCAAGCCACATGTGCATAATCACGATCAGACATATCATAAGCTAAATGTGGGGAAGCACAAGTTGCACAGGACCCTAACTAATAGTGCAGAGGTGACTGTTCTCAGAGGCTGTGTCAGCAGATCGCAAGGTCTGGTGGGCTCTATCAAACCAGAGAGACTTCACATAGGGAAGTCTATTCCCAAATCCTCATCACCACTTTGTTTGCACTGTGATAAACTTTTTAGTCAAAACAGCGCATAGATGCTGTTTATGAAGCATAGGGTTCTGATCCACACCAAGAGCAAGCGCGTTCAAGCACCAAAGCACAAAAACTGTGGTATGATCAGGGTGAGCCAGGGTCAAAGTTCTAACGCTCCCAAATAGATTCTCGGCAGCATCAGAAGTTTAAACTAGGGGCTTCAAGCTAGGTTTACATAAAGCCCACCCCTCCTTGCCTTTCATTAATTATGGAAGTAAAGAGATTTGCATTGTTCTTATTTTGACATTTTCTACTCTGCTGAAAATCAGAGACATGCTTGGGATAGTTACATCTTAGAAAACTAAAGGTTTCAATGAAAGGGCCATCCTTGGCATTATCTATTTTGAGAATCAGGAATTAAATATACTGTCATAATTCACTGAGACCACTAGGTGACAGCATTGATGGGCCTGAATAAGACTGAGGGACACGTCCCCATTGTAAGAGATAAAACTCTATTATTACCTGTTGATGCCTCTCCCACTTGAACTTTAAGATGGGAAAAACTTCTGGTTCTATTCCAACATGAGTTGATAGGATCATAGAGTTAGAGCTGGAAGGAAGTTTAGGGGCCACTGAGTCTAAATGTTTCATTTTACAAATGAGGAAACTGAAACACAAAGGTAGCTGACTTGCTCAAGGTCATTCAGCTAATACACACACACACACACACACACACACACACACACATATGTATATTTTAGTGCAGGACTTGAACCCAAGTCTTCCTGCCTCTAAGTCCAGTGCCCAATCAACTCTGATATGCTGCCTTTAAAGACTTGTACCACATTACAGTATTAGTACCTGCTTGCTGTTACAAGTATCAGGGGCTCAATAAGGACTTCACGTCTCCTACTTTTCATTCCCCTTGACTCTCTTTGCCATTGATTTTCTCTTCTTTCCTCCTCTTCAAGTATCCCATTAAAGAATCATCTTTTGAACCCCTGTTCCATCCTCTTTTATGTCCCTTTAGAGGCACTATGCTATAATGCAATGCACCTTCATCTTAGAGCCAAGAAAACTGGGTCTGACTTCTAGCGTTGAACACTTACTTCCTCCGTGGCCTTGGGCAGTCTGGGGCCATGGAAGGCACCCTGGATTTATAGACAGAAGACCAACCTGGGTATGAGTCCTGGGTCTATCATTTACTACCTGTGTGGCCTTGGGCAAGTAATTTCTTCTCCATGGACCCTGATCCTTATTTTGTAAATGACAGGGTGGGATGAGATGATCTCTCAGGTCTTTTCCAGTTAAAAATTCTGTTGACAATGACACTCTGAGAAGTAGAGAGTCTGTAAAATGGGGACACTGTTAATGGGGAAACACTAAGTGTTTCACTGGGACACTGAGATGGTGCATGTGGCACGTGGTAAAGGGCTGTACACATGGATGCTGGATCATCTAAGCACCACCTTTTCAACATTTCAGTCTGGGAACGGAGCTGCTGAGCACCAAATAACTTGCAATAATTAAAGATATATCCTAAACAGAAAAGAAAAAGAAAACCCATATTTTTCTTTTCTTTTTTTAATATCTAAGATATATATGTATAAAAAAATCCACTTGAATGTCAGTGATGTGCTGGATCCCAAGGTCCTTTTCCAGTGCAGGGACTGAAGAAGCCAGGGCTGGCTGGGTTATCTCTCTTTCTCATTTTTTCTCCTGGGAGAAATTTCAAGGTTGAATTGGTGCCAGGGACATTTTCCACTTCTTCCCTTTACTTTGAGCTCCCATGATTCACTCAACCCACTTCAGAAGAGCCCACAGGGATGATTTTCAAAACATGCAGTGGCACAGGTGGGATTTTCTCTCTTTTTAATTTTTTTGGATGAGTCACAAAGTCATCTGAATAACTGTGTCAAGGCTTATTTCTTGTGGAGAAACTTCATTTTGTTTCCTGTAAAGAGAAAACAAGGAAAACACTAAGAGTGACAAATTATTTCCTCTTTCACGCCCTCTAGCCTCCATCAAATGGACCATGTATAGCAAACTTGGAATTTTGGACTACTCAGTAAATAGAAACTTATTTATTGATTATCAAGCACTTGCTATGTGACTGGCATTGTGCTAAAATGTAATCCTTAGAACAATCCTGATTTCCCATTTTACAGCTGAGGAAACCGAGGCAGAGATTACATGACTTGCACAGGGTCACACAACTGGTACATGTCTGAGGCTGAATTTGACCTCAGGTATTCCTGAATGCAGCCTGGCACTCTGTCCACAGTGCCACCTAGCATCCCCTAGATTAAATGGATTTCTTTATGCTCTCATGAAATCCCAACAGGATTTTAAGGTATCCAAATGAATAAAGCACTAGAGTTTCCCATCTGTGAAGCTTCTTGGCTCCCCACAAGGGAGTTTCTCTCTCCTTCCCTTCACAAGCCCTTTTCTCCTGGCTCTATATGACTCAGACCTGAAGGAGGGTCAGCAGAGAGCCCTAGGTGATGGACTCCTCCCCAGACACTGACAAAAAGGGCATTCAGTGGATGCCATCCCTAAGTAATGGAGTGGCCATGGAAATTCCAAGGAGACAGTTAAGTTCTAGACCCTGGGAATTTCCACTGCATTTTCTCCTGCACTAGGCAAGACAGTCTGACATTTCAACTCACTGTCCCTCTCACATATTGACCTACAGGTCCCTTGTTTTTGATACAATTCCCCTCAATGGGGCAGGTCGACACTATGCCTCTTTTTTTGGTTACTTTTATCCTTTTTTTCAGCAAGTCATATATGTATACACATGCATGTATGTGTACATATGTACATAAGTATTGTGTTTCTATATACATACATACATACATACATACATACACGTACATATATCCACTTTCCAGTACATTTTAAGGACTAGATCCATCTTCCTTTTCTGATTAATCTTTCCTCTGGTCATGTTCATCTTTGCACTGGCTCTCTTTCTACCTTTCCTAGGCTGTGTCAATTCTGACACTTCCCATAGATCTCTAGGGGGCCAGTTAGCAGTGGGCACACTGGAATATAGCTGAAAAAATACTAGATTTGAAATTAGGAGTCCCAGGTTTGAAACTTGGTTTTCTATACTTACTAGCTATTAGACCATAGGGTAAGTTATTTAACCATCAGTAAAATGGATATAATAGTTCTTTCCCTGCCGTCAACATAGGGTTGTTGTGTGGAAATCTCTTTGTGAACTTCATGAAAGTGTACAGAAATATGAATTACTATTATTATTTTTCCCAAATGGCTTAGCCTACAAGGTAATTTAACAAATAAGTATGAAATAAGAAGAAAAGGAAGGATAGAAGAAGGAAAAGAGTGGATTTTGCCAAGGTGAGAAGATTGTATCAATGAGGGACAGTTCTGGGGGCATATTACCAGAAGGGAAGAGAAATCCAAATCTGGGTCTACTGTTAGGTATTAGTAAGAGCTAGTCAAAGCAGGATTCTTCAGGGAAAAAAAAATTTCAAACAAAAAATTAAGAAAGGGAAAAAGGTGCCCCTCCCTCCTTCCCTCTACCCCCTTACCTAGCCCTTTCAAGAACTTATTAACACCACTTTGTTCACCACTGGGGAGTGTCTCCAGGTACTCCTGCGCTCGGACCTCAAACAGACCTGTGGGAAACAGAAATAAGCCTGTTTAGTTGTCTTCCGGACACTTCTAAACAGACCAATTTTATTTTGATTTTTTAAAAATAAATTTTTATTTTGTATTTTGTTTTTATATCACCAGTTTCCTCCAATATGGCCCCCCCACCGAATGAACCACCCCATAAAACAAATGGTATTTTTTTAAATACATAAAAAGAAAGAGGAAAAAAAATCAAGATGGAAGAAAAATCAGAAAATATGTATAATGTAAAACAATGGTAACACCTCCCATCTCTGTGAAGAAGTGGGATAATTCTATTCTTATTTAATTTTTAATCAATATCTTTCGGTTTGACATTACCTTCATTTTCCATTACATTCCCCCTCCCTTTCTCACCCAGCAAGCCATCCTTTTATAACAAAGAATAAAAAACAAAGGGAAAGGGAAAAACAAAACTGACCAATATATCAATCAAATCTGACAGTATATGCAGCATTCCACATCCACAGACCCTTTCCCCCCAACCTCTGCAAAGAATGGAGGGAGGTTCCTTCTCATATCATTTCTTTGGGGCCAGTTTCACAGCAAAATAGTTTAATTTTTAATTCATTTTGTAAATTTATTTAATTTTCTCACTTGGGCACATTTATCCTTTTAGAGATATTCTATTTCCATTTCTGATCAATCATCAGTGAGCAGTAGCCCTACCATGTTAGCATTAAGTTTTGTGCCTTAAAAGCAATAAAAGATGGAAAACAATCAGTTTTGGAGAAACTGAAGAAAGGCAGGCATGCTAATGCATTGTTGGCAGAACTGTGAATCAGTCCAATCATCTAGGAAAACAATTTGGAACTAGGAAGAGGTTATATTCCCCAAGGAATTAAAGATAAAGGAAATACCCTCTCATATATACCAAAATATCCGGGAGAAGCAATTTTTTGGTAGCAAAAAACCAAAACAAAACATCTGGAAACAAAGTGGGTGCCCACTGATTGGAGAATGGGGAAACACGTTATGCTTCATTCATATAATGTAACATTATTGATCAGGGAGAAAAAACAAATGGGAAGAATTAAAAAAAACTAGGAAAGATTATATCTGAACTGATGTAGAGCAATGTGAGAGCAGTGCATGCAATAATCATAACAATGTAAAGAAAACAACACTAAAAACATCAGAACTCAAGTGAACACAGTGACTGAACTTGAGGTCGTAACACTGATGACCTCTCTTCAGAGAGGTGGTGGACTATGGGCATGGAATGCAACATACCTTGTTGGATGTGGTTAATGTGTCAGTTTGTCTTGTGTCATTGACTGCTTTATCATAAGAGAGAATTCTTTTTGGGGTGGGAAGGGTTGTTGAGAAGTGACAGTAATGTTTTTTAAAAGCATCTATAAAGTATTTAAAAAGTTTCTACCCCTTCAGCCTCAGTGAAATATTTAGCAATATGTCCACAAATACTTCTATGTGCTGGTGGAGGTCTGCTTTAAAAAAACCCTTTTACAGAATGAAGACTCCTCTAATAATCTAACTAACCAATCTCTGATTTATCTGCTTTCTTCTTCCTTAAATATCTCTTTGTACTTTCTTAAGCAAATAGGACATTCCAACTGTTATATAGCTCTTCGTTTACCTTAATTAGTTTTCTGTCCTAGGCCATAATCTCCATGGAGTTAGGGCTTAGATCTTATTTCATCCTTGTACCCTTCAGAACAGTTCCTTTCACATACAACGTATTTAATGTGTGTTCAATTTAAATCTGTTTTGAAAAAAATTAGTGTTTTACATGCCAAACTTACCTAAAGTTTATTAGATGGGCCACTATGTCATCTGAACCTAGTCTACTAAGGAAGAGTTTGCTGATCCTAAGAGTACGAGCTTGGAGGAGCATTGTTGTGGTTGACATGAAGTCCCTCAGGTCAAGCATTGAGATTGAACTGGCAGAGACCTGATGCTGAACCTTCACCAAATTTCTGAATGGTTACTATTGCAAGTTTTGTGTTCAGACCCTAAATACCATCTCCCGGATAAAAAATCCATGTGCATCTACAATGCTCTATGCTAATCCTTCTGACCTAAAAGTCTAAACAGGGCTTTAGGTGGGAGAGGAAAAAAGCACTTGGACAGTTCTCTTCAGAAGTGTGATGGAACCAGGATTGTTAAATTTTCAGTGTGAGGCTTTACATCTCAGAAATCATCAAAATGAAGACCTGATTTATTGTTTTATTGATTGTCTAGACTTTTGTTTTTGGTGAAGAATTAGACTTTAAAAGATAAAAGAATATGAGCTCTACTTACAGAGGGGACTGAGAATCCGAGTAGGGTGCTGTACTCTGCTCCATCACAAAGGGGCACAAACAAACATCAATATGTTCAACACAAATGGGGCAGTGAAGCTGGGGTAGTGGAGAAGAATTCTAGCCCTGGAATCAGGAAGACCTGAGTACAACCCTGAGCAATTCTCTAAGCTCTCTCTGCCTCAGTTTCTTCAACTGTAAAATGAAGCTAATAAGAGTACCTTCCTCACAGGGCTGAGGATCCAAGGTGATAATTTGTAAAAAGTGCTTAACACAGTGCCTGGCACACTGTAGGTGCACATAAATGCTTCCTCCCTCCGCTTCCCCTACCCTTCCTGTCTTTTGTATTACACATAACTAGTGTGCTCTTAAAGACAAAGTAGTGAAGGTAGAGGGTTTACCAGTGACCTCTCTGCATCCCTCACAGCAACAGAACAAATATGCCTCAACAAATGCTTGTTGACAGGTGGGGGGAGAAAGGAATTTAAGGTCTTTCCAAAGGGCAAGGGAAGCTTCTGAAGGCAGAGTTTCCTGTCATAAGAGGTCTCCAAGAAGATTTAGGATGACCACATAGCAAGCATGTTGAAGAAATTCGCCCTTGGAGCAGAGCCTGGACTAGATATCTGAGGTCCTCCTACCTTGAAGATCTACTAGTCTCGGATTTTTCCTCTCTATCAACTATCAATGACCCTTCTCTTTTTAAAGGAGAGAAGAGACAGAAGAGGAGAAAATGTCAGATGGTGGTGGGGGGAGAGAAAGAAGTGGACTACAGAGTTTTCCAAGCAGTTAAGATTCCTGAGTGCTTTTTCATTTAAACTAGAAGAGATTGAAATGAAAGCTCTCTGTGAAGGAACTAGGATGTCACTGTGGGAAAGAAAATAAAAAGAAAGAGTGCTGGCCTTCACCACTAGTGTCGTGAAGGCACAGCTAAGTGGCACGGTGGGCCTGGAACTGGGAAGGACTGGTTTCATATCTGGCTTCAGACACTTCATAGCTGTTTGATCCTGGTTAAGTCTCTTAACTGCTTTCTGTCTCAGTTTTCTCAGCTGTAAAATGGCGATCAACAACAGCATTGTTTTATGGAGAAAATGAGATAATCATAAAGTGCTTAGCACGGTGGCTGGCACATAATAGGAACTAAGTAAACGTTAGCTACTACGAAGACAACGAAAGGGAAAGAGCTGTGAACTTAGAGCGAAAGGGATTGTGAAATAAGGACCACTCCCTAGTTGAAAGGTCAGATTGCTCAACATTCTTATTAGATAATCAGCCAATGGGGAGACAGTCTTTGCAAGGCCGTCTCACTATGGGATCAGAAAACTGAATTTTTATATAGCAACAAAAAAAGAAAATAGGAACTTCACAAGCAGGATGTTCGTAGGTAATGTCTTCCTAAGTGCCGGAAGTGGGACAACTTGCCTTTATTAAGGCTGGGGAGAAAAATAGGTGTATGTGCTTCAATTCTAATGAGGGATAATTTTTTAAAATAGAAGGCACTTGGGCCAAACCTGGTTCTCTACAAGGGACTGGAGCTCAAATTTAAGCAGTAGTTTACTATCCTGGTTAACTTTGATTGAGTAAGTCATGCCACCTCTCTAGGCCTCAGTTTCCTTATTTGTAAAATGAAAAATTGGGACCGGATGACCCCTAAGGTCACTTCCCACGGTAGATCTATGATCCTTGGATTACCCTAAATGAACGCAAGGAGAGAAGGAAAGGTGACTAAGCTGTCTGTTGGAAAGGGCAGGGGATGTGCCCCCCAATCAATAATAAACACAATAAAGCAATTAAGCCAAAAAAAAAAATGAAACCAGCAAGAATTCACAAGAAGAAATTAAGAAACAAGTGAATATGACTAGAGATTCTCAGGAAATGATGAGACTCAACTTTTTAGAAGCCCAGCAATGGAAAGCAATTTGGAATTTGCTAAGACATCTGTTAGCTGTGTGACCATGGCCAACTCACCAAACATCTCTGAGCATCAATTTCTTCATCCATAAAACAGGTTTAATAATACATGTCCTTCCTACCTCAAAGGTTTGTTGCAAAGACCAAATGAGATAGGATCAGGTCTGTAAAGGGCCATCTTGAGTAGCTTTCACCTACCAAATAGTGAGGTGCATTTAAAGCTTTCCAAATAAGAATCCTAGAGCTATTGTTCTTTGTGCTCCCCTCCCTCCTCTGTACCCCTAATCAGACCCCAGCTGGTGTCTGACTCTAGCTTGGGCACATTTAGTTGACTCAGCACTCTACACTCTACCCATCACTTCCCTTCCCCTGTCCCATGCTGGAGGAGAAGACATTGAAGATGAGCCTAACCCTTCGCCTCCTGCTTCCGTAGCTCCCGTTCCTGGATGAAGCCCCGGAATGTCTGTGTTTCCATGAAGACTTCCAGGAAGCGCCGGAGGCTCTTGGAAGAGACAGCTTTTCGGAAAGCCTCCCGTTGCAAGGTCCTCTCCTCCCGTTCGTTGGCTGTCAGGAACAGGGAGTAATGGCCCACAACTTCCACGAAGAATCGGACGAAGGCTTCAGACACCACCTCATTCAAGGGACTGAACTCTGGGCCTGCAAAGAGCAGAGGGAAAGGTGGGGAGTGTGAGACGGAAGGAGAGAGAAAAGGCTGCACTACAGCCTTCGTGACAAATGAATAAAAGTGAATCTGGCCTGGCTATGATAGTACACAGACTTGCTAAATGATTTCCTACTCTTTTTAGTAGATGTTTTACTATAGTGCATTGGTCATGGTGGTCAGTAAAATGTATGCAGGATTGAATTAAGGGAAGGGATGGGGAAGAAATATCATGTATAATCCACTGTTAGCAGGCAGTGTCAATGGCGGATTGAGAGAATCAGGATGACCCGGGTTCAAGTTTTGTTTTTGTGACCCTGAGAAAGTCACTTAATGTCTTAGTGCTCTAAGTAACTCTTGAAGCCTCTAAGTAGCAAAGAGTATGTTGACGTGTACTGGTAGAGGGAATTTCTCCACCTATAGCAATGAAATCATAAGTCCAAGCCCTGTCCCTAGGTACGAGCATGGTGGCAGAGGATTGGAAGAATCCCAGAATACCTGGCTTTGTAGTCTGATTCTGATTCTATTTAATACTTGTGTGAACTTGGCCAGGACACTTCAGCACTTTGGGTTCTCAGTTTTCTCATGTATAAAATGATGGGGTAAGACTAGAGCAAGTGTTCTTTCTTAGTGTGTGTGCATGTGCATATGTGTGTGCGTGCATGTGTGTGCTGGTCTCTTTTGGCAACACAGTGAAACTTATCTAAAACCCTTTTTAGAGTAATGTATTTAAATACACAAAATAAAATACATAGGACTACAAAGGCAACCAATTAGATTGAAATAAAAATGTAATTTTTTTTCCTATGTAAGGCCTCGGACCTCCTTAAATCTATCCATAGATCCCCTGGGTCTAGGGGGGACACAAGGTTAAGAGTTTCTGGATGAGATGATCTCTAAGATCTCCTCTAGCTGTAACTCCTATAATTCCATGAGAAGCTAAATTCGAGCATTTCTTCTCCCATTTCTATTTTGTCTGTTTTTTTTACAATAGCTTCATTTTCAAGTTGCTTGGGAGAATGATAGCCTCCCTAGGGCATCATCCCCTTTGCTTCCTACACTTAATGACAGAGCCAAGAACCGAGAGACACAGTAAAGATAGGGAAATGATTGGCAGTAGGCACAGTGTAGGTGTGACTTGAGCATTTACCATATTTACAATCTAAAGGACCCTCATCTTGGTCACTAGCCAGTTCGTTCCTCTGCTCCAGGATGTGTTCCAGGGCTACCTGTAGCTTTCGGGGCAGAATGGAATCCTCATCTTCCATCTACAAAGCAGACATAAGCAGCAATGAGCAATGATGCAGTAACGTCCTAGCCAAAGTCATAGGGATGTACGTTGGCTACGTCCCAGGGCAATTCTAGCTCGGTCGTGCCTCTGTATGACTCAGGGGATATGCATCATCCTGAGGAGGCCTTGGAGGGGGCCTTATGGATTTAGTTGAGCAGTGGATGCCCTGAAGTTAACTTGATCTCTGGGGAAGGAAAGGGAAGGGAGTATGAATGTTAAATTCTGGAAGATGAAACAGAAATTCACAACACTGGCTGTCAGAAAAAGGGAATAAATTTGTTGTCAATGGGAATTTCACATTCATGACTGACATCTTGGTGTGCCCATTTAATTTATAAAATATTCTCTGTTCTTTGCAAGTTTTGATATGAGCTAAGTTTTCCTGTTGTTAAGATTATTAGTATAATATTAATGGAATAGGAAGATCTTCCCCGTCCATTAACAGGCCTATGTGACCACATGTGTTCAATCACGGATGTCTTGTTGCTTTAAACTCTGGCCCAGCTGTGATACATCCTGAGTTACAAAGTTCCTCTCATGCTGGGAGGAGCCTGCTTAGGGAGAGGCTTGCTTGTAGGAAGGCTTCCACACCTTTTGGTACTAAGGTAATTAGGCACTGAGTCAGGAGGACTGTGATGCCTTCTGGCTCTGAAAGTGTATATATATCTCAGGTTGGTATTTTGCTTTGGGGGTTCACTTATAAGAAGGACCTTTTGATTCCCTGGACAGGACTCTGAATAGCTGTTTGTTAAGAGCCCCCACCTCCTCAGAGATTTTTGTGCTTCCATCCAATGGTGTATGTTCAGACAGTAGGAGCCCTGTCTGTTGATTTTCCTGCTTATTTCTCTGCTAGCATTTTCTCCAGCTCAGGGTGTCGACCTTTGCCCTGAACTAGTGAATGACTTCTATATGTTTAATTAAAGCAGGATTGTTAACCCCTTTGAAGCTGTCTTTCCTTTATAAAGCAGATCAAAGAACCTGTACTAGGAAGCCATTCTGGGTGTGCTAGGGTGTTTGCTACTCCAATCAGCCAGATAATTTCAAAATTGGCCGGTTTAGATTTTAGCTCTAATAGTCACCTCACCTATCGCACAGGGTTGTGGTGAGCAAAGTGTTCTGTAATCCTTTAAAAAACTATAAATGTGTGCGCTGTGATTATTACTACTTAGATACATATACTCACAGTATTCGATAAAAATTATTGTTACAAAACATGTAAAAACTAATATTTTTATTTATAGAATTTCTACTTTTGTCTAGCCTTCTCTGGTTGTTCTCTGACTATACATGAGGGAGACGGCCTGCCAATCTTCTGCTCTCTCCAGCTCCTTACCCCAGAAACACTTCCGCAGCTAGAAAGTTGAGCCTCAAATAGAAGTGATTCAAAAACAAAGAAAAAAATCACCATGGTTAGATCATCTTACCTGTCTAAGGAAACGATTGTTTACCAGGTCTACCACAAGGACCTGAGGGACAGGAGAGAGAAAGGGCTGTTATTTACCATTGCTGGAGCTCCTGAAATGCAGAAATGACTTCCTGCCTTCTCTCCTTTGTGCCACATTGAACTAGAGCAGAGGCTTGAAAGAAATAGGGCACTTTCTGTGGTTTCATGGCCATGTCACTGCCACCACTAATGATAGGGGGAAAGGCCTACTGGTTTGTCCTCAATTGCTTTAATTCAACACTCAGACAACAAGCTGGGCAGAGGCGACAGACCAGACTTGTTCCCAGTCTTGTTTCTGGGCTTGGCTAACTTTTCTTAAGTGTTTCTCAAACCATTTCAGTTTCTGGACTACTGCGACAGGGCAAAAGACAACTCTGATCATATTTTATATGAGCTCTCACTTATTCAAACACCTCTGAATTAAAACACAACTTTGTTCTTTGGTCTTCATCTCACTCTCAGTTAACCAACCCCTGACCCACTTGTCATTGCAGTGTGAGGCAGAAAGGGTTGGGGTCACAGCTTCTCAGCAGGGATAAGCAGGGGAGTATAGAAAGGAAGAAGGTAGAGACCAGAGGGCCCGGTGCTCTCAAGCAGCAGTTGATAGATTTCCAGCAGTAACTTAGTCCTTTAGCTTTTTCTTCCTATGGGAGCCAAGAACCTCAGTTAGGAACCAGCACATCCTGCCATGGCATTTTGGACCAGGCTGGAAACTCCTTGGAGGGCCTTCTTAACAAGAGAACTGAGCTGTTCTCTATTTTGGAGAAAGAGCCAGGCACCTAGATGTTGAATGTGGCAAGTCACTCTGGAAAAATAGGTCACAGAGGCATAGACTTAAAAAAGCTAAGTTTGATGCCTCTTCCTGTTTCTCAAATATCAAAGGCTGATCTCCTCTGGCCATCTTGAAAGACCAGAAAGGATATGCAGACATCATTCTTCTAGCTCCAGACTCAAAGCAGATAACCTGTAACTGACAATTCACATTTGATGTGAGTTCCAAGACACATTTGACTAGGCCCTGGCAACAAATGGTGCTGCCAGGATTGGTCTGCTTCTCTTGAATAGTCCTGGGAAAGGATGAAGAGGGTTGTGGAGATATTTAAGTACTGTGACAATGCCTAAGGCTTTGTTTAGAATGTGCCTTCTAATAATCTCTTGAGGCATTCTGGGACCAAACTGTATGACAGAATCCCAAAGGTTCCCTAGTCGTCCCCACCCCTATCCCAAATTTGCTTGATTACTTACTAGCCCAGTAATGAAATTGTGAGCAGAGCCAAAGAAAATCATTTTGGTGTAATGTGGAAATGATGACTAGGCTGTGAAACAACAGGAACTTAATGATGGATTACATTTTAAAAGTTTCTAAAAGCCCTTACGTGAAAGGAGAGTCACTGAAAAGAGTAGCCATAAGTGGCTATCATCAGTTGTAACTGAGCCACATTCAGCCTAGAAGTGTTCTTTGTTTTTTAGTTGGAATAGGAATGGTTTGGGAGAGCTGGGGAAAAGGGGCACTGGCATCACCTTGAACTGATAAGAAACAAACACTGCAGCTCAGTCCTTCAAACAGACAGCCCTGGTCAGGGGTCAGGAGGGTCTGCCTCAAAGCATGGAGAGAAGGCCGGAATGCCTGTCAGTGCACTGAGTTCATCATAGACAGATGGTAGTGAATGGTAAGAAGGATAAACGCTGTGCTTATCCTTGAGATGACTGAACTGTTAATTAAGGATTCATGTGTCATGAGGGTCTGCAAATGAGCAGAACACTTCTAATTCTCCCCACATGGAAGAGACTAAGGAACCTATTTGTGAAGGAAACACAATGTCATGCAATGAAAGTGCTTTGTAGAGACTGTAGACATTATCTACCTGGTTCCAGTCGGCCAACCACATGGTTAGGAGAAGCTTTTTGATTGACTGCATAGCAGGAACTGGGGTTCCTTCCAAAGGCCTTAACTTGTTTCACAGGGGGAAAGGCCTGAGACCTCTCAACTTACAGCACAGTTTCTCACTTAATGCTGTTGGCAAAGGACTCAAACCGCAAGAGGTCAACCCAAGAATTAATGGTGAAAACTGACTGAGGCCTTTTGAAGGTGAACTCAGTTCTGCTTCTTCAGCAGCATCCAAGGCTATGTCATTAGCACACGGCAACCAGTCACAGAATGTCTAAGCATGCTTCATTCCCCAAAGGCATCTCCATTACATCATCATGACCTACCCAAAAGGAGGTTCCCCAGCTTCTACACCGTTGGAAATATCAACATCAAGCCATTTAGAACATTACACATAGATCCAAGGAAACAGTCTGAGCTGGTACCTTCCATCAGCTCTGAATATTAACAAAGATGTCATTCTTGTTTGAGAGAAGCTGAACCATCCTGGGAACTCACCTCTTCCAAGGGCAGCTCCCTGAGCAAAGGCAGTGAGCTGGAGAGCAGCCCAATCAGGAAGGGAGTTGGTGAGCACACGATGTCAATCATGGATGGTGGCAGCACGGGGATGTAGGTATGTTGCCAGGTGAAGGGATAGATGAGGGCAACCATAGCATGGCAGCACTTGGAGAGGGTACTGGTCACCAGGTCATAGAACAAAGAGACAAGATTATTTCAGGAAGGTGAACAAAGCATGAGAACCTCAATGCTCAAAGCTTGCCTGCAGGGATGGCCTCCTTGGGCACAGAGTACATGGTGAGACTTTTCTGAGAAAAGTATAACAGAAATATTTAGAACTGGCCCACAGTGGAGACTGGTGGGAGACTTGGGCTCCTTGCTCAAATGTGGCTCTATCTTACTGAGTCTGAATATTTGTACATTAGACTAGAAAAACCTCCTATCAAAGGCTTTTATGCTTTCCTTGTTGGTGAAACACTCAGTACTCTATAAGAGTAATTCCCAAACTATGTTCCAAAGAACTCTGGGAATTGCCCAGGAGATTATCCGGGATTTTGCTTGGTTTTGTGCCATTGCATTAGCATTATGCTCTTAATCTGAACCTCCATCTCTCAGAATCCCTGGTTTCCTTTAGGACTCAGTCTAAAGGCCACCTCCTGCAGGAAGTAGCCCCCAGATGCTAGTGGCTTCCCTTCCAAGGCCATCCCTAATCTATTATCTCTTTATCTTGTATGCATCGCTTTATGCATAAGTTGTGTTTCTTATAAGAATGTGAGTTCACTGAGGGCAGGGACTGTTTCTGTTTATTTTTTGTATCCCTAATTCTTTGCATGGTGCCCAATAAATGCTTGCAGACTAAGGGGAAAGATGTGCTTTCTGCTATACTTAGAAGATACTTCCTTTCCTCCCCTCTAAATAATAAACATGAAATTATCCTTGTACCAAGAATACTTCATAAGTAGATTTGGGTTGCTGGTTTTTTTTGGAAGGGGGCAGAGATAAGAAAATAGGCTTAATTTCCTCTACTTTGTTCCAAAATTTCCCCAAAGCCCAACTTACCATGGGGATATTCCAAATTCCCACCTAAGGCATTCATAGGTTCAAGCCCCTCAAATTTGTGACAAATTACATTGCAAGTGCTGCTCTATAAAATTATTTGTTTCTGACTCTTCAAGACTCCATTTGGGGTTTTCTTGGCAAAGCCACTGGAGTGGTTTGTCATCCATTTCCTTCTCCAACTCATTTTACTGATGAGGAAATGAGGAAACTGAGCTAAGAGGGTAAAGTGACTTGCCCAGTCTTACACTACTAGTAAGCGTCTTGAGATCAGATTTGAACTCAGGAAGAGCAGTCTTCCTGACTCCAAGCCCAGCACTCTACCCACTGCACCACCAAGCTTCCCTGACTCTGAGCCTAGAGTCAGAGTTGTCAGTATACCTATTACAACAGCTGGTTCCCTGAAAAGATGCTTAAAATTCAGATTTTCCTCAATCAAAGCCTTTTTTTCTCAGTGACTATCATCCCCCCCCCAAAAAAACTTATTAATTTGTTTTCAGTTTTCAACAATCATCTCCATAAATTCTAAATTTTCTTCTCCCTGCTTCCTTCCCTCCCCAAGAGGACATGCAATCTTATATGGGTTTTACACATACTTTCCTATTAAACACATTTTCACATTAGTAACTATCATTCTTTCAGACATAATCTGTCTTCATTTTTCATCGATCCTCAACAGGTAAAAAATCCTAACGGTTTAAGTTTGAATCCCTATGTGCCACTTACCTGCCCCTTCTACCTTCTGCTGCCAAGCCACCACCCAAACCTACTAAGGGAGTTCCTCAGGTAAAGACTAATCTGGGGACAATCTCGCTACATACTATAGTTTTCCTGAAATGTGAACTTGCTAATTTTTTTACTTTATGAAATCATTTCCAAACTTCATGGTTTGGGGTGGGAACTGAATCCTTTCACCATTTTGGATGAAAGGTTTTCCAAAATATGATATACTCATCTGCCCCTTCAGTCAGATTATGCTGAATTCAATTGAATTATTTCCTTAATGAGTCATTAGGAACATCAATTATTGCCCAGTTTTGCAATATCCCTTGATGTGGTGTTTACTATCTCAGACTGGCCTAAGAAAAATGACCCCAGACCGCTGCACTTGAGTCCCTGTGTCTTCATTTTATAATTTTGCTCCCCTCCCTGTGTCTGTTAGGTTACTAGTTAGTGATCACCATGCAGCCCTTCCTTTCCCATCTCATTTGCTACTGCTAGTATTTGTAGGTTTAGAAATCAAATAAAAAACATTGTTAAACTTATTATGTAAAAAAAAAAGTAGACAGATTATTGAGTAAAGGCATGCGGAGTTGTCTTATAATGTACCTGACCTCTAGAGTATGGGATTTTTGTGAAACTGATTCTTTTAAACTTATTTTTATTGATGTCTTTGTTTCTATATTGCCTTTAATTCTTAATATATCCCTCCCTGCTCCCCATGGCAGCGAGCCATACTTTGTAATAAAAAACTAAAGAAAAACAATTCAGCAAAACCAAGCAACTTAGCAACTTCCTCTGACAATCTATGCATCATTCCATACCCGTAAGTCCCCCCAACTCCACAAGGGAGACAGGGAAAAACATTTTCGCAGCTGTTGGGAGAGCCAAGCTTGGTTTGACACTGATTGATTCATCTTCCATCCAGATTGCTCTCCTGGACTTTGTGATCCCCAGTAACTCATCATCCTGCAAGATGACATGAACTCTGAAACCTTCTCAGTATCCTCAGGCCCTAGGGTCCCTCCCTCTTTCTGACTGGACAGGGTAGATGTCAGAGAACTTCTCCTAGATCCTCCATTTCAGGAGGGGGCCCAGGGCAGTTACTTCATCTTCTCCTACCCAGCTTCTGGAATTATCATGCCCCCTCTCTGGGTACTCTTCTTTTGTTCCCCCCATAACCCTTTCATTGGGGGCCATCTCCAGTCCCCTGGACTCAGATGGCTCTGGAGGAGAAAGTGAGGCTAGTGACTTTGCATGGCCCTGCCTCACTTAAATCCAATTCACATGCAAGTTACAGTGTCACCTTCCTGAGTCCATGGACCTCTTCAAGAATGAAGGCCAGACAACAACCCTTTTCCTCTCTCTTATGGGCTGTCTTCCCCCAGCAGATTATGAGTTCCCTGTGAGCAGGTGCTGTCCTTATGTTTTTCTGATATATATGGGCTTGGTACAGTGAATGGCACAAAGTAGGCACCTACTGTTTACTGACTATGGACTGCTATGGATACTTCAGGCCATTTTTGTTTACTTTCTGGTTCTTGGCTACGCTCTAGAAAGGCAAGGTTGCTCAATTACTGGCTTGGGATAACTGGGTTCTGGATTACTGTATTGGACTTTCTTAATGTAAACATCAATCGAGGTAGGGGAGAATCCTCCTCCTTTACATTAAAATAAAACATACTTTCAGTTTGTGGGCTCTTACCTGCTAAGGGACTACTTAGATATTAACTATACTTACAAACAGAACAGACTGATGGTAAGGCAAAGGGATAGACCAACTAAGCCATAAAAAATAAGGTCTCTTACTAAAGGAGGAAAACTGAGCCTGAGAGAAAACTGAGAGAACAGACTATAGACAAGGGATGTAATACTTCTCAAAGATTTTTGACATTATTAAGTCACAAATATGAACACGTTTGGTCCAGCCTCCCTCATTATACACTATACATATGTAAGTGAGGAGACTGATATCCATGGAGGTTGGGACTTGTTGAAGAACCCCCAGATAATAAGAGACAGAGCCAGGGGTACATTGGAGCTGGCTCAAGAGAGTTCATTTTCTAATTTTTAGCATAAGCATTTACACCTCAGAAATGAGCGAACACAATAAATCAAGGCTTGATTTATTATTCTGCTTCTTGTACAGACTTAAGAAATGGATGAGTAAATGTTATTAATGTATGTTGTACCCCCATTTCTTTTGAGAGGTGGGGAGCTAGTTGATACACAATGACCAGAAGACCCCTGGGCAAACTGAGCTTCCACCTCAGACTGTGATTTTCCATCCCCTCATCATATTTCACCCTCTCTCCAAGATCATCTCTGTGGTCCTTTTCAGCTCAGAAATTCTATGAAGTTCTTTTTCTTCTAGCATGGGTGTGGAGGGAATGGGATGGATTTTTACAGAGTCACACACATGCCCTTTCAACCCAGTCCTCACGGAAAAAGGCAAAATTTTTTTAGTAAGCCTTCCAGTGTCCAGCATCAACTTAGGTGTATATATATCTACATGGATATATAAATAGATATATATATCTCTCTCGATATATATATACATACATATACATACATACATGTATATATACACACATGTACAAATAATATACACACACTTTGACATTAATTTTTAAACATCCTGAGTTCTAAATTCTCTCCCTCTCCCATTGAGAAGGCAAGCAATATGATATCAATTTAAGTATGAAGGCATACAAAACATATTTCCATAGTCATCCAATATAGGTCTTTAATGAATATTTGTTGAATCAAACAATGGCAAATGTGGTATAGGACTAAGCATATATAAAGGTAGTGTGGATAGAGAGTTGGTCTTGAAGTCAGAAAGACCTGGGTTCAAGTCTTACCCCAGCTCCACATTGGCTATATGACCCTAGACAAGTCACTTTCCTTTTTAATACCAAAGGCAATTCATATTCTCTCTCTCTCTCTTTGCTAGTAAATATCTGAGGTTGGATTTGAATTCAGGTTCTTTCAACTCCAGGGCTAAAGCTCCACCTAACTGCCCCAAGAGGCAATTCCTTAAAACTTTCAATTGTGGAGAAAGTCAGTGGATCTGAACTGAAATGGCCAGAGAAGTTCTGCTCCAGGAGCTCCTTACCCTGAAGAATTTCAGTTAAAACAAAAAGAGGCAAGACAAGCCTAGAAACCTCAGCTTATTGCTCTTGTTCTGTGCCATAAATCTGTGGCACCACTGGGGTCATTGTGTTCCCCCTTGATTGGTTTGGAAAATATTCTTATGTTGAAGGTGAAAGAAAAAAAAAAAGCCTGATACGGTAGATTCTTTCTCCCTTCTCTTCTAGCTCCTCTACCTTCCAGAGATATTAGATTACAGTTTTCTAAATTAAATCTTGTTGAGTTATTTCCTGCCTGGATCACCTAACCTCCCCAGCTCCCAGTTTTCACAAATATCTGTGTTCCTCAATACTCTTTGGAGTTCTGAAATGCCTCCTAGGGCCGGACTAGCTGTACATTTAATTAACACCACGGTGTGCCTTTCTGATTGAATGATCACTTCAGAGATGAGAGAGGACACCAGATGTAATAAGACCAATTCATTTCTTCCTCTTCTCAAAGACCATCCTCGACAAGATATACTCAAGCTGTTACCTGAATACCTTCTCTTTACTGGGATGGGAGGAGACAGCATAGTTAAGTCAGACCTTCCATGAGGGGAAATTCTACCAACCAACATTGCAGTCAACAAATAGCAGATCTGGGGGATGGTTCAAGGAAATGCATAAATATGTTAAAAAAACAGAATCAAAGTGAGATGGATGAGTAGTCCATTTTGACAGGAATGGGAAGTGGAAAAGTGGGAGAAAAGGTTGTAAAGACAAGTAGGAACCAGGTCATAGGATTCATTGAACATTAGGAAAATGAATTTATACTTTATTCATTAGGCAGGTGGGAACCACTGAAAGGTATAGAGTAGAAAAATGATATAATTAAAAAAAACTCAATGCACTGGGAAGATTACTCTGGTATGGGAACTGTATCTGAGAGAAAATAGAGTCGGGGCAAAAAGAACAGTTAGCAGGCTAACTAACATAGTCTAGATGAGAATAAATGAGAGAGTAACATAGGAACTGTGTCAAATGGCTTATATATGAGGTGACTTCTACACAAAAATTTTCAAATAATGTCATCCCCACAGAAGAGAATACTCTTTCTCTCACAAACATTTAGGGTAGAAAAAAATTAGAGGCTGAAAAAAGACCCTCTTTCCAAATGCCTGTATCCTGTCACATAAATCACTCCCTCATTGTTTCCTCAACGGAGAGACCCATTTTCACTAGTAGAAAAGTCATAGAATATGGATTTATAGAATTCCTGGGGTATCTGCCTTAGAAAATCATCCTTTCAACACCTTCATTTTAAAAAAAGTTACATGTTGAATTTATTACATACGTGGTCTTTAAAAAACCTTAGGGACTGTCATCCTAACTCCCACTTGACCCGATCAGTCAGGATCCCAGGGGGCTGATAACTTGTGTACATGTTCCCTTCAGGGTTTCAGGGGTACCTCTGAGGGTCAGTGGAATGTTTTTCTAATGCTATCAGCTCACAACCCCAGACTAGTGTGTCTGCCCCAACATAAATCATCAGTGATTACTGGCCCAGTTTCATTTAACCAATTAACACCAATTTGCTTAAAATCTTTTATTTTATAGACAAGGAGGCCAAGAAATACGTGGCCTGCTTAAGATTACATTAAAAACCAAGTCTTCACATCCCAAACTTTACTAGGAAACAGATATTTTTTCCCTTAAACTTTCAAGGAAAGAAAAAAATAATAGGGGAGGAAAGAGGCAGCCTATTGCTATAGGACATGGATTTCCAAATTTGGTTTAGATTTAAATTATAATTTAATTATAAATTAAAATATAAATATAAATTATAATAAATCTAATTGCATGAGACTATCAGAGGTATCTAGAAAGGCCCAGCGAGGGAGTCAAACATATCTGCTACAACTCTCAGGTCCACGAGTGAAAAAAGAAAGAAGCCCTGCTGGCCAGCAGCAGGAATGAGAGCCCAGGTTCAAGCAAGTGTAAGTGGGGAAGTGGCATGGTCAGTGCTCCACTGCGGGTCATGCCAACTGAGGCTGTGCTGCATCTTCTTTCCTTTCAAGTGATATCAAAAAGTACTGCGCATGAACAGGAAAGAAAAGGGAGCTTCTGTGGATTCCCCAAAGGTTTTCTTAGGTAATGGAAGAGAAAAGAAAGCAGCTAGGATGGAAATACGTGCATTTGCTTAGGCTGCCACTGGTTCTAATGAGAATTCCTTCCCTGACTTCTAAGGGCCAGGGGAGCCTTTCCATTCAGGAGCCTGGTTTGAGGGGGAGGAGATTTTTGTCTAGGAATGATGATAAGTCTTCTTGGGATATACAAAGCTGGACACAGATTTTAGAAGTGGATAAGGATGACACCTCTCCCCACCTTCTCATGTTAGGTTCTACCTAGTTTCATACTGCTTTTACTAGACTGGAAAGGAGGTCAGGGGGATGGGGAGGCAGGAACTCTTGAAGGCTAGGAGTGTACTCACAGCTGGCTTTAATTAAGGTGGGGGTGGTGGGACAATCACCAGTTCTGGCAGCTGTGCTTGGCTTGTAGCATGGGGGAAAGGGAATGGTAGTTTGAGCAGGGGAAGGATACAGAATGGAGCCTGCCCATTGGTTGACAGAAAAGCAAAGGAAGAGATTGCAAAAATAATTTGGACGTTTGGTGGGTAGGGATGAGTTCTGGAGGGTGTAACATTGATCCCGCAGTGTCAGACTCCAGCTCATAGGCTCTTAATAGTCGTTACGAGTAGGACTCCTCTGTTAGGATTATGGAATGTCCCCAGTAATCCATTCCCTGCCCCCAAACTAGAAACTATTATTCCAAACCTGCTCCTACTTCGTCGTAAATAAGACAAGCCATACCACATCTGGAGTACTGTGTTCAGTTCTGGGTAATGCATTTTTGGGGAGGATATTAACAAAATGAAGTATGTCCAGATTACAGATTTAGAGCTGGAAGTAACCTTAGAGCTCATCTACTCCAAACTTTTCATTATGTAAATGAGTGAGCTGAGATGCAGAGAAGTTAAGTGAATAGTCCAGGTTTATACAAGGAGTAAACGACCGGGATGGCATTTGAACTCAGGACCTCTGGGATATGAACACAGATCCTGTCACTCTGTGGCTATTGATCTTTTTACTGTACCATGTGACCTCTTATGATGAAGGTGACCATGATGGTAAGAGGAAAAGAAACCATGCTATGAAAGAAAAAGTTGAAGGAACTGAAGATGTTCTGTCTGGAGAAGAAAAAAAATATTCTCTTTGACTACTGGAAGGACTGTCATGGAGAAGACTGATCCTTCTTGGACCTAGAGAGCAACTAGGCGGCAGCTGCAGAGAGATAGATTTTAGTCTGATAGGAAGGAAATTTTCCTAACAATCAGAGCCATTCATGGTGGAATGGGTTATCTTGGTAGGCAGTGATTCCAGCAATCACTGGAAGTGTTCCAGTGGAGGTTGAATATTACTCTCGGTGGTATGGAGAATTCTCCAACAGGTATAGGTTGGTTTAAATGACCTCTGAAGTTCCTTCTAACGGGAAATTTTGTGATTTTATGAATCTCTGATAAAAATTTGGTTACAGAAAAACTTCAGAGGTCTACTGGGCATAGGAAAAGTGGAAACTTTTAAGACTATAAACTGCTTGTGGGTAGGGTCTGTCAATCTTTGTATTTCTTGTGCCTCACCCAGTCTGTTGTATATATTAGGTGCTCTATATATGTTTGCCAGATTGAATAGATCAGGATGTTTCTGTCTGTTGTAAAAGCCCCAGCAGTTGCTAAGGTGATTTAATTGACTCTTCAGAATTCATTAGCATATTTTCTGCCATGTTGACAAATGCTTTCAATAAGGATGAACACAGCATCAAGGTCAACTACTGTACTGATGGTAAGTTCTTTAATTTGAAAAGGCTACAAGCCAAGACCAAAGTGGAGCAAGTGTTGGGGCATGATTTTCTGTTTGCAGATGATTATGCATTCAATGCAGCCTCTGAAGCTGAGATGCAACAAAGCCTGTGCTAAGTTTGGTCTAATAATTAACACAAAGAAAACACAGGTGCTCCATCAGCCACCACCACACCATCCATACGTGGAACCATATATTACAACAAATGGAGAAGTTTTGAATGCTGTGGATAAGTTCACTTAGCTTGGTAGTGTACTTTCCAGGGATGTACACATTGACAACGAGGTTGATGCATGCATTGCCAAAGCTAGCTTAGTGTTTAGGAGGCTCCAAAGAAAGGTTTGAGAGAAGAGGTATTAGACTGAGTACCAAACTGAAGGTCTACAGAGCTGTTGTGCTGACTGTATTGTTATATGCTTGTGAAACATGGACAGTCTACCAGTGCCATGCCAGTAAACTGAATCACTTCCACTTGAACTGTCTTAGGAAGATTCTGAGGATCACCTGGCAGGATAAGGTACCAGACATTGAAGTCTTTGCTCGAGCTGAACTGCCAAGTATTCAAACTATGCTTCAAAGAGTGCAACTCTGATGGACTGGCCAAGTTGTTGAATGTAAAATGTACGCTTGCCAAAAAGATTATTTTATGGAGAACTTTCACGGGGCAGGTGATCACATGGTGTCCAGAAGAAATGATACAAGGACACTCTCAAGAACTTTGGATTTGACTGTGCAACATGGGAGACACTGGCACAGAACCACTCAACATGGCGTGCCCACATAAGAGAAGGTGCTGTGCTCTTTAAGCAAAGCATAATTGAGACAGCACAAAGTAAAAGCAGGATGCACAAATTTGGGATATCCACCCCAAATATTCAAACGGACTACCTGTGCCTAACCTGTGATAGAGCATTCCGAGCTCATATTGGTCCGATCAGCCACAGTCGGACACACTGAAATTTCACTTTACAATGGTGATATCATTTTGGTCCTCTCTGAAGACGAAGGACAACAACCAACCAACTCTCATGCTAGTGGTAAGCTCCAGAAAAAAGGTGATGAAATAACTATGGAAATTCTGAATCGTAAGGAAAGACAATGGAATTAGACTTAGTGTTCAAAGATCTGGGCTCTAATTCTAACTCTTTCCCTAATCAACTATGTAACCATGGATCAATCCCTTTACCTGTTGGGGTTTCCATTTCCTCATTTATAAAAATGACTGGGTTGAAGCCAGTATCTTGAAAGTCTGTTCTAGTTTTAACAAAGTCTATATAAAAGAGAAGCCAGCATGGGCAAAAGGAGTTTTCTATTTAGGATATAAAAAGAATGAAGAGATGCTACAGGAAGTCACCCTTATGACTCGCTGGCAAGTACTCATTTTGAAGACAATCATAATTGTATATTTCTATACTGCTTTCCAGTGGTCAAAGTTCATCCCTTAGAACTATCTTGGAAGCAAGACAGTCAAAGCATTGTCGTTCCCATTTTACAGATGAAGATGTTGAAGCTCAGAGAGTATATAAGTTGCCTAATGTAATTTGGCTAGTGAGTGGTGGAACCAAGGCCAAAACTCAGGTCTTCTGATTCTGTCAGGTGATCTTTCCACTACATCATTAAATAACAGCATCTGAGGGAGTTATAAAAATATGTAAATATTTATATAAATATATAAATTTATATATACATATATTTAAATATATAATTTATATATATATATATATATATATATATACTATATAAATAAATATACTATATATTTTTATACTATATAAATAAAGTATCTGGAATACTTTAAGAAGGTTAGCAAGTCTAGGGAGGGCAAGTCCAAGGAGCAAGTTTTCACAATGCAGATGATCCAAAACCACCAAAATGGGAAAACTGAATAAGCATAACTGAGGAAGGAATCTAATCCGAAGAAAAAATGTGAAGTTAAATAGCAATGGATAAAAAAATAAAGGCTAGAGTGAAAAGGCATCATTCTGTAGGTCTATATTGTATTTCTTTTAAA
The DNA here is from genome assembly GCA_028658325.1 of Potorous gilbertii. Taxonomy (NCBI): domain Eukaryota; kingdom Metazoa; phylum Chordata; class Mammalia; order Diprotodontia; family Potoroidae; genus Potorous; species Potorous gilbertii. The sequence goes on along the minus strand of CM053770.1, from coordinate 84,615,901 downwards.
TCTTGCTTCAAATGATATGTTGTCTTAAAATAACAATTCAATACTTCAGTTGAACTAGTTGATCTATGAAGTCTCTTTTTGTTCTAAATTCTATGAACCTAACCATGGGAAAGAAGATCTGAGCCCACAGTAAGGTCACCACTCCTGACTCTCTATATGATAGCTTATATTTACATATTGCTTTATTTACTTAAATGAATGTAACAAAATTAATTTAAAAGTGAGAAATGTATATTTGTATATAATCTCTGAGTTGCTAAATCACCCATGTTTGGGCATATGCAAGTTGTAGAAGTTGTACTCTAAAATCCAAAACAACATCAAGTACTCTATAACATAACATACTAAAATTACAGGCATAGTACCTCCACACATCATGGGAAATTATAAATTCTAAGAAGAATACAGTAGCTATATTTGAAGAATTTATAAGCTAAAAGAGAAAATAGAATAGAAAAATATATTTATATATTTATGCCCACAAAGAGGTATATATTTATTCTCTAATGCACAGTTATACAAATATGCCATGTAAACATGTATTACAGATAAGATAAAATAAGATTGGCTACCTAATCTTGACACTAGCCAGAGTTCTGAATTTAGATTAGAATTTAGATAAGTGCTTTTTAATGTTTCATGGGGTGGTGGCCTCATGGAATGTTAGACCTAGAAGGGACCTAAGAGATCACCTAAAAAGATAAAAAGAAAATAATTTCTTTATCCTGAGCCACATTCTTCTGACTTTATATTAAATGTAAACAGATGTGTTTGCTTCCTTCCCTGGATGTAGATTTGGTTTTTGTTGAAGGTTTGACCAAAGTTTTGAGGGTTGCGGGGTGGAAGGGATGTGAGGGGAGAGAATAAACTTAATAAACTTTTTAATTTTTGATTTATCAGCAGGGAGAATGGGGATAGAGGTATTATGGAAATATTTACTTGGGTTGCTATGACAACAGTAGACTCCATCACCCCTGCCCCCAACATTCTTTCCTTTCTATATGCCAAATTTTGGTTTGACAAGGCCTTAAGAAACACTCAATATCCATTCTAAAGATGAAACAGAATCAAGCAGTCACTCTATACTTGTTAGATTTGTTTTTTTGGCTCTCCTAGTTCATGCACTATGAGGTGTGATTCCTTGGTATTTCCTCTTGCAATGGGTTAATAATTCAGTAGCAGTGACCACGAAAAGAAGACTATAGGTGTTTATGTTATGGCTAGCAAACCTCCATGGGCTAATGTCTGTCACAAGGCAGCAAGGAAAGAACAATTAACCAATTCATGGACTGAGGTTCTGTTCAGCCTTCTATCCCTAAAGTTACTTAACTGTTGTTCTTGTTGAACTTGGGGCATCTGTTAGATCACAGCCGTAAGTGAATAATATATGTTTGCTCTTCACAAGATTATATTTCATGACAACTGTCCTGAGCTTAGCAACTCATAAGCTTTCTCCCTTAAACAATTAGCCCTTGGTGAGGAACATCAGCCTATATCTAGGTCTTGGTTACCTAAACCTGTGTACCTAAGTCTTTGTCTTTAGATAGGGATTCTTAACTTGGGGTCCATCAACTCTGGATAGATACTTGGATGGGAAAAAAATTACATCCTTTGTCATCCCATGTATTGTATTTTGTTCATTTAAAAATATTAATCTTAAAAATGTCAGTGCTGTTCAGGAAGAAGCATCTTAGACTGGGAATAAAGAAAACCAGAGTGTTACTCCTCTCTGTTCCTAACTACATTACTGACTTTCATGTGACTTTGACAAGTTATATTGTTATATACTAAAAATTAAGACCTGGAAAAACATCTCCCTTTAACTAGTGCTTTACACTGAACTTCTGAGCAACTCTTAGCAATTAAGAAAGTTAACCATTATTGCTAATTATCTGCCAACAAACTTACTCTAAGTAATTAATTTTTTACTACCCGTCAGGAACTTCTCTCCTTCTGTGCAGGGACAAGCAGCACTGGGTATATGATAATTTGGCAAGATGAGAACCAGAGATTTCGGGGCCTGAGTCACTTCTCAGATCTCACAAAGGTGCATGGGATTTTATAGATTAGCTAGTTCCACTGAAGGAGTGAAATAGAGGCATCCAATCTATTCATTTGATAGATGAGGAAATAGACACAGAGAAGTCATGAGATTTTTCAAGACCACACAGGCGGTGGCAGAGCTGGATTTGAATCCTGATCTGATTCCACATTGAGTCTTCTATGATGCCACACTGTGTCTCTGTGGGTAACGTCCTGCTGCCCCCCACCCTGGAAATGGTGGTTGGTCTCTTGAGCTGTCTTTACTCATCATCTCTCTTCATGCCCATCAACTTTCTGATCCTGTTCCTCTTCCCTAGGCTGCACTCTCCCCAGTCCAGACTCTAGAAAAGGGTCAGAGTGTAACAGCAAAAAAAGAAACTTAGAGATCATCTAATTCAGGGGTTTTTAACCAGGGGTCCAGATAGATTTCAGGGGATCTGGGAACTTGGATAAAAAAAATTATATCATTAGTTCATTAACCTCTAACTGAAATTTAGCGTTTCTTTCAGTTATGAATTAAAAAAGTTTTTTGAGAAGAGGCTCGTCAGTTTCAATAGAATGCTGATGGAATCCATGGCACAGAAAAGTTAAGAGCTACTAACCCAGTAGAACCCAAAGAGACTGAGGTCCAAAGGCATTTGCCCACAGTCATATAGGAAGAGACAAGCTTAGGACTTCTGACTCCACTGCTGTTCAGTCATGTCTGACCCTTCGTGACCCGATTTGGGGTTTTCTTTGCAAAGATACTGGAGGGGCTTGCCATTTCCTTCTCCAGTTCATTTTACAGATGAGGAAACTGAGACAAAGAGGGTTAAGTGACTTGCCCATGGTCACATAGCTAATAAGGGTCTGAGGCTGGATTTGAACTCAGAAAGAGGAGTCTTCTGACTCCAGGACTGACACTTTGTCCACTGTACCACCTAACTGCCCCTTTGACTCCATTTCCAGAGCTTTTTCTTTTCTATTCTAGTACAATGCCTCTCTATCTTTCATCCCACAACTGACACCTCTATCTCCTACCTGCCAGGAAATCAATAACTATATTTATCAGAGTCATCTTCTATATCCTGCCTTAGTCTCTGAAGTCTTATGACTCTATCCCCTCCAAACTCCTGGCTGTAGGACTGCTTGACCACAAGTCAAGAGTCACCAAAAGAGGGGAGCTGAGAGGGAGCAGGAATTAAAAAATAAAACTCAAAGGGTGTTACTAGACTGCTGAGGAATCACATTTTGGTCATTGAAGTGTCATTTCTCATCTCTGACTTTGAGAACTCTCTCATCTGAATTCCCTAGTACCCAGGGAACTGGAGAACTTCCCAGCTGCCAGGCTCCAGCTTCAAGCTTAAAGAGACAGAATTTCTTTCCTTACTTTGCCAAAGGTAACATTAAAAAATAATCAATGAGAGTGTAACAAATAGCCAATTTTTAAAAAAAAATCCAAGCTAGGATATGACAAATCAGAGCAAATTATTTACATAAAAAAGTATAAGTATGAGAGTGTGTTAAGTGTGTGTGTGTGTGTGTGTGTGTGTGTAACAACATTAGGGTAACCAGACCTGCAATTGGAAGGACAATTGCAAATGTTGACTTTCTCTCTCTCCCTACAATATGTCTCCAACAAATGTTCCTTATTGTCACATTTTATCTCACGTCCTGTGAAGACTGGTATGGTTGATAGAGTACCAAGAAGGGGTCAGATCGCCAAGAGTTCCATGACCCCAAAAAGGTTATGAACCCTTGACATAAAAGAACAATATTAAGGTTGTTCAGAAGGAAACTGAATGGGAGTCAAGAAGACTTGGATTCAAACTTGGGCAAGTCACCTCACATCTCATCGGGCCTCAAGAAACTCCGTAGAATTTATATACAAAGTCAGAGACTCTTGCTGTCATTCTCTAAGCTGAGGAAATTGTAAATTTTGTTTGTTTTGTTGGAAGGGCCTTTAAAGTCCATTAAGTTCAAATCCCTTATTTTACAGATGAGGATGTTGAGACACAGACAAGTTAAATAATTTAGCCAGGGTCACAAAGCTAGTGTATGAAGCAGTATTTGAACTCAGATCTTCCCGACAACAAGTTCAACATTTCTATCCTCTATGCTATCTGACCACCTCCTTTCACCCTCCACCTTTATGCATTATAAGTAATGTGCACTTGCTAACACATAGTTCTCAAATTTTTTTTACAATATGGAACGCTTAAATTTCTCAGCTGTCTTAATTTAACCTCCTACCTCTGGCTAGACCCAACTCACTCTTTGGACTTCTTTTTCTACTTTCTTACAGCTTCTTTGCCCTTCTTTCCCTCTCCAACTCCTTTTTGTGTTGACTTTTTCTTTAGAATATAAGCTCCCTGATGGTAGGAATAGTCTTGTCTTTCCTGGCCTCCTTCAAGTCCCAGCTAAAACCCTACTTTTTACAGGAAGACTTCCAATCTGTCTTCATTCTAGTGCATTACCTCTGATTCCCTATTTATCCTTTATCTAGCTTGTTTGTACAGTTGTTTGCCTGGTGTATCCCTCATCAGACTGTGAAGGCAATCCTCAGGGCAGGGATTGTCTCTGGACTTTATTTGTGCCTCTAACAGTGCCCGGCACATACGTAAGATACTTAATAAATGCTTTCTCTTTTTCTCTTCTTTTTCCCTCCATTCAACAACATTTTAGGCTAGACATTTCTGCCTTCTCACCCACATTCCCTAGCCTAAAATCCCTTCTCTGAATCCTGCTGGGTACATCTCTCCCTCCCCACCAGTTATGGATCCAAGGGCCAACAAGATCATTCCCAGTAATTTGATATGGTTTTATAATTATGATTTTTGTCAGTGCCTACATTAGCTTCTCTGTCTGGTCTCAGAGGTAAGGTAAAAAGATATATTCAAAAATTCTAATATTTGAAAAAAAAATTCTAATATTTGAAAACTATAAATATGTTTACTTGCAGGAATTTTGAACTGACTCAGTGGCTTTTCCCCAGCTCTGCTTTGAATTGTGGCATCTTCACGGCAGGACCAGGACCAGGACCTAGGACCCAGGATGTCTAATCTAGTCCAATGGGCTTTCTCCCTTCTAAACCTGTGTCCTCTGCATTTTCTTCTCTATGCTGTCCAACACATATGCCTCTTTCTTTTACCTCCTTTACGTTCCCTTTCTTTTCTAGTCTTTTTCTTTTTCCTTCCTCTCTTATTCATTCTCTTTTCCTTTTCTCTGTTCATCCTCACTCTTGGATGGGAACATTCGGGATTAAGTTAGGTGAGATCTTAGGGTGTCCAATTTGTTTTGAGGCTCTTAGTTTTTTCTTCAGGGGACAGAGGAGCCAGTAGGGGCACTTGGTTGGACAGCAGTCAGATGGTACTCATTTGTCAAGGCTGTGATTGGGAGAGTGCTGCATAAACTTCATGGCATTATAAGAGTGGTTATCACCACAACACAAAGTGGAACATAACATAAAAGGGTGAGGTGTGTACCTGAGCTTATCCGCAATAAAGATGACCCGCCTCTCCAGCAGTAGGGAAGCAAAGACACAGACCAGGTGCCTGACGCTGAGAGATGAGAAGAGAGATTCAAAATCGACGTGCTCAAGCCTGGAGTCAAGAGGCCGACACAGTTCAATCACCTGTCAGAGGAACGAGTTCAGTGGTGAGGGCTCCATTTAGTACAGGACTTGGTAGAAGAAGAAACCAAGGCCCACAGGGGAACCACGACTTACCCAAGGTCATACTGCTAGTTAACAGCACAGCTGAGACTAGAACCCAGGTCTTTAGACTTTCAGGCCCATGAGATGTCAGGGAAAGGAGTGCAAGAACATCAAGGAGATAGAATGATGTAGTGGAAAAGTGTGCACTGGAAATATGAACACCTGGGTTCCAGTCTGGCTAATTAGCCATAAGATTTTGGGTATCTGTAAAAAATGGGGTTTACTGGATTACCCAAAGGTCCTACCTATTTAGCTCAAGCATCTCCGAATTCTGGAATTATTCATGGCTTCATTGCCCAGGGCTACACCTTGTGTCAGAATATTAGTTTAAATAAAGGAGCAATGTCTGCTGAGGGCAGGGATTAGGAAGGCACTTCCCCCGCAAAAAAAAAGACATTGGCAAGAAAATTGCCACATACATCTATAAGCCTCCCTCCCAAGGCTTTATATTAGGCGTATCTAGATGGGATGGTTTATCTCACTCTATATCCGATTTCTTTTCTTTATATGCCTAGAGCTTGGCACATAGTAAGTTTCCCAGTCCCTAAGGCTTGAAAGCTAGGAGTCATGTTGGACTTGCCACTATCTCTCACCCCCCACAGCCAATCTGCTCCTAAGGCCTATCGATTTCACCTTTTCACCATCTCTTGAATAAGCCCCCTTCTCTCCTCTGACACCGCTACTCTTCTGGTGTATCACATCTCAGGCTTTGATTACTGCAGTAGCCTGCCGGTGGGTCTGTCTGCCTCAAGTCTCCCCCATCCAAATTCATCCTCCATGCAGCCACTAATGTGATTTTTCCTAAAATGCAGGTCTGATCATATTCCCCCTTCCGTCTTCAATAAACTCCAGTGGTTCTCTATCACTTGTACCATTAAATAGAAAATGCTCTGGCATTCAAAACTCCCCATGATCTAGCCCCCTCCAGTTTTCTTATATCTTATTCTCCCACAGGAAGAATACTGTGATTCTGTCACTATGGTCTTCTGGCCACTAGGCTCCCAGTATTCTCTATGGCTGGCCCCCATGCTTGGAACGCTCTTCCTTTTCTGCTCCAACTACTGATTTCCCTGGTTTCCTTTATGTTCCAACTAAAATCCCACCTTCTCCATGAAGTCTTCCTCACCTTGTATTGATTCCAGGGCCTAGCCTCTACTAATTATTTCCTACTTATAGCTTGTTTGTATATATTTGTTTACATGTTGTCTCTCATTAGATTGTGATCTCTTTGAGGGCAGGGACTGTCTTTTGTCACTCTTTGTATCCCCAACACTTAGCACAATGCCTGGCACAAAGTTAGTGCTTAATAAATATTTATTGACAGACTGACTGAATGAGTGATGCTGATGAGTGACAGCATCCTATACCAATCTTGGGAATTCAATAAGAGAAAGATTCCGATTTTGCTGCCTACTGACTGTCAGTCCTCATCTGACTGTTTTTGGTGGCTGAGGCCTCCTTTCTTTTCAAGAAATAAAGGAGTTCAAATCACTCACTTCAGTTCCAGAGCCTGGCAAGAAGTTCTTGACAGTGATAGTTTTGCCCAGAGCTGGGAAAGGGGCTTCCATGACACTTCTCATGAGTGGCTGCACCAGGGCAGGGGAGATGCCCCGACGTTTTTCTACCTCATCCAAAATCTGTAAGGGAGAAAAATCAAGCACACCTGTTAGGAAGGGTAGAGGACAGAAATGCTAGGCGGCAGAGCCATAATTGTGGTAGGATGACTAATTCATCCTCATTTCCGCCATTCTTTGCTCTGAGGTCCCTAAACATCATGGCCCATGACCAGTATCCAGCCTGGACTCTCTAGGGAACTGGCTGACACCTCTCCCATAATGACCATGTCTAATTGACTGGGGAGGGGTAGATATTATTCTTCTCCCCTCCCCATCAACTGATTTTGCTCTAGTTACAAGAATTCCTAATTACAGCTCTGCAAAAGTGTCACCCACAACCTGCCTTGATCAAGCAGTTATATGGCACTAGATTAGTCATGAGTTCCATTGTGTAACCCTGTCAAGCCAAAAGCCTAGTATGGTCTCTTGGTCCCTACCTGAAGTTCCAAGAGCTTCCATTCAATTTAATTTCATTCAATACATGTTTATTTAGCACTTATTAAAGCCCCAAATTTCATCTCTAAACTGTAACTTAGAAGAAGCACAAATCACTGGACCTACTAGTATAAATAAATATCTCATATTCTATATGACACATAGAATATATGGAATGTATGTATATATTCCATATTCTATATATCTTAAAGAATACAGAATACATACTATGTAATGGATAATATGTATACTAAATTATATAAAATTGAATATATACTACATATATATTCCACATATATGATATACACAGTATATATTCCATATACACTATATAAGTATGTTCATACTATATAGATGTAGTTTATATAAGATGATATATATGTATATATATATATATATTTTGCATAAATATTGGATATATGACTATATATTAAATACTTAATTGAGTTAACCTTTACACTGTTCAAAATGAGCTGTGGTAAATTCAATACTAATTTCTGTAAATCACTAAAAATGTTTAAATCACTTGAAAAGTTGAACCAGAAAGGTTCAGACTGCTTCGCCTTATGTCATCACCTGGCTGGTGCTTATCTTCTTGTAATCATTCTTCAAACTGTTACTACTGGACAGCGGCCATGGACTTGGCTGTACCAGCCTTTTTTGGAAGTTACTAAATGATTCTTTCTAAACTTCTGCAAGCTGTAAAAGGGATATTTCCTAAGAATGATTCAGCTGAACTCCTCCTTTCTCTAGGGATGATGTTGAAGAATAGAGCCCAGGTACGAATTATAGGCCACACTTGAAATCTGACTCAACTTGTCCTAAACCAGCCAAGCCTGGAACAAATAGAAACTATCTGACTAATAGCATTGTTTTCATTTGTAAACAAATCCATATGAAAGAAAGGATATGGGGGTGGAGCCAAGATGGTGGAATAGAAAGATGCACATACTCTAGCGTTTCCCCTACAGCCCATAAAATACCTGTAAAGAATGACTCTCAACAAGTTCTAGAGCAGCAGAAGCCACAGAACAACAGAGTGAAAGAGATTTCCAGCCAAAGGTAACCTAGAAGGCCAACAGAAAACATCTATCCCATGAGACACTGAGCGGAACGGAGTCCAGCCCTGGCTGCATAGCACTAGGAGGAACAGGACCAGAACAGGCCTCTAGGGCAGAATTCCGAGCAAGGCAAGGTCTCAGATGCCTCAACCCACAAGCACCAAAGAAAACTTCAAAGGTCAGTGAGAGGGCTTTCCTAAGTGGGCAAGAGGGGAGCAAGACCCCCACAGCCCTGGCCCCAGGTGGTGGTGGCAGCAGTGGTGGCGGCAGCTGCAGCATCCATTTGTGAAGCATTCTGGCTAAAGCCCCTGGGAGAATTGAGCAGCTGATCTGAACCTCAGCCCTAAGCATGGTCCTGGAATGAGGAGAAGTACTAGGACCCTCCTCTTGAGAAAGGATTCAGAAGTCAAGTAACTGGCTGGGAAAATGCCCAAAAAAGGGAAAAAAAATAAGACCACAGAAGGTTACTTTGTTAACAGGTACTTCCTTCTATCCTTTCAAATGAGGAAGAACAATGCATACTGTCAGAAGAAGTCAAGGCTTCTGCATTCAATACCTCCAAAATGAATATGCAATCGGCTCAGGCTATGGAAAAGCTTGAAAAGTGAGTCAACAGCTTGCTAAAGGAGACCCCCCCCCCCCCTCCCCAAATGCTGAAGAAAATAACACCTTTAAAAACAGGCTAACTCTATTGGAAAAAGAAATCCAAAAAGCCAATGAGTAGAAGGCTTTAAAAAGCAGAATTAGCCAAATGGAAAAGGAGGTTCAAAAGCTCAATGAAGAAAATAGGTCTTTAAAAATGAGAGTGGAGCTGAGGGAAGCTAATGACCTTATGATAAACCAAGAAATTACAAAACAAAACCAAAAGAATAAAACAATAGAAGATAATGTGAACTATCTCACTGGAAAAACAACTGACATGGAAAATAGATCCAGGAGAGACAATTTTAAAATTATGGGACTACCCAGACATCATCTTTCATGAAATTATCAAGGAAAATTGCCCTGATATTCTAGAACCAGAGGGCAAAATAAATATTGAAAGAATCCACTGATCACCTCCTGAAAGAGACCTGAAAAGAGAAATTCCTAGGAATATTGTAGCCAAATTTCAGAGTTCCCAGGTCAAGGAGAAAACACTGCAAGCAGCTAGAAAGAAACAATTCGAGTACTGTGGAAATACAATCGGGATAACACAGGATCTGGCAGCTTCTACATTAAGGGATTGAAGGACTTGGAATAGGATATTCCAGAAGTCAAAGGAACTGGGATTAAAACCAAGAATCACCTACCCAGCAAAACTGAGTATACTACTTCAAGGGAAAAAATGGTCATTCAATGATATGGAGGACTTTCAAGTACTCTTGATGAAAAGACCAGAACTGAAAAGAAAATCTGACTTTCAAACACAAGAATCAAAAGAAGCATGAAAAGGTAAACAGGAAAGAAAAATTATAAAGGACTTTCTAAAGCTGAACTCTTTAGTTAATATTCCTAGACGGAAAGATAATATCTGTAACTCTTTACACTTTTCTCAGTATTTGGGTAGGTGGAGGGATTATACACACACACACACACACACACACACACACACACACACAGAACACAGGTTGAGTTGAATCAGAAGGGATGATATCTATAAAAAAACAAAATTAAGGGGTGAGAGAGGAATATATTGGGAGGAGAAAGGGAGAAATGGAATGGGGCAAATTATCTCTCATAAAAGAGATAAGGAAAATCTTTTTCAATGGAGGAGAAAAGGGAGGAGGTGAGGGGAAAAGTGAAGCTTACTCTCATTACATATGGCTTAAGTAATATGCTCACTAAATCTGGTATGAAAATCTAGCCTACATTACAGTAAAGTTAGGGGAGAAGGGCACAAGTGGGGTGAGGGGGATGATAGAAGGAAAGGCAAATGGGGGAAGGGAGTAACTAGAAGTAAACACTTTTGGGAAGGGACAAGGTCAAATTAGAGAATAGAATAAAGTGTGTTCGTCCTTCGTTGCCGAAGAAGATCATGTCATCAGAGAAATAATGATATCACTTGCACTTGACTGTTTTGAGTGAGGGAGGGCTGTGCAGGTCACCAGCCTCGCTTCTTCTCCAGAGTTATCTGAATCCAGTGACCAGATATTCATCAAGATGACTGGAGATGATCCAGGATGAGGCAACTGGGGTTGAGTGACTTGCCCATGGTTACACAGCTAATGAGTATCAAGTATTTGAGGTGAGATTTGAACACAGGTCCTCTTGACTCCTGCACTGGTGTTCTATCCACTGCACCACCTAGCTATCCCAAAGGGGAGACGGGGTTGGATGGAAGGAAATATAGCTAGTCTTACACAACATGACTACTATGGAAGTCTTTTGTAAAATAACACATATATAGCCTGTATTGAATTGCTTGCTTTCTCAGTGGGGATGGGTGGGGAGGGAAGAAGAGAGAGAAGTTGGAATTAAAAGTATTAGAAATGAATGCTGAGAATTGTTATTGCATATAACTGGGAAATAAGAAATACAGGTAAAGGGGTAGAGAAATATATCTTGCCCTACAAGTAAAGAGAGAAGGTAGGGATAAGGGAAGGGTGGGGTGTGATAGAATGGAGGACACATTAAGGGAAAGGGTAATCACAATAAAAGGTGTTATGGGGTGGGTGGAGGGGAAAGATGGGGAGAAAAATTGGAACTCAAAATTTTGTGGAAATGAATATCCTAATCTAAAAATAAAAAAAAAAGACATCCAATGAGAGACACAGAAATGAACACGTTTTTGTCATTGGTGATGATTTGCCAGCATTAAAATATTAAGTCATGTATATCCTCCTCCTTCTTTTTCTCTCATTTCTACCCACATCCAAGCAGCTGCTGCAGAGCAAATCAGTTCTACCTACATAATAACTCTCTCATCTGTCACTGTCTTAGGCCAGGCCATCCTCACCTCTCACCTGAACTACTGACATGGTCTCCCTGTTTCAATTCTCTTCTCTCTCCAGTCCATCCTCCATACAGCTGCTAAAGCACACCTCTGACCATGTCACTCCCCTATTCAAAATGCTCTCCAGTACTTCTAGTATAAAAGACAAACTCCTTTGTTTAGTATTGCAAGTCCTTCTCACTGCATTACATATGACTTCCCTTTCTGTACTTTTATGTTCTAGCTATAACCTGGTTAAATGAATATTCATCTTACCCTGAACAGCACTGCCCCCATACCTGGAATACTCTCCTTCTGCATATATGCCTCTCGGACTCCCTAGCTCCAGAACTGTAAATTATTTGCAATTAACTTTATGAAAAAATACTCCAAATCACTAATAATAGGATTAAAATAATTAAATAGGATTAAAATAAATTATAATAACCCTCATGTTTCATTTCATCTCATACTCTGAAAACTGACAAAGATGGGAACAGTTAATGTTGAGGTAGGTATGAGAGGATAGGCCCACTGGCGCATTGTTAGTGGAACTGTAAATTAGCATAACCATTTTGAAAAGCAATTTGACATTATGCAAATAAAGTAATTATGTTAGGTTTATATCCTAAGGAGGCCACTGATAAGAAAGTAGCCCTAACAAGACATTTACAGCAGAATCCCTAACTCCTTTTAAAGCTCAGATCAACTGCCATCTCCTCCATGAAACCTTCCCTGATCCCTCTATCTGCTAATCCTTTTACCACCCCAACTACCTTTACTTTGTATATATTTTTAGTTTACTTATATAGGTCCATGTTATCTCCAAAGGGAAAAAGTGAGTTCAAGAACACAGATTATTTTGTTTTTATCTTTACAGAACTCAATACTGTACCTGGCACAGAGTAGGTGCTTTAATAAATGTGTATTCCTTTTTTCCTTCCTATACAGTTTTGTTTTTGTCTTTTGATAAAGTTTTTTTTTAAATCAATGGGTATTGGTTAGGATATGCTTATTTAGAATTGAAAATAATGAGGTAAAGGTCATGGATCTTACTATAACAAAAAAAGGATTATTCTTCAGTACGAGTTGGACTGGTGGCTGCTGAGGTTTCTTCCAGCTATGACTTCTCCAAGTGTCCCCTAAAATTGCCCCCAGTCCCTGGGCAATGTTTGCATTCTTCATATAAAGTGTCAGCACCATGGGAAGTAAGAACAGTGGAAGAAGGGAGAAGGGAGCAAGGAAGGGCCCAAGTGTGGTCATTCATGCAGAGAGAACTTGTCTGGCTCCAGGCAGGTTGTTTGCAGCCAGTGTGTTTAATCAGGAGAAGTAATAAATGAAAGGGAGAGTGGCCCTGCATAAAATTTTACTGATACAAAGAGTTATAGAAAGTGGAGGAAGGGAGAACAAGGCAGTGGGGTCCAGGTAGGAGTAGCAGAGAGCCCAAGTGTCTTCTATTACTCCTATGTATCAGTAAGCTCTATGTTCCACCTGAGGTGATTCTTCTGTGACAGGCTGAGCTTCTGGAAACCAAGGGAGAGCTCATTAGTTGAGGACTGAACAAGTTATGGTTTATGAAGGTGATGGGCTACTCTTGTGCTATGAGAACTGGTGAAAAGGAAAGTTTCAGAGAAACCTGGAACTCCTGTGTGAACTGATGGAGAATGAAGTTAAGCACAGCCAGTTCAAGCTTCATCATATTTGCTGGTACTTTTACAACAGTCTTCTAATTATTCTCTCCACTTTACAGAGCTCTTTTTCCTCTACAAAGCTGCCAAATTAATATTTCTAAGACACAGGCCTGACCATGTCATTCTCCTGATCAAAAATTTCCAACAGCTCTAGAATATTGCCTCTGGAATAAACTATATTATGTAATTATATATTATTTATATAATAGTACTATTAATATATAAATATATGTAATATATAATAGTATTACATATACAAATGCATACAAACATTATATGCATGTATATGTATATGTATATGTAAATTCTTGGCTGGATTTCATCCAAAATGGGAATACAATTAAAAAATTTAGCCATTTATTTTATCCACCTCATGGGTTTTTTGTGCTTTTTCTCTTAAGACTTTCAGTGACAAGTTAACAAATCATCTTAATTTATTTTACTGCCTCTTAGGAAGTCCTTACATTTAAACTGCAACTCATCTTCCTGTATATCTTGCGTACATCGGTCCTATGGTTCTAGTTCTATCGTCATATGTGTGTGTGTGTGTGCGCATATACACACACATATATATGTATATACACATATGCATATAATGTATATACATACTTAATAAATGATTGTTCCCTTCCCATAACTTGTTGAGGCTAAGGGAGGATTTGTCCATGGTCACATAGCTGAGAAGTAGGAAAATTCAAACTCATGTTTTCCACATTCTTGAGTCAGCCCTCTAGTCTACTTAGCTGCCATTATATTTTACACACATGACCTCACTAGATCCTCAAGTCAACTCTGTGAGTTTGTTATTATCTACATTGGCTGGTGAAGAAAGAGACTCAGAGAGGTTAGATGAATTCCTAAGGTCAGACAGTTAATAAGTGGTAGGTATGGAAGATGATGAAAAGAATTATCTTATAAGCCATTAAAAACTTGTAAAGGATTTAATTCACGAAGAAAAGGAGGAAGTTCCTTCTGTCTCCTAACCTAACTGTCCCAAACTCTCTCTCTCTCTCCCTCTCTCTCTCTCTCTCTCACTGACTTCTATAGCCTGAGTACATACCTTTGAAAAGAGGTTGAAGCATCCTAGGCGGCTCACAATGCAGTAAACTTCAGGGAGACGTTTCCCTTTGCCACCAGGCTTTTAGGAAAGAAACACAAAGAAATTCCTCAGAGAAATTATCAACCAACTCAATTTTAGGTGACCCAATTCTCATACACTGAATTCTAATGTTTTACTGTATCTAGGGAGAAGCTAGAAATTTCTTTATATTGGGAAAATGACAAGAGGGACCTGCCCAAATGCAAACTGGGTATGTTTTCCAAATATGACTTTTTGCATACAAGAGACACTCTATATACTAGGTATGACCACAAGCTAGTGATACTGATTTGTTTTATGCAAACATCAGAATTTATATATCCAAATGAATGCTATCCCCTTCAAAGCAATTTTGAGAAGCTACATACATTTCAACAAGAAAGGTCACCATTGTTCAAAACATTCTTTGAATTCTTCATTTGGAATTTTTCAAGGACAGTTTATGAGCCAGACCAGCTTCACCTTGACCCCCTTCAAAAATAAAACCCCAACAGTCTTGTTCAGTATACCTCATGCTTTGACTCTCATAAGTATGATGCTGCTAGCAGGTCACTCACCTAATCCACCAAATTCAACTAGAAATGACTTTTAGGAATTTCCTTAAAAAATCAAATTCATCTTCAAAGGATAATAGTAGCAGTAGTAGTAGCAGTACTAGCAGTAGTTGTAGCAGTAGTAGCGGTAGTAGTAGTTGTAGTAGTAGTAGTAGCAGTAGTAGTTGTAGTAGCAGTAGTTGTAGTAGTAGTAGCAGCAGTAGTAGTTGTAGTAGTAATAATTAGTACAGTATTTTAAGGTTTGAAAAGTACTTTATGTGTGTCATTTTACCTGCAAAATAACCCTGTGAAGTAGGTATAGTTATTTTTCTAATTTTATAGAGGAGGAAATTTTTTTTAAATGGCCAAAGCAACTTGGAGTTATTTCCTTTACCAACTCTTGTTATTCAGTTGCTTTTCAGTTGTGTCCAACTCTTTTTGACCCCATTGGGGGTTTTCTTGGCAAAAATATGGGAATGGATTGGCATTTCCCTCTCTAGCTCATTTCACAGATGAGGAAAATGAGGCAGATAGGGTTAAGTGACTTTCCCAAGGTTGCACAGCTAGTAAGTATCTGAGGCTAGATTTGAACTCAGGAAGAAGAGTCTTCCAGACTCCAGGTCTGGCACAACCAGGTGCCCCACCATCTCTCCTACATACAACTTACTCTCTTGAGAGGTTAACAAGGGTCATAAAATGAGGTCATATGGTCAGTTATACATATTAATATAACATTACATATATATACACACACACACTTATATACATACACACACACACACACACATATATACATACACACACACACACACACACACACATAAATTAACTCCTAACCCAGTTTTCTACTTACAACACCTAGCTATCTCTAAGATGAAGGCTTGTGAACACTGACAGCATATTTCCAAAAATGTGCTTCATATTTTAAATAAAGGAATCCCAAAAGAAGAGTTACAGGATGTTTTGAATGATGGTAGCATGTTGGAGTAAGGGTACAATTTCTCAGGGTGTCCCCTTCGAAGGGGGTAATTTTTATTCAGATGCGAATTCTCTCCAACACGTCTTTAAAGTAACCTTGCCTGACACCACCTATGTTTGTTCACTGAATGAAGGAATGGAGCACAGCACATGTCCTCATCATCCCGTTATGAATATCCCTTCAAGGGTACAGCCTACCTCAATCTATGCAGCAGTCTGATTGTGGCTACAACCTCCTGTGGGTATTACTGTCTTCTATTAGGATGTGGGCTCTCTGAGGGCAGAGACATGTCTTCTTTTATTCTTTCTGAACTCAGAGCACAGCACAATAAATGGCACACAGGAAGTACTGAAGAATACTTTTTCATCCATTCATGATATAAAGTAGTTTATTAAGTTAGAGGTGGAGAGAACATTTTTGTAACTGCCTTGAAGCAGAGCAGTGACAGCATGCCTCGCTATCAAGGCACCAAGCTTTCTTTGGTCCTTTACTGCCCTCAAGTGACCTGTAGGGAGATCCTGCACCCTCTCATCTGTCAGAGCAGATGACAGGTAAAAAACCCTAGACTGGCCCTTGCCTTCCTGGTGACCAAAGGAACACAAGTAGTTATAGTTACCAGAAGCCTGCGGCAGTACCCGAACCTTCTACTTCCGTCTTCTCCAGTTAGGACAAATGAGAATGTTTCACTGTGTTTGGGAAAATAAAGATGCATTTTAAAGAAAAGAAAAATAATTGTCTAGTTCATGATAGGAGAGATAGAGTGAGGGGAAAGTACTGGGTTGGGGGTGGGTTCCTGCTAGTTTCCCAACTCTTTTTGAGGATGAGCCTGGTAGCCTGTACTATTGGAACTCCCCTGGAGGTCTATGATACTCTTTCCAGAATAGCGTAACTAGGGATTTCTCCACTTCATGGCAAGTTATAAGAGCTGCATCCCATTCCTTCTGCTCTACGTTCTGTTCCGTTCCCTCGACCAAACAGAAAGATCCAAATTATGGGAAAGTATGTCCTCACTAATACCACTAAAATCAGGGAGTTTTCACCCTATTTGTGTTTGCTGTGGACTCCTTTGGTAATCTGGTGAAGTTTAAGGAGCCCTTTTCAGGATCATGCCCAAGGTCACATAGCTAGTAAGTGTATGAGGATTGTGAAAAAAATTGCAAAAAAAAAATGTATATGTACATATATGTATATACAGGATTGCAAATATATTTCTATAAACAAATATTTATATATATATTTATATTTATGGAATTGTATGTATATGTGTATATATATGTGTATGTATGTATATACACACACACACACACATATAGATAGGATTGCAAAAGAAACCAATGACTGACAGACATATAGTTCCAAAATATTTTTAAAATACCAATTCATGGATCCTAAGAACCTCTGATCTAAATATTGAGGACCAAACTTCAGTTGATTGTCATTTGTTGAATACCTGGCATGTGGGCAGGATGTTGCGGGAGGAGTGTAAGAGAATAAAAGAAATATAAGACATGGCTATGGACATGGAGAATGAGGGAGCAGGGGTTGAGGCAAGGACAACTTTTTATCCCTTCATGTATTCATGTGTGTCTGCTGCAGCTACCCTTTTGTCTCTGCCTGCTCAGGAAAGTTCTAGACATCTGATTGACTACACTCATGCAGAAAACACCTTATAGCTGTGGTTCTGTAAGCTTGTTTTTTTTGGTATCAAAATAACTGTAATCCTACATGTTTTCTTTTATGCATTTAACAATATTATTCTGAGACATCAGACTGCCAAAGGGGTCTATGACACAAAAAGGCTGAGTCCCTGCCTTAGAGAGACTACATAATCAATTTCAGTAACAAGGTCTTCCTTGAAAACTCAAGATATGGAGCTTAATGGGTTCTCTTCAGAAGATCAAATAATTAATAATAAAATGATCATGATGCAATAGAATGGGGTAAAGCAATGGTCTTGGATGAGCTATAATCATTCACTAGTTACACAGTACTTACAAAGAGCTTTCCCTACAACAGCCCTTTAAGGCAGACAGAATGGGCGTTGTGATCTCCACTTTCAAGATGAGGAAACAGAGGCTGATAGAGAAAATGACCAGTCTAAGGTAAAAAAAAGCACTACTAAGTGTTAAAGTTGATACGTGCAGTCTCCTGACTCAGACCTAGGGCTTTTTCTATTACATTAGAGAAAAGGATACGATATAAACTTATCAGAGGAAACCAAAGTTGCAATTTATTAAATGTTTAGTGGGAACAGAGAGAAGGAACAGGGGAAATATCCCAAAGCGGCTCTTCTGGTAGAGGTTATAATATGTTTGAAGCTGGACCCTCATCTCCTAGAAGTTGAGAATAGAAATCCCCAATTTGTATTCTAGCCTCCAGGAGAGATGCCAGCACATACCTTGTAAACTGGTACACAGGTACCCAATCCTTGGCATCAGGAAAACAGAATTGGGGAATAGCCTTAAGTTGGTCTTCTGCTTCCCTCATGAATTTGAATGATCGATCCAGCTGCAGAGAGAAAAATTAACAGAATTGATATGGTGCTCCAGTATTTAGGAAAATAGTGCAATTATAGCATCCCAGCATTATAGCTCCCACCAGTCATTGGACTTGACCACCATTTTATCTAATTCTGAATGAGAAGTTTGAACCCAGGCTATTGGATGTTATCTTTTCTGTGGTAACACAATTACACATTTAACAATTTAATTCAACAAATGTTTATTGTGTTTACTATTCACAAGACACTAAACCAGGTACTGAGTGAGTTTGAATCATGGATAAGATAGGATCCTCAAGAAGTTTACAAGTCTAATAGATTATAAAGAAAAATAACAGCAAAACAGTATTTGTTGTATAAAAACTTTCTCATGGCCAAATTTTCTGAAACGTATCGATCCAAAAAAAATTGAAGGACATTTGTTTTTGTCAGTCAAAGAATCTCAAGATTTGTATCTAAATTTGTTTTGTGACTATAATTTGAGTACAATATTTGTAATGAATTTTGTTTTTCTTGCTTTCTCAATGGAATGGAGAGGGAGGAAGAAACTCCAGAACTGAAAATAAAATAAAAATATATAACTCTTAAAAAAGTCTTTATATCTAAAGGGAAGTTTTGAGGTTATCTTTTCCTTCTTCCTCAATTTACAGATAAAGAAATTGAGGTCCCAAGGTGAAGTGATCAGCCTAGGTAGTAAAGGTCAGAGCTATGAATTGAAACCCAGATTTTTGGTTCCAAGTCTGTGCTCTTTCCTTTAAGACAACTCAGTCTCAATAATCACAGCTATGCTGCTCCACCCTCTGTCCCACTCCTTTGACCAAACAGAATCAACATATAGAAGAGCAAGATAAAAAAAAAATCATGAATCTGAAAGGTTTTGCTACAAATTATTTTGTCCCAGCCTCATGATCTTCTTCCTCTGTTCCTATTTACATAGGGCTGAACAGAGCTGGAGAAATCACACAACTGCTAAATGGGGACCCTATAAAATCATGTCATCCAACTTCATCTGGGCCCTCACAACAGCAAAGAGATCATTCCAAACCTTCTCTTCTCTTGTCCCTGTTCCCTCGCTCTTTCACCTGAGGACATTCTCTCCTACCTTATTAAGGAAATTGAGACCATATAATTATCCCTCTCCTTCCCTTTTTTTCATTTCAAATCCCCTTGACATCCTGTCTCATTCCTTCTTCCTCTTCACCAGTCTTTGATAGTAAGATGGCACCCTTCTTGAAAACGGGAACTACCACATTTCCCCTTGATGGTATGCTCCAGCAGACTTTCCTCTGGGCCCTCTTCTCTGTTTACAATATCTCTTCTGATGACCTCATCAACTGCCATGGCTTTATTATATCTATGTAAATGACTCCCAGATCTCTACATTAAGCTTTGGTTGCTTTCCTGAACTTCAGTACTACAAACCAACTATTAGATACACTTTAAAGTGGATGTCCCAGAGACATCTCAAATTCATTATATCCAAAATAATTTATCTTTCCCCCCAAAACCCACTCCTCTACCAAATTCTGTTGAAGACACAACCATTCTACCAATCTCTTGGGCTTATAACCAAAGGATCACACTTGACCCCTCAATCTCACTCACCCCACTAATGTGTTGCCAAATCCTGATTTTTTCCCCCATTTTTTACAGCATCTCTTGCAAATAATCCCTCTTTTTCTACTCACACAGCCACTACCTTACTTTGGGGGTCCTCATGATCTGTTACCTAGATTATTGTAATGGCTTTCTAATTGGCCTCCCCAGATCAAATGTCTCCCCACTTAGGTATACTCCACTCAACTGACAATGTGATTCTCTTAAGGGCAGATCTGACCACTTTCTGCCCCTACTCAATAAACTTCAGTCGTTCCCTATTGTCTCTAGGATAAAATATAAACCCTTGTGTTTATCTTTTATAGACCTTCACAACCTTCTCCCAATGTATAGAGCTTCATTGTATATTATCTCTCCTCCCTCTTCCCCCGACATCTGGTCAAAATGGTCTCTGTTCCTTCAAACAACTGTAAAATCAGTGCATTAATGTCTCCATTTTCCCACATTCCCTCCAACATTTATCATTTTTCTTTTCTGTCACATTAGCAAAGCTGATAGGTGAGAGGTGGTATCTCAGAGTCATTTTAATTTACATTTCTCTAATCAATAGTGATTTAGAACATTTTTTCATATGACTATAGA
This sequence comes from Potorous gilbertii, assembly GCA_028658325.1. NCBI lineage: Eukaryota > Metazoa > Chordata > Mammalia > Diprotodontia > Potoroidae > Potorous > Potorous gilbertii. Next base: position 84,595,137 of record CM053770.1, on the reverse strand, counting down.
TAACTTTGATTTCTTCATTGGAAAACTGACTGTTCATAAACTTTTGACCATTTATCACTTGGGGAATGACTTGAATTTTTACAAATTTGACTCAATCCTCTATATATTTGAGAGATGGAGGTCTTTAGCAGAAAAACTTGCTCCCCTTTACATTATATTTTTTTGTTGCTAATTTATTTATTTTTAGTTTTGAACATTCACTTCTATATCTCCTTTCCACTCTTAAAAAGTATTGAGAAACTAGGAACCTCAAAGAGGTTTTATTTGTGTATTACATTTATTAACACTTACCAAGAGAAATTAAACTGACAAAATTTTAAAATACCTATTCATTCCTTCAATACTAATATCAATGTCAATAATTTCATAACAAAACATATTGTAATGAAAACGAACTCTTTTCCAAAATAAAAAGATTAGTGAGAAGAGTGGCATTGTTTTCTATATTTTTGTAAATGTATTTCAATATCTAGTTTACTAGAAAATAGATGGATTCTCCTGTTTCTATAATCAATCTGTTGTGATAGGCTGACACGGTTCAAGTACATGAAGAAAATCTGGCCTTGCACAGATATGTAGTTGGAAAAGGAAAGAGTATCTTAATAGGCAAATAATATGTTACCATCATGAAAATAGTTTTGACCTTGTGGATCCAAAAGAGTCCCAGCTCCTTAGACCATGCTTTCAGAAGTGCTGCCGTAGGGACAACATGGAAGACAGGACGGTGGGCCGGAGAAGGAGGACGTGAGAAATGAAGACAGGAAGGAAGGGATCAAGGCTGGTTAGAGTTAGAATTTGAGAACAGTGTTAGCTAGAAGAACAAAAAAGAAGAAGGGAAATGCAGCAACATCAGACAATGAATACAGTGTGTTTCAATCCAGTTTGTAAAACAGCCTTGGAGCTGAACACCTATTCAATTCCAACCGACCCTTTACAGTCCACACTTAATAGTTCCTTCTAGAAGCCTACTCTGGCAATCCCTCTATGAGTAATGAACATTTACCTTTGGAACTTCCATGGCACCCTGCAATTCTCTCTAAGACAATTATCATATATTAGAGTTATCTGTGTATGGGTCTTATCATGTGGCAAGCTCCAGAGGCCAAGGGGCCTACTTTATCTTGATGTTACATCTCCCCCAGTGCTTAGCACAGCACTTGGCAGCCAGCGGGTACTTTACATGTATTTGTAGAGTTTTAGCAAAGGTAGCCAACTAGAAGATAATTACCAAGTTGGTATAGGAGGCAATTCTGAAGTCAGAGGCATGGAGATGCCAAAGAGAAGCTAACTCAGCTTGAGCCAGAAGAGTGAAAATAGGATGAACTAACATTAGGTAGAAAATTCCCCCATAATCCTGAGGATTATGGCTCAGAGGAAAACAATGAAAGGGGGAAGCTAAAAGAGCAAATGATGAGATTGTTATTTAGTGCTTTGAACTTTTACTAAGCTAAGTCAAGTACCTGTGACTGGTGGATTTACCTCATCTGTTTAAGAGTTTGTACCTTAAGGGTCACTGACACCACAGGAAAGTTCATTTGTGTGTTAGAGAGAAAGAGAGAGAGAGAGAGAGAGAGAGAGAACATGTGAGTGCGTGTGAGTGTGGTGCTGAATTGTATGTGGTACACACCAGAGAGAAGTCCTGCTGGAGAAGAGGAAGCCCAGACCTGGAGATGTGATCTTTGATGGAAAAAGGTCTCCTCCTTTTTCCTCTTAGGTGTTCAAAATAAAGAATAAACCGAATTTTGGTTTTATGTGCCATCATTTTTATCTTGTGTATTTAAATTTTTGTTTTATTGGTGATCAATTAGAATTTAAAAGATAAAAGAATATGAGCTCTATCTGCAGAGGGGATTGAGAATTCAAGGAGGGTTCCAATGCATTCTGTTCCATTACAAAGGGCACAATTAAACATTGCTATATGCACCACAAATAGGAGCAGGGAAGTTGGGGTGGTGGATAAGAGCACTAGCCCTGAACTTAAGGACGTCTGAGTTTATATCTGGCCTTGAATATTTCCTGATTGTGGGACCTGGCTTAACCTCTGTCTGCCTCAGTTTCCTCAAATATAGAATGGTGATTATAACAGCAACCTCCCAAGGCTGTTGAGAGCGTCAACAGAGATCATATTAGTAAAGCACTTATCACGGTATGTGAAACAGAGCAAGCACAGGATAAATGCATGTTTCCTCCCATAAATACAGTGGAACCCCTTTATCATGTTGGCATTAGGGCAACAGACTGCTCTATAGCACACAAGACTTTATGTTGTATGTAGTTCTTTTCTGAAGACCATGATTTTAATCTATAGGTTAAAATTCTTAATTATAAAAACCTGAATCCTTATGATAAACCAAGCTACACACTAGAGCTCTGTTATATATATATCTATAGATACACACACACACACACACACACACACACACACACACACACATTCATTCACTCAATATTAGTGCTTACTACATGCCAGACTTTGAATTAAGTGCAAAGGATCCAGAGACAATGTACAGAGATTAAAAAAAAAGAAAAGACCTAGACAGGCAGTCAGATAGTATATGTAAATTATGTAACTAAGTAGAATAAGAAAGTAGGTAAGAAAAGATGGGGTCTAGCTGAGAAAGATTGAATGAGCAGATGAGAGAAGGTGTATAGAAGAAGAGTTCTCTGGATTTTCCAAGCCGCTAGTGCTTTTGTTTCTTGTTCCACGGATGCCATACATTTCCCCATCTGTCTCAACTATGGAGCCTCACACCCAATATACTCCAGTTGGGACCTAATCATTATCTCACATCCACTTGCAAAATTCTAAGAATAATTACATTTTCTTTATGTTTCCCCACTTCTCCATACCCTCCAAGTCGTTCTGGTAGTGCAAGACATGACTGCAGGTGAAAGTTGGAGGCTCTAGGATAGAAGACAGTTCTGTTCACTGGAAGCCTAGCTCAGCCCTTACCTTTAGAGGGAATTGCTGGGTGAGTTCCGGCACATATGCAGCCCCTGCTTGTTTCTTCTGTAATGACACCACCACAAAATATTCAAATAGCTGCCTCTCTTGGTACTCAATGAGATCCCGCTCCAGAGACTGATAGCGGGGAGCCTGCTTCAGACGGGATTTCACATTAACCAGGCGTTGGCTGTGAGCTGCAGAGAAAGAGAGTAGAAGCTAATTTCGTTAAATGAATCCTTGCACACTATTTTAACGGGCTTTGCAATGCCTGATTTGTTTGCTCGGTCCAACTTGTAATGTTTCACCTTCCAATAAAGTATACACTAATTGCTTCCATGGCCTTTTAACCCCTAAAGTAGCCAAACCTTGGAAATGAGTTTATGGATCTCTCTATTCTGCTGCTATGGCTTGGCATGGACACTTTGAGTAGCTCACCAAGCCCTCACTCCATCTGTTAAGATGGTGATGCTGGTCTCCTGTCTTCCTAATCTCTCACTAAAATCAGATTTCCCAGCGAAAGCCATAATATATCTGGAATACTTTGGAGATGAGTAAATATACTTTGGGTCCCTTTAGAATCACAGAATGTTAGAGCAGTTAGGGACCTTAAAGACTGTTGCTGTGTTGTATTTGTAGATGGTAGATAACAGAACCAAAATTAAAACCAGGATTCTGTGCCTCTAAATAGGCAGAGTCTAGGCACAAAGAAGTGGAGGTAAGTGTTACAAAAATGATGACCCTGGGATGGGGAAGCAGTCTTATACCCCTCACCTGATCTCGTAACATTAAAGTATTGGACTCTATGGCTTCTCATTTAGCCCTAAAGAAGACTATGGCAAACTCATCACAGCCTAGTCCAAAGTAAGTACAATAAAAATTTAAAAGCTGGGAAATCTTAGAGATTATCTTGTCTAATCCCATCATAATACATATAAGGCAACTGAGGTCTAAATTGGTGAAATGACTGATTTAGGGTCATGGAGATGTTAGTGGCAGATCTAGGACCGGAATCTAGGTCTCCCAACACTTCTTGCTCTTTTTTTTTTATTACACCAGTATGAAAAGGACTGATAAAACCACAAGAAACTGTAAAGGCTATGAGATTGCTTCTTTTTCCAGCCAGTTTTAGTCTTCTGGAATGTTCAGCATTGGTTAATAATTGTGAGATTCTTCTCTCTAGTCATGGTTAGCCCTCCTGAGAATTCCCTCTATACTTCTACTCCTCCTTTCCCTACCACCCTATGATTCAACCTCTTTCAGAGATGGGGAGCCTGTGGCCTCAAGGCCAGGTGTGGCCCTCTAGGTCCTCAGATGTGGTCCTTTGACTGAATCTAAACTTCACAGAACAAATCCCCTTAATAAAGGATTTGTTCTGTAAAACTTGGACTCAGTCAAAAGGCTGCAACCGAGGACCTAGAAGGTCACAAGTTGGTCTCAAGGCCACAGGTTTGCCACCCTGTCTTAGAGTTTCATTTGATGACCTCACATTTGAGAGCTGGGCCTATCTTACATAAAGGAAAAGACCTAGCTGGGCTTTGCTGGTCCTCTTTCTTTCCTTGATCCTTAGAACAAGGAGTGAGCAAACATCTCAGATATACATAAGGTAAGTCATACCCCACATCCATTCCTCATCTTACCTTTCAGTTTCTCCTCAGTGTCACTGTCTGATTCACTGTTTTCATCTGTCACTGTGCCAAAAAGGATAAGGCAAAGACATGTGGATGCAAATCCTTTCAACAAATTACACTTTCATATGATACATGGAAATACAAAACTGAGTTGTCTGGATCAGAAGGGCTTCTTTCTGCTTATATTTCAGCAGACTCTGGACAGATCATTGTCTTAGATGGCTTAATAAAACTGATCTCAAAAATCTGGCTGAGACACCTGGGATCTACAAACTTGTTTTCATTTTCATTTTTAAAAATATTTTAGCATAACCAATTTCCTTTGTAATCCTATGTTTATTTTATGTACACGACTCTGAGACAGGGTCTCTAGTCTTCACTAGATTGCCTAAGGGTTCCATGGCACAAAAAGAGTTAAGAATCCCTGAGCTCAGATGACAATCAGCAAGAGATGATGCTTCTGGCCTCTTTTAAACAGAGGTGGAAGACAGCCCTGAGGGGTCAAGCAGAATAGGGAACTCAGCTCAGAATGGGGGGGGGGGGTAACATGATTGGGGCTAAGGCCAAGGGCACTCTGAAAGAAGGAAGCCTTACAGACAAGAGATGAGAACCCAGTTTGTCTGCCACCTGACTGACCCCCAAACCATACATAGGGTACTAGGCACAGCAGTTTACAGTAGACCTGTGCTTGTTCTGTTCTACTGCTGAACCAGTCAAAATCCAATTATATCCACCTCCCAGAGGGCTCCATTTCCGGGTCTCCCACAGTTGAGTGTCTCTACCTTTTCCTGAATTGCTCTCCGTTGACTGTGATAGCCTCTTGACCCGCTTCTTGCCCCTGCGGGCCTCATAAATGGCATTGATCCGCAACACCAACTACCCAACATCAAAAGAAGAAAAATCAGTGTCAGTAGCCTTGAAGTTCTGTTTCTAAGTTCCACCTATAGCTCTTCTGGAGCTCACAGGACTAGGAGTAAGTAGAGGATAGACTGGGTGTGTGGGCAAACCTGGACTCCCATGCTTCATGTACACAGCGAGGCTCACAGGACCTGGAAAGGCTAGATGGAGAATCACATCACACTTGTGCTGAGTTGTTTTCTGGCGGTGCTCTTTTTGGTAAGACAGGGAAGTAGCTGTCGGTAATGTCTAATGCACATGGTCCCTTCATCAGATTGTTAACCAGATACTTTAGTGTGAGCGTATATTCTTTCCTCTATTATACAACACGGGGTTCTCACTAATTAGGAAATAATTTCATTGTTTCCCACAGACTGAGTGTTATGAGAAGTCAGTGTTATATTTTAGGGAGAAGCTTCTCTTCCTAAATCAAAACAAAAAAGGGAAGAAATAGCTGAAAAAAAATGTTCCCAGGCATGTACTTCATTATATAGGAATGGTGCCAGAAAATCTCATCATCTGTCTTTGGGAGGATATTCAGCTGCTAGTGCCTTCCTCTCTCAAACTATCACTCATTTCCTCTGTATTTCTCTTTTATGTGCCAATTTATATGCAGTCAAGGGTCTCCCCATTATAATGTAAGCTACTGGAAAAGCTACTGGAAGGCAGGGGACTATTTTTACTTTTTCTTTGTATTCCCAATAGTTAGCACAGGACTATACAAAATGAGTGCTTAATGACTGTGGATTGATATACTGACTGACTGAAAAGGAACAAGGATTAAGGTCCTTAAATCTTAGTTTGAGATCCTGGCCAAAACATACACATTTATATTTACACTGTACACACAAATATACAAGAACACATACTCATATGTAGCATATTTGATTTTCCTCTCACTTTTGTAAAATGGGTATTTCTTATTTACATTTAATTGGAGATCTATGGAGGCAAGGTGGTATGATGGAAGAGGCCCTGGCTCTAGAGCCAGAAGACCTGGGTTTCAATTCTACATCTGAAACTCACTACCTGAGTAGTTTTGAGGGAGTCACTTCACTTCCCTGGGCCCAGTTTGCTCATCTATATAGAGGGTGTTGGGCTAGATGACCTCTGAGTTCCTTCCTCTAGATAGATGACCTCTATCTCTACCTAGCTTTTTTGATTTCAAGGGTCTGTGATTTCCTTGCAAATTTAGGTCATAGTGACTCCATGCCTTGGGAGATGACATTATGAATTTCTATAGTTAAAAAAAACATTATCACCCAGTGAACAATTTTCTGCTAGTAAGAATCTCTAAGCTTAAATGGGAGGGTCCTCCTAAAGCATATATACTCAAAGCTCGTTCAGTTGGGTAATACCTTACAAGAGCTTCCAAGAAACCAGGGTCACTTCCATGGAACAATGAGGATTTTAATGGAGAAATCCAACCTGCCAAATTAAACCTACTGGAATGCAATCAATCAGCATATTTACCTACTATAAACCAGGTACTTTGCTAGATGCTATGGATACAAGGTTGCCAGTTCATTTGCATATTTTATCCCACTGGTCAATATTTAACCTTAAAATGGGGAAGAGATTCTGTATAAACTGAGTACTTTCCAATTTCCCTCAAGTTGTAGGTTCTGCCACTGTATTTAAGAATGTACCATGTCATAAACTACAAAAGTGGAAATAACATGTATTATCAGTTGCGAACAAATATAATATTGGGCAGTTCTGATTAACTGATTTTGGGGAATGTGCTTTCTAGCGGGTTTAGTTTGGATCTTTGTTGGGAAGTGTCTAATACATCAAGACAAAACATGAAATTTTCAAACAAAAAAATTAACCATATCAGAGCTACCACTAGGGTATGGTGAATTAAAGTCATCGCCTCAGGATCCATGCACAATGATTGATTCATATTGATAGTGTTGGTTAATGGCACTGATTTGGAAAGCCACCTAACAAGGAAGAAGAATATGGATACACGAGCTAATAATGCTTCAAAAGAGTCTGGAGTTTCAAATACTTACATGTATATAATAATCCTATAAAGTTTGCTTCCCTTGTTGTCTATCACTAAGGCGAAGTGGGTGGGACTGTCTCTTCTATCCACACTAAACCACATGGCTGCATCTTTCCCCAATCTCCTTATCTTTAAAATGGTAACAAGACTCTAAAATGGGGAAAGCACATAAAAACCTTAAAACACTATATAAGGTAGAGTTACTATTATGTTTGGTGATTCCTTTTCCCATTCAGAATTGCCTTTGGTATTCATTTTACCAGATTTTACTGGAATAAAGATGTTGACAAGGATGGAAAGAATGATTTGCCCTAAGGCTAGAATTCATCACTCTCTGGCCAAGAACATTCAGAACGCAAAGTAAGTCTAGAGGAGCTGACCAAGGAGGCAGCCCCAAAATGCTTTACCTGTACCTGAATGGTGCTGGTGCAAAATTGGTCAGGAAGGAGGGAAATTATCGTTAAGAGCCTCACGTAGGACACAGAGAAGAACAAGGAGAAGGGGCTCCACCAACTTCTCCTTTGGACAAGCCTTCTGGTGTCCCAATGCAACCCTAGTAGCAGAGTACTTTTCTGGAAAAGGCAGTGGGTGAGGAAACCTGGGGGAGTTACCTTGGGTATCTTTCTTCTCCTCTTTCCATTCTGGGGATTTTCCAGGTTGAAGAAAGTATCATCTGGGCTGCTGGGAGTAGAGGGTGGGCTGATTTTGGACGGAGATCCAGTGCCATCTCGACTTAGCTTTCTCATGTCCAGCAGCCTGAAGTTCCTCCGCTCTGAATTTTGCCGAAAAAATGCAGGTTTGGGGGCTAACTGTTGATGAGAGAAAGGATGAAAGAAGAAAAGAATGAGGTAACGAGGAGGAGGCAGGAGGGGTCACCACAATATAGGCCTTTCTAAAGCAAAACGCTTCAAATCAATAAGCCCGTGAAGCAACACAACATTTTCCCATTATGGCTGTATGCCTTTGAGAATCCTTAAAACAGTATTCCTCCAAAAATCAATCTACGGGCCAGCCTTTATTAAGCTTTACTAAAGGGATGGTACCAAGCACCAGAGATACAAGGAAAGGAGGAAAGGCAAAAACACAACAACAGTCCCTGACCGGAAGGAACTTACATACTAAGGTGGGAGAATTTGGATAATCTGGGGTTTGCATAATTTGGGGTTTATTTGATGCAGGATGATTGTTAAAATTCCTAAAATATATTCCTCTTTTGTCCCCCAAAGAGTTTAAAAGTGCAACAAGATTGGGGGGAGGTTTCCCGTTCTTAGTCTGTATTTAGTACTATTTTATCATACTGAAAGAAAATAGTAACACTACTGATCTTACTTGGTTTAGCTCACAAGTATCCAAGTGCAGATCCCATGATCAGAAATCCACGAGTGTAGCCTGAAATCACTTAATTATGTACTGAATTACATTCAGCTTCAAAGGTTATTTCTAATTAATCCAAACCAACCAGCAGTTGATTACAAAATGGTACAGTTACGTCCTGATTAATGGGAACAAGGAATCTCCAGAAGTGTTTGCTATTACTCAAATTCACACTTCAGATTTCCATTGGGTGAGATCCAGTTATCCTACTTTACATAATTCTAACTTCAAATAGTTCAAATTCTAGTGTATGTGACCACTTGAGGGAATTGATTATTCATACTAAGCTGGACTTGACTGTAGTGGTGAGCAGGTGATTAGATTTTACCACTCTATGAGTTCATGAAAATTAATGGATTAGGTAAAATTTCTTTTGCTGAAGGGCTGCACCCCAAATTCAGGTAGGATTCCTGTTCACTTTGTGGGTTTAATTTTTTCTGTTTGCTTTATTAGAGTATTTGGTCAGATCCTCCTATCTGAACATCTGTAGCAAGCACATAAAGAGGAAGGAAGACACATATGCTACCATCAAATTGTTTTGTTTCCATACATACTCCCTGGATCTCAAATAGTGCTCGAGATAGGAAAGGGCCTGAGGAATGGAAAGGGAGAGGGAGATGGAGTAGGGGTGCCCTGGGAAAAAAAGGAACTGGGAGCTGGAGAGCAGACTTGAGCATGGAAAACTGGCTCAGCTGGGAGGAAACTGGTCAGGTGGGAAGGGCAAGGGTGTAGAAAGTGGGGATCAGCTGAAGGCAGGAAAAGGAAAGGGAAGGTTGCCTCAGAGAAGGAAATAAGGAATGGAGCCCTTGATCCAGGAAGGGATCAGGCTGAGGACTATCTAATGGGCATGCTTCACTTCAATAAACTTCTGTGATCTCATTAATAGGGGTATTCATTCTACTGCAACCTATCCATTCTCTTTCATCCTGTATGATGATACCTGTCTACATTCTCCCATAGATTCTCAATGGAGGATGCACCCAAGGTACTCAAATCCTTCTTCCCAAGTAGAAGTAATGTTTCATAGATCCCTTAATAAATGCCTTTCTCTCTCTTTCCTTTCCCCTATCCATCAGTGAGTGAGGGATCTACAGGTATATTTGCAGGTGTTTCCCTTGAATAAAGCACAATGTATTTCAGGGCAGATTTTGTTTTTATCTTTATATTTCCAGTGTCCAGCACACAGCAGGTGCTTGAGGAATGCTATGATTTAATGACTGTTTGTGACAAATAGAGTTATGAATTCTAGAGAATCTTAACAGTTCTCCACAATTAAATCAACCCAACACTCAATATATAATTTGAGTTGAACTGTCCTGAGCACAACTGAACTCATTTTATCACCTACTGATATACCATTTTTATCATATTTAATTATTCCATGTGTATTGAAAATTGGGAGATAACAAGAAGAATTCAACGCAATGTACCCTTTAATGTCCATCTGTATGAAGACAGTAAGTGCTTTAAGAATTCAAAGAGGGGGAGGGATCAGTGTGAGTTACAGTCATGAGTGAGAGTCATCCAGAAAAGCTTCCTGGAGGAGGTGGGCTCTGAGCTGCACTTTGAAGGATGGGCATGAATTTGGGGAGGCAAAGAGAAGGGCAGAGGACATTCCAGAGGAATAAGCTGAGATTGAAAAGACAAAGGTTCAAGGGATGTTTGGGGGGCAATTCCTAAGTCAAGAATCAGAAGACATGGTTTTGAATCCAGCTTTGAGACTTGTTACTTCTGTGGCCTTGGGCAAGTTATTTAAACTTTCTAGACTAGTTTTTCATCTGTAAAATAAGAGCTATTTGACCAGTTTACCTCAAGGGTCCTTTTCTGGTTCTAAATCTATGTTCTAAGTCTGGCTGTAATGGAGGGTTAATATAGAACAAAAAGATTATATCTAGCATTCCTACAGCACTTTAAGATTTGCAAAGTGCCACATGTTTTCTCATTTGTTCTTCACAGTACGAAGTCAACACTATTATCATTCCCATTTTACAGATAAGGAAACTGAAGCTGACAGAGGCTAAGTGCCTTGTCTAGGGTCACACAGCTAGTAAATGTCTGAGGCAAGACGTGAATTCAGGTCTTCCTAATGCTAAACCTAGTGCTCTTACCCACTCTGACACCTTGGCAGGCTGGAGACGTAGGTGAGGGCTCAATTTCAGAATACTCTGAATGCCGGGCTAAGGATTTTGAAATTTATCTTGTAGTCTATAGGGAAGACAACTTCCTCCCCTGTTCCACTCTTTTAAAAAGATACATTTTTATTGATATTTTAAAAATATCATCTCTATTTCCCAATACTTGTTAGATCCTTAGCTCTTCACACAAAGAATAAATCCTTTTATACAAAGAATTAAAAAGAAAACTCATTCATCCAAAATAACCTACACATCCAAAAAAAATCTGACTTTATATGCAGTTTTCCACCTCTTTAAAGAAGTGGGAAGAAATGCTTTTTTCTATAGGAAAAGCAATCTTTAATGGATCCTTTTGTAAAGCAATGAATAAGTTCAGAATGTAAACAATCGCTTCTTAATTTCAGAACTTTTGAATTTAAAAAAAGCACAATGATAATATTTTATGAACGTACATTATATAGATAACAGGAAGAGAAAGGCTTAGGATCCACTTTGGCAGAGGTTACTCACATTGAAGGAATCACAGATCACTTAAGTGCTGTGTTTCAAACCTAAAATAGGACTTACATCTTCCCTGAACATCTTATTCCCTGAAATTTGGAAAAGGGATGCTGTGAAAGTGGGGTTTGGGGAAGATGGATCTAATTTACCAACGGATCAGACATGGAGAAACCACCTGGAATCAGATGCTGCCACAATCCAGGTGGGAAGTCTTTGAGGCCTGATTGAAGCACTCCAGAGGCAAAGCAAAGCCCAGTGGGATTCCCATGCTCAGAGGGCTCCTACACCCTTCCCTCCCTGCCTCTGCCACATGCTGCCCTCCTACCTTGGTGGGAGTATCGGGGATGGAGGAGGTGGGGGATGCTGGAAAGTTCAGGACGCACTTCTTTCCCAGGCAGCGACCGTGTAACTCAATGTCCTCATAAGGATTCTCCTTCAGTGGTGGATCTGTGGTCAAAGGCAACAGGTCAGGAGCCTCAATCCCAGCTGTTACTGCTATATGTCATCTAAGGCAACTCATCTAACCTCTCGGATCTTCTGCTCCTTCAGCTATAAAATGGTATAATAATACTTTCACTACCTATAGGGTTGCTGTAACAGTGATATTCTGTAAAGTACTCTCTCTCTCTCTCTCTCTCTCTCTATATATATATATATATATATATATGTGAACTATTATTTCAAATGTTCAGTTTGAATTTAGGGAATCAATGGCTTTCTCATATGTAAGTGAAACTAGTTAAGGAAATAGTCTTCAAGGTCATTGATGCTCAATCAAGTTAATATCCCTTCTCTGCCTTAAATTGTCATTTGGGCCTTATATTTCATTTTATCTTGGGTCTTGTATGGCTAAAATTAAGCAAGGAAAGATTACCAGGTGATCTTTTTTTTTTTAACACATGATGTTATCAAGTAGGATTATATTTGCCTTCTTCACACCCACTAGACCATAAGCACCTTGAGGCCAAAGACTGTCTTCTGCCTTTCTTTGTATCCCTAACATTTGGTATAGTGCTTGAGACATAGAAACCACGTAATAAAAACTTGTGGAATGACTGTTGAGTGGCTAGCCCCAGAGGGCACAACTAGAAGTTACAGTCAGAAGTTAGAAGGAGGCAGGCTTTGCCTCTGAACAATGGGAAAACTTCCTAATAATTAGGTCAATTTAAAAGTGGAATGCACTGTGTTACTAGGTAGTGAGTATCTTATTATTGGAGGCTAAAGGTTAGTTTTTTAGATGACCTCTGATACTCTTACAGTTCTAAGAGTCTGTGATGCTTTATTCTCATTTTATGAAAATTGAAAATCAAGTCTCAGATCTTGTGAGATCATGTCTCACTCCTTAACTCAGGCCCCACTTCTGCATTTTTTATAATTCTCTTAGAGCAGGGCACAGCTTATCTCCTTTACAGACATCCTCTGTGGTTTGAAGCTTCCTGCCATTCTGGTGCCATATTCTCTGATTAGACATAGATTTATACATCTAGAGTTGGTCACCTAATCCAACTCCTTCATTCACAGATGGGAAAACAGGCCCACAGAGGTGAGGTGGCTTGCTCAAAGTCATACAATTGGTAAGTGTGAGAGGAAGGATTTGAACTGAGGTTCTCTAACCTGCTCTTTCTCCTCTACCATTCCATTTTCCTGATCATTTTCTTTCTGTCAGTCATTGCCAACCCACTCTCTCTCCTTGGGCTCCACTTTCTTCTATGTACCCAATCCCTTTGCCTGTTCTCTCATTTACCAGCCTTGTACTTTCTTTCATCTGTCTATCTGTATATACTTTAAAATACGTATTTTGGTGTATTTTTCCATTTCAAAGAAGTCATCCTTCCCACCCACCCCTTCTCTCTCCCATGTTCCAGCCTCTTACCCAAAATATCCTCATAGATGTTCTCCTCCGATAAAGTGCGTGTGAGGGCCAACTTAGTCTGTGCGTACCAGTCCACTCTGCTGTTCTCAGACGAAGACTGAAGCAAGTCTTCAAATTCATATGACTTCCTGGATTATTTAAGAGGTAAAATGGGAGGAGGGGGAGAAGGGGAAGGCAGGAAGGGACAGGGAACATAAATCAGACTGGAGTGCAGAATAATACAAACACAATATATTATTGCCCTAATGTCACCCCGAAAGCATGTATTTCTAAGCTCCATACCTAAGGGAAAGACAGGAGGAAAAAACTTTAAGTAAGACCTCTAATTCTTAGATCTCAGAGCAGGCAGAGGTGCCTGATAAGTCTTTTCATACAACATGTATTTTTACTTACATATAATAGATCATATGATATGTACAATAGATACTGTTGCTTGTTAATCCTGAGAGGCAGTATGGTGGAATACAATGGTTCATGACATTTTTTTGTTCCTTAAACCCATTTCCAACAACAACAACAAAAATGCGCCGTGAATCCCTGGTATAATTTAATGTACTACTCATAATGTTGTTTTAAATTTATTCATTAAGTACTTACAATAACTACAGTGATAATTTTTGTCCCCAAAAGCTCCAAATCACTGCAGAAACAAACTTGTAATGCTTCAAATGTGCATATGCTTATTGTCACGGAGGAAAAATAGGTTCATAACATAATTGGACAATTACTTGTTACTTTAAGTTCTGTTAAAAAATGTTAAAAAAAACCCAAAAACCCTTGTGCCCTTGTTCCAACCTTTCAAAGGGTTCTGGAACCATTAAATGGGAACTGTTAGTGTACTGGATAGAAAATCAGGAAGAACTAGATATAGGTTTCAATTCTGACACATAGGTTGTGTGGCACTCAGCAAATCACTTAGGGATATCAGGATTCTTTTTTGGGGAGGGAGAAGGATTTTATTAGGCAATAAAGGTGGTGTGAAAAAAAAATATTTCAGTAAACCCTTAAGATAAATCACAACAACCTATTGTGATAGGTAGGTACGGTTATCCTTATTTTATAAATGAAGAAGGAAGCAGTAAATGTTGGAGCCAGGAACCCCTCCTAAGTTTCTCCATCCTCCTTGACCATTCTGCTGTATTTGATTCTAGACACACCATTCCATCCTTGAAATCCTTTCTCTTGGCTTCCGTGACACACCACTGCCCTAGTTCTCCAATAAATACTTCTGCTCCTTATTCACAGGTCCCTCTTCTCTCTGTACATTCTATCCCTCAGAAAGTTCTCATTCATTCTCATGGCTTCAACTATCACCTTTATGCTAGGGATTTCCAGCTCATTTACCTCTCCATTCATAACCTTTCACTTATCTTTAAGATCTCCCGGGCTGTTTTGTGTTTTTTTTGGGGGTGGGGTGGGGAAGTAAACAGGGTTAAGTGACTTGCCCAAGGTCACACAGCTAGTAAGTATCCAAGGCCATATTTGCACTCAGGTCCTCTTTACTGCTCTATCCATTGTGCCACCTAACTGCCCTTTCCAGTTGTTTATATCTAACTCTCTACTGAACATTTATACTTGAATGTTTTACTGTAACCTCTTTGGCTATATTGGAGAATATTATTTTGAATATTATTCTAAGTGAATAACTGAAACTTGGAAATCTAGTTATATATAGATTTTTAAATTGTACTGATATTTGTTATAGTAAAATCTGACCTGTACAAATATTTGTACTTCTGTAAGTTCTTCAAGTTCAATCAATATACTCTCAAGATTCTCTCAGTTATCTTTTATCTATTCTCTCAAGTTCAAAACCTTTAATTCAGAAGTAAATGAATAAGTATTTATTAAGCATTTACTATGGAAGATGCAGTGCTCAGTGCTGGGGTAACAAATATAAGTAATGACAGTCCTTGTCCTCAAGGAGCATACATTCCAGTAGGGGAGAAAACGTACCTGGGAAGTGGTGGTCAAGGAAGGGCAATTTGGTTCAGAAAGTTACAGGGATGGTGAGTGAGGCCAAGGGGAGGATGGAACAACAAACCCCAATTTGTCAAAAGCCATGAAGTCAGAGCTATAAAGCCAGCATTTGAGTCTTAGCTCTTCTACTGACTTTGAATTGGATGTTCACCTAACTAAGCTTCAGTTCCTTTATCTGTAAAATGGAGGGTTTGGACTCTTCCAGTTCTGATAGTTCCCTTTTCCTAGTCCAGAAGTAGAGAACTGCGACCATTTCAAGAAGGACCTCAAATAATCTCCCTGACAATGTTTTAAAATTACACACTCAACTGGTAAAGGGATCAAGAAAGACTTGCTTCTTTTTTTAAAATCATTGAACTTTGAACCCAAGAACTTACGTAAATGCAAATATTGGTACAGGTTAAATTTCATTACAAGAAATATCAGTACAAAAAAAGTCTCTATAAAAACAAAAAGATTTTCAAGTTTTGGCTGATAATCACTGAGTATTAATCTAGATAACATTCTCCAATATAACCAAAGGCTACACAGTCTAAAAGTCTGTGATATGGTTTGACCTGTATGATATGATCTTATCTGCATTTTAATGACTGTGAAATACCACATTCTGACATATTACTTTCCCCATCTGTAAAATGGGGATGATAACAGCACCTACTTGCCAGGGGTTTTGTGGGGATCAAATGATATACACTACAAAAGTACTCAGCAAAGTACCTGGTATATAGCAAGGGGTTAATAAATGTTGCTATGTGCCAAATAATAAGAAGTTCAAAGAAGATTTCAGTCATTCTTCAGGTATAATCCACAACATTTTAGGTAGATCTGTGATTTCATCAGAGTACACCCTCTCTGAATGCATGTCACAATCCTTTCATGCCTTCTTATATTTAAAATTTTTTTTTATTCTGCACTTAAACACATAAAAAGAACATTTCCACAATACAGAATATTGAAGAGGATTATATTTGAAATCATAAATTTCCATTTCATAACACTTGCTTTTATAATATTATATGTATGTAAAATAAATTGTACATATTACTTTCAAAAGTGTCCTGCACTTCCTTGGCACAGTCCTTTCTTGACTGGTGATGGCTTGGGGTATAACAGATGACCCTGGCATCTTTGATAGCTAACCAAGCTCTAAGCACTCCCCAGGATCTAATTCCACAGCCTTCACGACCCACTGGAACAAATTATTCACATCTGCCCATTTTACCAGGGTAATTATTCCCCTATCTTATTGACAAGTTGAGGCCCTTTAACCTGGTTTAGTCTGCCCACTGAAATAATTTACCAAGGGTGATCACTGTGTATGCTACAGCTTTTGGGAGCCATAAGGTAAGAGTTGAGCGTCAGGTGGATCACCAAAGGTGGAAAGATGAAATTCAGTTTTCTGATTAAGCAGATAAGAACAATTCAAAGAGCTTTTATGATGCCCTAAAAGCTATTTATGGCTCAAGGATCTATGGTGCATCTTAACTACTCAGTGCTGCTAATGGAGCCACATTGATCAGTGATAAGGAGAGACAGGCTGAACACTTTCATAGTGTTCTCAACCAACTGTCATCAATCAATACTGAAGCCAATGACCGTTTACCTTACGTTGAAGTCAATCCCTCTCTAGCCAAACTTCTAATTGAAGAAGGGGTTCTGAATGCCATTAAGCTCCTCTTGTGTGGCTAAATGCCTGGTGCTGATCCTATTCCAACTGAGATTTACAAGGCAGGGGGCGGTCTACTAATCATAAAAGCTGACTGAAGTTTGCCAGATTATACGGCAAGAGAAGGTTATCCCCCAGGAGTTCAAGGATGCCTCAGTTGTCCATCTCTATAAAGGAAAGGGAAATAGCTTGTCCTGTGACAATCATAGGATTCTTTCTCTTAGTCACTGCCAACAAGATTCTTGCCAGAGTCCTCCTTAATAGGCTGATCCTTCACCTGGAAGATAGTCATCTATTTGAGAGCCAATGTGGCTTTGGAAAGGGTTGAGGAATGGTCAATATGGTGTTTGCTGCTCCAGAAGTCCAGGAGAAACACCAGGAACAGAATAGATTTCTATACAATATTTATCGATCTGATCAAGGCCTTTGATACTATCAGTTGTGAAGTCTTGTGGAAGATGATGGCAAAATTTGGTTTTCTGGTGAAGTTCATCAGTATTGTATGCCAGTTCCATGCTTGCTCAGGTTCTGGATGGATAATGGACAATGCTCTGGCACTTTCCCAATCACCAAAGGAGTGAAATAGGGCTGGGTGCTTGTTTCTATGCTTTTTTAGCAAGATGTTTTCAGCAATATTGACATGCTTTCGGTGAGGATGAAAACGGCATCAAGATCAGATACCATATTTACTGAACTAATGATATGGATTAATTCTTTGCCTCGTGCCAATATTGGCCTGACAATTAAAACTAAGAAAACAAAGGTTCTCCCTCCACCAGCCAGTACTGTACCATCTATACATGGAACCACTGGTTACAGCAAATGGAGAAATTCTGAATGCTGGGGATAAGTTCACTTACCTTGGCAGTATACCTTCCAGGGATATACACATAGATGATGAGGTTGATGCAGGCATTGCCAGAGCTAGCTCAGTGTTTGGGAGACTCTGAGGGAAGGTGTGGGATAGAAAAGTTATTAGGCTGCCCACCAAACTGAAGGTTTACAGAATCACTGTGCTGACCTCACTGTTGCATGCCTGTGAAACCTGGACAGTATATCAGCACCACATCCAGGAAACTGAATCACTTCCATTTGAATAGTCTTAGGAAGATTCTGAAGATTACTTGGCAGGATAAAGTACCGGATACTGAGGTCCTTGTTGAGCTGAACTGCCAATATTCAAACTCTGCTGCAGAAAGTGCAACTCCAGAGGTCTGGCCACATTGTTTGAATGTCAAATGGTATGTTTCCGTAAAAGGCGATTTTACAGAGAACTCACACAAGGCAAGTGTGTAAGTCAGAAGTGTCACTAATCAAGGTTGAACTTTGATATCGATTGTGAGACATGGGAGACCCTGGCACAGCATCATCCAGCACAGAGCGCGCCTGTATCAAAGAAGGCACTGTAGAATTGCAGTACATTTAGAGATGTCTCCACTCCAAATGTTCATATAGACCATTTGTGCCCGACCTGTGGCAGAGTCTTCTGAGCTTTTATTGGTCTGATCAGCCACAGTCAGACACACTGAACATTGACACAGCAATGTCACTTTGATCCTCTTTGAGCACAAAGGATGACAACCAATTAATTATGTGCTGGGCACTGCCTTAAGTTCTGGGGATACTAAGACAAAATTAAACTAGTTCCTGCCTTCAAGGAGCTGATGTTCTACTGAAGGAAACAACATGTTCATATAGAAGTATATTTACAATATGTACAAAATCACTACAAGGTAATTGCAGGGAGCGGAGAAGGGGTGACACTAGCTTGAAGTGTGGGGAATAGCCAGGAAAGTCCTAATGTAAATGGTTATGGTTGGTGCTTCAGCTTGGTTTTGAGGGAAAAAGGAATTCTAAAACAACTGAGGTGAGGGGGAATATATTCTACACATAAGGGACAACCTTTGTAAAGACACAGAGATGGAAAGATGGAGTGTCAGCTGTGAGGAAGAGCAAAGAGGTCATTTTATCTGGAAAATAGAGTCTGTGATCGCGAGTACTATATAACAAGGCTAGAAAGACAGGTTGGAACCTGGGTTGGGCAGTCAATAAACATTTAATAAGTGCTACTATGTGCCACACATCATGCTAAGCACCAGGAATACAAAAAAGAGGTAAAAGACAGTCTCTCTCCTGATGAAGCTGATAGTCCAATATGACACACCAGGTATGAAGGACTTTAAATCACTTATTGGACATTAGTGGGACTAGGGAGTCACTGGAGGGATAAAATCAAAAGTATGCTTTAGGAAAATCACCTGGATAGCTCTGGGGAGGTGGACACAGACTGAGGCGAAAGACTTTAAAAAGACATAGCAATTAAAGATTACTGGGGGAAAAAGGGGAAATGACAAGTTGGTCAGAGGGGCTGTGTGAAAACAGGCACATTATTGCACTCTTGGTGAAGCTATGAAATGGTCCAGTCAATGTGGAAAACAGTTTGGAACGAGGCCCCAGAGTCATTAATTGTGCATGCTCTTTGACCCACAGATACTTCTAGTGGGCTCGTATGCCAAAAAGATTTTAAAAAAAACAAGAAAAGGACCCATGTTAAAAAAAATTTTTTTTTGGTAGCTTTTTTTGCAGTAGCGGAGAACAGGAAATGAAGTGCATGCCCATCAATTAGGAAATGGTTGAACAAATTACATTAATGTAATGGAATTACATGTATATGATAAGGGGGATAGTTTCAGAGAAACCAGGCAAGACTTATATAAATGGATACAAAGTGAAATAAACAGAACCAAGAGAAAAATTTATATAATAACAACCTAGGAGACTAAAGGCATAGTCCTAAAGCTAGAACGGCTATCAGAGGTCATCTAGTCCATGGTAGTACAAGTAATATTGTCCCTGTTTTACAGATGAGGAAATAGAGGCCTTGACCTATTTAAAATTAAAATTTAAAATTTAAAATTAAAATTGTTCTCAGTTAACAAGCATTTTTTCACCTTCCCCTTCCCTCAAAGAAAAACAAAACCCTTATAACAATTATGAATAGCCAAGCAAAACAAATGCCTACGTCAGCTAAGTCCCAAGATATGTAACTCATTCTACACGTTTAGTCTCTCTGTACCTCTATAAGGAAGTAGGTAACATTCTTCATTTTAGGTCCTCTGCAATTAGGGTTGGTCACTGTATCGGTCAGAATTCTCAAGTCTTTCAAATTTGTCCATTTTTATAAGTTGTTACAATGTCATTCATTATCTCAGTTCTGTGTACTTCATTCTGCAGTTTATATGTCTTTTATCTACTTTGTCCTACCTTATGGCACAACAATATCCCATTACATTCATATACCATAATTTATTTAGGTTACTTGACTTGAAAGTTAGAGCCAGAATTCAAATCTCAGTCTTCTGACATCATCACAGGAGTCTGATGTTTTTTCCATTACTTTTTCCCCTCACTTTCTTCAAAGTTCAGCTTCCTCCTGACCCTCCACCTGCTGCTAGTTCCTCGCCTCTCTCTGTAAACAATTATCTTGTACATAATGGGGGTCTGGTGTATTTGCTTGCTAAAATGGTATCTGTACTTGTAGGGCTGTAAAGGAATCACGATGACTAGAGCATGCATGGACATTCCGTAACTACACTTATCCTTTCCACATAATGACTTTCCCCATCCCAGTTTTGATATATTGCAGGTCAGCGTAAGAAATTAAATGGGAATTTTGGAGGAGTTTATTAGAAGCCTCAGATGATACATGAAGGCCAATGCAAATGACAGAAAAAGTTTAGAAACTCAAAAATGCATCAAACAAATGACTGTAATATCAACATATTTTATCCTTTAATACCATAATAATTCAGACTTTTTCTCTGGTATGAAGGGAGAGGCACAAAATTCTATGCAGATTTTCCAGTTTGCAGACACGCCACACCCCAAACCCCCTCAATGTGGAACGTATGACTGTATTTCTATTTAGCTTACAACATGGTTGGGAGGAGCTCGCTCTTTTTGGCTTGTAGATGAAACTGTCCATGTCTACAACCTGGCTTGAGTCAGCTATAATCATTTCTTTGCTTCATAAGGGAGTGAGGTGATTCCCTTCCTTCATGGCTGGTAATACCCCGTGAAGGAGAAGAGGCTGAGAACGGGCCTGAGTCTTTGGCTATTTTGTTCATTCTTTTATTTCGGGTGCAGAATGTGAAGTCTCCCACCTTGGGAATTTTGCAATTTGGGATCATGAGCCAAAGTAGTCTAGGAGTCCAGATCGGGTATTCCAGTCATCCCAGCATGAAGCAATCATGGAATGATCTTTGGGACTCCTGCCCAGCAGAAATGAGTGGCTATTCCACCTTTGGATGTAAATTTGATGGGACCAATGCTGTGCAGGAACTCAGCTAACTTGTGAGCACAACTCATAAACCTACAACTCCCCCCACCCCTCCCAGGTCCAGAGATTGAGGCTGCTGTAGGAAAGGGATCGTGCCTTCCAGGCGTTAGAGGAAAGGTTTGTACGTTATTATTTCTTCTTCTTCTCTGAATTATACTTTTAACATTTTTTAAGAATTTGAGTTTCCAATTCTTTCCCTCTCCTCCCTGCATTGAGAAGTGAAGCAATATGATATCAATTATACATGTGAAGTTATGCAAAACATATTTCTGTATTAGCTGTGCTACAAAAAAGCAAGAAAAAGCAAATGTAAAACTGTGTTTCAGTCTTCACTCGGATGTACTTGGTTTTTTCTCTTTGAAGTAAACTTTCCTTTATAAAAGCTACCCAAAGTTAACAGTTAAATGGAATTGGAGTGCGAGTTACTGGACTCCTAAAACGGAGGGCACAGCTAAGGGAGGCTTGAGCAGATAGCATCATATCCCAAGCTATCGGAGTATCCTAGAAGCTGGGGAGGGAGATGGAGCAGGGGGGCTGACAGAGAGAGGGCCAGAGCAAGTCATTACTTTGTTATGTGATCACACACACATATGTATATGTGTACGTGTGTGTTCATGCTTCATTGCTGAAGAAGACCATGCCATCAGAGAAATGGTAATATGACTTGCACTTGACTTTGTTTTGAGTGAGGGAGGGCTGTGCAGGTCAGTAGCCTCACTTCTCCTCCAGAGCCATCTGAATCCAGTGACCAGATATTCCTCAGGACGACTGGAGATGACCCAGGATGAGACAATTGGGGTTAAGTGACTTGCCCAAGGTCACACAGCTAGTGAGTGTCAAGTGTCTGAGGTGAGATTTGAACTCAGGTCCTCCTGACTCTTGCACTGGTGCTCTATCCACTGCACCACCTAGCTGTCTCACATGTATATATATATATATATATATGTGTGTGTGTGTGTGTATGTATATATATACACATACACACACATATGTATGTATATTTCTATGTATGAGTATTGCTTCCTGAGATCGTAAGGTGATTGAAGGTAGGGGCTGTTTTATTATGTCTCTGAATTCTTAGCATTTGGCACATAGTAGGTGCTTAATAAATGTTTACTGATGGATTATATTATTGCTGATTGGATATGGATGACAGTCAAGAATGTACAGAAAGTACAGAAATAACTCTAACATCTCATAACCCTCAGAAGTTGGATTTTTTAAAAGCCCAGAAATAACCTAACATTTTTTGGCCTCAGAAATTTCTCAAGTCCTCAAAATATGACTATATTTACATGTTACCAAAGCAAAAGTTAAAAAAAAATGAACCAGGCTAGTTATTTATTTTTAGGTAAACTAAAATAACAATGCAGTTGTGCACTCAATTTTTATCAAATATTTTATTCATTCATATTTATTCAAAAAAATGACAATGTAGTTGTGAATTCAACTTAAACCAGAGGTTTTTAGCCTTTTTTTGTGTGTGTCAGGAGCCTCACTGGCTATCTGGTGCCTTCTCAGGAATGTTTTTAAATGCATAAAATAAAAGACATAGGGTTAATAAAGGAAACCAATTATCCTGAAATAGTTATCAAAATATTTAAAAATCAAGTTCACAGACCCAAAGTTAAGAACCTCTGAATGACATCTAATTGAGTAAAAGCAGCTTCTGTGTAGACACATGTTTATTTAGCATCACTACACGCAGGAATATTTTGGTGGAAGGGGGCCTTTTTTTGTTCTTGTTAAATGTGGCCTTTTACTCATTCTTTCAATATTATTAAATGTATGTATGCTATAAAATATGTATAATGAAGTCAATGCTGCAGGGATAGTCTTATCTTCTCTGGAATTTCCTGATATTTTGAGGCTTTCATTTCCCATCCTGGTTTTGAGGAAAGAGTTCTTGCATTTGATTTCCTGGGATTTCATAGAAATTTAGAAAAAAGAAAGAGGAAAGGGAGCAAGGTAGAAGAAGAAAGGGGAGAGACAGAAGGCGAAGACAGTAAAGAGAGTGGAGAAGAGAAGGAAAGAGAGAAAAAGGGAGGGTGAAGGATCAGGGAGAAGAGGAGAGGAAATAGGGAGAGAGAAAGATAAAGAGACAGAGGAAGGAAAAAAGGGTGAGGGGGAAGGAAAAAAGGGCAAAAAAGAGGAAGAAGGAAGTCATGGTCAAGTGGCTTGGTTTGGTGATTGATAAAACAGATTAATCGGCCTAATAAGCTTCAGACAGTCTCCAAAGTACATTGCCCAGACCTGTAATTCTAAACCTCCATAAACTCAAAATCCTTAATCACTTCTCTCTTCAAACTTGGCTTGGTTTTCCTGCATCAGAGAAGCCTGTCGGCCTGCCAAATTTGGGGTTTGTTAGCTACAGCCGTTTTTTGAGAGATAGGACTATAGATAAATGTTAGAATAAATTTTTCTTAAAGAGTAAAAAGTAGATTCCTTACTTTTCTCTCCTTCTCCCTTCCCCCCTCATCTTAAAAAAAAAAACACACAACAAAATAACCCTCAATAACTCCAAATTCCTCAAACCCAGCTGGTGTCAAGTTAGCCAAGAAAAATTTAAACTTTGGATTGAGACTAAGCAATTGTAGTTTTGGCTTCAAAACAGAGTTTAAAGCAATTGCTGGAAACCTGGAAAGAGCAAATTGTAGGAAAACGCAGGAAAAATGTTAGGAATGGCAATTTGATGGTCTACCTAACAGGCAGATGAAGGCACTGCTTTCTTAGAGCAGAATGATAGCTGGGACGATGCAGCTGCTTCTGAGACCATGAGTCAGAGGAGTTAGGGGCAGCCATCAACACAGGGTTTCCTTAGATTTAGAGCTTGATTTGTAGCCTCAGAAATCATCTAGTCCTACCAAGTCCTAATTTAGGGAGTATTTTGAATTGATTTTGATTTTATTTGTATTGATTTACTGAATTGTGGAGCGCCTAGGCCCAGAGAGCTTAAGCAAATTCCCTGAAGTCACCCACATAATAAATAACAGAACCAACGTTTGAACTCAGGTCCTCCGACATCCAATGCAGTGGGATTTACTACTTCCCAGGGGGAGGACCCTGTGTTGGGCTACAACTGACTTGGGAAAGGATTCAAGCTTCCTGGTTTTTTCTCCTATTGATATCACTTTTCCTTTCCAATCCATTCCCAGGATGATGAGGAGGGATGCCTGATCATACTGGCAAGGGTCTCCTTTCCCCCTGGTCATTGGCACCAAGTTTCAAACTTATATAGAGAGAAATCTGTTGTAGTCAATTAGTTGTGCCCAACCCTTCATGTCCCTAATTGGGGTTTTCTTGGCAAAGATTTAAAGTGGTTTGCCATTTCCTTCTCCAGCTCATTTTATAGGTGATAAAATTGAGGTAAAAGAGGTTAGTGACTTACCCAGGTTCACACAGGTAGTTTGAGGTCAAACTGAACTCAGGTCCTCCTGACTCTAGGGCCCAAACTCTATCCCACTGTATCACCTAGCTGCCCCGGTAGAGGGAAATAGGTAAGTTGAAATCACTGCCTGGCATTGTATGAAGGCACGAAATGTCCTACTGTATTTCTGGCACTGATGTGACTTGTGGTGACTTATGTTCTACTGTTTGTACCGAATGGACAATGTCTTCCTGCATTAGAGGGCTGGCAGAGAACGAACAGACAGAGGATGTTTCTTTCCTTTGCCCAGAAAAGCATGGCCATCCTCTTGAGTCTAGAAAACAATGGCATCTAGATCTTCTCAGTCTCAGAGATGTGGAAATGGCAGGAGGCTTTAATTTTTTTTTTTTAACAAGCAAAGAGTTTTAGATAAGATATAGACATAATCATAAAAGTACTGACTTTTCAGGTATCTGATAGTAGACACTGACAGAGAAATGGAGAATCCTCTTCTTGGGTAACTAAGCAAGGGACCTGGATGGAGAATAGATTGGATTTGAGCTAGATCAAGTAAGAGAATCAGTAAAAACCACTTCTAAAACTGTATCTTTTCTACACACCTGTCACTTCCCAATTTAATATATATATATGTATGTGCATTTATGTATATATGTATGTGTTTGTGTGTGTACACGTATACACACACACACACACACACACAAATTATCTTCACTTCCTGCGGGGAAATATTTACCTCTGAGCTCAAGACTGGCCTGGATGTCATGATTTATTACATGAAAGGGTACAGGAGATTAGAAGGGATTATATTCTCAAAGCCTGTACATAAATAATAATAGCTGACTAGTACATTACATACCATGCACATAGTAAATTAGTAAAAATTACCTTTATGCTTACAATTTGTTTTACGAATGCTTTTATTTGATCTGTGCAAGAGGCCTGTGAAGTAAATAGTATAAGGACTAGCATTCAGGGTTTGCAGGTTGGAAATTTGCAGAGGAAACTGACATAGAAGCTCATCTGTCCCTAAAGCTTCCATAGGAGTCTCAGACATGCACACTATCCATCAACAGTTGGGTACCTCAGTGGGCAGAGTGCTGGACTTGCAGTTAGGAGAAAATGAGTTTAAATACTGCTTCTCTAGCTATGTGATCCTCACAAGATATTGGACTTTTTATTTAATTATAAGACTTTTATCAGTCTTATATTCGTCAGCAAAATGGGGATAATAGCATCTACCTCACAAGGTTATAAGGATGAAGGGAGATATACACAGGAAGCACTTTGCAAACTTTAATATAGTTAAATAAGCGTTTTCTATTTTTATTTTTGTTGGCAGTAGTAGTAATTGTTCTAGCATTCCATTCAGTGGTTTTGACATCTTTTCAGAAAAACAAGAGATCAAGGGTTCAGAACTTACCTCACTTGTCCCTCGAAACCTCACTGATTAAATTGGAGAATTGAGTAAAGGACTGAATCTCATTCAAGAACTGGATGCATCTAAAGAACTAGATGTGATTTGCCCTAAAACTCCCAAATCCCTGTTTATGAAGACAAACTAGCAGATGGCAAAATGTGGATTCAGCAAAAAGACTCTAGAAATACTTAACAAAACTAGTATTGACTACAAGATGGTTTGATGTATCAGTTATAAAGAATGTAGCAGAGAACCAAAACTACTCCAATAGGCCAAAGTCCCCCTGAGTTGGATGGAAAAGGTGAATTTACTGGAGAATAAAGAGAACAGATATTATTAGAGAACTACAAGAAAATGGTGAATTGTTGCACATAGTAAGAGCAAAAAATTAACATGAAGCAAGTCTGGGAAAGTATTTTTTAAAAAAAAATTTAATGACAGTGGAACCACAGACACTGAAAAGAAACTGACCTAGAGACATGAGGCAGCTAGGTGGCATAGTGACGATGATGCTGGGCCTGCAGTCAGAAAGATCTGTGTTCAAATCCAGTCTCAGACTCTTTCGAGATGTGCGATACTGGGCGAAGCAGTCTCTCTCTCTTTTTTTTCTTTTGCCTCCATTTCCTCATGTAAAATGGGAATACTAATAGCATCCACCTCCCAGGGCTATTGTGAGGATCAAATGAATTACTAATTGTAAAGTACCTGCTTAACACAGTGACTAGCATATAGTCAGTGCTACATAAATGTTAGCCCTTCATAATAATAATTTACATAGGCAAAGTGAAGAGGATGATTTTGACTGGCAGCAAGTCTATGACTACAAGTAACTTGGGTTGGTCCAACAGTACGTCTATCTTGGATAGACAGACTGAAAAGGAAGAGAGCAGGATGGATCTTACTGGGGAAACTGTGTAGCATTTGCCATATTCCCCCCCACATGAAAATTCATCTCTTAAAAAATTATTGATGTCTTTTATTATTTTATACTGTAGTTATTTTCTATTATCCCTGCTCTAAACTCATTCATGGAACTCTCCTTTGTAACAAAGCAAAACCATTAAGCAAAAATAATTGTATCTGGTATTATATGTGACTCTTAATCCCCTAACGAGAGAAGTATTTCGTCTATTATCTGGGCCCCAAATAGGTCATTGTATTTAATCTAAGTTTATTTGTATTTTAATTTTTTTCATCTGAATTATAGTAGAAATTTGTGTTTGTGTATATGTACATACATGTATATGTATGTGTGTACACATACACATATATTTGTTCTTTTAAAATCCATCTTTTTAATAGCAAAATTCTCCCACTTATTTCATAAGGTGGCAAATCATGAAATACCCACAATCTCCAAATGACTCAAAATTGTAGGTGGCCAGAAGAAGAGTGGAAAAACCCATGATGGCTGTAAATATATGAAAGCATACTACTACAGATGATCTACATGCAAGAAGAGGCCAAGAACTGATATCCTCAAGGACATGTATAATCTGAAAAGGAGATAGGCTAGTTGGAGAGCAAAAACAAGAGATCACAGATAGATCACCTAAGTGATACACTGACTGATGATATTCATGAAATGTTAAAAAGAGGCCTAGAGGAAAGTCTCCACTATGATGCACAGAGCTTCTATGGAAGTGCCTGAACAAGCATCATACACTGTTAGAAGGCACAGACAGGTTGTGAAGTACATCAAGGGAGTCAGCAAGATGGCAGACCCACTGAAGTACTGATTTAGTCTAAATCAGTTTTTACTTTTTTAAATTTAATTTTTATTTTATTTTTTCTCAGTTATAAGTAAAACAAAATTTTTGACATTCATTTTTTTAAAAATTCTGGGTTCTAAATAATTAACTCTTTTAGTAGCTGTTTTAAGCTACTGGATCATCATGAGTTCTGGTCAAGTAAGTTATCTCCTAATTTTCCATATAAAGTTTTTACCTAGACAGTTCTCCCTTACTCTATGCTATTGCAAATTTTTTTAAGCCTAAACCTCAGACTTTACATTTATCTCTGTTAAATTTCATCTTGGTTTCAGCAGCCATCACAGTGAAAGGACCTTAGATCAAGGAGTTCATGCGGATGATCGCTAAAAATTCTTTAATGGCACTGTGGGCAGTAAATCATTACCCAGTTATGTTATAAATATATTTTTCCTCTCTGACAACAAGCATATGTGAAGTGTTAAGGCTTGTTTCTGGTGATTTGGAGTTTTGGGGGACAAAAGTTATCACTGCAGTTATTGTAAGCACTTGGTGAATAAATCTAAAAAATAAATGACTAATATAAAATTACCCTGGAGCTTCACAACACTTTTTTTTTTTGGTTGTTGAAAGAGTCTAGAGCAAAAAAAAATGTTAGGAACTACTTCTTTAGGTCAAATCTGTCTTTTGAACTGATTTGTTTCCACCTCAGGGGCAACTCCCCTATGCAAATGTATTTGTGGGCAAATTCCTCTCACACAGCATTTTACTCTAGATAGCTAACATTAGGGCCATGAAAACTATCCTGCAGTTTCTCTGAGTAAGTCTGGAAGTCTCAGGGTAGGTTTTGGTCACCTTTGTTTTCCATTCCTGCAGGTACACACAAATTCCTGCTCTCTACCAGGGATACTGTCTTCCAGAAGAAAGATGGAAAACATTGAACACGGTCACCTTTGTTTTCCATTCCTACAGGTGCACACAAATTCCTGCTTTCTATCAGGTATACTGTTTTCCAGAAGAAAGCTGGAAAACATGGAACATGGTGGGCACCAAACAACACACAGAAAAGAAATTTAACAAACCTTAGTAGATGAGAAAAGATTTACCACTGGAGGAGCCATGTGAAAGTCAACTGTCTGTGTAGTAATAGCATCAACCAGAGTCAGACACAACTGAAAAACTACTC
The DNA here is from genome assembly GCA_028658325.1 of Potorous gilbertii. NCBI lineage: Eukaryota > Metazoa > Chordata > Mammalia > Diprotodontia > Potoroidae > Potorous > Potorous gilbertii. Next base: position 84,566,086 of record CM053770.1, on the reverse strand, counting down.
ACCACTAATAAAATTAGAACAAAGCAAAGCTCAACATCAGATCAGAAGGATAAAAATGAGAAAATGGAGCAGCAGAATCAATGAGACTTGTCCAAGTGAGCCACTGATGCTTTAAAAATGGAAGAGATGTTGACTTGGTTAATCATCATTTCACATATAAATTTAACTGATATAAAGAAATTGCCCTTATCAAGAAAGCCAAAAAAGCTCAGAAACAGCCTTAGTCAGCAAACCTGTCATTTCCTTTGTGGGAGCATAGATTTTGAACTGGAAGGGACCTTAACAGCCATCAAGTCCAACCCCTTTGGTTCTATAGTTGAGGAAAGTGAGACAAAGCAAAGTGAACTGACTTGAGCAGTCACACAGCTTGAAGCAGGATTTGAATCAGGTCTTTCTGATTCCCAGTTCAGTGCCCTATTTACCATACCAGTTATGACCAAGCTCACATAGCACCTCCTTCATGAAGCCTTCTCTGATTTCCCTCTATTAACAATGACTCTTCTCTCACCAGACCATATGACCATTTGGTTTACTTTTCTCTTATATATTCACCATGTGTGATGGAAGAGCTCCTTGTGAGAGAAAGGAACATAATACAACACATGCAAATCACTAGAACACAGCATTATGCAGGGTGTTTCAAAAGTCTTATGCATTTTAACATTTTAATTGCTTAAAATTGTACTGAGACTTTTGGGTCACCCTGTACATGTGTCATGGGGATGCTATGCATTAGAGAACTGCACATCAGCAGAGTACTTCCCAGGTGGGCTTGTCAAGGAGAATGGATGGGTAAAAAGAGGACATCTAGGAACATAAAGGAGGCTGTCTGTCATCTGCTCCATGTTCTTTCCCTCTGATCTCCTGGATAGAGTACTGAGCCTGGAGTCAGGAAGACTCATCTTCCTGAGGTCAAATCTGGCCTTAGACACTAACTAGCTGTGTGATCCTGGACAAGTCCCTTAATCCACATCTGGAAAATGAGGCAGAGAAGGAAATGGCAAACCACCCCAGGATCTCTGCCAAGAAAACTCCAAATGGGATCACGAAAAGTCAGGCATAACTAAAACAACTGAACAATTAATGTTTACAAAGTGCAGGCACAACAAAGCTGGGCGTTTGGTTTTGCATTATCCCCATGTTACAGATGAGGAAACCAAGGCTAAGAGACATTAAGTGACTTGTCCAGGATCGCACAGATGGTAAGCCTTGGAAACCAACTTTGAAGCAGGTTTTCCAGACTCCAGGCTGGTACTCTGTCCACTGCTATATCTCCTCCCTCCCTCTACGGCTGATGTTGGATTCTTTCCGGCAGTGTCGTGTAGGGGCATCCTTTTTTTGGCTTGAGAACCAGCTTTTAAGTCAATGAAATGTTATAAATGTTTCCAGAATAGTGGAAATACTATATACAACTGGTCTCTTCATGAACAATCAGTGTGCTAGAGGACAGACTAAATTTCAAAGCATTTGAGAAATATTCCTGTTTTCAAGGCAATGACTTTATTTTGGGGTACAGTTTTAATTAAATTTTATCCTAGATACTTTATTTTAAAATTTCAAAAGTATTTATAATAAGTACATCCCCATTTATACAATCAAGAGGTTGACTAGATGATTTCAAAGGTCTTTTCTAGCTGTGCCAACCACCTGTGATTTAAGGTGACTTTGTTTAAGGGTTCAAAAGACTGATGAGTGGGAATTGGGAGACCCAAGGGTGAATCCTGACTCCACCATTAATAGGCAGCATGACTACCCAAAGTTACCTCACCTCTCAGAATCTTAGTTTTCTCTTTTATTAGATATGCCTCCCTTAGCAAAGTCACAGGGGTATTATAAGGGTCAAATTAGATAATCTAGCTTTAAAAAGATAGAAAGATGATCCAGTTATAATGAATTAATAAATAATGGTTCTCAATAAACTTAATAGTCTGTGCCTGTATTGGTATTTTATTCTGTATAGCATTTATATCATGTGCCTTCCTTTCAACAACCCTCTAAGATTGTCACATAAAAATGATCATCCCCATTTTTTACAAATGAGGAAAATGATATTTAAGTGACATGCCTAATAATACACAAAGCTAGTAAGCATCTAAAGCAGTATTTGAATGAAGGTCGCCTGACTCCAAACCCCATACTCTTATCCCAGGGGTGGGGGAACCTGAGGCCTGGAGGCCACATGTGGCCTTCTAGGTCCTCAAGTATGGCCCTTTGATTGAATCCAAACTTCACAGAATTTCTAGTCTATTCTAGCCTTCCCAGAGTTCTATCCACTAGGCAACACTGCTTCCTTTATATAGTAGTTGATGGTTGCCGTCCTCATTAGAGGGAGCAAAAGTAAAACACAGTCTTCAGTCTTCATTTTACCAGGCTCTCCAAACACTCCAATCTAATATTAGTGTTAATATGACATGTTAATGTGCTAACAGTCCTAATGATGAATGTAGTTAGCAGTTACATTTCATAAACCTTCTTTTGAACAGAAGTAAAACTCTATTACCTGCCAATTGCTGATGAACGTCAGAGTTGTAATACAGCACAAAATACGCGGAGGAACATGAAAAAGTGAAAGAAATAACCCAGAGAGAGCTCAGGAAAAGCACGTCACTTTGCCCCTTAACTCACCTGTGATCCGCATTGTTTTTCTGCCTTCCATTCCACAGTCTTCTGCTCACAGCAGAAGGAGGAGGGGAGGAAGGGAGGGGTGGGGGAGGCAGCGAGGGCAGGGGAGGCAAGTTCCTCTTGTCCCTCCTGAAGCTGGGGGTCCGGCTCCATTCCTCCTCTACTTCTCCTTCATGTTTGAAAGTTCGCCTAGGTTTGGGCAGTGGGTTGATGAATGGCTTTGGGGGGGACACCTGTGACCCCTTGTAGACGTTCTCTAGACTCTGGTCCCACGGCCTCCTGCATGATCCTTTTACCTCCTCCACAGTCTCAGATGGGGGCGCCTTTGCTTCTAAGTCAAAGTTAACGAGTCTCTTGCTAAGTTCTGAGCCACACACACCACCATGAAGCCCCTCATCAGCTCTCTCTGGCAAGCAGTGAGGTGAGTAATAAGTACCTGGTAACTGGGGATGCAAGTCTGCAGCTCCCTCCTTCAACACCTGCTCCAGTTTCTTGACTTGCCTTAGCACCGACTGGCTATCTTTCTGAACTTTTGGTTTCCCCAACTTCTTCTCTCTCAGGCCGGCAATGCTAAGATCCAAATCTCCATCCCTCCCAGTTGGATCTTGCCTTCTTCTCTCTGTGCCCTGCCCTCTGACATTTGTGTTCCCTACATCTCTTTCATTTTCCTTGCTTTTGGGTCCCTGGGCTGGCACATTCTTAGCTCCAACCTTCTTTATCGGAACACTGTCTCTACTTACTTTCTCTGTGACACAAGATGCCTTGTATTCCCCCTGGCTTCCCTGCCCGTCTTCCTTCTTGCCTATCAGGGGAGTTGACAAGTCCTTCTTTCCTTCCCATTCAGAAATCTTGTCCTTTATGCTAAGAGAATTGTGTCTAGCGTTGGCCCTCCCTGTGGGGCGGGGGTTCTGAGTGATGCTCCCCTGCCTCTTCATAGTTCGGCTGCCTTCCTTGGAGCTAAGATCCACAGCTGGGTCACTGATGAGCATTTTGGGGCTAAGCATGTTCTGAGGAAAACAGTCAAGCCTTGGCCCCAGCATCAGACCGTTCAGTGGTTCTAGTGGACTTCTTTGAGTGGTTAGATCCTAATCAGTCTCTAGGAAAGGACCAGAGTGGTTGGAGACACCCGGAGAAGTGTAATTGCTGGAGGCCGTGAAGAAGCACCTTCCCTGTTCTTCTACCGCCTTTGGACTTGCAAGCTTGACCCTGCACAGCAAAGACAAACATCAGTAAGGGGAGCCATCCTCATTGTCTCATTCTTGGTTTAAGTCACTCAAAATTGTCTGGGCCTATGAATGTTTGGTATTTGTATCCCTAGAACAATGCCTGGCACAGGGCAGTCACTTTAACAAATGCTTGTTTAACTGAACTGATTTAAATTGGATTGGATGAGATAGGTCAGGTGTCAATCACCAACATTAAGACAAGCAAGTTTTATTTACCATTCTGAGTTTTTCTTATTTGGTATTTTTTTTCTCCCTATAAGGACAGGGCTGTTTTGGGGAAGAGACAAATTGTACTGGTCTGTTTAAACTTCTAATAAAGGGGTTTGGATGCTGCTCTCATCCATGTGGTGGCCCATTTTATGGGTTATTTAAAAATGAAAACAGTACTCCAGGAGTGGAATGCTGACCTGATTCAAATGGAAGGAACTAGGGTTACTGTACCAAGAACCAAATTTTAGTAGGTTGTGCATGACTATACATGTCTAAGGGGCTTCATCTTGCTTGCCTTCTCAATGGAGGGAGAGAATTTGAAATTCAAAATTTTAAATGAATGTTTAAAAAAAATAAACATAAAGAACCAAATTTTAGGCCTGGTCCATAAAATATCTATGTGGATCCAAAATCTTTTGACCTTAATGGTTAAAGTTTTAAGACGTTCACAGAAGTTCTAGGAATTGTTCTGAAAAGAAAATGGTCACAGAAATAGAACATGCAGATTTAAACAATTTTGAAATTACTTTCATAAGAAATAATAAAATATTAGGCTGTAGTATAAGATTCATTTCTGCTCTTTCAGTGCAAAAGGGTCTCCCACTAGTAATGTCTATGAAGATATAATGGGATCCATTGTGTTAGAGGCCCAAAATGTATACAGAGGCTGCTCTCCATATATGTCACTGATGAAGACAGAACTCTAGGTAAGATTTGGAATTGGGTTAGAATCCAGACTCTGCTCTTACTGTATGTTTGTGACCTTGGGTAAGTCACATAACTAACTGCTCTGCAGCTCAGTTTCCTCATAGGGAAAATGTGAGGAACTGGAATATGTAAACTTGGGTGTCACCATCAGCTCTAAATCCTATGATTCAATAAATAACATGTTCATTCACTATTCCCCAGGCTAGTCTTGAGAAAGTAGAGCTTTCTGCTCTGATTAGGGCACTGAGCATCCAAAAAAGTGTGTTGCTGAACTCAGCTCCTGAATATAAATTAAAACGTGGAAATGTGCACACTTTGTCATATTTTGTTCAAGCCAAAGCAGATGGTCTTAATTTAAATAAATGACTGGTCTTCAAAACAGAATCACAGTGTATAAATTAATGAGGCTAATTGTTCTAGCCTCACCAGGTACAGAAGCTGGATTTTAGAGTCTGGCCATATTCACCAACATCAGCAGCAAACAAATATTGAGCACCATCTATGTGTAGGAAACTGAGGTTATAACGAAGTAAACAGTCAGTCCCTTATAGTCAAGGAGTTTACAACTTGGGCAGACCAACCATATATTAAATAAATGGTAAAGAATAACACAAATATGCCAGTGCTAAGTGCTAGATTTTCAGCATACAATATTTATCTGTACATCTTGTATATATTGGTAGTCTATGATTCTGTAAATAACTGTTTCCTGGACTCTTGTTTCTGGAACCCTACATTCCCATGGAGGGATATGGCCAGGGGTACAGCTCTGGTGGTGCAGTTAGGAAGACCTGAGTTCAAATCTGGCTTTAGACATTTATTAACTGTGATGCTAGGTAAGTCACTTAACTCTTTGCCTCAGTTTCTTCATTTGTAAAATGAGCCGGAGAAGAAAATGGCAAAGAAAAATGGCACTCCAGTATCTTTGCCAAGAAAAACCCAAATGGGATCATGAAGAGTTGGACACAGCTAAAAAATGACTGAACAGTCAGCCTCCCACACAATGGAAATATAGCTATTGAGGGGACAAATGCTCAATGAACTTGCAGAATCTTAGAGAGTATCTAAGGGAAAGGATATGATGTATGAGGAAGCAATAGAAGAGGTGGAAGAACAGGATGTGTGCCAAAAAATATCTAGGGGATCACAGTAGTGTGCATGAAGTACCTACTGTGTCAGAATCAATACATGCCCAGAGTCAATTAAGCACCTACTATGGGAAAGGCACTTTGCTAAGCACTTTACAAATATTTCATTTGACCCTTACAACAGCCCTTCCAGGTAGAGGCTATTATTGGTCGCATTTTACAGATGAGGAAACTGAGGCAGACAGAGTTAAATGACTTGCTCCAGGTCAAACTATTATAAATATCTGAGGTCAAATTTGAACCCAGGTCTTCCTGACTCCAGGTCCAGTGCTTTATCTACTACATCATGTAGCTGACCAATGTAGTGAACATGGTAACTTCAAATTAAAACACAATAATGGAAACTATGAATAAGAATACAATATGACGACACCTATTTTTCTCCCCACTCCCCAACTCCCTTTGTGGAAATCCTACTCATTTTTTATCAGGCCCAGCTCTAACTGCCATCTCCACTTAGAATTTTCCAGCTGGAAATATAACCCTCCTCAGATGCCTCATGGTACTTTGTTAGTACTTCTATTATGTACTTTCTATATTTTATTATATACCATTATCCACTATAGTGGAGATTTAATTTAATAAAATGGTAAGATCCTTTAGGATGAAAAACTATGTCTTATTCATCTTTATATCTTCCAGTGCTGACTGTAGTGGGTGAAAGACAAAACGTACCTTGCTCATGACAGACACATACCAATTTGCAGATTTGAAATACTGATCAGATCAGGTTTGATTAAATTAAGGACATGGAGAACAAGAAGATGATTCACAAGATGTTTAAAAAGGTTTAAAATGCTCAGAGTCAATTAGGCAAACCAAATGTTTACACCAAAAATGTTTAAAAAGGTAGAAAATCAGACTTACGAAGTTAAAGGAAGTGGGATTATTCTGTCTGGAATTGAGAAGGTAAATAGGACATGGGAAGAGGTCAGGATTCTGGTCATTTTAAACTCTCAAAAGGAAAAAAAAGTTCTCACTTGTTAACAAGTTTGTTGTTCGACTTTTCTGTCTGGCTGTTGCTCCTGGTCTCAGCTATCCTGCTAGCTGTCATCCTGTTAGCTCTAGACACAACTACAAGTCACCGAGGGTGGGCACAAAGAGATATAGACTCAGGGAGAAACAGGGACTGGAATCTTTTTCAATCTCTACTGGAAGGGCCATCCAAGGACATCATGTCCACTGACAAGGAACGGAAGATGGAGTTTTGAATATGCGAGTACAGACAATGAGGGCCAGGGCCAGGATTTGAACTCAAGTCCTCTGACTTCAAATCCCCTTCCCAAAATGAGTGACTGACCTGTATTTTATGACCAAAGTCATCAAAAGACCAGTTTAAAAACAAAACAAAAAAACTCAAAACAAACAAACCTTAGGGCTCCAAGAGTAAATATCACTCTAGTTTGTCTCTGCCAGATTTTCTAAAAAATCATTTTACTGAGTTGAAAGCCCCTAATTAGAACAGCAGCAGCCCATTTAATAAACAAACCATTATGTTGAAAGCAAATTTATCACCACAGGGATAATCTCCTATTTTGCTGACATTGGCTGGCATCAACTTGACATACTTCCTTATCTTCTGTAGTTAAAAACAACAACAAAATCCCCCAAACCCAAAACCTCCAGGCGACACAATCAGCCTCCCAGAATTTCAATACACAGGAGACAAACAGCATCATATGTCTATACCAGAGAAACTTTAGGAGATGATGCTCCTGAGTTCTGGAATTGTCTGAGTTTTACTTAGACATGAAATAACAGTACTATGGTACCCATGCTGATCCCTAAAGAGCAGTTAACTGTTCGTTGGCAGACAGCAATTTCATTATATTCAGGTCTCAACCCAAATGGATCGGAGAGAAAATCTGATTAAATTTCATGATGTATGATTCAATAGTCGATTCCCTATAGGTTACTATGGTCTTCTGGAGAGGACACAAGAGTGTTTTTTGACAAAAGGCTTTGTATGGAACATAACTCAGGAGTCCAGAGGGGAGTCGAACAAAATCACTACACTTGGCATCCTTTGCCTCCAGCTCTCCCTCTCTACCACCCAACATCTGTTTTGTTAGTTCCTCCCTACCACCATCATTCAAGCAAGGTTAACCTTTCATGCCTCACGCTTTCTGATTTCTTCCTCAGTGGATCCCCTAGGAGGGTAGTATCAAAGTATCATTAGTCCCTGAACTTCTTTCCCACCCCTGGTCTTCTTAGGAAGGAGGGATGCTGAAAGAAAAGGGGACATCAAACAAAGGATTGTGGTCACTTCTCTTTTGTCTTTCCTAGCTCACCCTACCCACCTTTTTTTAAAATTTGCTATGTAGGCCAATACTAATTGACCTTCACCTCTGACAGATTCTGAGGTCAGCCTTGCAGGGAGACAGAACATGTGCCTACCTAATCAGTGTGATTTTGGAGAAGCTGAAAGACTTACCCATCTTTCCAATCTTTCTCTTACTGGCCTCCTAATTATGTGTGGAATCCCTGCCATTACAGTCACTCCTTTGGGGGAAGGCATTGAGTCTAGAATGAGAGTTCTCTACCATGTCTGTATGAATGGTCTCTTTTGGCAGTCTATGGACTCCTTCTGAAAATACTGCTTGTAAGTGCATGTAATATAATACATAGGATTATAAAGAAAACCAATTATATCATCATAATAGCTAACACTTATTAGATGCCAGGCCCTGTGCTAAGCACATATAAGCATTATCTCATTTGATGGTTACAACGCCCCTGGGAGGTAAGGGCTATTATTATTCCCCATTTTACTGATGAAGAAACTGAGGCAAACAGATATTAAATAAGTCCCACAAGGTCAGCCAGGAAGTGTCTGAGGCCAAATTTGAATTCAAGTCTTCCTGACTCCAGGCCTAGAGTTCTATGCTCTGTGTCACCTGCTGCTGTATCTCTAAATACATTTTTAAAATAAATAAATATAAATAAAACAGGCATACATAAAAATACATATATGTGCATATTTGTATGTATATATAGTTGTGTATGAATATATGTGTATATCATATATGATATGTGTTATATATGATACCAAGAGCCCAGATCCCAGGTTGGGAACCCCTGTTCCAGAGATTCCTGTTACAACGCAAATATACTACTCGGGCAAAATAATATATCAACCCCCTATTAGATCCTTGGCCCAATTCCCTCCTTCCAAGTATTTGCCCAGAAAATGAACCAGATGGTAAGGGTTCTGGGAGCAGCAGACTGCTCATGCTTACTCTGGCACAGTCTCTCACTGACCCAAAATCACAGCTGTACTTCCAAATGGGGGTTCTTGGACTCAGAGAAGACAAACATGCTGCCCTATTGGAGTCAGGTCTTGACCAGGTGACTGGGCTCATTTAAGTCCCAGACAGGACTCCCCCTTCACTATCCCAGCCTCACTGGGCTGCCTAGAAAGTCTGGAGCAGACTGTTAAGAGGTAGCAGTATTTCATAGGAAGTTTCTGTTGGCACAATTTGTCCTTCTGGAAGACATTCTGGCTCTTACTCTGACCTCTCCTCAAGCCCTGTCACATCCTTCTTGTTTCTTGTTTAAGGCCTAGCTCACTGACTATGCTTCTCTCTGGCTGTTCCTTCTATCACCTGGTTTTGATTCTCACTCATAACCTCCCCTACACTCTCAGCTTCCTGCTCTAGTAAGGATTCTTTACCCCATTTCCAACCCCCAACCCTCCACCTACGAACTGAGACCTAGCCCAAGGTCTGTGGTAGCCCAAGATCTCCTAGAATCCACCTTCAGTTCTTAGAAAATCTCTCTACGCTTACTGCCGGCACGGCTCCCCTCTTTCACCTCATTTCTCACCTCCCTGCAATCTAGCTTCTGATTTTATCACTCAACTTAAGTGTTTTTTTCTAAAGTTCCATCCCCTCTTAATTGCTAAATCCCATGGCCTTTCCTCAACCTTCATCCTTCCTGACCTTTGCGCAGCATGGGCCATCGTTTCGGATCACCTTTTCCTCTTGCAGACTCTCTAGAACACTCTCTCTCCTGATTTTCTACCTGTCCCTCTGACCACTCCTCATCTCCTTTGCAGGATTATAACCCATATTTGATCCCTACTCTGGGTGTCTCCCAAGGCTGTCCTGGGCCCTCCTCTTTACTTCCTCTCTTGGTGAATTCAGCTCTCAGTCTTGTCTCTGTCCTACACCTCTCCTGAATCTTCTTAGTCACCATTACCAGCCATCTACTGGACATTCTGAATCACACAGGCAGGTCAAACACAACATTTTGAAAACAGACTTGCTACCGTCTCTCTCTTCTAAACTCCTCTTTGGTAGATGGTCCCCCTATCTTCCAGTCCCCCAATTTCCTAAACTTGAAGTCATCTTCAACTCCTCATTCTCCCTCATCCCACAAATCCAATCGGGTGCCAAGGCTTGTATGACCTCCATTTGAAACAACCCTCACATCGGTCACATTCCCTCCACTCACACCACCTCCCCCTCCCCCAGGCCCAACTCCTACTCTAATTCTTTTCCCTTAAGTGTCTCTCCTCTTCAATTCATTCTATATACAGCTATCAAAGTGATATTCCTAAAGGATAAACCTGACCATATTACTTCACTGCTCAATAAATTCTGATAGTCCTACTTCCTCTGGGATCAAATACAACCTCGTTTGGTATTTAAAGCCCTTTATGACCTAGGTTCAACCCATATTTATGATCTTTATATATCTATAAGTATCTATTTCTAACTATGATCCAGTCAAGTGGCTTTCTTGCTGTTTGTCACACATGACACCCTCTCTCGCACTTCCACTCCTTTACCCCACATCCCTGGAATGCCCTCACTCCTCCTCTCATAAGACTTAGTTTTCTTGGATGCTCAGCTTGAATATCACCTCTTTGTGAGGCCTTTCCTGATCTTCACAACTGCTAGTACCCTTTCCCTAAAATTACCTTGTAATAAATTTTGTATAAACTTTTATAGGAGCTAATAATTATAGGTTCTTTAAGGTTCACTAAGAACATGTGTGTGTGTGTGTGTGTGTGTGTGTGTGTGTATTCTGATTTTATCACTCAACTTAAGTGACTTTTTCCAAAGTTCAGTCACATACATACATACATACATACATATATATATATATATATATATATATATATATATATATATATATATATATATATATTCCATTACACACACATCTCCTTTTACCTTCACAACAATTCTGTGAGATTTAAGTGCTATTATTGCGGGCAAGGACTGTTCATTTTGGAATCCCTAGCATCTAGACACTTAATAAGTGCTGACTGGCTGATGAGCTCACCAAAACAACTCCAGAACTGGACCAATGGTCATACACCATTTATTCATTCCTTCAACAATAATTCATCCATCCATCCATCTACCAATCAACATTTATTTAAGTGCCTACTATGTGCCAGGCACTGTGTTAGGTGAGATATTGACCAATGGTTTCATACAAGGCACTCTGCCATTTTTCTTTATACTCATCACCAGTGCCTTCTGCCTGGCCTGGCCACTCCGGGAGAAGATCCCTGGCTTTACTCTAGTCAAGCCTGGGCAGTCTGGGCTAATTTAATGCTGTGGGATAGAAGATCTCAGAACCACTATTTAGGGACTCTAGAGGACAGTGCACTAGTCGCAAGCTCTCCTGATGATGGGTAAAAACCAGAACTTGCAGACATCCTCCTAGTGACCAAAAGCACTTGCTGTGTCCCCAAGAAATATTACTCTGAGTTCTGGACAAATGTGATGGGGTTTTGGAAATATTGCCAAGCTTCCTGGTCCCAATCCAACTATAAATGGAATAGTGACCCAAAGATTTCCCCATGCAATAACTGAAGGTGGGGAAAGCTGGTCATAAGAAGCACTGTTTTCCTTTCCACAAAAAGGTGGGGATCCAGGGGAATGACGGCAGAAGTTGAGTGCAGTGTGCTCTGTCAGAAGTCTCTGAGTCCATTGGTTTTACTGAAAAGCTTTGGTTACAAGGAAGACTTCAGCTGTGATGCTGCTGGTGGTGTGTGTATATGTGGGAGTATAGGAAAGGTGTAAAAAGTTAACAAAAAATTTTGTAAAGGCTCAAGAATAAAAGAAAAATAGGGATGTGAAAATTTTCAAAATGTTATATAACCTGCTGCCCAGCATCTCTGACACTTACTAGCTGCTTGTCTGTGGTGGATCACACTCTCAGTGCCTTCAGACATCCTTTGCTCAGCCACTGGAAGCACTTTGTCCAGGTTAGTTATCAACGATCTGCCACAGGAGGAAACTGCCAGTCCATTATCAGCATAATAGGATGATGATAGTGTTGCTGAAGATAATTACAGCTTACATTTGTGCCATGATAGGTTCCCAAAGTGATTTATTCTCTACATGATCGGCAATCCAGGGACACTGGCCTCTCCCTACTTGCTGTTTCCTGTGCTATGGTTCTACGGAAAACAGTATCATCTCCATTTTACAGATGAAGAAACTGAGGACAGTGAGGAAGTTTAAGTAACCACTTATAATTGCAGTTATTTGGAAGAGAAAAGATAATGATGTCAATTAAGACTTAGAGTCAAGCAGATCTTGGGTTCAAATTCAGCTCTTTCTATCTAGACACCTGGCCAGAAGTAAATCATTTGGCTTCTTTCCAAGTTTAGTTTCCTCATCCTCCGAATAAGGTTAATAAAGCTCCATACAAGCGAGCTCCCAGGGCTGGTATATGGATAAAAGGTAGTAAGTGCTATGGAGATGTTAGCTAATCATTCTCAGAGACAGAATTTCAATACAGGTCTTCTGATTCCTATTCTGGCAGTTGCATGATGTGGAGTCAGAAAGACCTGAGTTCAAATCCTGCAGATACTTATATACTGTTGTGACCCTGGGTAGGTAATTTTCCTCTTCCATCCTGTTTCTTCATTTGTAAAATGGGGATGATAACACTACCTTTCTCATAGGGTTGTTGCATGTAATGCACTGATAAACCTTACAATTTTAGATAAATGTTAACTATTTCTATTATCAGAACCTCTAAGTCAATACGGGTAGGAGTGGCCTGATCTAGTTTTCTTGAGTAAGTAGAGAACACTGGCTCAAGGAGAATTTCCAACTTTAAATATGAGCCTTCCCTGCCAAGCAGCCAGATTCAGAGGGGGCCTCTGGTGGCCTCATCACATAAATCAGTGTTTCTTAATCTTCTTGTGTATGTCATGGACCCCTTTGGCAATCTGGTGAAGCGTATGGACCTCTTCTCAGAACAATGTTTTTAAATGCATAAAATAATAAAAGAATTACAAATAAAAAACACAGTTCTCTATATAAGTGTACATATGTATATAAAAATATATATATCTGTACTTGTATATAGATTGTATACATGTGATATGTGTATGTATATATGTACTTGTGTACATGTTTCCTCATCTGTAAAATGAGCCAAAAAAAGAAATGGCAAACCACTCCAGTATCTCTGCCAAGAAAACCCTGAATGAGGTAAAGAAAAGTCGAATACAATTTAACAATAAAACCCCCTTCCCCATGAGCTTTTGTTTATGTGGGCTATATCTATATCTGCATACAGGGACATATGTGTATATACATATATACACACATATATACATACATATATATCTGTTCTACTATTACAACCTCCTAAATGGTTTCCCATTAATAACAAATAACATTTACCATATTAGAAATTAAAACATCTAAGTATTGTTACGAAAATAGCTTTGACCTCACAAACAACCTGAAGGGTGGGTTCTCAGGGACCACCAAGAATCTTTACACCACACGATCTGGACTCGTTCTCTTGACTCTAAGAACAGCACTCTCTCCACTGAGCCACCTGTCTGTCATGACTAAATCACCTCAATTGTTCTTACATCATACTTAACTGCACTGCACTACACATAAACGAATATGTGTGTCCATACAGTGTCTCTTGGGCAGCTAGGTGACTAAGTAGATAGAATGCTGGGCCTGGAGTCACAAAGACTCCTCTTCCTAAGTTCAGATCTGGCCTTAGACACTTCCTAGCCATGTGACCCTGGGTCAGTCACTTACCTCTGTTTGCCTTATTTGTAAAATGAGCCAGAGAAGGAAATGGCAAACCACTCCAGGATCTTTGCCAAGAAAACCTCAAATGGGATCATGAGGTCAGGCATGACTGAAATGATGCCATCACCACCACAATGTGCCTCTTGAACGCTCCTTGAGGGTAGGGACTGTTTGAGTTTTTTCCTTTGCATTCTGAGTAGCTAAGATGGTGCCTGGCACACAGAGAAGGTGTTTAATAAATGTCTGTTGATTTGAATTAAATCCTTCTAATTCCTCCAAAAGTAAAACCTCTCCTTGTGCATATCACATTGCCTACTGTTTTTTAACTCTCTAATATACTTATCATATATATTGAATATTACATCTGTCTGGTAACCTCCATGAAGGCAGGCATCTTATCTTTCTAAATTGTTTCTTTTCCTCCCTGCTCCATCCCCCCCCACCCCACCCCCATAACACACTCACAAACCCACACCAGACATAGACTAAATACACCTGCTCTCAGTTCAGGGAGAGAATACCTGGAAGATTACATTTCAGACTTGGCCCAGGACTGAGTAAAATACCATAATGCTATTTAGGCTGCAGAGTGCCCTTGTGGTATGCCAATGATTCATAAGTACCATTTTATGGATCCTACTGGATCAGTCAACAATCATCTATCCTGATGACATCTTGATCTATTCTCAAGACTCAGTCCAGTGAAAAGCATGAAAGTCCAAATTACTCTGGCCAGCCTCCAGTGGTACAATGAATATGCCAAGACAGAGAATTGCAGACTCACTGAAATCAAACTCCGGAGATATATAATTTCCCCATAAGGTGTCCAGATGGAATTCTGCAAGACTGATGCCATCCTCAATGGGTAAGGCCCTGAACTCAGCGCTTAGGAATTCCTGTGGTTCCTGAGATTTGCGAGCCACTACCAGTTCAACATGCCTCATTTCTCCATCCTGACTGTTATTGACCAATCTGCTCCAGAGGTACCCTGCCTTCTTCCAAGGGTGCTTGGAGACCAATGGGACTCTGCAGCTCTGAAGCAATGGTGTCAGGTCCAAGTTAGATACTTGACAACCTTACCTAGAGCAGGTAGGGGCTCTTAAAGGATTTTGGGACATGAACTTCTTTGTTTGGTAAACTATGGAGCCCTTACTGAAGTACTGTTTTTAAATGCATAAATGTATACATATGTGTCTATACACATATATACATATGTATATATATATATATATATATATATATATATATATATATACATATACACATGATTACAAAGGGAACCAGTTATATTGAAATAAAGTGATCAGTAAAAAAAAAAAATTCACAGACCCCTGGTGAAGAATCTTTGCCCAAGAGAAAGGTAGCCAATCTGTTATTATCATAACATTTTTGTGTATCCCTGGTTGATTCCACAACTTCTTCAGAGCTAGATTCATTACATGATGTTCTTTGCTTACTTTGACTTAACACTCTCAATATCTCTCTAGCTCTCAATTCAGGGCTTCCTGGGCATCAGGGGGCACCAAAACCAAATGATGCCAAAATTAGGCTTTTCTGACTTGACAGTTTTGAGGAGACTTCACTCATTCTGTCCGGCATGGTACAGTTTGAGAGGGTAACAAAAATGTAATAAAAATATGACTTCACTGTAAGATCTTGAAGCAATGGATAGAGTACTGGCCCTAGAGTCAGGAATCAAGAGAGGGAGAGGGCAAAAATTTATTCAGCTTCTACCGCATGCCAGGTACTGTGATAATTCAGTAGTTATCAGGTGTCTGACTCTTCATGACTCCATCTAGAATTTCCTTGTCAAAGATACTAAGTGGACAGAGTGCCAGGTCTGGAGTCAGGAGAATTTATCTTTATGAGTTCAAATCTGGCTTCAGACACTTAATAGCTTTATAACCTTGGGCAAGTTATGTAACCCTGTTTGCCTCAGTTTCCGCATCTGTAAAATGAGCTGGAGAAGAACATGACAAACGACTTCAGTATCCTTGCCAAGAAAACCCCAAGTGGAGTTACAAGGAGTCTGACATGACTGAAACCCCTGAACAAAAACAAGTCTGGGGTAAAATTTGAACTCAGATCATTCCTGTCTCCAGACCCAATTCCCAGCACCACCGCGTGGCTACAAACACACATACAATGCTGTGAATATAAAAACTGGCATAATTCTTATTCCCAATTAGTTTGCATTCTAAAAGGGGCAGACATGTACTTATATAATTAGAAGTAGCAAGTAGGAAACAGTTAAGAAATTCTATTAGAGTGTGACTACAGTACAGTAATACCATATTATCAAAGAAGGTGTGTTCTAAGATCAGACAATCTTTTAAGGTGGTCTTCTGCTTGGTGATTTGGAGGTTGAGGTGGCCTCTCTCACCAGTCCAAGTGACCAAGCCATATAAAAGAAATGTAAAAGCTCTGTGGTTTGGTGAATAAAGATAACTCTTAATGAACATAAACAATAGGGAGAAAAAATAAAAAAAGAGAAAGATTCAGAGGAAGGGAGGGGACCCGAAGGAAAAAAAAGGGAGGAATTATTGAGTAAGACTCAGTGAAGAATAGTTGTCTCAATTTAGGGGGAAGGAGGGGCAAAGGGAAACCCATTTCTTTTCTGTCTAATGCATCATGGCTAATCACTTTGCTTACACAGCTCATTCATAATTGCACAATCTATGGCATATCTGTGGTGAAGCCAACTATGGCCCTTTAAGAAGCCAGCCCAGAGGGCCTCTCATATTCACTGAGGCATTATTCGAGGGCCCTGAAAGACCTTTCAGGGAGAGGAAGGAACTCACTGTCCCTCTCATAATGCTCCGCACAACCAATAGCTTTTGGAATGCCTCCATTTGGCCGGCTTGCAAGACACTGCTCTTCTATCCTGTACTTGGCAATGGGCCCAGAGAAACTTCAAGGATACTAGCCATCCCAGGTCTCCCCCCAACCACCACTCCCTTGTACATCTGTGCTCAGGACTGAAGGCAGAAACCTGTGATGATTCAGTCCTGCTCACTTTCAGCTTACTCCTTTTTATCCCCCAGCCCTTCTAAATTGGCAACCCGCTCTAAGGGGAAATGGGAATACAGTCAGCAGAGCATCCAGGACCAGTCCTGTGGGTCACCAATTATGCACATGACCCACTTTTCCAAGGCAACTGTGTTTTCTGGCTTTGCTCATTCACCTCCATTTAGCAGGGAAGTAAGGAATGGGTAAAGCCTATTAAATCAGCTGGTTTATCTCCTAGGCATCTAACAAAGGCAAAACTGGAGTGGACTAGCAGGGGTGAAAGTGGGGAGGTAGAAGGAGGTTACAGATATGAATGATGTGGCACATGTGACAACTGACATGATCTACTGGGTTCTACATAATGGAGGCATTCATATAAGGCTATGGGGATGCGAAGAAGGGAAGGGAGATGAGATCTGGATCTGATTTCGCTGGTGTAGGGAACTAACTCCCCATGTAGAAACTCCATCCACCAATGCAGATCAACAGCTCATCTGTTTTTTATTATCACAGAGAGTTGCCTGGGCCACAGAGAAGTGAAATGACTTGTTCATTGTCAGTCAGTTTTGTGTATACTAGAAACCGGACTTGAACCTAAGGCCTACTGACTCTAATGTCACTATGCCCCTCACACTGCCTCTCACATACTACTTAGAAGATTTACAAACCTGTTTGACATACATTATTTTATTTCATTTGACTCTCACAACTGAGAGGTTGCTACTGGGGTATTATTAACTATCAATGTTGTTATTACTTTATATTTTCCAGACGAGGGCATATAAAGTTTAAACAACTTGGCTATGGTTACACGTCCAGAAAGTGTCAGAGGTGTACAGGATGCTGATTTCCAGGTCCAGAGTGCATCTTTCCATTACAGTCTAAATAGGCAGAGGTCATCAAATGACAGAACTAGAAGAGACCTGAGCAACTATCTACTTCAACTCTCTCATTTCAAAATGGAATCCCCCAAAAGTAAAGTGACTTGCTGAAAACCACAGAGCTGGAAAACTGCCATCACTCTCATCAGCCTCACACTAACACACTCTAATGCCATCAAACTTGAGTACCACATCAGTAGCACTACCTTATTCTTTGCATACTATTTTTCTTGAAGATGGCAGCTGGGATATAGGAACAGCTTTTCCATGTTTCATAACTTGTTTTTCTTCAAGATCTTCTGGAGACTGTCCAACTACATGATGTCATTAAATAACAGCGAGTCCAGGCCTTGGGATGTAGATCCTATTGCAGTCGCATGTGCAAGGATTCACTGATTCACATAACAGAAATTTATGGAGAATCTACTATGTATAAGGAGCTGTGGCCATGCTCCTTTCCTGTTATGTGCATTGTTGGTCAGCAAAGAAAGCACTTTTATAGCACACTAAGTCTTGGAAATCCTTGATCCATTTAACACCAAAGATTCTCTTTAGTGTAGGGGCAGAAGGCACAGTGAATAGAGGGCAGGGCCTGAAGCCAGGAAGACCTCAGATCAGATTTGGCTACAGACAGTGACTGGCTATGTGTCCCTGCATAAGTTACTTAACTCAATTTTCCTCAGTTTCCTCATCTGTAAAATGAGCTGGAGAAGGAAATGGCAAATGTCTTCAGTATTTTTGCCAAGAAAATCTCAAATGGGGTCCTAAAAAGTCAAAGATGACTGAAAAAACTGAATGACAAACGACACCCTTTAGTACATCTGTTCCCCTGTGTTGCAGTTTCTCTAACAAACAGTTTTAAGGTGTTGTTATCATGTTTAGGATTCCTGATCCTTACACATTTGTGTGTAAATATTGTGAGGTGATTCTTTCACTGATTCCTTCTTACAAAAACTCCATTTGCATTCTGTGTCTAAAAAAAAAAAAGATGCATGCCAAGAATGCTTCCCAGGCAGTGAGGTTTGTGGAATGACTAGCCGAATGAGTGAAGCAACAGGCAATGTTATGGTGTTCTGAGCTGAACCTGCCTCAGACCAGGCCCCTGGTAGTGTAGGCTCAATGTTGCAGTAAAATGAGATACTTGTAGGGAATCGAACAGTTAACAAAAGGAAAGTAACTTAGTCATGGCAAGAGAAGAATATTCAATCAAGATGGACTTTTGAGACACCTTATGATGGTTTGTCTGAGGAAAGCTCCCTTGCATAAGATGCCTATTATAATCCATCAAGCATCAGAGAGCACCTGGAACCTCATTTGGCTATTTAGTACTCAGACCTAGATAGCCAGGAAACGATGTCAACCATCTGAGCCTTTATTCCCCTGAACCAATCAAATATCAAGGATGGTTTTGACACCTTTTAAGAAAAGCTAGCCTAACTTGCATGGGTCCAGGGAGGAGACTGTTCCTATTATAGATGGTCATAGTAATCTAAAAAGTTTATTGCCAGGCTGCATTTTAACTATTGATCATGTTATTACATAAGAAGGACTTCTTTCAAGAGGTTAGTCGATTACTGTATCATAAGAAACAATGAAGACATAAGAGAAACATGGGAAGACTTATATGAATTGATGCAGAGTGAAGAGAGAACTAGGAAAACAACATACACAGGACTACCACAATATAAACAGCAAGGACAATAACAACATAAAAAGGAAACTGAATGGTATATAATTAGAATGACTAAGCTTGGCCCTTCTTTGCAGAGGAAAGGATGATGGGTAACAATCAATACCAATACTGTCCGACTTGGTTAACGTGATGATTATTTTTGTAGATCTTTTTCCTTTCCTTTTTTATACTTTGTTATAGGAGATGGCTCTCTGGGTAGAGGAGAGGAGAATGATACACTTGGAAATGATGGTGATGTAAAAACAAACTATATTTTTTTTTAATGGAGAGCTTCCCTGTCTTAAGCATATTTACAAATGTGGGTATCCTCCATTGGCATTTGTACACATCAAGAGATTTAGAGGTCTCTAGGACACTGGATAGACCCCAGTAGAGTATTACTTATAGAAGGATATAGACAATAGTTCTATAGGATGAGGTGTAGAACAGTTACAATCTGCACTGGGAAAGGCACACCTCCCCCATTAATGAGATCACACATGCCTTGATGTATTGAGTATTCATGAAAAATCCCCTGAGAGTGATTTTTAAATATTTGGTTATGATTTTAGTGTTTCTGAGGATGCTAACTGAGGAATCCTTCTGAAACAATAATAGCAGCAGAAGGAGAGATGCTTCTGTCTTGAGAATGATGGAAAGAATGTTTCATACTTTCTTCATTTTAATTCTCCATCCTTATACCCATGGAGTTTTTTTCAAGTTTCTTCTTTGCCTATTCTAATTCCTTCAATTTCTTTTTTCTTCTCATATTGCCACAGCTAACATTTCTAGCACCATATTGAATAACAGTGGTGATAATGGACATCCTTGTTTCACCCCTGATCTTAATGGAAATGCATCTAGCTTATCCCCATTGCATATAATGCTTGTTGATGGTTTTAGGTAGATACTGTTTATTATTTTAAGGAATGTTCCCATTTATTCCTATGCTTTCCAGTGTTTTCAATAGGAATGGGTGTTTTGTTTTTGTCAAAAGCTTTTTCTGCATCTGTTGAGATAATCATGTGATTTCTGTTGGTTTTGTTGTTGATATGATCAATAATACTAATAGTTTTCCTAATATTGAACCAGCCCTGCATTCCTGGTATAAATTCTACCAGATCATAATGTATTATTCTTGTGATAAGTTACTGTAATCGTTTTGCTAATATCTTATTTAATATTTTTGCATCTGTATTTATTACAGAAATTGGTCTATAATTTTCTTTCTCTATTTTGGCTCTTCCTCGTTTAGGTATCAGAACCATATTTGTATCATGAAAAGAATTTGGTAGGAGTTTTTTTTTAAATACCCATAGAACAGTTCTTACATGTAGGAGTTTATTTGGTCACTCTGGTAGCATAAGGAAATACATATTTCATTTCACCATTTTGTGCTTTGTTTAATTTTTCTTACAGAATAACTTGCAATATAGAAATGCTTCCTTAGGGTAGAAGTCACTTGTGCCGTTTTTCAGAAGAGGAAAAATGGACAATGTAGTTTAGTGATTAGATTATATACAAATACTAAGCTTTGGTGAGTAGATAAAGACTCCTTAGACTTAACTATATAACTTTGTAGCCCTGTGAGACTCACTACATTGCCCAAGTTCTATAAGAGATTTTTGCCACAAAGTATCAGGTCATAGATGGTCACAGTCTGGGCTGGGTGTTCTGGGATACCCTATGGGAGCATTTCCATTGGTCCCTCCCCTGAAGAGAATGAATGCTTCTCCAAAATGTGTGCTGCACACCCAGTCCATGCATTATGCATACCTATGCATCAGATGAACTTGGACAGTTATGATTTACTTACATGCAGCTATACTGAAGATGAATATTTTGAATTCACATTAAATCTACACATTTTCAATACAGAAATTCTTTACCTTATTTTTTTCTTGTGTATCACAAGGTCATGAGGAACCACATTTGAACATCTTTCTAATGACAACACGTTAGAAATGCTCTTAATCTTCTTGGTCCTGAATCTTTGGAGCCACAGGGTAGTAAGTTTATAACATCTTTAGGAGTAAATTGATATGAGGTAGGAGGCTTGATTAGAAGAATAAAATTTATCTGCCAACTTCTAATTTAAAATGAAGCCCACACAAGCAAACTCAGAAGCAAGGATGGCGAATCACTTTTCCCTCTCTTGTGAAAATGAGTTTCTCCTTGAAAACAAATATGTTTTGGTCTTGTATTTGAACATTACTCATCTTGTAGTGTACAGGAACTATTATGATCTTATGTTACTGCTTAACTTATTTTTAGCAAAAAATTTTTAGTAAATCAGAAAAGCATTGAATTTCAGAATTAAAAGGTACCTCAGAGGTCATATAATGCAATCCACTACATGGGAAAGGAATTTCTATACTCATGGGCTTGGACGCCCTAATGCACTGAAAACACCAGTCAGTTTGTACATTACATATGAACCCTCCAAGTGGTCATCCAACTTCTTTGAGATCTCCAATGAGGAGAAAACCACCACCTCAATAAGGAGGAGCTATGTGCACTTTGGATGAGTATATCATATATGCCTTTGGAGAATGATGACTCTGAAGCAATATATAATTCTAAAGGTATAGAAAGGCTAAGAGCTGCATGGAAAGACTGAATTTGTCCCTATATCAACTAAATCATAACTCTAAAAGTACTAAGTATCTTAAACATTTTAGTCATTAAAAAAATAATACTAAAGCTTTTCCATTTTTTTAATAAAGGAAAAAATAAGACATGGAGAATGGTGTTGGGGGGAGAGAGGCACTTTCCCCTCCCCGCAAAAACCACTGTCCTCTCAATTTTCCCCAACCTTTCCTCTGTCTTTCTCATCAGTGCCAGGTTTACTAAGCTACTGTCTAACTGCTTTTTGATCATTTCTCTCTTGCCTGAATATCATATTAAATAGTCTAGCTCCCTGACTGTTCTTTATGTGCACATAGCTTGTCTTCAAGTTCTCTGTAAGCAGACAAGGAATAGGTCTTATTCATCTTTTGTATCCTTGCACCAAGCACAGTTCAAAGCTTATGAGCACTCAGTGAATGCTTAACTGATTCTGGCAGTTGAGTGTATGGGTACATGAATGTGAAGTTTTGTGTCTATGTGACTGTAATTCTATGTATGTGTAGGTGTTTTCAGCTTGCTGTGTTCGTATCTATATGTGCTTTTAAGGAAAAACCAATGTATGGAGATAAAAATACTCTCAGTAAATAAATTAGAGTGCTTATTCACATTAAAAAACTGATTATTTGCTTTAGCAAAGACTTCCCATCAGTATTCCTTTATAATTATAAGGCTTAGGTCTCTTAAAAGACTGATTAACACAAACCCCCACAATTTTAAATGTTTGAGAAACATATCTATTCTTAAACTGAAATAATACCATCTGAATATGAGGATCCTTCTGAGAATGTGTGTTAAATCCTGTTACCAAATAAACATCACTATCATGAAAATCTCAAATACATTTCTAAACCCAGGTCAGTGACCCATGTGCTTGGAGCAATAGTAAATGCAACATTCCAGTCAATAAAAAAACTTTTTGGATAGTCTTTTGGAATTAATGATAATTGGATTTTTCCTACTTTAATGAAACTTTAGAATTCTAAAATCTTAAGAGTAGAACAGGGTCTTAGAGACCATATTAATCTGACATTTTCATTTTATCAGTTAGGAAAGCGGGGAAACCTAATGGTGTTAAAGCCACTTTCTTAGCATGGAAAAGAGCCCAGGTCTATTGACTCCAAGTCCAGTGTTTGAATTCTTCAGGGTTGCTGTATTTAGGATGGTACTATATATATTTTTGATAGCAGATCTATATTTCTATGCTTGTCCCCAGAGAGATGCCAACACCAATGCCTCCAACGAGCCCAGCTTTTTGATTGTGTTTATGAAAACACTGTTGTTTCCCATTCCCTTAGAGCACATACACTCCACATCCTGCTTCTCCCCTCCTCTCTCCCCTCCCCAATTCCTGCTTTGAAGCCAAAATTTAAACTTAGCCTTACTGTTCATAAGTGTCTGTGTCTGGCTCTGTGGTGTCCCTTGGAAGACCCCTGTGTTACCTAGCAGCTCCATACACAGTCACATGGTATGCCTGAGCCCAGCTGGGCTGATGACCTGTACTGCTTACCCCACTGTCTCTCAGCAAGCTGGATGGTAAGCAATACTTTACTCCCATTATCTCCATTTCCATAGTGACCATCTAGGGGTGCCAATTTCTAGATCCCAGTCTGTATTAATCACAGGTCTGAGCAGATGTTTCCATAGAAGCGAACAGAGATAGTGTATTGATGGATGACTGAGGCAAATATTCACTTAATTTATTCATTTGCTCTGCCAGCATTTATTGAGTACGTATTATGCAAAGAACTGTGCTGGCATACGCAAATGTGTGAGATACAGTTCCTTCTCTGAAGAAGCTCATAATCTTATAGCACAGATAAGCCACACACAAATAATGAGGGTGCACATTTTAAGTGCCGTGTAAGTGGTATGAAACTGAGGCCATATGGGGTCAGAGTTCAGTTCCTGCTGTAGTGGTAAGTGGTGGCCTTATGGAAGAGCTAGCATTTGAGGTGGGTCTTGAAGAAAGAGCAGGATTTTGCTGGGTAGAAATCGGGGGTAAACAGAGGGAATATAAAAGATAATCTTTCCTAAGACTGCCTTAGAAAACAGTATCTTTAGGAGTTTTCTTTCTTGAAAGAATTTAAAACCCTCCCCAGTTCCAGAACCACAGAAACAACCTGCTGATTGAATTCTCTAGATTTACTTTCTTACCTCCAGATTTTCTTCTAAAGAAATATATCATTAAACTTTATAGCCTACAGTGGCAGGAAAATAGACTCTGAAGACTACATTTTAGATTATCTGTATTTATCTTATTCCTATCCCCATTAAATTACCTTTATCTACTGTGTGTGTGTACATACATACATACATATACTTATATAACTGTCTATAAATCTATTTACATGTTTTCCTCATTAGAATTAAGGACCTTGAGAGCAGGAACTATGTTAAAGACTGTCTTTATGTTCCCAACACCTAGATTGGTTAGTTCCCCATTAGGTACCTCACCAGTGTCACTTCTTGTGAAGAACAGAGAGGAAGGATTTCTATGACTAAGGATGCGGAATCTAATAAAGTATAAGATCACTAATTAACAAACCACTAACCAATATTTATACTGTGTTTTATTTGTACATGGGTGTTTGCATTTTTTCCTCCCCCATTAAATTGTGAATCTGTTGAAGGCAGAGTATTTTTGCCTTCCTTTGCCTGGCACATAGTATATAACATAATAAATGTTTGTTGACTTGACCTGACCAATAAATATAAGCTCCTTGAGGGCAGGGAATGGTTCATCTTTGTCTCTGAATCTTCAGGGATGAGCACAGTTCTTGACACTTTGGAGGTGATTAATAAATGTTTGCTGATTGACTGAATCAAGTTACGAGGTATAACTTACAGAAGGAAAGGTCAAATCATGCCTAACTAATTGACTTAAGTTCTCTGAGGAGCCGTTATATGTTAAGGACTGTTAAGGGGTCCCCTGAACTTGTCTTTTTGAGTTGTCATGTCCCATAAACACTAGACCCAGAGTATGGAGGAGGCCCTTAATACGTCAAGAACAAAGCCTCATCCCCCATCCCCTATAAGCTGACATAATGTTATATGCATCCAAAGCTGGACTCTGTGTGTCCCTGGGAGTCAAGACAGGAGAAAGATAGTCTGCACTAGGCTGGTACATCTGGGAGCCTTGTACATAAGCACACCATTGTATCTTCATGGTCCAGCAGTTCCAAAGGGGAATGTAGCTTTTGCAATCACCATGCTCCTCTCCATTGGGAGGGGGTTTTTGCCTTTTCCCACCTTTACTGCACCTGTCCCCCCTCTCTCATGCCTTACCTCTGCAGGCTGAAATTTCTGATATCTCCTCCAACCTCTGTCCTGCTGTTATAAAAATGCAAACTTCTGTATGTATTGTGAACTCTTTGGGTTCCACATGCATGTTCATTTCTCTTGTAATAAACCTAGTTTTCACATAAGTTTCACGAGGTTATTATGATTGACTGCTGACATGTATCATCTGGAAAGGGGGATTCAGTGAATTTAATTTATTTAGACTTTTCAAAAAGCTACCATGGAACGTTACCAAAGAAACTTCAAGAGACCTTTACTGGAAGTCAGTCAGTCACCTAGCATTGATTAAGTTCTTACGATGTGCCAGGCCCTATGCCAAGTGCCAGGGATACAAAGAAAGGCAAAAAACAGTTCCTGCTCTCAAGGAGCTCAGTCTAATGGGGGAAATGACATGCACACACCTATATAAAAACAAGCTATACACAGGATATATCACAAATAGTCTGAGGAGGGCACTAAAATTAAGGAAGATTGGTAAAGGTGTCTTGCAGAAGGTGGGTGTTAGCTGGGATGTGAAGGAAGCCTGAGAAAGCAGGAGGTGGAGATGTAGAGGGAGCATTCCAGGGAGGACAGGATAATCAATGGAAATGCTCAGACTTGGGAGATGGAGGTCTGGTGCAAGCAGCAGCAAGGAGACCAGTGTTATTGGATCACAGAGTATGTGGAGGTAACTAAGGTGTAAGAAGACTGGATGGTAAGAAGGGGCCAGGTTATGAAGGGCCAAACAGATTATATTTAATCCTGGAAGTAACAGGAAGCTGCTAGAGTTGTACAAGCAGTGAAAATCAGGGATCTGTGCCAGGTTAAAGGGAATTCCTACTTCATCCTCTAGATGCCTCTTGAGTCTGTGTGGCTTATTTAAGGCTAGATGGGACTAGACTCCCAATTACAGACCAGCACCGTGATCTGAGCATACTTTTCTCCTTCTGGCCCCATCTCCAGCCTCATTCCCTATCCTTATCATGACGATGCCACCATCCTTATGACCATCAAGGCACAATATGACACCCTCTCTAAGACCTCCTTGTGGAAGGTGGATACTCAGACCCCATTTTTATAGTTTTCACCCCCTCAGGAGTCTTGGATAATTGATGTGTTACTGGGAACCCAGGGGAGATGACCTAAACTCCTCAGCTATTATTTTGCTAAATAAGACACATCAGACCTGTCTGTGCTTTTGGAAAATCAACGTTGACAGCTGAGTAGAGAGGAGGGATTGTAGTGGGGAGATGGGGGGGATGTGGGAAATCTGTGCCTCATTTGTGGAAGATCAGCCCCCTGGCACCAGAAAGAAAAGGTCTGTCAAAAGCACAGGCACAAAAGATACTCCTCAGTCATGGATTAAAAGCTTGTAAATTCAGGTCAAAATAAGTACCCTAGTTACAAAGGTATCCTCCCAGTTCAAGATAAAAATCTGTCATCAGAAGTCAAACAGGCCAGTACCTTTTCCCTAACTTCCTCAAAGAGAGACAAAACACCAAACAGTAGAATCTAAATAAAAATGTAAAGCTTTGATCAATGGAAATAGTCTTTTAAAAGCAAAGCCATTTTAATGTAGACATTGAAAACTGATGACTGGAAGACAGGAAGTTTGCAATCGGGCACTTTCCCTTCCTTCTACTGACACATAAATGAGCAGGAAGCTGGCCCATGCCCAGAAATCAGTGACTCAGTCACTCAACAAGCATTTATTACAAGCTTCATAGGTGTCAGGCTATTAAATACTGGGCTACAAAGAAAAATGTGAAAATAGTTCTGCTCTCAAGGGGTAACAGAGAAGACAATATACAACTTATCCAGGTGTATGCAGGATCCGTACACAATGGGTGGAAGGCAGCCTTAACAGGGAAAGTATTAGCTGTTAAACATCTCCAACAGAAGGTGGTGTTTGAGTTAGGTCTTGAAGTAGCCAGGGACTCTAGGAAGTGAAGGGGAAGAGGTAGAGCATTCTAGGCAAGCAGGATAGCATGGAGAGAGAACCTGGACTCTGTCTCATGCACATCCTGGTTTCAGGTCTAGCTCTCAGCTAGGCTCCTCAGCCTCAGGGGAAAACAGCTCTGGATCTTCATTTGTTAGTCCCTAGGTTTAAGAGCCTTGCTTCTCTGCTGCTCCATTCCCAAGACTCCATTCTGTTCTGATCCCTATTTCCCAGTGCCTCTGGCTGGGTTCTGACCTCCAGCATTATGCCCAGGGCTCTAATGATGGGTCCTGAACACACTCCTGTCTTCCCACCTTAGTTCCCTTGCTCACAGGTCTCTATTCCCAGGATTTTCTCCATTCCCCTGCTTACATGTTGAATCCCTACTTATCCTTTGAAAATGAGCTTACATGGCACCTCTCCCATGAAGCCTTACCTGATTTCTCTCATTTGCTATCAGATGGTCATTCTCGTCATTGTCATTTGTCCTTTGTTCTCAAAGAAGACCAAGATATAGGGAAGGTGATGCCATGACTTACAAGTGAATTGGGTTTAAGTGAAGGAGGGCTGTGCACAGTCACCAGCCTCACTTTCTCCTCTGGAGTCATCTGGGTCCAGTGGCCAGATATAGATCAGGATGATGCTGGGTGCAGTGGAAGACCTTGGCTTTTTAAAGTTAAGGTCTTTCCCAGGTCACGGTTTGTCTGAAGCAACACCCATTCAGAGATTAAGTTTAGGTAAGAAATGAAGCTAAGGATGTCCTCTTTTACTAAGAAATGAAGCTAAGGATGTCCTCTTTTACCTAATCAGAAAGAAAAAAATCAATCTGGAAGTATTTCTGGCCAATACTGAAACAACTGCTATTTACACTACCTCTGAGCCAGCAGAGTCCAATGACCAAATGAGGCTTGGGCTGGGACATGCTGTTGGCCAATCAATGAGAGCCAGAGTGGTTTGGGTTTAACGCATGGTCCTTAAAAAGAAATCTAGCCTATAAACCCTAAGAGGTATTTTGAGGTTTCAGTGATTAAAATTTATATTGCTTTGGGAGGAGCACCCGCAGGTAAGGGTAGGATTCCCTATGTGGACAAAGGGAGAGAAGGGAGGGAGAAAAGGAGCAAGGGAAGCAGGAAAGGAAGGAAGGAAGGACCTGTGTTGCCCAGCTAGAGTTGGTCAGTTGAATCCCTAGTGGGGCTGCTACTATTACTCACTGATGGTTGATTGTGGTCTGTCCTTCTTTCTCAAAGAGGACCATGACATCTCATCTAGGGCCATCCATTCGTCCTGATCTATATCTTTCCACTGGATCCAGATGGCTCCAGAGAAGAGGATGAAGTTGGTGACTTTACACAGTCCTGCCTCACATAAACCCAATTCACTTGCAAGTCATGACATCACCTTCCTGATGTCATGGTCCTCTTCAAGATAACACAGATGCAAGTGAACACAGACAACCACGGACAAAACTAAAATTGGCAAACACAATCTTCACCGTCCCTATTCCCTGTTCCTACTTCTCTATTCTTCAATCAATACTAGCCCTTTGGTTGGCTGACTGAATTTATTGTTATCTCAACAATACATTTGCCTTATAAGTGCTTTAT
The DNA here is from genome assembly GCA_028658325.1 of Potorous gilbertii. Taxonomy (NCBI): domain Eukaryota; kingdom Metazoa; phylum Chordata; class Mammalia; order Diprotodontia; family Potoroidae; genus Potorous; species Potorous gilbertii. Next base: position 84,537,127 of record CM053770.1, on the reverse strand, counting down.
TTCTGATTGTGAAATAAAAGATTATCTGTCCCCTTTAATCAAGAAACAGGTGAGGAGATAGGGCATCTCAAAAATCTTTGTGCAGTTTTAAGCCACTAGGACTTTGGGGATACTCTGTATAGAGAGGGCAGAATGATCTCTGGGACCAGGTTGAATCTGAAAGTAAATCTAATTAAGTTCCTTCAGAGAGGAGTTCTTAAGCAGGAGTCCATGAATTTGTTATGTTTTAAATATTTTGATAATTATTTCAATACAATATTTCTTTCTTCCTTTTTTGAATAATTAAATTTTATTTTTATTTATGGAATAAAACAAGCATTCCTATAACACTGTACAATAAAAAAGATGATTGCACATAAAACTACAAACTTACTATGCACAACTTGCTATTGCTTTCAAATATACAACAAATTTATCATAAAATTTTTTTTCCTTCTCCCCACCCTGATCCTATTCTTTTGCAATCCTATCTATCTTATTTCACGCTTTCAAAAACATTTTGAGAAGGGGCCCATAGACTTTTCCAGGCTGCCAAAGAGGTTCACGAGAAAAAAGGGTGAAGAAGTCCTGCTTGAGTGGCAGTGAATGAGGTTGTTTCTTTGTAGGAATCAGAAGGAATGGTGCAGAGAGCACCACCTCCCTCTGCTCAACCAAGGGCTTTCTGAAGTCAACCGGGAAGAGGACCCTAGGACCTGTTGATGCTACGATGTCCATTCCCAGGAACTGCTGGAGTGGGCAGATTTTCACATTAGTCTCCGTGACTACACCTCCCCCCTTCCCTCACCCCCTTTTCCATGCCTGAGTTCAAATCAATTACCAATCTTCTTTGCCCCAAGTATTCTAGAGACAGATCTCATCTGACAGCTTACAAAGAATAAGTTTATATTTCAATCTTCTCTTTTACGTCCTAGAGCACATTCCTATGTCTCTATTCCTATTTTCTCCTTCTGGTAAAAATTCTGCTTTTTTGTTTGTTTGTTTGTTTTGGGGGTTTTTTGGACAATGAACCATGCCACTAAAAGCCTACTTCAAAAAGCTTTACTAAGAACAATCTTGCTACACGCTGCTGTATATTTAGAGTGTGGCACTCTAAGTATTATCACCTTCTTGGGATCATGGGATTTAGATCTGGAAAGGATACTAAATATCTAGTTCAGGAGTTGGGGAAATACAGTCCAAGGCCAAATCTGGCTGGTTGCCTGTTTTTGTACAGACTGGTGAATGAAGAATAGTTTTTAATCATTGTAAATATAGTAAAATTTATTTTAAAAAATGTACAAACCATTCTTAGCTCTCTTGGCCCATACAAATGAACAGGAAAAGGCCAGATTTAGCTCTCTAGATGTAGCTGGCCAACCCCTGATGGTCCAGCTCCCTCATTTTACAAACCAACAAATTGAGGAGGTAAGATAATTTGTCCAAGGTGATACAGATAGGAAATGGTAGAACTGTGATTCTTTCCCAGGGTCTTGGACTCCAAATCCAATGCTCTTTCCATTACACCAGGCCATCTCTAATCATTCGAGGAAAGGATGATTCAGTAAGTAGCTACTATTTAGTTTTTAGATTGCTCCTTATCCTTAAAATTGTGGAGGCTTTCCTTCAAACTGGACAGCTACAGAAGACCATCAGAAAGGATGGAAAGGGCATTAGAAAGGTAAAATATTCTTTGACTCCCATTCTGTTGTAACCAGCATAATATTCTCTTTTGGTCTGAATGAAATCAAGCCAAGGGAAAGCTGCATGAGTCCTTGGAGTTTATTAAAATAGAACTGAACTGATAATGATTTTTGTTAAATCAAAGAAACTGATTCTTACCATTTAGATGATAACAGAATTTCCTACTTTCTAGTTCAAGGAAGCAAAAAGGGTTAACTTAGAGGAATCTTATTGTCTGTGAGGAAATAGGAAATCAAAGGCTGTGCTAGCAACCCTTTCTCTAGAGATCTAAAGACTAAAATATTTAACAAAAACAAACAGTTCCCATTTCTATAGAGCTATACAGACTATAAAAAGCTTTCCTCAAAACTCTGTAAATATTATTATTTGAATTTAACAAAGAAATTGAGTCTCAAAGAGAGACAGCGACTTGCCTAACATCACAAATAATTTCATAAGTGTTGCTGGATTAAAGTCCAGAGCTCTTTCTGCCACAACACAGGTTAACTTTACTGCCATACTTCTCTCTCTGCATCCACACAGCAGCTCTGCCAAAAAGTTAAGAAACTCCTGGAAATTATTTTGAGCCTAGGAGGATAAAAAAAGGCCATAGTATGATCTGTCCTCATCTCCAAGGGATGCCAATGGAAGTTTCCTTCTCATGATACTTTCCACTGCCAACCATTTGAATCTAGTGACACTTAGAGACACAAGGATGCTGGCTTCCTTTATTCAGGTTAAAGAAAAATTAAAAATAAAAAGATATGCAGCAGAATGGAATATCTATCAGATCAGCAAGACATAATAAAGTCTAGAAGGTCCACTGGAGGAGCTTAATTGACAGGAGGATGGTAGAGTTTGTGATTCCTTTCCCATATATTTATCTATTTATGGAAACTCATTTCCCTACAGGAAATGCCAAGCCCCTTTCTAGCAGGCCCCTTGTAGGGACTGGTTCCTGGTCTAGCGTTTCAGGCCTTCTTTAGCCAGGTCTGATGGCTTGCCCCACTGTCACAGGGCCACCCAACTTCTGACGGAGGTGAACATCTCCTTTAGAGATTTCTTTTTTAGTCATAATTTCAGTATTTCTGGTAATGTATACAAATAAAAATGTTTGTGAAATGAGCAGAACCAGGAACACCCTATATAACCATACTGTAAAGACAATCAACTTTGAAAGACTTAGGAACTCTGATCAATGATAACGCTAACGATAGCTAACATTTATATATGCTTTAAGGTATACAAAGCACTTTCCCAATATCGCAGTTTATTCTTGCAATAGCCCTAGGAAGTAGGTGCTACTATTATCTCCATTTTACAAATAAGAAGAAATTGAGAGAAATTAAATGACTTGCCTAGGACTACATGGATGAGAAGTGTCTGAGATAGGATTTGAACTCAGGTCTTCTGGACTCCAGGGCCCGCATGCCGTCCACTTCTCTACTTTGCCACCTAACTTCCTCAGATCAATACAATGACCAACCATGATTCCAGAGGGCCCATGATGGAACATACTACCCTTTTGACAGGGAGAGGATGGCCTCAGGATTCAGTCTGTGACATGTTTTTTGGACATGGCCATTGTGAGAATTTATTTTGCTTGACTATTCATATTTTTACACAGCAAATTTGCTACAATGGAATTTCTCTGAAAGACAGTTTCCGTTTATCAAAGTTTTATGTTTTCATTTGGAATTGTTTGCTTTTTTTATTCTAATGGGGAGGATAGAAGGGAGAGAAAATAGATTTTTACTCATTAAAAAAAAACAGAAAAAAGTTTTGGTGATTTTTTTTTTAAAGTGGAGTAGGACAACCATAGGCCTTAAATTGCTTTACAAATAAATGGTGAAATTCAAAAAAGGATGAAAGAAAAAGAATATATTAGGACTGGAAAAAAATTTAGCAAACAGTAGCTCAAATGATCAAGATGATGGAGAGATTTCCAAACAAATAAAAATGATGCACAGACCTTCAGAATTGGGCAGATCCTAAGGGATTCTCTAGCCTTCTCATTTTAGAGTCCAAAGGAGTTCAGTGATTTGGCCAACATCACACAACTTGGTAAGGCTGGAACTAGAACTCAAGTTTCATGGAATCATACACTCATAGATTCAAAACCCATTAAGACCAGCCTCCTTGGTTTACAGTGGAGGAAACTGAGCCCCAGAGAAACTAAGTAATTTGCTCTCAGTCACATGGGTAGTCAGCGTCTGAGGCAGCATTTGATCATTAACATTCTGCTCTTTCAGCACACCTGTTTCTGGAGATTGAACATGCTCTGATAACAATCTGTCTTCTATGCTTGTCTCTTAGGCCCTGATTTTTCTGCTAAACATTAGGCCCACCTGCCTGGTGGACACATACACACACGCACACGCACATACACACACGTCCCACTGTCTCCATAAAAGCAGGAGGTCTAAAACTGAGCTTATTTTGTCCCCCAGCTCCCCTAAAGTGGCTCCCCCTCCTTACTTCCCTTTTCCTGTTTTGAGTACCACCAGTCTCCCAAAGGAAACCACAACTGAAACTGTGGACTTAACTTAGACTCCTTCGTCTTCATTGACTCCTCAATCTAATTGGTCAACAAATCCCACAGATTTTTCCTTCTCAATATATCTGAAATCTACTCCCTTCCTTTTCATTTTTCCTGTTCCCATGCTCCTTCAGGCCCTCATCAGTATATTTCTGATTTATTAATACAGTAGCTCAGATCTGATCTTGTTAAAATATTTTGGAGATACCATTTTCCAGAACTAAGGCCTTGCAAGCATGCTGTGCCCTGAGCTTGGCATAACAATAATCCTTTGCAATCAGGATGATATCACCCTCTGGCCAAGTGTTCTGGTTCTGATCCAGCTTGACAATCTTTTTTGTCTCCAATCTATCTTGTATCCACAGTGGGATTGGTTTTAAAAAAAAAAAATCAAACCCTTTTTGATCATGCCACTTCCCTAATTAGGGTCTTTATTGCCTATGGAATAAAATCCAAAGTCTACAACGAGGTAGTCAGTACCCTTACATCATCTGATCCTTCATCTCCAACTACCTGGTTTCCCCAAAACCATCCGTTCCAATGAAAATGGTTCATTCACTTACTCTTATCACCTCCATCATTCTGCTCATGCTGTTCCACCCACCTGGTAGCCCTTAGTCAAATCCTATGCAAAACCCAGCTCAAGACTTTGTGAACAAATTAACCCTTTGCTAGGTCTGAACATGTATGCTCCATCCTGTCCCTATACTCCACCACCTGTCTGACAGAGGCATGAGGCATGCCTCACCAGAATGTCATCATTGGTCACTGGGTAAAACTGATTTTCCAATGAATGCTTTATTCCAATAGTTCTCAAAGGATGGTCCATGGACCCCTGGGGGTCCTTTCTAAGACCCGTTCAGGGGTTCTGAGAGGTTAAAACTATTGCTATAATAATACTTAGGTATTATTTGCTTTTTAAAATAATCTTCCCTTCTCCAACTGCCTATCTGTGTGAGATTTTTTTCATATACTTTAACCAAAACAACATATCACAACAAAATGAATATGGAAGCAAATATGAGAATCCAGCTGTCTTCTATTGTCACACGTAAAGAGATGTGCAGAAAAACGTAAAACAGTGCACCTCTTCTTATTAAGTTTTTTGGTTTTGGAAAATAGTTATTTTTTTCCACAAAAAAAGTTGTGTCAACATGAAGTGAGTTTATTATTGCTATTTTAAAATGTATAAATATTTTTTACATTTAGCCAAATTTCAAATATGATAAATATTGACAGATACAACCCACAGAAAAGCTCTTTGGGGTCCTCAATAATTTTTAAGAACATAAAGAGGTCCTGAAACCAAATATGAAAACAGATGCCCTCCTATATTTTAGCAAGTTTTTTTTTACTGAGTATCTTTCGGGGTTATTTAACTCTTGTCCTGTTACTTGATTTTCTGCATTAGTTTTTTCCTCCAATTTTCCCCTGGAAGGCAAGAACAATGCCTAAGAACAAAACAACAAATTTGCTGATTTGACTGGAAATATATGTCTTCTCCCACCCGGTCATTAAGACAAACTGGGCTACCATCCTCCATATGTACTCCTGAGACCGTCATTTCTGCAACTTATGACTCCTCTGGATGTTCATCCTCACTTGTATGCTAGGGAAACCATATACTGTGGTCTTCCCTGGAGCCCCAAGCTCTGTGAGTGATGTCCTCCTGGTCACTGAGCAATAGAGGATGCAGCTTTAATAGCAACTTTAATCCATCCCATGGGACAAACACTTGTTTGGGTCCAATGGTTCCCAAACATTTTAGATGTAACACACCTTCAGGCCATTTTTTGTTTGTTTTCAATGCCCTTTCTCCAGATCCAGCTGTACTATATTGGAACTCTTCTCTTTCTCACTCTCTCTAGTGCTTTCTTCCTCTCTCCTCCCTCCCATTTCCTTCTGTCCAACCTTCTCCCTGCCCCCTCTTTTAATTCTTTCTTTCCATGAACAGAGACTTTCCAGCCTTGGCTCAAAGTCACTAACACTTGGGCAGAAGGCTTCAGCAGTCTTCCTAGGGAAAAGCCTTCTACTCCTTTCCCTAAAGCATGCACTGAACTATGTTCTGTCCCAGTCCTGGAGAAGGGATTGGAATCTAGGCTGCCCTTTGGCCACAGCTGAGGTACTATGGAGAGGACTGAGTTGAGACTGTCTCTCCTTCCAAAGGCCTCTACTTGGGACCTATACATTCCCAGTGGAGGACTGATTGACCTGTGACTATGGGCCACCTCCTTTCAGTTCAGATGGTTTGCCAGAACTGAAGGGATCTCCTTCAAACCCTGCCCTCAATCTCAGGAGAGAGGTTAATGACTTGAATGAGCATTTGTGTTCACTTCACTGGCCTCCCTCTTCTATCCAGTAAGTCCCACTCTCTCTTACCTACCTCAACATAACCCCTTTCTCTTCCCCCTCACATTGTTTGGACTGTCAAAAAGGACCTATTAAGTTTTTAATTGCCAGCAGCAGTTGATAGATCTTACTGTCTTCTTTTCATGGGTCTGGCAGCCATCACTGAATTGGAATAACTTTATAAGCCACAGAAAGGCTGGTTTAGAGAGTGGTCCTGGGCTCATGGAATCCTGGATATGAGTTGAAAAAAAAAAAAGGGCAATAGATTAAAAGATCTGACGTATGATTTACAAAGTCAAATAAAAACAAAATATAAAATCCATGACCCAGCAAAAGCCCTCTCACAAACTACCATTTTCTCTGCTGATAAACAACTTTCCATCGCCTCTAAAGAGATACTTCTAGAATTTAATTCGACAAACTTGGGCTTTCTACTTCACAGTTGAAAGAAGACTGGCTTTGGAGTGAGAAGAACCAGTGTTCAGTTCTTGACTCTGACACCTACTGGCTGTGTGGTCCTGGATAAGTCATTTAACCTCTTATGACCCAGGCATCTTTCTAAGACTATAAATCACAGAGCAGGTGTAGATCTGTATTGGTAGAGGGAGTTTCCTCACCAGATAAGTCCCTACATCCTGAAATCACACATCTAGTTAAAAAAAAAAGTAAGGCACTGATTAGGAACTAGGGCTAAAAAGTGTGAAAAGAAGTTGTCCCTTATCTTACTTCTTGAGATAAAACACATATCTGAGTTTGTAAATACAAAGCAACAGAAAGTAATTTCAAGAGGTGGAGGGTGCTAATAAAGGGGAAGATTTTTAAAAAGGCCCCACTTAAAGAGATGGCATCTGCGATGCACAAGGAATCTTGTTAGTTGGAAGTGAAGAGGGAGGATGTTCCAGGCACAGAGAACCATGTATGCAAATGGCTGGAGATATGATGGCCAGTATGGCTGGTTGGACTGCAGTGGAAAATGGGGCAAGGGGAAAGACAGGAAATGATACTAGAAAGGTAGGTGGGAGCCAAGTTGTGGAATACTCTAGATGCCAGAATGGAATGGTGGTCTTTCCACTGAGGTCTTCTCTCCACTCAGCTCTCTTCAGCGTAGCACAGTCAATCTTCTACCCCTGTGAAGGAAACTTGGCATTTCAACTATGCATGAATGAGGCAAGATATATAGATATATCTACTTATATACATACAAATGTACACATATAGAGACACATATATGTATACATTTATATTTTGTAGACATGTGTAACATATATAGATGTATACAAATATAACAGATATAAATAAAAATTTAGCCTTTTAAAACAATTCCCACTCACAGGATTATTGTGAGCACCAAATGTGTGACCTGGGTTAGTCATTTAAACCCCTGGGCCATAGTCACCACATCTGTAAAATGGGAGGGTTACACTAAATGGCCTTCAAGGTTCCTTCCAGCTTGGGACCAACTGTGCTCTGATCTTCTCAGTTATCATACATAAAACACTTTGCAAGTCTGGCAAGGTTTGCAAATACTCTTCTGTCAGTACTTCCCTTCTTATTACTTTCGCATTAACTTTTAAAGGAACCCTAGTTCCATCCCTGAACTTTTTCTCTTAGTCTACTTGGTCCCAGAGGAAGCAAGATCTTTTCTGGCTCAGCTCCAAAGGCACTGCTTGCTTCCAGGTCAACACTACTCTCCTCAAACCCATTACCTTATTTACAATCAGGATAAGAATCACTCTAAATTCACATAGACTTTTTAGGAAGGAGGCATTCTGCCACACTATTTATCCCCTTAACAATCCCAGTCACTACTTGGGCTGAAAGACAATTTAAATCACTACTTAAACAACAGTCCCTTGAGTTCTTGATTTAAGGGGTCCCTCCCCAGAACAGCTGGATACAGAATGAGCTCTAACTGGCCAAGGCAATCTATCAGCTAAGGGAGTGCTATTACCCTCTTCCTATCCATGAAACCTCAGACAGGCCTCTTTCCATTTGGTTAAGGGATTCAAACAGCCTGCCATTTGTTTCAATACAGTCTGGCACAGAAAAGAACACAGTAGCTTTTCCATCCAAAGTGTTGAATGAATGGGAAGAAGATCAAGCTCCATCAAAGGGAATAAATTAGGAAGAGAATCAGTTACGTATCATATCAAAGAAGAAATAGTTTGCAAAGGAGACAAAGAAGGAGGGAGGAAAAAGGAGATGAAGAAGGAAAAACAGGTGGGTCTCAAATACTGCAGAGGTCAAGGAGGATGAGAGTAGAGAAAGCTCAATGGACTTGAGGCAGATAGATGCCTAATTAAGGAGAGAGAGGGTTAAGAAAATAAATGAGGAAGTAGAAATCATGAGTACAGGATACCTGAATCTGATCTGGGACACATCAGTAGCATGACCACAGGTAAGTCACATAACCTCGATGAGCCTGTTTTGTCACCTGTAAAATGGTGATAATGAACCTATAGGACCTACTTCCCAAGAGTTGATGTGAAGCTGAAATGAGATCAGATACGTAAAACACTTTATATAGTGTCAATTACAATAATAGTAATTGTCTCCCAGCAGCTATTTCTTTTCTTCCCTTAAACTAGATGTGTGATTTCATAGGTATAAGGAATTCCAGGTAAGCATTCCTCTATGTAAGCAGATCAGTACCTTCAGTGCAATTCTTCTTAAGAGTTACCTTGGACACTGAGAGGTTTTAAATGACTGGCCCAGAGTTACCCAGTCAGTATTTATCCTGACTTTTTCGGATTCAAAGGTCAGCTAAATGTCCACGAGGCCATGCTGATTCTCACCTGGCAGATATTTCCTCCACTGATCCATCAGCAAGCAGTCTCCTTCTTTCTCTAACCTTTTAATACTTTGTTGACATGTTACCCTGGAGGATGTTGAAAACTTGTGTAAGTAAAAGTCTCCTATGCACACTCTGATCCCTTCCTCAATGTCAATCTCAATTGCCATCTCAACCCTCTCTGCTCCCCCTATTAGTAAGTTTGGCTACCATTAGCGATTTGCCAGAAGCCAGAAAGTGTTGAGTAGTTTCTCCTCCTTGCCAAATCTACAGAACTGAGGTCTTGTCTCCACTATGGTTATTTCTGGCCCATTTATCTTGGGCTGCATTAAGAGGATTCCTCTTTTCTGATGTCTTTTCACTCTATTAGATGTCTCTGTCCAGCTGAGGACTAAACAGAGACCACCAGTTGACTCTTTGATGTCCTGGGAGCTTGCTTATGTTTGTGAGATAACACTAGCACAGATGGTGAAATAGAACAGAGGATTCCATGGAAGACCGAGCAAGCAAGTGTGGGAGGAAGCAGACTTAAGAGTTGGGGGTCAGAAGTTCCCCCCATTCCAAACCTGACCAACTATTTCACCTACAGCATAAAGATTACAGGCCAGAGACTTCAAGTTGGGAGGAATCTCAAAAGCTCGTCTAGTCAAGTTCCCCATTTCACAAAGGAAGAAGTCGGTTTTGTGACTTGCTTAGGGTCACACAGTGAGTGCCAGGATTTCAACCCAAGGCCTCTGTTGCTAAATCCAATTCTCCTTCTATTACTCAACTGAGCCAAGATGTGTGTGGAGCCCTACAGAGCCAGCACAGACTAATATATCTTAAGTGGGGATAGAGAAAGTTAAGGGTTTTGTAAAATGTTCAGGAGAGCTCTGTCATGCCTTCCTCCCCTGGCCCCTGACCAAGATAGACTAACTTACATTTGTATAATACTCTGCAAAGTACTTTCCCGTTTTCATTTTCTCTTTCCAACCATTCTATGACATAGGAAAGGTGGACCTTTTTGCCATTTTATGGATAAGAATATCAGTTCTCAATCCTTTTGGTCTCAGGACCCTTTAATACTCTTAAAAATTACTGAGGACTCCTATCTATCAATATTTACTATATTAGAAATTAATATTCATATTAGATGTTAAAGTCTTTGTTAAGGTTAAATGACTTGCCTAAGGTCACACAACCAGTGAGACCAACCAGACCTGAAAACCAGCTCTCCTAACTCCAAGTCCAGCACTCTTTCCCTTATCCTACATGGCATAAACTGCTGGTCTCTTCCTCTGTCACAGTTCCTGGCTGCAGAGGAGTAACTAAATATTTCTGAGCACTGTGTGAATTCTAAGAATGTCTTCCATCCTATCCCACCCCTGAACCATGTCCAAATTTGCCAAACCAAACCACAGGAAAACAATTCTTTCTCCACATCTATCATCAGGATTCTTTTCCATTAGACCAGGGTGGGAATCACAGGACCTAGGTTTTTAACCTTGACTTGCTGGGTGATCCTGGACAAATCACTTTAACCCCTCTGGGTCACAGTGAGGCCATCTATGAAACAGCACCCCTAGCCTCCCTACTTTAAGACATTAGAAGCACAAAGGAAGTTATTATTTATGCAGTCCTATATTGGTCTGTTACACTTACTAGCTATGTGACTATGCTGAGGGAAAAAGCAACATAATCAACCTTTTATTTTTTTGGGATAAGATACAGTGGGTTAGGAATAAGATTAGGGACTTTTCTGCCTAAATACATGATATACCCAAAGCTTTAATTAAAATTTCATGAAGACTTTTAGAAAATTCTGTAGAACACGTATCTGGTCACTTTATCTGAGGAAGATGTAGACATCCATAAGATGATGTTTTCATGTGATCATATTGCTCAATTATGCAAAGTTGCCTAGCCTATCCTAGAAATGGTCATCCCAACCAACAACGAAATAAAGAAAAATTAGGGCCAGAGATGACAGCATGAAGAGGTAAAATTCCAAAGTAAAGTCTCTTGCTGATGAAAGATGGGTAGTTGGTACATTTTGGAGTCTCTCTTTGCCACAGATGACAGACCTAATCTTTATTAGATGATAAAGGTGGCTTCCCCATTCCACTGTTGCTTTCTAGCAAGAAATAGTGTATATGTGTTTATGTGCACATAAACATACACAGAGTGTATACACACATATGCATATATTATAACCTGAAAACTTGAATTGAGCTCTGGTTTTTCAATTTATTATTCCTTTGCTAAAGGAAAAAATGTGCTTGTTAATCTTTCCATTTGGGAATCAAGCAAAGGAAATAGAAGGGAAGACCAGCCACAGAGAGAGAGAGAGAGAGAGAGAGAGAGAGAGTGTGTGTGTGTGTGTGTGTGTGTGTGACTTCCCTCCCACCTACCACAAGTATAGTGTTTTTATCTTGTACAGCCTTTACATATTTTATTTTCCTCATAAAAGTTGAGGTTTTCCACTCTTGAGGATTCCGGAACAATTTGTTTTGGGAGCACTGGGAAAGGGATTTGAGAGAATTAAAATTTTAAATGACATTATATTAGACCAATACAATGATATTCCAAACCAGCACTTCTCAAAGTGTGGTCCAGGGTTCCCTGGGAGTCTCCAAGACCCTTTCAAAAGGTCAGTGAGATCAAAACTATTTTCACAATAACATACTTTTAATTTGAAGCATTAATATTAATTTAAATATGGTAAATATTGGTAGATATAATGCACATAAACAAAAGTTCTTTGGGGAGTCTGAAATAAGTTTAAAAGTTTATAAAGGGGCAAAGTTTGAGAACCACTACTCCAGAGCATTGGTTCTCCAAATTTTTCCATTGGTGGGCAAAAGATGCTACATAACACAGCTCCAACTCCTCAAAATTTCTGAGAAGGGCACCACCATCCTTCCACTCCCCCTCCAACTCTTTTTTACCTTCCATATTCAATCAGTAGTCCATTCTTATCAAATCTATTAATTCCTTTCTTTATCCTCATACTGTCAACACTCTCATTCATTCCCCCCCATCAGGATTATTTCCACAGACTTCTACTTGGTCTCCCCACCTCTAGTCTCTTTCCTTTGTGCCATCCTCCACTTAGCTGCCAAAATGATTTTCCTAATTCAAAGGTCTGACCATGTCACTACTCGGCTTGAAAATCTTCAACCTCTCCTGTTGCCTCTAGCATAAAACACAAATCCGTCTGTTTGGCATTTAAAGCTCTTTACAATCTGGCTCCAGCCAGTGTTTCCAAATTGAGACCACATTACTACCCCTCACAGGTGTTGTTTTCACCAAACTGACTTGCTGCTATACATAACACTCTTATCTCTGTACCTTTGCACAGGCTATGCTCCAAGCCTGCAATGCCCCCTCTCCTCACCTTTGCCTTTTGGGCATTCATTCCTAACTCCCCGCAAGGTTCAGCTCAGGGGCCACTTTACACATTCTACCTCTCCTATCTCATCTCCTCCATTGCTAGCTCTTCCTCCTTAGAAATCCTTTTGTGTACTTAGTTGTTATTTGTCTGTATATACTGTATGTGTACCTCCAGTGCCAGGCACATAAATGCTTAATAAATGTTTGCTGATTGATAACTACTGTTTCCTTGAGGTCAGGGACTCTCCTTATCTTTGTCTGGTTCATAGATGGCATTTAATGTTATTAAATATGGAAAAAACGCACTGTTTTCAAAAAGACACCAATGAGAATGGGGATAAAGATATCATTGATTTACATCAGAGACAAAGTATAGCCACTGTTTTATGGAGTCCTGACAGTTAGGGCCAGCATTGCTCCAAGGCAAACTAGGTAGCTGTCTATTTGAACAAAGAAGATAATTACAGTGTATGTAAAGTTCTTTATGAAAGGTAAAGCACTATATAAACATGATTTATTATTATTAAAATCTTTATGATTGGGAAAGTAGCCGGAAGGCCTTCTTTCCCTCCCCACCTCAAAACACTACCCCAGCTGGACTCCTGAGGTACCCACAATTCCACAATTGAAGGTTCACCGTTTTGGATTAAAGGAGCAGTTCTCAGACACTTGGACCCCAGTAGGGTTTTGTGGAGTTAATGCAAGAAATGTAGAAATTCATAAGACCATGAAGCATTATCATCTTGATTTTAATTAGGAGTAAAATATGCAGCGTGAATAATGGGGCTGTGGAATCTTTGGAAAGACACTGATAAACTAGGGAAGTCCAAAGGAGGTTACTTGGGATAATAAAGGGTGTCCTATGGTTCGTGTCTAACAAAGATCAGTGCCAGGAACTGGGGATGGGCAGCCTAGAGGAAAGGGGGAACCAGGCAGTTGTCTCTTTGAATAGGAATGAGAAAGGTTTCGTTTGACTCCAGCAAACAGAACTAGGAAACAAGAGGTATCTTGCTGTAAAGAGGCAGATCTAATCTCAAAAAAACTTCAACAGTAAAATGAGCTGCTTTAAAGGGTTGTCATTTCCCTCTCACTAGAGGACTCCAAAAGGCTGATTGCCCCCCTTGATGGAGATGTTGTAAAGGGGACTCCTTTTCAGGAATGAGTTGGATTAGAAGGCCACTGATGTCTTTTCCAACTCTGAAAATGTACAATGGGGGTTGGGTCAGTTTTTAGTTACGGAAGCTTTATTTGGGCTCAATGAGGAAAAGATTCTTTAGAACAAATCTGTAAACTGGACATGGTGGGTTATGCCTGCAATTCCAGCTACCAGGGGAAGCTGAGGCTGGTGGTCTCTTTTCTGAACTTCAGATGATTGGGTATCTGCCCTAAGTTTGACCTTAATGTAGTGGAGCCCAGGGAGCAGGGGGGCCACCAGACTCCCAAAGAATGAGGGAATGACTCATGTCAGAAATGGAACAAGTCAAAACTCCCACGCTAAACAGAGTGGGGCCATATTGTCAGTTCTAGTCTTGTCCACAAAGGAAGATCCAATCTTTTAAATGAATGAATGAATGAATGAATGATTAAATGTACAAACCAACAAACAAGTGAAAAACAGCTTTTTATATAAAAGCACGTAGCTGACTTTTGCCTTCCATATTTATTTTAGTACTAGAACTTTTGGGGAAAATTAGGAAGTACTTAATGTTTTTTTTTCCCATGGCATATGTTTGGGAAAGTGGATGTTCTACACTTGTTGCTTCGAAATGTAAATAATGAAACTAGCTGAATGTGAAATCAGATCAAGGGTTGAAACTTTCAGGGCATCCACCAGACTTCCTTTCTCTGAAAGGTACAAAACAGCACTAGCTATCCCATTAAATGACTCAGTAGAATAAAGCAAACATACTTTCATAGGCTGAATAAATAATGTATCTCAAAATAAATATTATTATTTTTGAACTGTATGAAGATTATAATTAATGAAATACAAAGCCATGTAAAATGATGACTGAATTCATAGTAACTTTGGATGCCACATATTTTCATAATCATAGATACTAAAGGCACTATAGGGGAGGAGTCCTTGTTAAAATGAGGTCCTTACACTGAAAAGACTAGGAACAAATGACTTAATGAGGTACTTCTCCCACCTACCCTCACCACTCCAGTTAAAATGCAAACCTTCTTGAAAGGTATAATGTATTAATCTAGCACATCATTTATACTTTTTAAATGAATTACACTGTTAGAATTTCTGAACTTTGATAAAAGGTTAGATACAAATGATGGAAGTTTTGGTGGGAAGCAGAAAGGAGAGGTCGAGGTGATAAAGCATTCAAGGATGGATGCCAGGAAGGAAAAGTACTGAAAGGTGAGAGGGAATTGGAAAGCAAACTCAACTTGCTTCACAGTTTTGCCTAAGATCAGCTATGTCCATGTCAGGTCCATATGAAACCAAAGCAGTCTCAGAGACTCACATTTTAAGAACTGCTGCCCTGAAGCACCTTCTGCATACATGTTTACCACTGCCCACCTGATTTTAACTCGTGAGGTTGGGAGCTCACTTAAAAACCAATCTCATGGGAGGGTAGATGTCAGATTTGCTCATTTTAGTTGCCAAAGCTTCTGATGCTGAGTATCCAAAATTTATTTGTGCCTTTTTCTTTAGCTAATAGTAGAAAATATCTATACTGTAGGAACCTGGCAGAGATTTGATCTTGAATTGAAGTTGACTCAATCACTGTCGAGTGTCTCATTCAAACACCCAATAGTCAAATGAATGAGAACTATCAACTCATCTAGAAGTGGGGCTCTGGGTAAGAGGAGGAGGGGGAGGCCAGTACATTAGTGAACTGGTTTTGTGTGTTAAAATGTTTTGATAGCTCTATTTCAACAGAACTAGTTTTCTTTTTCTATTTTCTATTTCTATTTATTTTTTCTCTTTATTTTGTGAATTTAAAAACGTTATTCTGAGAAGGGGCTTATAAGCATTATGAGACAGTACCCCAGAGGTCCATGATATATAAAAGGTTAAGGACTCCTAATCTAAGTTCTCAGTTCTATCTCTGTATTAATTTATGCTTTCAGCAAATGAAGTGCCCAGACGGCATCATTTTGGTGTTCAAACTTGGTAGAACCCTGTGGGGAGTTTGGCCCTTTCATTATTCTGCAAGTACAAGCCATAAGCACTTGCAAAACCCACTTCTGTCACTTGGGATTTTAGCAAGTCACTTAACTTCACTGGCCCTCAGCTTCTTTATCTGTAAAATGAGGGGGTTGGACAAAATGGCCTCTGAGGTCTCTTCCAATTTTAAATCTATTATCCTATAAAATGTATGTTTGTACACACACATATGCACACACACACACACATACACAGAGTGTATTTAGCCCGTTTGGGGATTGAAAACCATAGCTAGGTTGTGCTGAATTACCAGATGTTAGGATGCTTTCTTGAGTCTCCCAGTCTGGGTTCTATTCTCTTGTCTTTGCTCCTAGATGTGGACTCTAGATGTCCATGTAACCCTAGACTACATACCTGCTTGACACTGATCTGAGCTCTTAAATCTATTCCATATCTTGCCTGTTGTCAATCCTCTTTAGGTCTGCCAGACGTATTGTGGAAGGGAGAGGGTAGTTCAGAAGGTAGTCACAACTGCGAAATCTGTTTCTTCATCTCTAAAACACTGTTTATATTGATAAATAGTACCTACTTCCCAGGATTATGGTAAGTATATATGTGTGTGTATATATTTATGTGTGTGCACGCACACACACACACACACACACACACACACACACACACACACAGAGCTGGGTGGCTCAGTGGACTGAAGGCTGGTCCTGGAGTCAGGAAGACCAGTTCAAATCCTGTCTTAGATACTTACTAGCTGTGTGACTCTGGACAAGTCACTTAACCTATGTTTGCCTCAATCCACTGAAAAAGGAAATGGCAAACTACTGCACCATCTTTCTAAGAAACCCCATGGACAGACTTGATGCAATATGATGCACAAAGTCATTAAGAGTTGGATACAACTGAATGGTAGCTATTTTTATATATGTATACACACATATAGACACACAGGCATTTACATGTTAAGATATATGGATAACTAAAGTATATAAATTTTTTAACATATTAAGAGACACTATAAAGCACTCTGTAAACTTTAAAAACCATGTTATTGTTCTTACTGTCAAAGGCATAACTTTCATTATCACTATATCCCTCTGTTATTCTCTGCATTCAATTAAACAAATATTTATTAAGTATCTATTGTATGTCCAACATTGTATTAGGCACTCTGGATGCAAAGACCCAAAAGAAATGGGTTTTGCCTCTAAGGAGTCTGCATTCTCCTGTAGGACCTCTGGAAGCTCCATCCATACATGTCCCCTCCTTCCCAAACACATACAGCACAGGGAGTACACAGCCACAGGAATAAAATGAAAGACGCCCAGGGTCACCGTATCTATCCACCTACTCTGCTCTGTCTTGTTTTAGTAACTCTCTGGATTAACAACACTGCCTCGTTGTGCTAACATCTGTTCCCTCAGGTTGCCCTAAAACCTTAGATGCTAACCTCCGTTTATTCTCTGGATCTGTGGTACTTGTCATCATGCCAATGTTTGTAACTAGCATATCATCTTCCTCCAAGCTCAGGCCCCTGTCTTGTATTTTGAACTTAGGCTACGTCCTTGCTGACCTGCCCTAACTTCCATTTCTAGTTCCTCCTGACCTACCTTCTCCTTTGCTTGTGAACCAGTACTGATGCTCAACCCCCTGCTAGCAATCAATGCTAACAATGAACTGCAGTATTATACAATCTATCTTTTACAAAGGGTCATGGAAACAATAATCATCTGGTTGGAAAGTTTATCTTCAATGCAATGAACACATATTAAAAACTTACTATGTTCAAGGCACTGTTCTAAGTAATTGGGATACAAAGGCAAAAACCAAACAGTACTGTTACAATGCTTACATTTTATTGAGAGATAGAATGTGTAGACAGATAAATAGAAAATTTTTAAAAAACAAGCTGGACTTTAATTCATTTGGAAGTTTCTGGTTATAAACAACTTTTATCAGTACCTATCAATATCTTCTACACAACTTATAGTCTAAAGAGAGGTAGGTAGGGCATGTAGAGGTTAAATGACTTGATCAGGGTCATGTAAGAGCTATGTATTGGAGGTAAGACTTGAACCCTGGTCTTCAAAACTATAATACGGTCTGAGCTCTTCATCCACTGTAACACATTGCCTCACTATATAAATTTATACAAAATAATTTCAAGGACACAGCAATAATAACTGGGGTGAGGCAGAAGAGATGAGTAAAGGCCCAGTGTAAGAGGGGACTCAAGCAGAGCAAAAACTCCACAAGAATGGTTGGTCAGGGCTGCACACATAGATTTTGGAGTCATTTGTTTAGAGATGTATATAGTGTTTTGACATACAGTGAAGGGGAGATGAGGAAGTTCAAGACAAATGGTCTCCATTTTCTTAGCAGAGAGAGGTCAATGACTGGTGTGGGAGGCATGAGAATAGAAGTTTGAAAAAATAATTAGGGAGACCAGAATAGCATTAATCACAGAAAAACAAAAAGATTTTTTGCCGTAGTGAGCCCAGTTGAGTAGTAGAACCTAGCGGAGAGAACCAATTTGTGGTGGGACTACCTTCACCAAGTCATTTCACTTCTCTGTCTCAATTTTCCTATCTGTAATATGAGGGGGTTGGTCTCTGAGGTCTCCTGGTGCTTTAAATTCTAAGATTTAGATTCCCAAAGCATTGGAGAAGATGGATGATGGGGATGATCCAAGTTTAAAAATTGGCAGGGCATGATGGGTAGTAGAGAATCAAGGGTGCAAAATGTAGTAAACTCTGATGGATTAGTCAATTTGTAAGGTCAAAACTATGAAGGGAGAAAAGTGAGGCCAGAGCAAAGATGAGGGCCTGGAGGTCAGTGTGAGAATCAAAGTATCCATTATGTCATTGTACCCTTTTAAAAAGATCTATGTGCAAAAGTCCTCCTTTACTTTATCTCTGTGATGACTTTTTTTCATGCAAAGTAATTTTCCTATTTTTGCTGTTGAAAAATAAAAATTCCAAAACCACTATCCTTTTTATCTCAGTGGCCAAAACTCTAGACCCAAATTTGTTGCCTAAATATCACAAAATCTATTGGACTCCAGTGCTTGAAGGTATGCCATCTGTTTCCTTGATATGGATCCCATTCTATATTGCCCTTACCAGCACACTTGTAATCTAAACACAATCTCAATCTTTCAGTTATTTAAAATTTGTATTTCCCAAAGTGCAGGAGGCTAGTCTTCCCCCTTCTTTAGTTTGTTCATGATCCCTTTTCTGGTTAGCCATAACTTTCAAGATTCTGCTCTCTCCATCCAACAGGACCCTGCCCCAAAGCTGTCTTTTAGCCTAGGATGGAAGTGTGTGAACATTTCGGGCTGATGAGTAAAGAAGGACATTCATTCTTTTACATTTCACCTCTTCATCTTAGAATTCTTAATTTAAGAACTTCTTAGAGCTCTTCACTTTATATTTTTTTATCTGTTTCTAAGCTATATCTATCTCCCTGCCCCTTCTCTTCCCCGCTCCCTCCAGAATGTAAGCTCACTGAGAATAGGAGGCCAGGCCCAGTTTGTTTTCATCACTGTAGCTCTTTATACACACACAAAAAAGGACAGGGCTTTTGTACCAAAAAAAGGACTTAACTGCTTGTGGTACTTCACCTCAGTGACAATAAAGGGTCCAAGGACAGCATAACAAAAATCCTAAAAAAGACACTACTTACTATAGGCACTTCATTGATGTAGGTCACTCATTATTACAAAGAATCCCTTAAATTATAGCCCCGAAACCGAACTAAATGGTCTTAGAAGGTAGTTAGCATGTTATTCTTTTTCTCCGCCCTTCTTACAAAAGAGAAGCTGATGAACTGTTTTCCTCCTCAAAGAGAATAAACTGCCCAGCTTCTTCACAAATGCTCACAACTTAGCTACGGCTACTCATGATGCCACTGCTCTGCCAAGGTCCAAGCAATGCTCAGAACTCAGCTCTGAGTAAATCTCCTCAATATTATATCCTGTATCAGGTTCACCTCTATTTAATCTTACCCATCTCTACATCACCATGGAAATAAGAGAAAAAGCAAAAACAAAACAGAAACATAAAAGGAAACAGTTTCTCGTTTCCACTTTGAAAGCCCTGCTCTCTAAAGAATCAAACCACCCAAACCCCTGGCACAGGTACTAGGGGAATGGATGCTCACCCACCTCCCTTTCTTTGTCACCTTTCGATTTCAGGAGCATCAGCCCTCCCTCCCAACCCCCTTCCTTCTAACTCAGGTGGGGGAGGAAGGTCCTTTTTCCCGTCCCTCTGGTTCCAAAGAGGTTGGTGCCTGTGGAAATGCTGGCTTCCCTAGGGGCACGTTAAAAATCACTCAGTCTAGCCCTGGTGACCAAAAAAAGGGGCATGATTTGCAGTCCCAGGGGGCAAAATGAGTCCACTGTGACCCTGGCTTTATCTTTACACACAGACACACCCCAACTCAGCACTTGGACACGGACACACACACCCTCACACCACACCCACACTCACACACACTCCATACACACGCACACCACACATTCACACACACACACATCAAACCACACACGCACACCACGCACACACCCTCACACCACACACACTCCATACACATGCACACCACACATTCACACACACACACACACACATCAAACCACACACGCACACCACACACACACACCCTCACACCACACCCACACTCACACACACTCCATACACACGCACACCACACATTCACACACACACACACACACACACACACATCAAACCACACACGCACACCACACACACACCCTCACACCACACCCACACTCACACACACTCCATACACACGCACACCACACATTCACACACACACACACACATCAAACCACACACGCACACCACGCACACACGCACACCACACACACTCGCGCACATTAACTTACACACACACACACACACACACACGCACGTCTTCTCCAGCCGTCCATCCCACAGGCAGCCCACCGAGCGGCGCCCACTCCCGTTCCTCCAGTCCAGCCTGGCCATTTCCTCCCCCACTCCCCACCCCCTTTCCCTCCGCCCCTCCCGGGTCCCCCGGCTCCGCTCCGCAGCCAAGGACGAGCCCGCGGGGGCTCGAGTCTAGGGCGGGCCCGCAGCCCGCGTCCCCCCACTCCCCTCGCTCGCTGCCGGGGCCCCCAGCCCGCGTCCCCCCACTCCCCTCGCTCGCTGCCGGGGCCCCCAGCCCGCGTCCCCCCACTCACCTCGCTCGCTGCCGGGGCCCGCAGCCCGCGTCCCCCCACTCACCTCGCTCGCTGCCGGGGCCCCCAGCCCGCGTCCCC
Organism: Potorous gilbertii; assembly: GCA_028658325.1. Lineage (NCBI taxonomy): Eukaryota > Metazoa > Chordata > Mammalia > Diprotodontia > Potoroidae > Potorous > Potorous gilbertii. Next base: position 84,515,976 of record CM053770.1, on the reverse strand, counting down.
CCACTCCCCTCGCTCGCTGCCGGGGCCCCCAGCCCGCGTCCCCCCACTCCCCTCGCTCGCTGCCGGGGCCCGCAGCCCGCGTCCCCCCACTCACCTCGCTCGCTGCCGGGGCCCCCAGCCCGCGTCCCC
>CM053770.1:84487340-84509461 GCA_028658325.1 Potorous gilbertii | reverse complement strand
TACTCAGTTTTGCTGGGTAGGTGATTCTTGGTTTTAATCCTAGTTCCTTTGACCTCTGGAATATCATATTTCAAGCCCTTCAATCCCTTAATGTAGAAGCTTCTAGGTTTTGTGTTATCCTGATTGTATTTCCACAATACTCAAATTGTTTCTTTCTGACTGCTTGCAATATTTTCTCCTTGACCTGGGAACTCTGGAATCTGGCTACAATATTCCTAGGAGTTTTTCTTTTTGGATCTCTTTCAGGAGGTGATCGGTAGATTCTTTAATATTTATTTTACCCTCTGGTTCTAGAATATCAGGGCAGTTTTCCTTGATAATTTCATGAAAGATGATGTCTAGGCTCTTTTCTTCATCATGGCTTTCAGGTAGCCCCATACTTTTTAAATTGTCTCTCCTGGATCTATTTTCCAGGTCATTTATTTTTCCATAAAGTTATTTCACATTGTCTTCAATTTTTTCATTCTTTTGGTTTTTCTTTGTAATTTCTTGGTTTCTCATAAAATTATTAGCTTTCTTCTGCTCCATTTTAATTTGTAAAGAACTATTTTCTTCAGTGAGCTTTTGAACCTTTTTTTCCATTTGGATAATTCTACTTTTTAAAGCATTCGTCTCCTCATTGGCTTTTTGGACCTCTTTTGCCAATTGAGTTAGCCTATTTTTAAAGGTGTTATTTTCTCCAGCACTTTTTTGGGTCCCCTTTAGCAAGCTGTTGATTTGCTTTCTATGATTTTTTTTGCATCGCTCTCATTTCTTTTCCCAATTTTTCCTCCACCTCTCTTATTTGATTTTCAAAATCCTTTTTGAGCTCTTCCATGGCTTGAGACCATTGCAAATTTATTTTGGAGGTTTTGGATGAAGAAGCCTTGACTTTGATGTCTTCCTCTAATGGTATGCTTTGTTCTTCCTTATTTGAAAGGATAGAGGAAATACCTGTTCACCAAGAAAGTAACTTTCTATACTCTTATTTTTTCCCTTTTTTGGGCATTTTCCCAGCTAGTTACTTGACTTTTGAGTCCTTTGTCAAGTGAAGGGTATACTCTAGGGACCTGTAAGTTCTTAATTCCTCCAAGGTGGCACAATCAAGGGAGAGGAGTTTACTCCTCTCCTGGCCTGCACTCTTGTCTGGGAACAACCACAAGCTTTTCTGCCCAGGATCTGCAAGTAGGGTTCCCTCTCCACAACTGCTTCCAGCTCCACAGTGCCAGTGCTCCCCCTCACCCCAGGGCTGCTACTCAGGGCTGAGATTCAGATCAGCTGCTCAATTCCCCCAGGATCTTTAGGCTAAGGGCTCCAAAAATGGATGCTGCAGCTGCTGGGCTAGGGTTGGACCCTGTTCCCTTCTCACCCAGGTGAAAGAGCTTTCTCATTGACCTTTGAAGCTGTCTCTGGTGTTTGTGGGTTTGGAAAGCTGGGAACTGCAGTTGCTAACTGGGATTCTGTGCCCGATGCCCACTCCAGTCCTGTCCTTGCTGCACTGCATGACTAAGGCTAGGCTGCGCTCTGTGGGCTGTGCTCAGCTTTGAGCCTGGTGTGATAAACCTTCCCTGTTGGCCTTCCAGGCTGCCTTGGGCTTGAAATCTCTTTCAATCTGTTGTTATGTGGCTTCTGCTGCTCTAGAATTTGTTTAGGTATTTATTTAGGGAGAGAGCTACAGCAGGTCTGTCCTTCTACTTCACCATTTTGGCTCTGCCCCCCTGGGGTTTTCTTGACTGGGCATAATAACTTTCAAAGGAGGGTTTATTTTTGCCAAACTGGGAATATGTCCATTGAAGATGAATAAATATTAAAATATATGTATGTCTTCATACTCTAAATTCTTGGATGAATGAGCTCAGCATCTTCAAATGCAAGATGGTTTTCTGCTGTAAGGGGTTAATTGGGGGAATCCCCTGATCAACTTGGTGAGGCTACTGAGTGGTGAGTCTCTTTTTGGGACTTTTGATTGTATCTTCTTGGGGAGGTATGTATAGCCATTGGATGAGTTTCAGTGATAGGCGCTACCCTTGGATGAATTGGTTGGCTTACACTCTTGAGCATAGAATTAGCCCTTTGCATTGTATTGCAAAAGGCAGCCTACTTATCCTTGTACTTGTGGCCTTTTGGTGGAGCCAGGATTATTTGTGGGTCCCCAGGGGAGGGTATGGGCAGTCATTAACGACCTTCTTGGGTCTTGGCCTTCCAGAGCCACATCTCAGCACTGGGGCAGCCAAGAGGGAAATCATATCAGCTAGGGCCTCAGAGACAAAAGCTCTTGGTGGAGATGGCAACAGGTAAGACAAGGTGCTCTTCATACTGATGCGTTCCACTAATCCAGTCAATATTCATTAAGAGTCTCCTATGGACCAGGAGCTATGCTAAGAATTGGGGGTACTAGGAATAAAAAGAAAGGCAGTCCTTGCCTTCAAAGAGCAAAAGGAGACAGGAGAGGGGAAGGGGGGACCTGTGGAAGCCATGGAGAGGGGAACAGTTCCTCAACCCCAGTTTCTGCAGAAGCGTTGTTGAGAGCTCCTCTTCTGGGACTGCCTCCCTAGCCGCTCCAAGTTTGAGTGTCCCAGAATCCAGCTTTCTGGCAGAGGCCAAGTTCTTGTTGTCAGATTTGCAATCTAGCCTGCTAGTGAGGGAAGGGGAAGTTTTTTCGGGGACAGCGCCCACTTCAAGGGTTGCTCTCTAGTAATGTTAAACTTGAGAGACCATGAAGATGAGTCTCTGGGAGTGAAAAAAAGAGGGGAGGGAAGGAAAGAAAACTATTGTAAAGAGAGGCAGATCATATGGACAGCCTCTAAAACTGAAGAATAGGGAAACAAGGGACCCAAACTTCCATGAGTTCCTATAGACGTTAAGAACAAGGGTTGCTTTTAGCCCTGTGTTTTCTTCTACTCCCCCTCAGTCTCTGTGGAGTTAAAGTGGGAGTCATCACAATGCTGGGGTGCCATCTTTTAGAAAACCCAAGTTCATTTCCTTTTCTTTTTAATGGTAATTAAAATTTTTCTAATTACATGTCAAGGCAATTTTTGTTATTAATTTTTTAAAAGATTTTGAGTTCCAAATTTTTCTCCCTCCTCCCTTCCCCTTCCTTCTCCCTAAGATAGTAAACAATTTGATATAGGTTTTATATATGCAATCATGTAAAATGTATTTCCATATTAATCAGGTTGCAAAAGAAGAAACAAGATGAAAGGGAAAAAAACATGAAAAAATAAAGTGAAAATTGTAGTTTGATCTTCATTCAGACTCCATAAGTTCTTTCTCTGAATGGGGATAACATTTTCCATCACGAGTCTTTTGGACTTGTCTCAGATCATTTCCCTTTCAAAGAAAATGCAAACTGCAGGGTTATAATAAATATAGGGGATTTCATTTTTTCAGTGTGGAAAGGGGGACTCACCAGAATAGAGAAAAACAATTTTATTGGCAGCTTCAAGTTTGTTTCCCTCTTGAGGGGAGTCTGTACTGCAGAGTGGGTGCTTTGGGTCCCTTGTGGAAAGTGAGACTTAGAGGAGAAGGAAGAAAATTGTGTTTCTTGTTTATTGTGAGTTCTCTGAGTTTTGATGCTTTGGTAATAGGTCCTTAGGAATTCTTTTATATATTTTTGCATTTTCTTTACGATAGAATCATACCCAATAAGTGAACTGTTACCTTGAGTGCTTCTATGAGATGTAAGGGAGTCTTTTTTTGTCCATGTTTATAGGGGCCTAGCCATAAGCTGTATTTAGAGATTTTGCCACAGTAAATTCTAGGTTGGGACATAATTAGACAAACAGACCATGGTACTCTTTAAATGTTCCTCAGGGTTGGACCTGGTTTGTACAAGGTCAGAGCTTAGGGTGCTGATCCATGAATTAAATTGGGAAAATAGTGGGCTTATTTTATGAGTTATCTGTTGAAATCAACAACTCAGGATCTCTAGGGAGTGATAGTTTAGGGGCTGGCAAACTATGTATGGCCTGTGTGGTAGATGGGGTGATTTTGAATGGCCCTCAAACTCCCTTCATTTGACAGAACCCGGAAATCCTTTCCCAGATGCGTGGTAGGAGACAAAAACCATGATATGAGATATTTGTTAGAATTCAAAACTGTGCAACCTTTTTACACAATGGATAGTTGAGGAAAGGTGGGAGGGAAAATGTAATGACTTTGGATATGTGTATAATAAGGCAGGGAGTGGAGGAGGAGGGAGGGTGGGTAGGCAAGGGAGGTGAAAGGGGGCTCCGAGCCTGGAAAGGCTTTGCTGGCCACGTATAGGGCTCCCCTATATAATTAAGACAAGATTGTGGCTGGGCTGGGAAATGGCAGGCTTTACGCCAATCCCCTTTGATTGATGCGTCTCCATTCTGTCTAAGCAGCCTCTCTTCTCCTATTCTCACTTTCTACTTCTTGTTCAGTGAACAGCGATCAAATTAACGCTACCATTGTTTCTGGAAAGACTGTGTCAAATGACTACACTATGGCTAGATTAATCATCTCTGTGATGTCCCGAGTCACGATCCTTTTCAAACCATCACTGTCTTATTGTTATCTCCTCCTATTAGGATATTAGCTCTTTGAGGGCAAAGATTGCCTCTCTTTTGTATCTGTATCTCCAGCATTTACCCCCTTGCCTGAAACACAGCAAGTATTTAATAAATTATTTTTCTTGCATATGTCCATCCATGTATTCATTCATTCATTCAAGATAGACCTTATCCCCTAAGCTGTTTTTTCTCCTTTTCTCTCCCTTCCCCCTCCACTTATTTTCAGTGAAGTGCAGAAAGGATTTTGAGACTTGAGAAATTGGGGCACCTTGAGAGCTCTGGCAGTTTGTTGTGGGGGGGTGGGGCAAAGCCTCTATGTGGGATACTGAATGGTATAAGGGGGACAGGACAGCCCAAACAGTCACCCAACTTCACTTAACACAAGTGACAAGATGCTACGTGTTATCATTTAACCAGAGGAGAATATATCCAGATTGAACTAGGTTTGAACTAGGCTTTAGGTTAAATGAGAAAAATGAAACCTCTGGATGACCTGTAGTGAGCTGCAGAGAAGGTTTATCTGGATTGCTTGAGGGACTTGTTCTTGCCCTAAAGGGCTTATATAAAATCAGCAATAAGGTACTTGAGCATCTGCTAGTGGAGAGAAACCTTTAGCCAAATGCCTGAGAAGAAACCGTTTTGAGTTTCTATGGAGATGGCCCCTTGGCCTTGGCTCAACTTCTGAGTCCTAGCAGTGTCCTCCTGGGACTAGGGATGCCGACAACTCTTGTCAGTTGTCTGTAGTAAGAGTTGAGGATAGACCTAACTGGGCGCATCGAGGAAGGGCAATCACAAGAGTCTACATGGAATCCAGCAGATTTGGCTTTATTATACCAAATGGTGATGATGTCTTGAGGACTCCAAAAGAAGGACTTCCAGGAGCTATGGGTAGTCCCTTTGTCAAATGTGATCACTATGCTTGAGTCTGCTTTCCTCTGGGCTCTATATGTACTTGTCAAGGAGTGTCAGACTTTTGGGGGGAGTATTTTATACCAACTTTGTCATCTTAGAAAATACTTGTTTCTAAAAGATAATTGAATATGGCTGATTAATAACAATTCATAGACCCACCCAGGTAGGAGCTCATGAGCTATGTAAGATTTGAAGTATATATCACCAACCCCTTAGATAGTGATACCCTTAGATACCCTTGGAACCCTAAAGGAAGATGCAGTAGCTCCTCTTTGGAACTAGCCTGCATGCAGGATTGGAGATAACAGCTCCATCATAGATGAGAACAAGGAGACAAAAGGAATGCTCTCTTTCGGTGAGAGTAAGATCTTCAAGACAGAGGCATGACCCCAGCACTGGAGAGTTTGCTTCTGAAGGTAGACTTGAACCTGAAAGCATTAGCCATTTAGCTAAGTGATCTTATTCTGTACATTAAAGCTAGGTGACACAGCAGACAGAGTGCCAGGCTTCGAATCTGCATGACCTAAGTTCATTCCGGGTCTCAAGAGATTTACTAGCTGTCTGACCCTGGGCAAGTCACTTCACTCTGTTTGCCTCAGTTTCCTCATCTATAAAATAAGGTGGAGAAGGAAATAAATGACAAATCACTCTAGTATCTTGACCAAGAAAACCCCACAGAGAGTCAGACATGACTCTAAATGATGGAACAACAAACCGTCAAAGATGCAAAGAGCTTGGGTGAAGGAACCATACAGACTACTCCTTGAGGAAAAAACAAAAAGAATCCTCCTCCTTTGCTCCATAGTTCAGTGTGGTAAGGTTTGATGATTTTCTGAAAGAGCTGTAGAAAGCCCTATAGTTTTATATTTTTTTGTTTTATTTTTAATTTATGGAATAAAACAAGCATTTCCATAATATAGTATAATAAAAAAATAAAGATTACTGCACTTGAAACTGCAAATCTGTTATGTACAACAACTTACTATTCCTTTTAAATATATCATAAAGTTATTATGTAAAGTTTTTAAAGGTAGAGCCCACTTTTCTCATGATGGAGAGAAACAATGCTCCAGCTGAGAATCCCAGAATCTGGGAGCAGAGAGAAGAGCCAGATCTGGGAGCTGTAGGGCCAGTGAAACAGTGTGAAGCAGAGACAACATGTCTCAGGGAGGCTATGCAGAGACTGTGTTCCTGGTGGGGACCAGGAGGAGGCAGCCCAGAGAGAAAAGAACTGTAGCTTTGCCTGAAGACAGGTCTGATGTGGTCCTTTTTCTGCTCATTAAACTCTCAGGAATTCAGAATCAGACACAAACTCTTCTCTTGGGCATTTGAAATCCTTTACAGTCTAGCTCCAACCTTTCAACATCTAGTGTGTCCTTCTGGATAGTCACACAGGATAATACAATATAATATAACCATATTAACAATAACAATAATGTAATATTTTTATAGCAGCTTTATTTGCAAAGCACTTCACTCAATTACATTTGACTCTCACAACAACCCTGTATGATAAGTGCTGTAATTATCCCCATTTTACAGACGAGGAAAACTGAGGCTGAGAGCATTTAAGTGATTGCCCAGAAAGCACCGAAGGCAGAATCTGAACCCAGGTCTTCTGGACACCAAATCCAGCGGTCTTATCTCTTATATCCCCAACTCCATACTTTGGCACAGCTTGTCCTTCCATGCCTGGAATGCACCGATTCCTGACCTTCTACCTTTCAAAATGTCTAGGTCCCTTCAAAGTTCAGCCCAAGTAGGTTTTGCCTCCTACATGAGGCCTGAGCTAATCTCCCAGCTACCAGCGATCTCTCCTGGATCTGTGAACTCCAAACTTCCATTTAAGGAGAAAACCTAGCGCTAACTTCTCAGTTCTCACCTGACTGCACTACTTTGGGACTTCTCTGACTTGTCCTTGTCTCAGGAATTCATTATGGGGATAAACTCCTCCTGTAGGGTCTTACTAACCTGGGGACTGCAACTAGTCACCCCACCTCTTGGACCAGAGGATGGGGCCGTGAATTTCAAGCCTCCATTTAAGGAAGAGTTCAGTTTCGACATCTTATTTTTCCTGGGATTGCACTACCCTGGGATTTCTCTACAGGTACTTTCCAGCTTCCTTTTGTGTGTGACTTCCATCATTAGAGTATAAGCCCCTTGAGGGTAGAAACTGTGTTTTGTTTTTGCTTTGGTATTTGTGTCCTTAGCCCTTAGTGTGATGCCTAACACGTAGTGGGGTGATGAATAAATTCTTATTGACTGTTGATTGTAAATGTACACATTGTGTCCTCCAATCAAATGTATCTTTCTTGGGGGCAGTTTCATTTTTGTCTTTGTATCTCAGTTTCCTAGCTGAGTATTTGGCACAGTTGGTGCTGAATTTAACATAGACCTGCTTTTGATTGTTTAAATCCCTTTGCTTCAATGAATTATGCCCTCAAGCTAATGAAAGCTAATACCCTGGGAAAGTCTCAGGGGTTATGGATCTGAACGTAGGGTGGCGGCCTCTAGGAGAGCACCCCCACGTGTTACCTAAGAGGAGGATCATGATGTATTCCAACAACTTACCCTACAACCCCTCCCCAGCTCTATCCGGGAGTCTTCACCTCAGTGGTTCCTGATGCTGTTAGACCCAGAACCCTGGCCCCCCAGCTTTAGAAGAGGCCGCCAGGAAAGTCCATTCATGTATACAGGGAAGACGACCTTGCTTTATTTTGTATTTTACATTCCCATTGTCTTTGCATCGGTGACTTCTGCCTCATCTTGAATGTATGGAGGCCTTCTAAATGTTAAAATGAGTTAGCTGAGATGTTAAGATCTGAAATTAAATGACTGCATGAAATGCTGGCAGGTCACTTCCACAGGACTGCAGGCAGACTCCTGAAACCAGCCACTCCTGACACCCGAAGACAGCGGCACTCTGCTTTGGAATCAGCGCCCACCCAGGTTTGCTCTTTGACTCCCCAGGCGGAAAGAGTCTAGATGAAGGGACTCCACCTTCAACATTACTGCCACTTTAAGGGGGCAGGGCTCTTGTCTGTTCCCGGAAGTCCTTCCAAGCTGTAGCTGTAGTGCTTCACTTTGGTTTCCCAGGGTACTCGGCCTCTGATCTCCGAACAGGGCTGCTGTGCTGGCTGGCTGCTGAGAGCCAGGGCTGGCCATCCCCAAGTAACCTGAGTCAGGGCAGTGAGGGACGGCTTGGGGTCAGAGGGGCCACAGACTCCCAGGGATGCCAGCTTGCCCTTGGGAATAAGCCCGTTTTAACTTCAGAGCCCAGGAAATATGCAGCCACGCAGGGAAAGTGAACGGATGGGGCAGGCTGTTAAATGCACCAGCATGGGCTGGTGAGGCCATCGTCAGGCAAGGAAGACTCATTCAAAAGGCGAAGTGCAGGGCAGATACTCTCCGCTCTCTGTTGCCAGCCAGGTCTCCTCTGATGAAGGTTAGGTGGTGGGTTCCCCACGTAGGAGTCCACACTTGCTGGCCTGCCTGGAGTGGGGTGAGTGGGGCGGGGAGGGAAAGCTAAAGATGCCCCCATCTAGATAGGGGAACAGGCAGGGATCCTGCCCTTGCTTAGGGGCAGGGGTGAACCTGATGTTCACAGCTGTGTGGGGGAATCCGTTTAACTATGATCATTTAGTTCTGGTCATTTAATTTCCCCCAAAGCTGGAAAAGGAAGACAAATAGTTGTTCTTTGATAGCCCAAGGGAGCTGGGTGTCCCTGGCATTTAGGAAGGAAAGGAATTGTGACTGCTTGCTTGCCTTTGTTTGCAGGGTCATCATGACTTCTTGGCGATTCTCTATCAAGACTTACCTGTCACACCTAAGGTGCTTTGAGGTCAGGCAGAAATCTTGTTTGCTTAGATGGAGTCATAGACAGATTATGTACTCACCCAATTCCAGAATTTGCTGGCTTCTTTGGGGCTCTTTACCCAAACTCATTTTGACTTCAGGAGGGATCGTTTCGGTGTCCCCTGGAAGCTGGGGTCAGACAGATACTTGTAAGAGTGCCCTTAAGGAAGTCAGGTTGGAGGGCAATGTTTCCAAAACTGGCTTCCTAAACTGTCTTTTCCTGAACTTTGCCTTTGGCTTCCGAATATGGTTCCGGGGCTGTGTTCTGCTGGTGAAATTCATCCCTCTTATTGTGCTGTACCCTTTCACCTACCTGTTCCCCAGCTTCTACACCCTCTGGCTGAACTGGCTTCTGATGGCTACGGAGTCCTCAGGCCCCACCTACATCAAACTGGGCCAGTGGGCAAGCACTAGACGGGATCTTTTCTCCGAAGAATTCTGCACCAAGTTCTCCCGGCTGCATGTTCAGGTGGCCCCCCACCCATGGGCTCATACCCAGCACTTGCTCCAAAAGGTGTTTGGGAGTGAATTGGGGCAAGCCCTTCACTTTGAGAGTCAGGAGCCAGTGGGCTCAGGCTGTGTGGCCCAAGTGTATAAAGCTCATGTTGACACGGCCTTCCTTGATCATGCTTGCTTCCAAAAACTTGTGGAGGCCTCCAGGGGCACCTCCTCTTTTGAAGCCTGGGAGGTAGCAGGGCTGGGGAGGCTCTTAGGATATTTTTGGAAGGGGCAGAAGCCTAAAGGAACATTGACAGATCAAGCTTTTCCTGAAGATCTTCTTCTCCCCATGTCCTACCTGACTGTATCAAAATGGGACGCATCCCTTACCCCACTTGCTGACTGGCTACGTGGGCCAAAACACCTCATCCCAGCAGCTATTAAAGTAAGTTCATGCTTTTCTGGTGGGTCCATATCCCCATCCTAATCAGATTCTTTTCCTTCTCCAAAACTACTAAACAGTTACCCCCTTGGAAAAATGTCTAGATTAGCTCTATTTGTGTGCCAACTCCTACTTCTGCATCCCCTCCACTCATTTCGGTGGTTCAAATACATTTTTAATAAGTGCCTGCATAGCACCATAATTTATGGGTTTAATTGGTAACTTAGACTTATGGAACATTACAGGCATAAGGGGCCATAGAAGTCATCTATTCTAACCCTCTTAATTTGATATATGGGGGAAACTGAAGTGACCTGGCTAATTGGTCTCCCTGAGTTCCTATTTAGTTTCACCCCTCTTATTCTGCTGCACCCATTCACCTACCTGGTCCCCAACCTCTACACCCTCTTCCTTCAATCCAGATCTGAATAGGAAGATCAAAGTGCTCTTCTGTGGTTTTGAAGAAGACTGCACTGAAAGCACTAGTTGGAACTCTGACTGCTGAGCACCAGGGATCTGGAACCCAGCTTTGGCCTAGCCCTGGTCCAGTGCATACTATACATATTGTTGGCCAATAAAGCCTATCTCAGCCACAAGACAAGGGATTGAGAACAGGGAGATGCCTCCTGTGATGACTATCTTTCTTTTGCCTTGGTGTGGTGCCAACCTGGTTTCATGAACCTTGTGAGGAAGGGTCCTGCCCTGGTCACTGCTGCTTCTTTTTCTACTCTAGGTGCTACATCCTGGGCTCCTTGCTCAAGTACAGGTAGATTTGGTACTGATGAAGATAGGCAGTCGAATCCTTGGACTCATTCCAGGAATCAAATGGCTCAGTTTGACTGAAATAGTAGAAGAGTTTGAGAAACTCATGGTCCAACAGGTAAGCATGTCTGGGGCTTCCCCTTCTATAGAGCAGTTATAGAAAGTGTAAATGAAGGAGACTGGATGTCCCATATAGAATGACTAATGACTAGCAGGTGTAAATATAGTGTATGTCCAATAGAGAATGGTTTAAAGCCAAATGCTGGCCCGTTGGTCATTTTTAATATACAACACTCCATCCTCCTCAATGCATTAGACAACCTCCAGGTAAGATTGTCTGTCACTCTCACCTATACTTTGTAGACCCCTAGCTTCCTTCAGGTCAAAGCTGAGGTTCAGTCTCTCACACTAGGTCTTTCCCAGTCTTTCCAGGAGTGGTCTCTCTCTTGAAATTGCTTTGTATGATTTTGTATTTACTTAGGTAAGATAGAAGACCTGTGTCCCAGGGACATAGGGTGGTCCTTGTAACAGTAAAAGATAGATATCTGAGGTTTGAGGAGAAGGCAGTTTCCATGTTTGTGGGGAGGAGGAGGAGGCAGAGGAGGGCCATGTCTGGGAGTGCACTCTTTCCCTTGCCTATTGCTAAGAGGTGTTTTGATCTAGAATTATATCTGTCTACTCCTCCTTTTGATGTATTGTCCTTCCCTATCATAACATGAGCTCGTGGAGGGTAGGGACTGCTTCCTATTTGTCTTTGTACCCTGGTATCTAGTACAGTGCCTGGCACATAGAAGGTGGTTAATAAATGTTTATTGAATTGAATTGAAGGAAGCACAATCAACAAATTCATATGCGATGTTTTTGCTTTGCTTACTGCCACCAGAGCTTATCATTTGAGTAGTTAAATGCAGTATAGCTAGGTATCTCAGTGGATAGAGAACTGGAGCTGGAGTAAGGCCTGAGTTCAAATCTGGCCTCAGACACTTACTAGCTGTGTGACCCTGGCCAAGGCACTTCAGCTTGTTTGCCTCAGTTTCCTCATCTAATAAAATGGGCTGAAGAAGGAAATATTAAACCACTCCAGTATCTTTGCCAAGACAACCTCAAATGCAGTCATGAAAAGTCATATGTGTTGGAAATGAGTCAAAAACAATGACAAAGGTTAAGGAATCAGGAAAGGCACCCTGTAGGAAACTGCTTACAGGGTATCTTGGAAGATGAGAGGGATGCTGTGAGGTAGAGGTGAGTGTCTTTTGGGCATGGGGTGGGACTATGCATAGAGACCAGAATTGTGTGTGTGTATGGGGGGCAGCGGTGGCCAATGGGACTGGAAGAGAGGTGGGGGCCGCATTGTGAGCGGCTTCAGAAATTAAACAAAGTGTACCTTCATCTCCCATCTTTTCTTTCCCTACAGATTGACTTGCGTTATGAAGCCCGAAATCTGGAGTGCTTCCAAAACAATTTCCTGGATGTGACCTTTGTCAGGTTCCCTACCCCTCTACAGCCCTTTGTCACCAGAGATGTTCTGGTGGAAACATTTGAAGTAAGACTGAAAGGAAGTAAATCATTTATATGTGTGCGTGCGTGTGTGTGTGTGTGTGTGTGTGTATGAAATCTAAAATGTGTCTGTATACTTACATGTGTGTATACGAATGTACTTAGGATCGGCCAGTGTTCATCTCTGAGAAATAGAAGCAGCATGGTCTGGAGAAAATGGACTGATCCGGTGGTCGGTTTGAGTCTGGGCTATGATATTTACTGTCTTGGTGATTGTGAGCAAATAAGTCTTCAAAGATCCTCCTCTCTCAGCCCCAGAAAGGCAGCTTTCCCTTCATAAAAGGAAAAGCCTTTCTAATGACTGGATCTATTCAGAAGAGGAATTCAGAAGACAGTAGACTTGACCTTGTCAAAGGACTTTAAGCAAAGACTGGAGGACTGAACATTGGGAAGATATGTGCTGCAGAGAGTGCTCTTGTTCAGATACAGGCTAGACAAGGTGGCTTCTGAGATCTGTGGTTCCTGTGGGGAATGTCTGTCTTGGGGGTGTGATGAGGCTGGAGAGAGTCAGAAAGCATGGAGCCAGGCAAGACAGGGATTTAAATTCCACCTCTGATGCCCGTTGTCTGACATGGATGCGTCACCCAACTTTGGTGAACCTCAGTTTTGTCATTTAAAATGGGCACAACATCTGTAGTACTTACTTTGTAGAGTTGTTATAAGGATCACATGATATAATGCTCATAACGTTTTCTGTTTTTATGAAAATCAGTGGCCATCGTAATTTTTATTGATATTACTGGAAATGAGATGTCCCACTATGTGCCCGCTTGGTGTCCCAAAGCCAGAATGCAGACTGGGCTGGATCCAAGATTATTGGTCCTAGTCTGTTGTGACATAGGATCATTAAAGCCCATGATCTCTCTTTCCATACCTTATTTGTAAAGGACTGTATGAGGACTGATCCGGGGTGAGTGAAACTTGGTTAAGCATCTGTTGAGAAAGTAACCTTGGATATGTTAACTAAGGAAGGGGTGGACTGTAAAAAGACTACTCTCCTCCCCCTCTGGGTGGGAGGTAGGAGCATCAAACTGATATCTTTCCTCCCTTGCTTTAAGGAGAGTGTGCCTGTGTCCTGTTACCAGAAGTCAGAAATTCCTACGAAGCTGAAGGGGAAAATAGCAAAACTGGGGATAGACATGCTTCTGAAGATGGTAAGAACCGGGATGCTGTAAAGTCCCAGAATCCTGCTGTCTATTGACTACCTGTTGGGAGAATGGACTTGGAAATGTGTTGGCGGCTGAGATGAAAAGCAAGTGACATCTGTAGGTGTGCCCCACTTTAGGAAACCCTGATGAATCAATGTCGGAACCCGAGGATGAGGGGATGCTCATTCGTATTACAAAAGGATCCTTTACTTTCTGGAAAGTTTCACTACTTGGCTCCTGGTGGTTTCTGTTGCTACTCTCTGCCAACTGTTGGTAAGAGGGCTGCTCCAAACCTTCTGGGCCCCCTTGCGCTCCTAGAAGATCCCACTGTCACACAACCAGGGCCTGATTGTTTGCTTGTCCTTCCCCCATGGTTCCAGTGACGTTCTCTGCCTCCTGGAGGGCTCAAAATCATATCCCACTTTGTCCGCCAACGGAGTGCCCCTGCTGCCCTCAACATCATCTCTCCCACTACTCATCAGTGCAAATGAAGGGGAAGAGTCCAAATGTGATTTTTAACATTCTAGTCAGTTTAGCACTATTAATTGGAATATTTGAAAGACTGATTAGGATCAATGAAAAGTCTATGAATTATGAGATGTTGTAAAGAAGTACTGTTACTTTTAAGCACATTATGAAAATAAGGTTAATAAAGTGCTACCAAATTTTTCAGGGTCTTAGGTGACCCAAGCCTTATGTTGTTTTAATGAATAGATAGGAATCATTTGTAATTGGCATATTATTAATTCAACTCAACAAGTTCAAATAAATGCTGATAAAGCACTTTTACATAGTTATGGGTTAGATAGTCCCTATCTAGTTTATAGTCTTATTTTCCTCCATTTTCCAGATAAAATCAAAATTAAGCTTCAATCTCACCAACCCTTAACTGTATTGTGGATTTTTTATTGATAGAGTTCTAATTAATGAGATTTTATGGTGTTTGTTATTGGAAGCAGCATACAGAGTAAGAAGACCTGGGTTTAAGCCCTATCCTGATACCCTGGCAAGTCACTTCATCTCTCTCAATGCCCCAGTGTAGACAAAAATCTAATCTCCATTAATAGAGAGTGTCATCCTTAGGAATTGCTTTATACCAATGAAATCATAGATCAGTATAAAAATTGTATTTGTACATGTGCCATTGCAAATTTAAAAGAATTTTCTCCTCGGCAGTGAGAAGGTGATAGGCCTCACCTGTTCATGATGTGGATTCCTTTCCAGGTATTTGTTGACAATTTTGTCCATGCTGACCTACACCCTGGGAACATCCTGGTCCAGGGAGCAGACTTTCCTAAGGAGACCCAAGACCAGAGGAGTCTGGGGGACATATATGACACCCTGATGTCAGAAGTAAGACCTACTTCTTCTCCACTGAGGCTGATCCTACTGGATGCAGGCATTGTGGCAGGGCTGCAGGCAGCTGACCTGGAGAACTTCCGGGCAGTATTCACTGCAGTGGCCATGGGGCAGGTGAGACTTGTGGTTCATGGAGTGGTCAAGCAGTGGGTCTGAGCACTGGTTTTATTCTGAGAGTTGAGGTTTCTCAAGCTCTGCCATTCAGTTTGTAATGCTTACAAATGTCTAATTTTACCTAGAGGGCATGGGCTTTAAAATATCTGGAGCTAGAGGGATCTTGAAGGCTTCTTTATAAACAAGGAAAATGAGTGGCAGGATTTGAACTCAGGTCTTCCGGACTCCAAGTCCAAGTGTGTCCACTGCATCTCCTAACTACACACACACATTAAGTATGTATAGTTGTACATGGGCAGCCAGGTGGTGCAGCGGATAGACCGCTGGGCTGGGAATTAGAAGGACTCATCATTCTTCTTCAGTTCAGTTCTAGCCTCAGACACTTACTAGCTGTGTGATCCGGGGAAAGTGACTTAACCTTCGTTTGCCTTAGTTTCCTCTTCTGTAAAACAGTGATATTAATAGCGCCTAACTCCCGGGATTGTTGTGAGAATCAAAGGAGGTAATGCCGGCGGAGCACTCAGCACAGATGCTCGCTCCTCGGCCCTTTGCTGCCACCAGAATTACGTAGTGAGTACGGAGGGCTGGAACAGAAGTCCTTCCTGATTCCAAGTCAATCGCCTGCTCCCCTCCCCTCATGTCACAGGGCCTCTCAAATCATGCCATGCAAAAAACGCCAGTTACTCTTTTCCCTTGTGGCATATATTGTCCCATATAAGGGCCTCACTCTTCCCTTTGTGGCCACGGATGCCAAGCACCTGGCACACTGCCTGGTCCCATTGGCTGTTTGGGCTTTTTGTAACAAAACTGTGGTGGTTTGTGGGTGATATGGGGATGTAAAGTTGAGAAAGACTAGGCATCTAAAAATAGAATTATATTTGGAGTAGGGTGAGAGACGAGGACTATGAAGGAAATTCAGGCAGAGCTGTCTAACGGTCTTCCAGCAGCTGGTCCTCTAAGAAAGTTTTTTACATCATAGGAGTGCCCAGAGGACTGCATATAGGATGTGGGAGTTAAGTTATTGTTGTTCAGATGTTTCAGTCATGTTTGACTCTTCATGACTCCATTTGGGGTTTTCTTGGCAGAGATACTGGAGGGGTTTGCCATTTCCTTCTCCAGCTCACTTTACAGATGACAAACTAGTGTCTGAAGCCAGATTTGAACTCAGGAAGGTGAGTCTTCCTGACTCCAGGTTCATGCTCCATTCACTGTACTACATAGTTGCCCTTGGGACTTAGCTTACTCCAGTTATATCCTGGGTTCCTATAATGGATCTGAAGGTATGCAGGGCAAAAGGTAAAGTGCATACAGATGAGATCGATGAGATGCAATGTGATGTAGTAAGAGTACTGGACTTAGTCAGGAAGACTTGGGTTTAAGTCTTACCCCAGACAATTATTAATCCTATGGACTTTGGAAGGTCATTTAACCTCTTCTGCCTTGGTTTCCTCATTTTTAAAATAGTTTAAACTGAAAGGTTAAGGTTCCTTCCAGCTCTAAATCTGTGACCCACTATTGGTGAGTAGCATGCCCTAAGTCTTCCAGTATCCCTATAACTTAGGGAGAAGGGAACGGAAACTGACCTTTCTCCAAATGCCAACACCTTCAATGAATGGCACTTACAAGCTTTCTCTTTACTCATGGTCTTCAGGGTGAGAGAGTGGCCGAGCTCATCTTGCATCATGCCCGGGCCAATGAGTGCCAGGATGTGGAGAAATTCAAAACTGAGATGGCAGTGCTAGTGACCCAGGCCAGGAAGAACACCATTACCCTGGAGAAGGTAGGCAGGCCATGAGATGGGGACACAACCTTCAGGAACCTTCCCTGCTAGAGCAGATCCCAGGCACTGAACTGGAGAGCGAAGGGGGTGTTTCTGACTGAAGTACTAATCCAATCTAACCCAATATGACAGGATAAAAAAAAACACCACTCCCTTCCCTCAGGAACCTAATGTTCTATGTGGGATGGGGAAAGAACTAGGAAAATAAAGGAGATAGGAAGTAGCTGTGTTTTTCTCCTGTAAGTCTTCTAGCCATGGGTCAATTCATGACAGGGAATGGCTCTCAAAAATGTGATCTTCTCCTTAGGTGCTCTTGGGTGGATCTCTTTGGGGGCAGAATAGAAAGAAATCTGGCAACAGAGGCACTGAGTTCCAATTCCATTTCTGATGCTTACTATGTGTGTGACTTTGGGCACGGATTTTCCTGGGCCTTAATTTCTTCATCTTTAAAACCAGGGGTTTGGGCTAGATGGCTTCTAGACCCATAAGCCAATATTGATAATAAGTAAGTTAATCATTCACTTAAATGATGTAAGAAAATCACCACAGGTCAGCCCTGGAGATAGACTTGGACGTAGGACTAATCTTCTCATTCATTGTAATGACTTTTTGCTGTTGTTTTTCCTGTGATTGGAAATGGATGGAGGTGATCTGTGGGGGTCTTTTGCCCCAAATAGAGAAAGGATCCTTAGACTGAATAGTTTTAAGATTCCCCACCTCTCTGCCCCCTGTTGAAACCAGCCTTCTTAACTTCAGGGACTGAAGAGTCTCTGTACCCTTTTTGAGCAGTCAGTGAGCTCCCTTTCTCCCGCACCACTTTTTTGGGGGGGGTGAGGAGGGAAGTAGTACTTTCAGGCAGTGTAACAAGATTTGCTTTTCCTAACAGCTTCAAGTATCAAATTTGCTTTCCAGTGTCTTTAAGCTGCTGATGACCCATAAGGTGAGTCCAGACTCTAAGTTGAACCTTCTGCCTATAGGCACCTGGCTTAAGAATCATCAAAGGGTCACCTGAGCGGGGTGGGGCATCCTAGAGTTGGGCAGGAGGATGGTGGTTGCAGTAGCCTGATGGTACAAACAGGATTTGGGTGGGGGAGGAGAGATATTTAGTTTAGGTAAGAAAATAAATGCTTTCGTAGCAGCAATTTATATATAAACTGGGTTGAGTTGTAAAAGATAGTGTCTGGCATGTAGTAGGTACTTAACAAATATTTTTTAATTGACTATTTACCCATTAGAGCAGGTACCAAGAACTTCTAAATTCAGTTCTCTTAATCTGGTTCTTGTTTTGATAAGGATTTGGAAGTAGTAAAATATTTAATGTATGGAGACATGCAAGTGTATACATATGTGTACTTATAAAAGAACAAGTTATGAAATCTATATGCATGCACACACACACACACACACACACACACACACACACACACGTCCACCTCCTGGATTATTGCTTTGTTGTGGCAGAGGAGCTTGTGTAGCTCAATGAAACTGAGTTATATTGTTCAGGGTTACTTAAGATGGACAGGCCATAGTGGAGAATTCTGACAAAAAGTGATTCACTGGAGAAGGAAATGATGAACCCAATGGACAGCTGTGGTTCTTTGTTGTTTGTCTTTTGCTCTTGTGACATCAGGGAGGTGATGCCATGGCAGGTGAATTGGATTTAAGTGAGGGAGGCCTGTTCAAGGTTATCAACCTCACTTTCTTCCCCAGAGCCATCTGGGTCCAGTGTCAAGATATAGATCAGGACGACTGGAGATGGCCCCAGATGCAGTGGGAGAGGTTGACCTTTTTAAGCTAAGGTCTTTGACAAGTCGTAGTTTGACTGAGGCCATGTCCATTCAGTGATTAAGGCAAAGTTAAAAAAAGAAGAAAGAAGAAAAATGTACAGTTAGATTGGGACTGGCTGGAGTTGGTGGTAGTAGAGAAGGAATAGAGTAAGGCTTGCAGGGTACAGACCTGAAAGGATGAAGGGGCCGCTGAGGGCACTAGTCTGTATGTGATGAGACTTTCAAAAGCATTACTCTGCCTCTGTTCTCTTTCAGGTCAAGCTTGAAAGTAACTTTGCCTCGATTGTCTTCGCGATCATGGTGTTAGAAGGGCTTGGCCGCTCACTGGATCCCAAACTAGATATCTTGGAGGCAGCCAAACCCTTCCTTATAAAAAAATCGATGTTTCCCCCCTGGCGGCAATGGTGATGGCCTAAGGTTTCACCAGGTAAATGCCAGCATTGATCATGAAACTATCCTGGACAGCCGTCTTCCTTTCATTTTGGGTTGGCTGATGGTTAGATTCAGAGACAGTTTTACTGGCTGAGGTACATGGGGAGAGGGACTTATCTCATAGAATGTCCTAGGTACTGGTACTCCATGAGCCAGTATCACACCTACTGATGTGAATGAGTTGACTGTGGAAGAGAATCAGTTTTTTTCCTTCACCATCCCCACCCCAACATACATAGACACATTCACTCTCTCTGTCTCTCTCTTGGGCTTAAGGTTCATGGCAGCTAGATGGAAAAGTGAATACAGTCCTAGACTTGGCCTCGGGGGGATGAGTTCGAATCCTGCCTCAGACTTGTGTGATCCTGTACAATTTATTTATTGTCCCTTAGCCTCAGGTGAAATGGGCATAATATCTGTACCTACCCTCACAGGGGTGTTGTGAGGATCAAATGAATTAAACAACACAACAGGGTTTTGGTTAGTGTATATGTTACGGTGAGAAGCAGCATGGCTTACTGGTTAGAGAGCTGACCCTGAAGCCACAGAGATCACCCCTGATACATAGTAGCCATTTAAATGGACACATTATTTAATCTCTCAAGCTCTCATTCCTCTCTCAGTGGAGGACGCTAAGGGCACCACAGTGCACAAAGTACTGGGCCTGGAGTCAGGAAGACATGAGTTCAAATATGACCTCAGACATGGCCTAGCTGTGTGACCTTGGGCAAGTCACTTAACCTCTGCCTGCTTGCCTCAGTTTCCTTAGCTGTAAAATGGGTACAATAAGAGCACCTACCTCACAGGATTTGGGAAGATCAGATGAGATGTTTATAAAATGCACAGCACAGTGTCTGGCAATGTAATACATTAATAATAAGTGCTTTTATTATTAGATTGGGTAGTGCTAGGCTATTTAGGATAATGTTATATATCAGGGTAGTACTGAAATGGATGGACTGAGAATAATTCACAGGCAAAAATCAATTAGGAATTTCGAGAGCGTCATTTATTAGCCAGGCTGGTGGCTGCCTCATGGAGAGACCTAGAGGAGACAGCCTCGAATTGAGGTGGGTGTGTGCATTTTAAGCATTTTGGCGCCACTCGGTACGGCCTTGCAGTTTCCACAAGAAACAGAATTCTGACAGAGCAGGGTGAGGCTTGTCATTAGGCAAGAGCCCCCAAACAGAAGGGGTTGTCAGGGTACTGCTAGGCAAAGGACCCTAACAGAGATGAGGTGCCAGGTGCTCAGCAAAAGGTAGTTACCTGGCAAAAGGGGTTTAAGATTAGTGGGGGGCACAGGTGGTTACCATGCAGATGGACTAAACAAAAAAGTGACTTAACAATTCATCAGATTTTTCACAACCCAAAGGGGAATAACATTTTGACAGGGGCCCAACAAAAACCTGTTACTAGATAAGTTATCCATCCCTGCCCAGTAACCTAACAGATATCTCTCAACCTAGGGGCCCAGGGAGGAATAATGTCCATTTCAGTACTGTTAGTGAGATATTCTTACCTTCCAATGACCCCATACTCTGACTGATCTTCCAGAAGGGAACATAGGGGATGGGGAGAAGCTGAGCCTGCTTGGGCTTGTGGAAGATTCACCTTTGGCACCTGTGAGATTGTAAGCTCTAGGGGCAGGGCTGGTATTATCTAAATTTGTATCACTTTAATTGCATGACAAATTTTCGTCCCAGAATACGAACTGTGAAATATACTTCTCTCGGTGGAGAGATGGGAGATTAAGCAATAGCATTGCTTATTTAGACAAATGCTGTCATTTGTACTTAGCTATTTTTATAACCCTTCCACTACCTAGTATGGTGCTTTCTGAATAGCAGGGACTTAATGAGGGCTTTTAATTGAATTGAATAGCTGGGTCTGGTCAGAAAATACAATATTAGTTCAAATATAGGCCACATATGGTGGCCCTGCACTCCCCATATGGTTTGTGCAAAACCTGCCTTGTACCCTGTCTTGTTGTACCCCCAACCACCTGGTACCAACCGTCGGGGCTACCTCCCCGACCACCGCCCTCTACTCACCTCCTTCACCAGAGGTCTTCAGCCGTCGCTGGCTCCCAACCCGGGGTGGGGGGAAGGGAGAACAAACCAGGCAGAGCACCCGAGGGGCATTTATCTTCTTTATTGTTACAGCAATAGAAAAGTCCCCCTGAGCCCTTCCTGGGTGACATTCTTATACCCTGAGTCGTCCCTCCTAATTCGGGCAAACTTCTCCTTGCCCTCCCCTAGGGGTGGGGTCACTCCTCCCCAGTACCTCCCAGAGGGCAGAGCCCAGCTCGGCAAGGCAGGAGTTCCCCTGCTGATGTGGCATCCCACATCAGCAGGTCCAAACCCACCGGCGTCTCATTATCCACTCCAGGGGGCCTAGATCCAGAGTGCCCCTAACAACTCCCCCTTTTTGTTTATACATGGGGAGGACGGACGATCTCCGCCCTCATGGCTTCAAGGGATCTACGGAGGGCTCCTAATAAGCAGGAAAGCAAGCAGGGTAAGCACAAGCAGATAAGAAAACATAGACCCAAGATTATTCCCCCAATGGCCATCCATTGGAACAGCTGATGGAAGTTCAAATCCTTCCACCAGTCCCAGACTTTACTAAGATGTCTTTCCCATTCCTGATTAAACTGTATCGTAGCATTTTCCATGGCTCCAATCACCAGGTCAAGTGCTTTCAATTCATCGGTAAAGTTAGTAGCATAGGCAGTATTTTTCAGGATCCCCTCAAGGTTCTTATATAGAGATAGATACAGCTAATGCAGTGGATGCTAAATTAGCTTCTACTAATGAAATGATTCCGAACACAACACAGAAAACACATCTACGTGCCCTAGTAGGTACACGAGTTAAATGCTTGTCTATAATATGTACAACTTCATCACTAGGTGTTCTGTACCACCCATAGCCATAATTACTGTCATAGTATATCGAGGTCTTATTAAAATAAACACTCTCCCTACTATCTTTGGTCCTATATATGCTTGCACAGAACAAT
>CM053770.1:84388459-84486840 GCA_028658325.1 Potorous gilbertii | reverse complement strand
ACTAGGAAAACTCCTTCCTTGTCCCATCCTACCGCGTAAGTTTTACGCCTTCCCAGTGTCCTCTGTTACAGGACTCTGAGGCTGCCTGGCGACCTTCCCTAAGCCCGCTTAGGAAAGGTAGGCGGTCGTTTCCCTTGGTCCCAGATCCCCGGCCCCACGTTTGGGCGCTAATTGTTGGGGGCTACTCCCCCAACCACCTGGGACCAACCGTCGGGGCTACCTCCCCGACCACCGCCCTCTACTCACCTCCTTCACCGGAGGTCTTCAGCCATCGCTGGCTCCCAACCCGGGGTGGGGGGAAGGGAGAACAAACCAGGCAGAGCACCCGAGGGGCATTTATCTTCTTTATTGTTACAGCAATAGAAAAGTCCCCCCGAGCCCTTCCTGGGTGACATTCTTATACCCTGAGTCGCCCCTCCTAATTCGGGCAAACTTCTCCTTGCCCTCCCCTAGGGGTGGGGTCACACCTCCCCAGTACCTCCCAGAGGGCAGAGCCCAGCTCGGCAAGGCAGGAGTTCCCCTACTGATGTGGCATCCCACATCAACAGGTCCAAACCCACCGGCGTCTCATTATCCACTCCAGGGGGCCTAGATCCAGAGTGCCCCTAACACTGTCTTTAATGCTCTTCCTAAGAATAAAGGAGAAATGACAGTGATGATAATGCACAAAACATCTTTATCTGAATTAAAAGAAATGAAAAATAGGAAATTCACAGTAAACGTTGGTATATGGCAATGGTAGATAATAATTTTTCATTGTCTTTTCTTCTTGCCTCTTCCTCCTCAAGACTCCAGGTACTGTGATCTGACCTAGGGATTGCATGAAGCTAAGAACCCCTAGGCCCTCTGCCCTTCCACTGAACCTTTAGAACTTCTAAGTCTTTCCATCTGCCCTGCACAAGAACCTAATGTATTGTCTGTCTCAATGACATTATAAGCTTCTTGAAATCAGGAACCTCTCATTTTTCCTATTTGTATCCCAGTTGTTTAGTATAGTGCTTGGCACATAGTAAGCACTTAACAAATGTCCATTCATTTGCTCCTTCAATCAATGATTATACTGTTCTGGCCCAACAGTTCCCAGGAATGTCTTGAGGAGACAGGTATATTTAACTAGGGGCAGCTAGGTGGTGCAGTGGTTACTAGTGGTAGTGCAGCTAGGAGTCAGGAGGACCTGAGTTCAAATGTCACCTCAGACACTTGACACTAACTAGCTGTGTGACTTTGGGCAAGTCACTTTACCCCAATTGCCTTATCCTGGGTCATCTCCAGTCATCTTGAGGAATATCTGGTCACTGGATTCAGATGGCTCTGGAGAAGTGAGGTTGGTGACCTGCACAGCCCTCCCTCCCTCAAAACAAAGTCAAGTGAAAGTCATGTTTCTGATGGCATGGTCTTCTTTGGCAAGGAAGGATGAACACACACACATTTAACTATCTGTTGAAAATGAGACTTTTATTTAGTTGGCTGCATTTCCAAACCTTTTGATCATGTTTGGTCCTTGGTGGGATGAAGACAGTCTGTTTGCAGATGACCAGCAATGGCAATCCTGCCTTTAGAAGACATGGACATGGGAGATTGTTGGGAGTTAATTCCTACCTACACTGGGCTGTGGTCCAGACAAAGGTGGGGATCCTGTTAGAAAGTGATACATTATAGGGCTGACTTTGGAGTTTCAAATCCTGCTTCAGACACTGAAGCTGTGTGGCTTTTGGCAAGTTATTTAACCCGTCTGAGCCTCAGCAAGATGCCTTTCCAGAGCTCTTTAATGCAGTTCCTTCCCTTCTGAGATTATTTCTAATATACCTTGTTTATTTCTGGCAGGGACACAGTTATTTACATGTTGTCCCCCTGTTAGAGTGTGAGCTCCTACACTGTTTTTGATTTTAAGTGCCCAGGACTTAGCACAGGGTCTGTCACACAGAGCTTAAACGTTTGCTGATTATTTATGAAGATCAGCTGAGGTTTGAAGTGAAATGTTCAGTAGCATCTGATTCTTCATGACCCCATTTGGGGTTTTTCTTGGCAGAGACACTGGAATGGTTTTTGCCATTTCCTTCTCCAGCTCATTTTACAGATGAGGAAACTGAGGCAAACAAGGTAAAGTGACTTACCCAGGGTTAACATAGCTAGGAAGCGTCTGGGGCCAAATGTGAATTCAGGTCTTCCTGTGGCACTCTATTTGCTGAGCCGGCTAGGTGCCCTAAAAAATCGACATATATGTTAGCTACTACCATCACCACCACTACTGCTACTATCGTCAGTTCTACTACTACTAGTACTACTAGTACTTCCAGCTCTAAATCTATGACTCCTCCAGACCCACAATGACCATTCTGCCACAATCACTAAAAGTGCCCACCTGATCACTTTACCTGTGCTTTGCTTCTCATGGCCAAGTCTGGCTACACGTGTCTCCGGGTGGGGGCGGGGCAGCGCGTCGGTTACCGGCTCCACCACTCAGGGGCCCCCGACAGCGTCTCCGTTGCTAGGAGACGACTTAAGTCCGCCCAGGACGAAACCACGCTGGAGAGCTCCAGGACGGACAGGCTACTTCTCAGCCTCTCCGCGGCTAACACCTATCAGCGGAGACGTTACCGGAACGCTCCCAGTGGAAGGACGCTCTCTGGTAGGAAGCGCCCTGCCGCTCCCCGCGGCCGCACCCTGAACCGCTTCCCCCCCAGAAGCGGGAGGCATGGTTGGGTTCCAAACTGGAAGAATCCACTCGCTTCTATACGGGGGGGGAGAAAAAGGTCGCAGAGTCAAGAATGAAGACTCTGGGCTTCCTTCCCACGTGGGCTGAGGTAGGCTACCGCAAACTTCCGCTTGGCCCCCGGGGCCGCGTCACCGCTGGACAGACTGAGGATCTCAACAGCGCCTCCAAAATGATTGAAGATACTCCCGCCCATTACGCCGGCGGGGCGGGGCCCGGCTCCTGGCCGCACGGAGGAAGTGACGTCTAGGGAAGGGGCGGGGCCAGGTCCGGACGGCTCCGCAGCGTCCTGCCGCGGCTCCGAGGCCTCCGGTGGTCATGTCGGCGCTGAGGCGGCTGGGGCCTTTCCTTCGCGAGGGCGGTCGACGCTTCCTGAAGGATCTGAGCGCGCGGACTACTGGTCGCAGCACTGGAGGAGTCCGGCAGTGAGTGTTGACTGGTAGATGGAGGGGTTTTCGGTGGCGCCGTTCGACCCTCTGGGCGCCCCCGTCACCTTGAAGGGCGCTTAGAGGGGGACTCCAAGTCCCAGAATGCTGAGCTGAAGTGCCCCGCCTCTGCCCCAGTGCATTGTGGGGCTCGGAGCTCCAGTGGGGAGGCGGTGATTGGACCACTCTGACTTCATGCTCTCTTTCGTCACCGCCCGCGCATGCGCCTTCCTCTTCTCCCTCCCCTCCCCTTGTATTAACAGAATCTATATTATGGCATTATTGAAATGGCACCTTCTAGACGACGTGGGCCAAACCCGTCATTTTAGGAGGAAATAAGGAAACCAAGCCCAGAGAGGGGCTGCCACTTTTGAGCCAAGTCAGCAAGCAGTTACTTATTGAGTACTTACTGTGGCCGAGGCCCGGTACTCATTCATTCGTTCTAAGCGCTCAGGGTCCAAAGAACGGCAAAAGAGAGCCCATGGCCTCCCGAGGGGGAGATGACATACATGCAAACAGTCACATGCAGGCGGTATATTCAGGATTCATCATTCGGTAAACGTGTATTAAGCGCCCACCACACGTCACTATAGGGACACAAAATTACAAAAGACAGTTCTTGCCCTCAAAGAGTGTAACAGTCTAATGGGGGAGACCACATGGAAATAGCCATATATAGAAAGTATATTTGGGATTCAGTAACCACGTACTAAGTGCCTGCTCTGTGCCAGCACTAGGGATACAAAGGCAGCTCCCCAGGCCTCAAGGAGCTTCCAAATGTAATGGGGAAGATCACAGGCAAACAGCCACATGCAAACAGTGTATTCAGGATAAATTCTATAAAATCGTGGAGGGAAAGCTCTACTCTAGCACGCTAAGGAGGATTGGGAAAGGTATCTTGCAGAAGATGGGGTTTGAGTTGAGACTTGAAGGAATGTAGGAGGGAGAGCATTCCAGGCATGGGAGGCAGCCAGTGAAAGTGCCTGAGCTGAGTGATGCAATGTCATGTTCCAGGGAAAGCAGGAAGGCCAGTGCCACTGGATCTTAGAGTATATGGAGAGAGAGTAGGAGCAGTTCATGAAAAGCTTTGAATGTTGATCCTGCCATCTCCCTGGTGCCTGGACTATTGCAGAAACTTTCTGGTTAGTCTCCCTGCTTCAGGACTCTTCAGAGCTCCTCATTTAGCCACCATACTTATCTTCCTGAAATGTAGGTCTGACCTTGTCACCTTGCCCCCTTTCGATGAACTTCAGTAGTTTCCTGTTGACTTCTGGATCAAAAGAAAACCTTTACCGTTTTTGAGCTTTTCCATTGAATAGAAAGGCTGGAATTTACTTCCTTCTCACCTCCATCTCTTAGAATCCCTAGTTTTCCTCAATAAATTCAAGCACCACCTTCTACAAGAAGCCTTCTTTACCTGATGCTTCAACTACTGGTACCTTTCCCCAAAAGTCACTTTGTACACATTTTCTATCACAGTGCCACTTACACATTAAGCATGCAATAAATTTTTATTTGAAATCTTACTGAACTAGGACATCCTATCTCTCCTTTCTCTTTTAGCGCATCTGCTTTAGCTGTGTTGTGTAGTCAAGAATAATTTTCAAATTAAATAAAAGTTATTTTTCTTTGCCTTTAAGCTTTTTGAAGAATACGTAAAATTTTAATAAGAGGGGAGTACAGGGATGAAGTATATTCATATGGGTCTGGGATCTCACTTATATTAAAGTTGCATCCAGTGTTGCAGTTTGCAGCCCATTTATCCCTGCTCATCCTCTGTGACTCATGTCCATGTCCTCCCATAAGTCTGCTATGGGAGAAGTCTGCACCCACCTTGCAGGAAGTCTTCCTCAGTTTCTCCTGTACAGTTGTTTTGTGTGTGTGTGTGTGTGTGTGTATACATATATATGTACATACACACACACACATATATATATATATAATTTATCAAAATGAAGCTTCTATGTTATAATAATTATGCTTTACATTGCCATAGTACTTTAGAATTTCTAGAGCACTTTTGCATCTCATTTGATTCTTACCACACCCTAGAACTGTGATTGGGGCTAGCATATTTGTGAGTTGAATTGGTGGTTGAAGACTTGTAATTCTGAAAAGTCAAATACATTGCTGATATAACAAATACTTAAAACAGTTCTTTTTCAATTATAGTGCTGGAGGTGGTGTACACATTGAGCCCCGCTACCGGCAGTATCCCCAACTGACAAAATCTCAGGTGTTCCAATCTGAGCTATTAAGTGCTACAATGTGGTTTTGGATTCTCTGGCGTTTTTGGCATGACTCAGATGCTGTATTGGTAAGCTTTGGAGTATAATTTTTTTATTTATGAATATTGACAAACACCCAAAAACTTTCTTTTGTATCTTTCATTATGGTTCATGATTTGTAGATGCCAATTCTGCTCCCACTATAGAGTATAAATGCCATACTAGTTCAACCTGGAACTGTCTGATGGGGATGCCAAGGGAAACTGTGGGATACCATGCTTGTCCTCTAGGATATCAGTTTCAAAAGTTAGGGATGAATTATCAGATATCTTAGCTTTCTTTAACACAATCAGTTATGAGTCAGACATCCAAAACTTTACCTAAACTAAAGATTCTTAATTTGTAGTTTTTGGAATTTCAGGGGGGCCTTGAACTTGGATGGGAAAAAATATATTTATTTTTTACTAAACCTCTAATTGCAATTTAGCATTTCCTTCAGTTATTTAAAAACATTCTGAGAAAGGGTCTGTAGCTTTGCTGAATGTCAAAAGAGTGCACAATACCCCCCCCCCCCAAAAAAAAAAGATTGAGCTAATCTAGATCCTTCTTAAACAAATTTATATTTTCAGCTTCTTGTACCTTTTTTTTTTTTTTAGGGAGGGATCAACAACTTATACAAGTTTGCTATCATCTTTGTATTTTAAATAATAGGATCTTAGGGTCATAGATTTAGAATTGGAACCTTAGAAGTCAAGTGAACAAGCCCCCTCATTGTATTGATCAGAAAACTGATGAAGATCACTCTGGCAGTAAGCGGCAGAGCTGGGATTTGGAGCTCAGCCCTCTGCCTCCACATTCAGTACTTTTTACATCATGCCATACTGCTTCCCATCTTGTCTCCAAAGGTGTCATGAGGTCTTGATAAAATCCAGGAATATTCCAGCTATGACATTTTCCTAATCTGCCAGTATAGTAACCTGATTAAAAAAAAAAGGTAACAAGGTTAGTCTGATGTGACTTGTTCTTGATGAACTGATGGCTCTTACTGATCAATGCTTCCATTTCTAAATTCTTTTTTATAATACATTCTAATAGTCTCAGAAGTTCAACATAACCTCTTGTCAGATCTTCAAAGATGGGATCAGAAGCTGTCTTTAGACTAAGAAATTGTTCCTGAATAAAAAGCCACAAAACAATGCCTATGTCATGTATACCTAATCAAATAAATTAGATTCTTCTTGCAAGATGGTAGAGCTTAAGGGTTAAGAGATAATACATTATCAAACTAATTGTTTTCCCCAGTTTCTGAACCACCCTAGCTAGCAGCTTAGGGAGATTGCCACAAGTCACTGCATATAAACCAGCTAAAAAGGAATTAACCTAATTTGAAGTCATCTCCTATTTTGCTGTTTAGTTTCTAATGGGGCTAGGAACATCTGAGAGGTACAGCTGGATGAGGACTTATCTCTATGAAAATAAGGATTTTTCTACAGAAAATTTTAGTTCAGTCTGTAGTCTGGGTCTGTTTTTAAGGTCTTTTCCAATCGTAAGATTCTGTTAAACATTAAACAAGGATATACATGGTAAGTGACTTTTCATGCCACTTTCCAAGTCGTGTAAGTTTAAATGTATCCTGTCCTTCAAGCTTCAGTGTCTTCTCCTTACTCTTCTACTTTTTAGTAAACAAATTCATGCTTAATCTATCTATACCCATCATGATTTTATAAACTTTTCTCATGTTGTGTCTTAGCTCTTGTCTTTCTGGACTGAAGAGTTTCACCTTTAGTTTGTCTCCCATTGGAGCCTGCCCATCCTTATGTCATTTTAGTTCTTTCCTGAGCTTTTGCCAACTTAGGTGTGACTTTTATTGTGTTATAGCAGAAAATGAAGTGTGTCCCCTTTAGCTTTGAGGTCCTTTAATTTTCTTGTCTTATTCTGCATGAATGAATGAATTTATTAAATCCTTACCCTGTGCAAAATACTGTGCCATGCCCTGAGCTTACGATAGAAAAGACAATTGCTATTCTCAGAGAGTGCACATTCTAATGGAATCATATTCTATGTGCAAAAGTACCATGTTTTTATATAAGAATAGGATAGTTTTCTGGCTTGTTTTTTTAAAATAGATTTTTATTGATGTCTTTGGTTTTTACATTGTCAAAATTTCCTCATATACTTCTCCCTCGACCATGCCTAGAGTGTCAGCCCTTATAACAAAGATCTTTTTTTGCTGACCATTTAATCAAAAATATCTGATGTTATGTGCAACATTTTACATCTGTCACCCCTCTGTCTTTGCAAAGCAGTGGGATGAGGTATCTTCATATCTTTTCTTTGGGACCAAGCTTCTCCTTTGTTGTTTTTATTATTTTGTGGTGGGAGTTCTTTCGATTCTCGTTGTTGTAGTCGTTTGTTTGTTCTTGCTCTGCTTACTTTGTATCAGTTCATGCCTTCATACTTTTGAGTTGGGTGACTTTAATTCTCTCAGCCATATGCTCTAAGTATGTAAAACCAACGTACCCATGGTTGCGAGAGGGAAGAAGAAAAGGTTTGGAATAATCATTAGATTAGATAAGGAATTAATTAGATACGGAGTTCATCAAGGTAGAGTAAAAGGATCCTTGATCAGCATTGAAGTCCCATATATTCTTGTGTGTGGATGCCATTTTGCTGATAAGTATAACGTCCTGACCTCTTTATCAAGAACTGAGACCACTCAGAGATCAGTTTAGCAATCCACATAGGAACAAACATATGAAGAAGGTGTATTGTCCAGGTTGGATTGAATTAATCCATCAGTACATATATCTTGGGCAGCTAGGTGGTGCAATGTGTGGAGTCTGGAAGACCTGGGTTCCAGCTTGGCCTCAGACACTTACTAGCTCTGTGACCCTCCAGCATCTTTGCCCAGAAAAACCAAATGGGGTCATGGAGGGTTGGACACGACTGAAATGACAACCAAAAAATGTGTCTTGGGTAGTGCTTTCAGTCAGACAATAAACGGGGCCCAGCATTGAAGAAGAGCAGGCTAGATTGTATTTGGGAAGTCATGAAGGGCTTCCAGTCAACCAGTCTGTGCTTACACAGATGGAGAAGGTTACAGAATTCAGTCTGTGACACAGAGCTGAACAGGCCATGACAGAAGAAAGGTTAGGAACATCAAACAGGTTAAGCTGGAGCGTTCAGTCATTGAGAGTTGGAGAGAAGGGCTCAGTCATGGTTCCAGGGGTCATCACTTCATGGGTGGGTGACATTGTTTCTCACTTCTTTATGTTTTTTTTTTTTGTTCCCACCAGGGTCATTTTCCATATCCAGACCCTTCTCAGTGGACAGATGAAGAGCTGGGCATCCCCCCAGCTGATGAGGACTAAAGTGACGTCATCACACCACAAGTAGGTGCTGCCAAGCACCTCATTTCCCAGTAATTACAACTACTATTTAAATTAAAAAAAGGTTTAACTGATGTTTTTCTTTTTCAACATTGGCATTTCACGATAAATAATCCCCCATCCCCCATAGACTTTTTTTTTAATAACGAATGCAGTGAGGGAAAACACTTGGCTGTGTCTTAAAACATT
Organism: Potorous gilbertii; assembly: GCA_028658325.1. NCBI lineage: Eukaryota > Metazoa > Chordata > Mammalia > Diprotodontia > Potoroidae > Potorous > Potorous gilbertii. The sequence goes on along the minus strand of CM053770.1, from coordinate 84,477,896 downwards.
TTCCTCATTTCACACCCATAGAAAACCACTATTCTTCAGAGAGGTCAGAGGCATGTTTCACCTCAGTCCTCCTAAGGCAGGATTAGACAGTGCATTAATCAGTTCTGAAATCTTTCAGTGCTATTATTGTGGTCATTTTGAAAATTGTCTTCCTGGTTCTGGTTTTGTTTTTTTTGCCCTAAATTAGTTCATGAATCTTTCCTAGTTTCTCTGAATTCTTTATAGTCTTTCTGATGTTGTAGTAATATTCCATTAACAGTCATATAATATGATCTCTTTAGCTACTTACTAATCAGTGGACATGCATTTTTCTAGTTCTTTGTTATTACAAAAGGTACTGCTATAAATATTTTTGTATATATGGGACCTTTCCTTCCTTCTTTGATTTCCCTGGGGTATATGTGTGATATCATGTGTGATTGGTAAAAAGGTATGTAGAGTTTAGTGACTTAGGAAATTTTTTGTAAGGCACATGTAGAGTTTAGTGACTTTTTAGGAAATTGTTTTCAAGAATGGACTAATTCACAGCTGTCTCAAGTGCTCTACTAGCGGGTCAGTCTTCCTGAAACCCCTCTGTCACCCCCATTTTTATTTTTGCCAACCTGCCAGGTGAAACCTCAGTTATTTTAACTTGGATGTCTCTTAGGAGTCATTTGGAGTATTCTCGCATATGTTTGTGGATAGTTTGCATTTTTTCTTTTGAAAACCACCTGGCTTTTGTTTTTATATACTTGTCCCTAAGTATCTTAGTTGTCAAAACTTTATTAGATATTTGTTATAAAAACTTTCCCTAATTAACTGCTTCTCTTCTAAGTTTAACTGAGTTGATTTTGTTCTTGCAAAAACCTGTTGATTCAGTGTAGTCAAAATTGTCCATTTTGTCTGTTGTGATTCTCTGTTCCTGTTTAAGGATTCTCTTCCTGGCCATAACTGTGGCGGGCATCTCCTTCCATTTTCCTCTAATTTTTCTATTATGTGACCATTGTATATTTCGATAATGTGTCCATCAAGAGCTTCTTGTGTTCAGTGATAGACACAAGTAGCTTCTGCGAGATACACACTCCTCTCCTCTTGAGATGATCCCTTAGAAGCAGGCTACATACTGTACAAGGCATGAAACAGGATGAACTGATTACTTTATTTCTGCTTCTGTTCTCATTTATTTCTCCTGAGCTCTAATTTTTTTTTTTACTTTCCATTGATTATCCCTTTGTTTTGGTTCTGTTCTCTTTTAAAACACTAAATTGCTAGGATTCTGTCTCTTCCCCCTCTCCCCACACTCGTGCTGAGTTGTAGATCTCCAGTTTTCTGCCATCTGCCTTTGGTGGCAAAAGTCTAGAGTTCTCCTCCCATGGAAGACAACTTATTAGGACATGCTTCACTTAATAGTGCAGATATTTTTTTTCTCCTTCTTCAAGTGAAATTACTGAAAAGATACTACCCTCTACCCCTGCCCTCAAAACAACAACAATTTCAATTGTATCACTGGCATTTAGCTAAGAAATCTTATTGAATACTTATGGAGTACTTGTTTTGTATTAGCTCATTGTCAAACTCTAAACACATTAAACATTTTGATGACGTTCCAAACCTAAGAGTCTAAAGTATTTCAAAGGCGGTGGTTTAGAAAATTAGTTAAATGTTTGTCTTTAGGATTTTGTGGAAGGAAATAGCTAAAATTTATATAGTGCTTTGAGGTTTGCAAAGCACTGTACATATATATATATATATTTTGATTCTCACAACAAGCCTCATTTTACAGATGAGGAAACTAATGCTGAGAGAGAGAGATTAAGGGACATTGCCCAGGGTCATACAGTTAGTAAATATGTGAGGCAGGAATTAAAGGCAGGCCTTCCTCATTCCAAATCCATTGCTTCTGTCTGTAGGTACAGAGGGCTTATGTTTGTTTGACCTCTTATATGGAAGTAGTACTCTATGAAGGGGGCCCAAGGTGCATGTTTCTGTGGTTCCCCTGAGGTGACATCTCAGAAAGATGTTGAGTTTCTTTCACAGCTTGCCTCATGGAAGATGCAAGATTTTCACCATTCAATGTAATCATGTATGTAGTGGAGAATCCTAGGCTACGAGAGACATATAGCTGTCCGTGACTTTTCAGAGCAATCCTTCCAGAAAGACTTTTGTTTGAAACTCTTTCTCAGTATTAGGTTTAAGCTAGCTTAAGTTTTTGCACTAAGGGGATGACCTTAGGGACCTAGAGTTCTCCAGAACTGAGTAGGTCTGTGATAGATTTCCATCAGGCTGTAAACTGATTTTTACATAAGAGATGGAAAAAAAAAACTTTATGGTAAAACTGGTGTGTTCAAATGATCATTAAACCTATTTTCCTTCCTTTCTAGTAAATGTAGGAGTACATAGCACAGCATTCACTCACAACCAAAAATTATGTTACAGTTTTTCTAGCTTTCCACTTGAATTAAGGGGGTTGGAGAAAGTAGCAGTAATACTTTTAAGCAAGAAATTATTGTGGCAAAATGGGCATTTGAGAATGTGCACGTTAGGAATTTGGGGCAGGGGAAGGTTGGACTCTGAGCCCTTTGAGTAGGGATAGTCTTGAGAAAGTGTGAATGTGGTCCAAAATCTATGACGTGGACATCTTTATACAGATTTAGTTGAAGGTGAGTTTGGGGCCAGTTACTTTTTCTGCCAACCCATTTTAGATGAAGGGCCTGGGAAGCAGTTTCAGAAATCTTCATCACAGCCTCCAGACGTAGGTGGGCACAAGGTTACCATAGCAACAGCTTGTCTTGGTATTCACAAAGTAATTGGACATAAAAAAAGTACATCTGCAGCGTTTTCTGGGCCAGTCAAAAGTCCTCCTGGGTATTTTGGTCACCTTTTATTAGGATACCCTTTGGACATAACTAATTCTCCCTTTCCTGACTTCCACTTGGTTTTTATGGTCTCTATACTTGACATTTTGGAACTTGATTATATTCTCTTGAATTGTCTTCTGCTTTGCATGTATACAAACCTTGTTTCCATCCAGACTGTGAGCTCAGTGATTTTTTTTTTTAAATTATGAACTTAAACATCAACAAATATAAGCATGTCCTTATGCTAAAAATAAAGAGAATTATATTTGAAACCATGAATTTCCATTACATGCAGCTTGGTTTTTATTTTAAAAATGTTTTATTGAGAGGCAGGTTGGTCATGCTGGGTAGAGAGCTGACCTCAGAGCCATGAAACCTGGGTTCAAATCTCATCTCTGACCTATACTTGCTTTGTAACCCTGGGCAATTCATTTACCTCAGCTTTCCGAGCTTGCAGAAAAGATGCCAACCTGCAGTTGATAGGAGTTCCTTATACCAAAATGAAACTACAAGTTTGGATTGTGCCAACTGCGTTATGGACAGCCTTCTATGTATTTTTAATGTTTTATTTTCCCTCTCTCTTTTTTTTCTCATTTGCTAACGCATTTCCCTCCCTCATCTTTCCTCCCCCTCTATAAAATCCCTTCCTTGGAACAAATAAGTAAGAGTCAAGCAAAGCCAAGTCATATATAACTATCTGAAACGTCTATCTCGTTCTGTGCCTGCCATCGGTAACTTCTCTGCCAAGACGTGGGAAGCTTGTTTTATCATTAGTCTTACAGAGTCACGGTTACTCGTTACATTTATTTATGATTAAATATTTAAAAGTTGTTTTCCTTTACATTATTGCAGTCTCAGTTATTTTAGAAAATAATCTCCCTCTGTGCTTGGCAAATAATTCAAATCTACAAGTATTTCAGTAACTAATTAAGAAGCATAGATTTTAGTTACTGGGTTTGATTGAATAAAAGTAATTTAAATACCATTCTTCACTTATTTACCCGCAGGGACTAGCTGTGATCTTCAGGAGACTATTTTATTGGTACAGATGTGATCATGCTAATTAAAGTTATATTCACATGAATGACAATCTACCTTTTTCCTTTGATGATGGATGAGCTTTGTGCATAGTGACCAAGCCTTGGGCCAACTGGATTCTAAATATTCATTGTGCTCCCATCTTTCTGAAGTCATAGCTTACTATAGTAGGAAAAATCTATTTCACCTATTACAAATATGCCAGTGTTACTACACATTCAGTGTTTTAGTGTTTAGGTAGAAATAATGCCATTACTTATGGTTTGATTTATGCATAGCATTTAAATGTCCTGAATGTGTGCTGAGTACCAAACTAGTAGCTTTTAACAGTAAAACCAAGCAGGAAACGTTTGGAGACACATTCTTTTTATCCTTTTCCCCATCCCCCAAGGTAAGAGTGCTTCCCTCTGTGTCCAGGGAGGTGGGGTGCGGGGAGAGTCTTCCATCACCTGCGAAGATCACAGGGTAGAGTTAAGGCTGTGACACTTCATTAGGAAGAAGGGAGAGAGAGAGGGAGGGAAGAAAGAAACAAGTATTTATTATTTGCCTGTATGCCGGCACTGTGCTGAGCACTCCAGGAACGATCCACAGGCAGGTGCTATTAATATCCCTATTCTAGAGTTGAGGTGGAGGCAGACAGGTGATGTGACTTGCCCATGAGTAAGTGTCTTGAGTTCACATTTGAACTCCAATTTTCTGCCTCCAGGCTCTAACTCCCATGCCACTTAAACTGTTTCTCGACAGGTAAATCACAACCTCCCTGCCCCTCACTTTCTTCTGCTGTAAAATGTCGATAACGTGAGATTCTAATGAGATGATCCATATAAACTGCTTTATAGATCTTCAAATATTCTGTCAGTTGACATCACAGGGACTGTGTAGTATTGTAGAAGGAGTCCTGGGTTTAAATCCCCTCTCTGCCACTATTAGCTGTGAAGATTGGGCAGTCAGGGGTTGTGCTGGAGCTGGTTCTGGTTCTGATAATGCAAGTTAAACTTAGAAGGGGGGTGTGTGTGTGTGTGAACTTTTTTTTTTCCTGGAGGGTCAGTGGTTAAAGGTTTACCAGTGCAACATCTCCATTCCTCGGGGCTTCCCCATCCCAACTGTAAACGAAGAATCTTCCAGAGGCAGGTATAATATAAAGGTAAGTCATGGATAGTGGAGCTGATCTAGTTTGGATTTAGAGTTGGGGACCTGGATTTAAATCCTGACCCTGCTACTTAATATCCCTCTGACCAGTCAGTCAACAAACATTTGTTGACTGTGACTATGGACAAATCAGTTAACCACTCTGGGCCTCAGTTTCTTCAGCTGTAAAACGGATGCCTGATGGATCTAAATACTGTGTTCCTTCTTGCACTCCCTGTTTTCCAGGTTGTGAGGAAATGCTTACTAAGCCGTAAAGCACGGTAAGCTCCATGGAAACTCTTAATGTTAGTTGCCATCTTTTGGCGGTAGAGAACAAACTGCTAAGGAGAAAGCCATTTAAGGCCTCTTTGCTGCTGTCAGTTTTGTAGTTCTCTTGAGGAGCCAGTGGTTCATGAAGACTTAATCACTGCTGATTGGTCTTTTGTCCCTCAGTTCTCACACTCAGCATGTCCACAGCTGACAGTGAAGCCTTGTCAGGGCTTGTTTGCTCAGGCTTTCTTGCGACGGACTGCCTTTCTGCAGGAGGGTTTGAAATCATTAGGGTTTCCTTGGCAGTCCCTAGCTTAGGCGTAGAACCCTGTCTTGGAGGAGGTCCTCAAAGAGGAGGTGCCTGTAAGGAGTGGCCTCAGTGGGGACATTTGGGAATGCCTTCCAGTTTGTTCCTAGAGGAATGGGGCTGGTAAAAGTTTGCCTCAGAGTGACCTTTTCTATAGTTATGTTCACATTCATCTGCTTACACAGACCTGAATCGATCTGAGAAACACCAAGCTCATTTCAAGGCACTGCAGATAAAAAGCCTGAGGACACAAAGAAGAAATAAGTGGTCTCTGACCTCAAAATGCTTGTGTTACATTTGGGGGAAAAACAGCATAAAGAAAACGGAGACAACAGTAAGAATAACTGAGAGGATGACGGAAAGCCTCAGAGGAGATTGGGAGATTCTAAGAAGTGGAAGGAGAGCGTTCTAGGAATGATTAGACCTTGTACAAATGTGTAGAGAAGGGATGTGGAATGTTAAATCTGCTGAATGACATTATAGTTTGATTAGAAAGTAATTTATGAGGGGCCTAGTATGAAATACATCTGGAAAAATGCATGGAGGTCAGACTTTGGAAAGCTTCAAATCCTAGGTAAGCAGTTTCTTTTTGTCTTATTGGTAATGGAAAACTACTTAACGTAAAAGAGCAGGGAAGTAATATGGGAAAATTATTAAAATTATCTTGGGATATGTGGAGGTTGCTTTAAAGAGGGGAGATGTTGAAGGCCGGGAGACCAGTACTCTAGGTGAATAGATGAGGCCCTAAACTAAGGTGAAGGCTGTGTGAGTGGAGATAAAAGAACTGAGGTGAAAGATGAGAGAATCACAAAACCTGGCAGCTGATGGGACAAAAGAGAAAGTCGAGGACGATGGTGGTGCTTGGAGCAGGTTTAGGTGGAGAAGATGAGTTTTTTTTGGACAGGCAGCAGTTTCTCGTGACTGGGCTTCAGGACAAAGATGAGGGCTGGATGTATAGCTGAGAGTTACCTGCAGAGATGAAGCCATGGGAGCTACTGAGCATGTGTAGGAGAAAAAACGGGCCAAGTCCAGGGCCCTGAGGAACAGACATATCAAGAGGGATGGAGGAATGAAAAGGTCAGAACCCACTAAGAGTAGTGTCTCTGAAGCCAAAGGAAGTATCTGCAGTAGGGGTCCTTGCCACTTTTTGGGTCACGTACACCTTTGACAGTCTGGTAAAGCCTATGAACCCCCTTCTCAGCATCATGTTTTTAGATGTATGAAATAAAATACATAGGATTACAAAGGAAACCAATTCTATATTGAACTAGTTATTGAAATAATTTTTAAACAAGTTTATGGGCCTCAGGTTAATAATCCCTGGCCTAGAAGGAAGGAGTGATGGATGAACAGCATAAAAATCTGCAACGAGGCCAAGGAGAAGGGGGCCATGGAGTTAGCTGGTAACTCAGTAAACAACTTCAGATCAATGGGCAGGGACTGAGGGGCAACCAATATAAAAATGTTACAGGAAGACACTTTAGGGATAGCAGGAGCTACTCGGTCTTCAGAATGGGTTATACCTGAGCATTATATATAGCAGAGAAAGCTAGCATAAATAGAGGTATCAAAGATGAGGGAAGGCCGATATCAGTGGAGCCGACTGATGGAAGTCAGTCTTAGCATAGAGAAACATGCCAGGAAGGAGGCAGGGAGGCCCAGGACACTGATAAACTCAAAAGGGAAGTGTAGCTTACATCTGTGGAAACCGAGGCGGGTTAAATGACGCTTAAGGTCACATACCTAGTGAACCTCGGGCTGTATGACTGAATGGTGTCACTAGCTGCCCGTACTAGACTATTGATCTATAAAGAACACTCAATCTGAAACCATAAGATTAAACAACATAGGTCAGCACCTATACTGTGAAAGTTACAGGATGACATAAGAAGTCATTGCAAACAGCATAGGATTTCACAAAATACATTCATCTCAGAAGTTGCACTAAGGGCATGAACATATGTAGCCACCTACAAATGCGCTAACTAGCATGTGCTGCCACTTAGGAAGGCAGAAACTGTAAGACCAAGGCTTCTTTTATAGCCATATGCCTTTGAGTTGAGGGTACAGCTTTCTCTCAGATACTGATGAATCTCTGACACTTGCCACTGTCATTTACTCCTTTAGATATTGTGTAGTATCCTAAAAACCTGAGGAAGGGATCTTGTGGGGTAGGCCTGGCAAAGACACCCAGTTCCAGTAGGGGACATGATGATGTGCTTTATTTCTGGCCTATTCAAATATTGTATGTATGTGTATACACAATTACAAAAACAGAGTGCTAGATTTGTAGTCAGGAAGACTTGATATCATTGGTTTGTCTATAGGCAAGTCACTGAAACTTCTCTGAACCTCAGATCCCTCATCTGTATGACGCCTAGTCCAGTCCATACATAGAGTTGTTGTGAGATTACATAAGAGTGCCAGCTCATAGCATTATAGTTCACTTATCAGGGTAATATTTAAAACAAAGGCAATTCATCATTTTGACTTTGACCGTTATTAAGGAACAAAGAGTGTTCTGTGGACTTGTGTAATGTGCTGTCCTGCAAAATATGGCATTTTTATTTAGAAATTACTAGATTTAGAAATTACTAGCCCTAGCAGTGTATTGCTGCTTAAACAAACAAATGTTCAAAACTTTTTTCTACAAAGGTAGTTTTACTTGTGCATTATACATTTATCTAATCACTTTGAGAGTACTATCTTTAATTAGGCATATTTGACATACAACAGTCAATCTAATCATTTGAGTGATTTGATGTATTCAGTTAAAAATAGCTGTTCTTTTAGAAACTGAGACCCTAGTTTCCTTACCAGTGCTCTGCCTTCCTGAAATTTGGCATAGCACATTGATATACTGTACAGAAAACATACTCTCATAAACTTCAAAAATTTAGCAATGAATGAATCAATTTCCACAACAGAACCATTTTTCAACAAGGTGTAAGTATTCAGAAAACAGCAAAGTGCCTGGCATGTATTATGTGCCATGTGTTATCTATTATTAATTATCATTATTTAGAAAACAATCACAGGGTGTACTTCTGGAGACAAAGTATGTAATTTTAAGAGCAGCCATTTTACATGAAGGGTACATTTAAGTTGCAAAATTACAGCTGGTTCAAAATATAGCATTGCCTCTTACAAAATATTACATTACCAATAAAGTTGCCATCCTGTGCACAACACACCAAGTAATTAGCTTGTTAAATTTATTTAAAAAAAATAATTTAAATCAGGCAGCCGTTAATGTCATGTGTGAAATAATCCATCGTCCAAGTTCCTCAGTTGTCAGTTTAGAACCTTGCTCGATAAAGCTGTTTGAAAACACACAGGCCAGGTTAGTGTTTTGCTGTTACTGAACGACAACACTCATAATGATGACCTTGACAAAGACTTCTCCATGCAGTCAGTCTTTATTGTAGCAGTGTTCTCATATTCACATCAAGTACATAGAACTTTGTGCCTTTTATATAATACAGAGTTCTTTAAATAGCTTTACACAGAAATAATTTTCCTCAATCTGAATTTCAGCTGTTGTTTTAAATCTCCCTGCTCTCTAGCCAACTGAACAATATTTCCCATTGCTTAAATTTACATGAGAAAAAACTCCAAAGGTACAAATGAAGGGACCTGAGTAGGAAAAGAGATCCAGATATAAGGAAAGGGAGTGGGAATCGAAGAAAAGTAATCTGAACAAGCAATCACTCCATGGACGAGAGGAGGCAAATGTCACCAATCTTTTATGACTTCAAAAAAGTTAAATAAAATTACTTGTGATTTCTGCAAAAGCAGATATAGATACCAATGGATAATTATGAAAAGACCCCAGTTTTCACTGCCTGTATACCACAAACTCTATGGGATCCTCTCCAAACTTCGGCAGTAACATAGTGGAGAAGAAGGCTTGCATATATATTACTACATAATTTAGAGTGACAGGATGGGAAGCTCATTTAAATGAAGACATTTCCCTTCTTCCCCCTATTGGAGCTGTCTTCATTCCAGGATTTCTACAACAAAAGAAGGACAAAGGACGCTTTCTCTTGCACACTGTTCAAAGCAAGTAATACCTACAACAATCTTTTTAGCTAAACTACTAAACGTGACATACCAAGGGAAATATGTCAGAACAGTGGAACTGAATTCCCCACATGGGGAAATAGATCAGTTGTACCCTTCTAGGAGAATCAGCTCAGTTGGGAGGAGGGGGACTGTGGGGAGAGGGAGGCAGAGAGAGGAAGGACAAAGTGTGCAAACTGACATGAGATCATCATATACACACATCACTGAGACTTAATCCTTCAAATCTACATGGTGTTAATGGAGACCAAGTCTGACCATCAGGTCATACTACATGGTAGAACAAAGGGATACATTGAGGACCTAATAGGTTTTCAAATGATGTAAAAACATAGCATATATATACACACACACACACACACACACACACACACACACACGTGTGTAAACTAAAGATAGAACATGAAAATAATAAGACATGTAGGTTGGACAATTTGTTAGAAATGACCAAGAACAAAAAGGCTTAAGTTTCAGTAGCTGGTTTCAGTCTGGTAAGGAGCACACAAAAGGATCAGGAAGGAGTGATGTTTTGTAGGGTTTTTTTTTTTTTTAAAACTTCACAGCTTTGAATAAAAAGCACATTTATTGCACTCTTACATTTTATTTCAGATAATTATAATTTATTTCCACCCTTATCACCATCTCTTCCTGTAACTATTCTCTCCCCACTCCCCCTAAATACTCACCACCCAAGTTTGGTCCATTTTCCATACATTTGTGCCCAGATTGAATTTCAATGCTTAAGCTACCTTGAAATTTCCTCCTGAGTCTCTCTCTGTCTGTCCGTCTGTCTGTCTGTCTGTCTCTCTCTCTCTCTCTCACACACACACACACACACACACAGACACACACACACACACACACACACACACAGAGTTCAACTAGGGTTTAACATATACAAATGCAACACAGAATATTACTCAAAACACCCCCAACCCTTTTACCCGTCCCTCAATTTAAAAAAAGGAACGATGCTCATTCCTTTGTTTTCCTCTTATTTCAGATGCAAATTTCATGCCTGATTTTCTTAAACTATCATGGAAACAGGTTAGACAGGCAATGGGGATTGGACAAGGTGTCTAGCCTGCCAACGCGATCACATGGTTGGAACAAATCTCTCTTGACAGTAATACAAATATTTCATTCTTTATTGGCAAAGAATACTTCTACTACAAAAAGTTATTTCTTTAAAAGAAATAAAACACACAAAATAAAAAGGTCACACCCAACATCACAAAAAAAAAACCAAACCCCAAAACAACACTTTTAGATGTATCTACAGGCACAACTGGTTTGACTATTATGATAGTCAGAGAGCTAAAAAAAAACCCCACAAACCACTGTATTTAGCCAACAAGTAAAAACAATACAAAAAGCAGACTTAAATTGACCGTTGTAACAGTTGTGCATTTAGAAAGAGGCTCTGCTTTAATCATGTCTTTCCTGAAGTGGGGACTAATTCAAAGACTTAACTACCCATGATTAAAAAAAAAAAATCACTGCAATTTTAAGAACTCAAAGCTAAATCTCTGTCCTGCTTACCTTCCTCGATATTTTGTAGGAACGGTTATTGCTTTTTACTATGACTGCTATCATTCTAGACTAAATTTGTCTCTGGCAAGACTGTGTTTTTCTGTGTGTGTGCGTGTGCACACCTGTGCATGCATGGGCTGGAATCTGGTGGGGATGTACATCTGAAGAGGAAAAGAAAAAAGATGACCTTCTTAGGTGCTGATATGTCACAAACTACCTCAGTATTTAAAATTCTAGTGAAGCTAGAAATAAGAAAATGCACACAACAGACGTGTCATTTTACTCTAGAGGATCAAGGTATATGCCATTGCTGGTAAAATCAGAGAGGCTACCATTATATAGATAAAACGTGTTAACAAGGGATTCTACTGAAGAACCCAATAAAGTAAGTAGTCTGTTGTCGACTTGGTTTGTTTTGGGTGGGAAAGGAGGGGACAGTAGGTCTAAGATGCTAAACCATGGTACCCAATCTTACCCTCCTGGTAAAGGCCATCGCTTTTTCAGTATGCTGCCAACATTTTCCTGGGAAAGCAGGACCTTTTTTCCATATAGGAACATCTTTTCTCATCTGGCTCTCACAGATTATACCAACAGTATTATTAACATACTCCTATCTAGTTTGCAAAGTCCTAAAGAGGCTAAATCCCAAGAGGGAGCTCCTCACCTGGTGGTACAGACTAGTTGGCTTTACAAAATGTAGACACCGGGCAGACTATTCTACCAACTGCAGCAGTAGTCTAGAAACAGTCAATCTTAAAATGCTGTCTCATATTACAAATTTTCATTTCTCACAAAGACTATCTGCAGAAAGTTCACATGTAAGCTCACCAAGTATAGAGAATCTTTCTAATTTCATTTCTCCTCAAACATCCACCCAAGCAACATTTCTAGTGTGCAAAACATTCATGCTTTAGTGGCTGGAGGAAGGGGAATGGAAATAATTTGTTCAAAAATGCTGCCATTCTACTTCTAATCTAATGGCTCTATTTTAAAAAATTAAAAACCCAACTTTTTTGTGTGCAGAAATCCATTAATGGGCTCTCTCATTTTAATCTCTGGTTTAGGCTACAAAATCTAAAGAAGATGCTTTTTTTGAGGGGAATGGGGGGATGATGTCTATGCTGCTCTATCCAAATAATATGGAACAGCAATTAAAACCAAGGTCACTGCTCTCATCAAAGACTGTCTCTTTCTGATATATTTTAGCTTTTATTGCATCACAAAGGCACAGTGAGATCATTTGGCAAACTGTAAAAGTAGGGCCTTGGAAGTTTCCATTCAACATCAAGGAGCATATTATTTATCACTGGCTAGTCTGCCTGTGTCCCGTTAGCATCTCTAGCTAGTTTTTTCTTCAAGTCTCCCAGTGCCATACATTTGCTAGCTGCTAAAATGGCATCTTGGAAAAATAAGGTTGTTTTCCAAAGTGTCTGCCAAATCTGCTCTCATGGCTGAGTGGCCTTACCTGGGTAAAGAGCCAGTGAAATATTTGATAAGGATTTATTTAAAATTTTTTTTCTGTTTTGAGTTTGACAGTTTTGACACCTTAACTGAAGCTAAGAGAATATGTGCTTCTGGCAAGCCATCTTACTGACATCAAATCAGTGTTAATGAAGTAGTGCCATAGCATCTATTTTGTATCTGTAAAAAGCTTAGTAGGACAGTGCCTGTCACATGGTAGGTGCTTAAAAAAAAAAGCTCCACTTCCCTTCATACAACAGACTTATGGGTAAGAGTACCAAAATGCAGCACCCAAACAGATCAGGCCTTCCTTGGTTCCATTCTTGCAATGAAAAAGACATTTCTACATCTTTTCAATAGTTAGTGCAAAAGTGTGTACTATCTAACCCTTGGGTTATACACCTCCACATAAAAAAAGAAATCTTTACATAATTCACGTGAGTCCTTGGCAAGGAATATGTGAAACAACTACTTCACAAGGGCGGGGGATCATGTGAATGAAGACACGGATGAATTTACTGAGAATATCAACATACTCCAAACTAGCGATGTTCTCTTTTATTCATCTGATCCATTTGTGTTATGTCCTGTTTGCATTAAGCATTGAGATGAAGATGTACATATGGAAACAGAACAAGACCTGCAAAGGGACCTACAACAGTTGTTTTTTGAAATGTGTAAAAAAGAAAGTGCTGCATCCTACTTGTGGGTGTCCAGACTGAGCTGGGGGATATCTCCAGGGTTTCAGAAAGAGCACACTACTAAGGCTGTTGTATTATTTTTAGTTACATGGCACAATGATTTTCTTCCAAAATCTCAGTGTAAATGTAAAAAATACCACTGCTATGAGTTCCTGTGCTCTAAGCCACACTAAGATTTGCTGACAAGTTCCTGATAAAAACAGTAAGAGAATTTTTAGGAAACAGTATTTGACAGCTAATTTGCTTACCAGTTCTACACCTAGGCCCTTTACATAAGGGGATGCAGTACAGATGATCATTTGGGTTTTTCTGGTTTTTTTTTTTTTCATAAAACCTAATGACATAAATCTCCTGATAAATATTATTTCTGTGGCAAATGTTCAGGATACTTAAGAATCAATGAATCAGAATATCAAGCCTAAACTGAATCCTTTGCAGTTGTTCCCAGTTTTTCAAAAGGTTTTAACTTTTATTCATCTATCATTACCAAAAATAAAATGAAGGCACTGCAGCCACCATGAGAAAAGCAAACTAGTAAGGCAGTAGAATCACAACCTTAAAAGATCATTAATAAAGCAGCTACATAATGTGCATATTACATTGCATTATTCATAAAGTGCTTTGCACAAACAAGGACTGTGTCCTTGTATTTTTCTTAGGAACTTAAAAGTTCTAGTCTATTTGGAGTCCAAAACATCAAATAATAAAGCAAAAGAAAAGCAAAGGAAACCCTTTTTAAGGTTGAGTGAAAGAAGTGGAAAAGGAACAGTTGTGTTAAAAAAAAAAAATGAAATGGAAGTGAAAAAGGGATTAAAAGAAGTGACCTGAAATCACTCCACAACCCCTGAGCTGTGGGCTCTGGAATCACCTTCATTTTAAAGCCAGTCTAACAAAGCAAGTTTGCTTTTTCTTTTCAAATGAAACGGCCACCTGATGAAGGGGAGGTAAAAAGCAGCATCTCTGAAGTGTGCACAACCTCTGACATGACCTTCTAAATGCATTCCAGAAGCAGCTCCTTTCTCTCTGTTTATTTGCTGAGGTAGTCCTTGATTCAGCATCACTCCAGCAGGTTCTATTTATTTCGAAGAAGCACTGAATAAACTTACTGTTACTTACTTTCATCCTGGGAAAGAAACTACAATAATCTAAGAGGAAAATCACCATATACAGCATCTGTGGAGGACTAAGTTTATAAATAAAAAACAAAGCAAACACAACATTTGAAGAAAAGAGGACACAGCACACACACAAGAAACATGCCAGTTAGAATCATTCTGTCTCAGCCGTTTCTGTATCACATATCTTTGTTCATACATATAGGAATGATTAAGAACATTTCATTTCAAATAGATTACTCATTGCTGAACGTGGTGGAGTTTCACCAACTTTGTGAGCGGCAAATTTTGACCACTCCATAAAACTCCGAGCTGCCTATCCCAGAGTTAGGAATATTTAAAGAAAAATGCAGATGGCAGTGAGTTTAAATAGCCAGGAGTACAGGAGCAGTGCAATAAACCATACTTTGAAATAACAGTATTATTTTCTAGTTCCCTGATTTATTTTAGGCTCTGTCCAAATTCATGCAGGTCCTTGGCTTCTCATGTCTTGTTGGTTAAGTCTACTGTACAACTAATTTTCTTTCCTACACCCAGGTGAATGACTCTGTTATCATTAGGGGGCAATTTAACCTGACCATTCACACACAATCACTTTCTTTACTACTATAATGATGAGTGTTCACCTTCAGTAAGATACTGAGTGGGTAACATTTCTGCTTTATATAGGGTAATGATCTTTCTAACCTAATCAGCATCTATTTCTAACAAATAACTGTATCTAGCATCAAAATTCTGCAAACTGAACAAATCAAAACATCCTCCTGCAGTTCCCCTCACCTTCATTTGTGACTCTATATATGCTCCCTGAGAAACTTAGTTACCAACCTTTTGAAGACCAGGCTTGAGAAGAAAGGAAGAAGGAAAATTAATGCACACACCACCATTTTTATTTTAGGTTGCAAACTAGATAAAGGAGAAAACTGGACAGAGTAAAAGAAAGTGGAAAGAAATAAAACAAGGTATTAGTGTAGATCC
The DNA here is from genome assembly GCA_028658325.1 of Potorous gilbertii. NCBI lineage: Eukaryota > Metazoa > Chordata > Mammalia > Diprotodontia > Potoroidae > Potorous > Potorous gilbertii. The sequence goes on along the minus strand of CM053770.1, from coordinate 84,462,442 downwards.
AGCCAGAACCATTAACAAAAATGATGTAAATACATGTCATTATGACAAGCTTCCCCATAAGTATACAAACTTATTAGAGGACATATAAGGTGATAAAAATCCTCACCCCATTTTTCCTTCTTAAAAAAGTCATTCCATATTCAAATACCACTGTCAGAATATCTAATTCAGGGGAGGGTACTGTATTTTATTGTGAATCAATTCAACCTGAGAATTATTTTCCATTATTTAATAATCCACATTGGGAAGGTACTCAGTGTTAAATGTATACCTTAATTTTCAATTTATAAATTCATTTACCAATCATGTCCTTTATCAAGTAATTTTTGTCAACTGAAGTCAGATACCTCAGTGGTATCATGTGCCTGGAACACTCAATAGGCAATAAATATTTGCTGACTGACTGATCTTAAAAATAAATTTACTGTATTGTCTCAATGGAAGTACACTGTGGACCTGGCATATTAAAAAAACAAACAAGCATTTTTTGGTTGCTGGACCAATGAGAAAGACCCAATGTGTGGAAATACATTCCAGTCTGCTTAGAAGCCACCCTCAATGAGCAACACATGATAGTTTGGAAAGGAAATAAAGGAAGAGATATTAGAGAAGACCTGGAAAAAAATACGCTGTATTCCCTTTTTATCCTGACCCAGCTGCAAAGTGTTCCTATACCCCTTCCCAATAAAAATGGGGGATAAATTTGAAAATATGGTTGAATACTGGACACACATAACATGGAAAGGGCTATACTGCATTTTTGTTCCAGCTCTCAGAAGGTATACCAGGAAAGGAGGAAAAAAAAAACCCATAACAAAATCCCAGAACAGAAAAAGGAATGATTCTTGTGATTGGAATTGCCCCATCAGATGATCTGCCATTTATTGGCCAGGTGGTTAGAAGGAGAAAAGTTGATCTGCAGACTTTCCATAGCCAATCTCCCAAGCTGTAGCAGCAGTTCCTTCCCATCCTGCCTGAACCCCCAAAGGTCAGAACGCATGGTCTCTCCTCTCTCTTCCAGGGAGTGGGCAGGCGTGGTTAGTGCACGTGGTGTCTGTGTTGAAGAAGAAACACTGGCAGCACAGAGTTCTGGTTCCTAAAATAGTCTTCCCTCTTTTGTTGGAGGGGAAATTTCATTCTGTTCCACTCTAGCTTATGCACTGAAATTTATGTATCTTTAAAAAAGGTTTTGAGGAACAGAACTGAGTTTTCATGTTAAGAAACTGTAGGAACACAAGACTTAAGAAATAATAAAGAGTAGATGCTGCCATGATGGTGTGGCTACTTGAAGGCGGCAAATTCTCCTGTAGAGGGAGGACAAGAGCTAATTTTACAAAAGTGTTCTGAAACAGCCAGGAGACACAGAGAAGTAATCTCACTTGAAAGCAGGCTAGAGTTGTACTATATAGATATGAAGTAGTAGCATGGTTCATTGAAAACTAAAAGCAGAGCATATTCATAATGATACATTATACAATTTATACCATGAATACATAATACAGTAAAACCCAATCTCAATAATCCACACTGATAAAGGGGAAAAATAGCTACAAATAGTTGAAAACTAGAGGATAATTTACTCAGCTACACACTTTTTGTCATGATGAATAGATCTACAGTTTCAACCAACTTTAGTCAGAATAGCTAACAGATGCAAATAATGAAGGGATGATTTTACAACAGTAACTAGATTAATAAAACATCTCTTTCTAACAACTCAATGTATTTTCACTTATTTCCTTTTATTATCATATCCCTATGATATGGGACAGGGGAGGAATTCTCAATGTGTAAAAGAAGAATTCAAGTACAGGTAGAAAGGTTCAACGATGGCCCTATAGCCATACTATGGCAACTCGAGGACCTCAACTCAGGCCTGATTCTCAGTTAAGTGCTCTTTCCACACTTCTAAAATAAACTATCAAGGCAAGGAATTCATGAATTAAATCATATATCCTGTCTAAGAAACGATCCTCTGAGCTCAATGGGTTTTGTACTTCCTAGGCTACCATCTTGTGGTCATTGTCTTGGCTCTGGCTCCTCCCAATGAACTAGAAGGGGCTAGCTTCTCCTATCCCATACAATAGCAAACTCTTGGAACTGCTAATATCTGACAATTAGTAACACTTTGCTCAGTTGAACAAAAATAATTTTGTTGTACTAGGGTTTGTTATGAGGGGAGTAATCATCAATTATATGAACACACTTACATAGTTTGGGATAGAACCCCTCAGCACAGTCATAAATCAATAACTCAATCCAGTAAACATTTATTAAGCTCTTATGTCCAAGTCACTGTATTAAATTAATTGGAACACAAAGATGAAAAATAGCAGAATTTGCCCTAGTATTTGCTTATAGTTTAATAAGGGGAATAGTAATCAGTGACACAAAGCAGAATATGATGGAGGCAAATAAGGCACATGAGGAAAATTTGAGGAAAGAATAAGTAGCACCTCAGTAGTGCAGGAAGAAAATGACTCAAACATAAATGAGGAGGAAATACATTTCTAGGCATGGAGGATGGCCTGAATATGTGGAGAAGAGAAGAGAGAGGCAACATTGGGGAACAATGAACAGTTTAGTCTTGTTGGAATGGAAAATGCAGGAGAGAATGTAGGAAGGGCTGCAAGGTTAGGTGGGAGGCAGATTAGGGGTGGTTTTGTATTTCATTTAATAGGCAAAGGGCAAATTTCATTTAATAGGCAAACATTGAAGATTTTTGAATACAGGAAGAACCCGATGAGATGTGTGCCTTGGGAAGACAATTTTGTTGGATATGTGAGGGGCAGATTAAAGGAAGGATAAATGAGAGAGGAGGAGAGGTGGAAAAGGAGGTGGGAGATATTACAGAGCCACAATTGACAGGGCTTGGGCAACTGGAGGTTGAGGATTAAGGAAAAGGAAAGCATCAAAGACAACTTGTTTGTTTCACATCTGGGTGACTGAGAAGATGGTAATATCACCAGCAAAACTGCAGGGTTGGCAGGAGAGAATACTGTGGGAAAGACATGATTTCAGTTTTTAACAGGAGTCTGAAGTGACACTGGAGCATCTGAAAAGAAATGTCTAACAGGCAGCTACAAAAGCAAGACGAGCTCAGGGAATGGACTTGAGATTGAAAATACCGATTTGGGAGTCAAGGAGTAGATGACATTTACTGAGAGAGAAGGGCTGAGGAGGACAGAGCCCTGAGGGACAGAAACCCTTACTCAGGTGGTAGAAGGAATGAAAACTAGCATTTATATAGCAAATTTTAAGGTTTGCAAAATACATTTCAAAAATTATCTCATCTGATCCTCATAACAACTCTGAGAGACAGGAGCTATTAATACTTCCATTCTACAGATGAGTAAACAGATGAGTGACTTTCTGTGGGTTGTACAGCAGCTGTTTGAGGCAAGATTTGAACTAAGCCCTCCTGACCCCAAGTCCAGTACTCTATCCACTACAACACCTACATGACCCATAAAAAGAGACAAAGAAGAAACAATCAGACAAGTGGAAAGAAAACCAGATGAGTACAATGTCACAGAAACTGAAGGAAAAAGAGTTTCCGGACTGAAGAGGGGTGGCTAATTGTCACACGTTGCAGACAAGTCAAGAAGAGTGAAAATTGATAAAAAAAAACTATTGGGTTTAGCAATTAAAAAGTACAAACTACTCATTTCCCCATATTTGGAAACTTTGATTTCTGATAACTAACCAGCTGCTCCAGAGACATCATTGTGCCTAGGACCGGCTATTTTATTCCTTAACTTTATATGCTACTATCTAATCCCACAGAAGAATATATTTAACCAACCATTAGTTCAGAAAAACATAACTGAGATGAGGCAAATTCAAGTGACAGTAAAAGTACAAAGATTCAAAGTAACGTATGGCAATCTAGGGCTGCTGAAAACCTGGCCAACCTGCCAAGTTGTTAGCGACTGCTACCCCGAGAGCAGAAATATCACAGGAGCCAGTGTGAAGACAACTATTTCACTGTCAAAGATGGCACTGTCACATCCCACTTCCAAAATTTTTAACTGAAAATCATTTAGGACTGTAGCATAGTGTTACTGTTATTGTGAACATTTTACATATTCTTCCAAATGTGTAATTCTAAAAGATTTGCTACAGCGTCAAATGTAACTTTATTCTATTTACTGTCAAACATTTTTTCAAGCATAACATTTTGACAGCTACATTTATTCCACTAAGTGACTGATATGTGTAAAATGATTATTCCTAAGTTAATCCTCATGTCATTACCTTGTTTAGAAAAGTACATGGGCACCATTACAATTCTATTACAATTAATATTTCTTACAATTTGAATTTTGCTGAAAAACAGCCCAAACAAAAAACACAACCTAAACAAACACAACTTCTAATTTTTTTTTTAAACAAAGATTTTAAAGTTATCTGTCATATGACCACTAGGTAAGAGAACTTGTAGTTCTGTTTTTGTGCAGTACTTAGATGAAATCAAATAAATACAAAAAAGTCACAAATTTGTATGCATCTTAAATGTTATTAAATATTTTTTTTAAAAGTAGTTCAGAGCTTCTAATTTTACAGAATCAGATTTTATAACCCCCTGCCCTCCACTCCTACAAAAACCCCAATAAACTAGAGCTACAAAGTAAACCATTAGCCAGCGGAGGGGGGAGGCTAGAACCACACTCCTTTTCCTTTATGTTACAGGTTCCATGAACAATGATATGGGTGACATGAAGCAATTAGCCATGGAACAGCTATTAAAATCAATTTAATTAAGTAACTACTTATTGTTTATTTAAAACATCCTTCCTTCCTTCTCACCTGCATAACTGGAATGCTTTTACCATACTGCTTTTTAACACAAGATGTCCATTCCAAGTAGGAAAAGAACCACAAACATCTGGGCTAAGCTAGCTTAGATTAATTTGAAAAATCCGTATGTTCCTAGTGAATTCTAGATAATCTCTTTATGGCTTATTCAGCCTCTAGTATTTTTGAAAAATTAAAAAATCAGGGACTTAAATGAATCTTTTATTTTGAACTGATTTTATATTACCAATAATAGGAAGAGAAGAGAGAAGATTCAACTCCTTCCTCCTCCTAACACCTCTGAGAATGACTCTTTCTTTCTCAATTTTATTTAGGGGCAGGAAAAAGGGCATTTATAAAATCAGATTCTTTTTTTTGTTTGTTTGTTTGGTGGGGAGGGGAAGGTTCCTGTTATCTAGATACATACAAAGACCTTATAAGTTTGTTTGGAAGAGTAAGAATTTTAAAATTAAATCCTTACATTTTTATTCATCCATGTCTGCTTACTGTGTATTAACAACTATTCTCCATTACAATTTAACTCAAATATGAATCAACATTTCAGGGAGAAACCTTAGAGGCAGTTATAAATTATATTGTATAGTTTTAAGAGTTAACCAAGAAAATGTATTAAGAAATATCCTACTGTTCATAAATAATAAAACCTACCTTTGGACCCATTTGTTCTAAATGTAATGATTGCATTTTACACATTACATTTTAAATTACGAGTAAGAAAGACCCTGAATCAACTGGCAGTAACCCTAAAAGTGATTTCAGAGGTGCTTAGGGGAATTTTAGCCATTAAGTTTTATTTAAGAGGGTCTCTAAGAAAGGGCCATGCCAAAAAGGTGAAATCTTTGAAAATGAGAAGTATTACTGAAATGCTGAGTAAGTGGAATGTGATATTTTACCAGTTAGTCCCATAATTCTAATACGTAACTGATAAAATAATTCAATAAGGCAGTCACCATACATATGGAAATTCAAAATATATGCTCTTCAAAGACTTCGTATATATTTTGTTTTTAGGAATGTCATTTAAATCCCACTGCATTAAACAGGCACTGTTTTAAATGAGCTCCTTTAAACACTATTCGTTTTTTAATGGCATTTTTATTTTGGCATTATTCTCTGAAAAGTTAAAATATTTCCTCAATTATATTTTAAAAAATCCTATTAGTTAAAAATCACAAAAAAACTAATTACACAATGTTAATTGGAAAAACCCTTTAAAAATGGGAATTTCCGAAAAGTTATTTTTCTGAGTGGGAAGTGAAATAAATTCTCTATAATGGAAGGATTCAAGGTATCTAAGATATTGGGGAAAAGAGCATACAGAGTAGAATGAAAAAAATGTCAATGATGAAGTGGACACATTCTTAGTAACAGAGATGAGATATTTTTGTGTGTGTGTGTGTGTGTATTATATATATATATTATATATATATATGGTAACTCTCAATGTATGATGCGCTAAGATAAACTATATCAATATACATACATATTAAAAATATATGCAATAAAAGCTTGTTTTGGAGAAAGTAACCTATCAGTCTCCAAGTCTGAAGAATACACCTGTCTTGACCAGGAAATTGGTTCCATAGAATGACTTTCCTTTTGTCATCTTCACTCTCCCTCCTCCAAAGCATCTCAACATGCTGTCACATTTGCAATGTTAATATAAGCCAACAAGACTTTCATTAATTAAATTTTCAGCCTACCTAAATGAAAAGGGAAGAGATAAGTGTGAAGTGCCTCTGGGACTTCAAAGGCCCACTAAAAAGTTCTCCTTGATGACCTACAAAGTTTTAGAGAAGTCAGAAGCCCTTTAGCTTGGAACACCAAGAGGAGCTAAGCTGCGTTCACTGGCACAAATGACTAGACCGAGAGAGAAGAAAGGAAAAAGGAAAAGAAAAGGGAATAGCTTAGGAAAAGGGGTAAGAAGTTGTATAGAAAGAGCACCATCAAGAATAGGGACACACCTCAATGACAATTCTTCACCAAATGCTCTCCCCCTGCTTTTCAGTGTTCCATAGACTGAGGCCACTTCGTAAAAAACATTATTTAAACATTTACTATCATAACAGTCTATACAGACCAATGAAACCTTTCATAGAAAATACTGGGAAAAATTTGGAATAGTTTTAATTTCACTGGATAGTTTAGAAATCTTTTGGGATTTTATTGCTTGATACAAAGTGCATGTGACAGTCTTTCTGTTCATTTATTTTTTAGTCCTCTTTCCTAAACTGGTTATCAGAGACAAATTTCTAAATGCAACATTTTTCCTACAATACTCATCTTGATCTAAAACAGTAGGCAACCAAAGGACAAACACTAATTTTCAATGAGTAAGTCATACAAATGGAATCTAACATTCATATAAAGGCAACTAGTATGATTTAGAAAGTGCTTTAATGTTTTCTTGTGCAACTGAAAAACTAAAAGAAATGGCATTATTTTGAAGTCTTTCAGATCTTACAAAGGATGGGGAATGGCACTTATGTTAAGATTGTAATTCTTAATTTTCAGCTATTGGTTGGATTTCAAAATCATCAGATCGAAATTTAAAGAGTGACAACATAGTTAAAATAACAGATTGGCTCTGGTTCTTGTGCTAGCACTGAAGTAGTTACGGTAATTTATTTGATAACATTATATCAGGACAGTCTTTTCCACCTTTAATTCCCTCTGAATTACAGTAAAAGATGTGCTGATTGCCAAATTAAAGACATTTTCCATGTTAGAAAAGGAATATCATCACCAAACTTTATTAGCAGGTAGAAAATATTCCTCAGCCTGGAACATCATAAATAGAATAGCCCTCATGGTAAGAAGCTTCTTTTGGGATAAAGAATTTAATTTTAAAACTCCTGCAGAGGATATGAGAAGATAGATGAACAAGGAAAGAAATTACACTGAACACAATGACAAGGTCATTCTTGAAATATGTGTCACTAGACATTAAGTATAATTTGAAAAAATAAAGTTATCTGCAATTTCTTTAAAAAAAATTCTAAGGGAAAAAATTCTAAAAGTCCTCGCATAATCTGTGAGGGATTCTTTTGAGATGAATTTGCAACTGAGTTGAACTTCATATAAGCAAAGACATCCTCTCTATACAAAGATATTTAATAATACAAACAAATATATTTCATCCAAAAAAGGGAAAGGACTCTGGTGTGTCCTCTTCCTGGCCCATATCACCCTTCCCCACATGTATATTAACATATCTTCCATGGAAAACCAAAATTAAAACATTTTACTTATAAAATAAAAAATTTCATTTCCCAATATATCTGTCAATATTCCCCCTGTACAAACATTACAGGAACGCCTTTGGTCAATGACTCGCTTACCATCCCTATTATCTGCAGAAAGTAGTTAAGTCTACTGCTTAGGAAGTAAAGGCAACCCAGAGCTTTCCATGTTATAATAAAGAGAAACTTTTATAGAAATTTGATATGGAATATAAAAATAAGACTATTCAATTCCAGTGTCTTCCCAATTTGCGCAAACTCAGTTTGGTTCAATTACAAGATAACTATGGGAATGTCTTTCAATTTCAAACAAGCAGATGTACTATTAATTTTAGCCCATAATGGACATTATGTTATAGCTAATAAAAGCTGTATGAGAAATGTTCACTATACAAAAGCAACATTCAGATTGAGCAAATTTGTAAACTAAAACAAACTCAGGACAAGAAAAAGCTTTTGGAAAACTGGATACACATTATTAGGTTATTTCATCACAATCTTTGTTAAGTTTCTATGTATGTGTTAAAAATATTTTTCATGTTGACAAATCTGATGCTAGCAATGATTCTACACCAGGAAACTGATTCTCATTCTTTCAAAAAATGAATCTGTTCTTTGGCGCATCTTTAAAAAAAATTCCATTGAGTTAAAAAAACTCAAAACTATGTAAGTTCATCTGACTTTTGTGTGTCCTGCCCTGTACACCTCCCTTTCCCACTCATTCTTTTTCAGTGAACAGGAAACGCACCATATCCCCCTGCCTGGATGGGCGTTTTTGGAGAAGCACAAGCATACAGACTAAAATCCTCTGTTTGGAAGCCAGCCCGATTCAATGAGGGTTCAGATGCACTGCGGTGAATTTTTGGCAATGAGCGGGCCAGAAGTTCAATGGAGGCAAGAATCTGAAACAACAAGCAATTAAGGACTAAAAATTTTCCATAATGGAAGTCTCTAAAGGCACTATAAAACAACATAATATTTAACAGAAAATATAGAATTTTCTAGGAAAAAATGAGTCAATTTAAATAGCAATTTCTAAAATCTGCTGCAATATTTCCCCCTTTAATCTCTTCCTTAAGTTCTTTAAAATAATTTGAGAAAGTACCATTTTTCTTTATCTTCTCCCCTCCCTACCTCCCCACCTGCAAATATTTAAAACTGAATGGAGAACTGGTCAACAGGGCCACTTTCAGCTGACCCATACAGGTTGCCAAAGGGGATTAGCAGAACTTAGAAATGTTAACATTGCACAGACTCATAAGGAAATCACACTGTAAAACAATTTAGTTGTAAGTAATAATAACTGGCATTTATATAGCACTTTAAACACATGATTTCATTCGATCCTCTTAACGATCCTATGATTTAGACACTGTGGAACCAGTACTGTACCCAGTGTCCCCAGGTCAATTTTGCTGATAGCTAGTAAGTGTCTGTAGTTAGAAATGAGCCTAGGTCTTTATCAGTCCAATCCAGTGCCTTCTTAATACCCGACACTTCTCAGATACCAGATACTTTCAGCAACCTCAACCATGCACAACAAAGAAGGAGCCCTGAAATTAGCAAAATCTCTCAATAGCTAAAAAGAGGTGTTCTAAAGTCTATGTTACAAAGTCCATATAGTTTATTCACTTATAATCAATTGGCTTTGGTTTTACACACGATTTTAAGAATCATAACAATTGGGTCTCCTAGGCCACAGCAGATAAAAAGGAAGTGATTCAGAAGGGGAAGGTGGGGGAGGGAGAAAGCTGCTAGAGAAGGCACAATGACAGCAGTGAGACATAGACAACAAGCAATGTGACCAAAGATACAGAAACAAGCCAGTAACACAAGAGCACTGAATGTGGGGGTAAAGAGCCCTAGATAACACAAAAGCCTCAACCAGCTTGTTACATTATTATAGTGCAATACAGTAGCTATATGTATACATGTATACAATGAAAGGAAGGGAATCAAGCATTTATATTGTGCCTACTACGTGCCAGGCACTGTGGGAAATGTTTTACCAATATCTCACTGGATCCTGGCAACAACTCTATGAGGCAGATATCATTATCATTCTCATTTTAAAAATGAAGAAACTGAGGTAGACACAGGGTAAGTGACTTGCTCAAGGGCCCACCACTAATAAATGTCTTGAGGACAAATGTGAACCCAGGTGTTCCTGACTCCAGCTTCCTAACTTAGCTAAAGCTAATGATGACATTGAGTTAAATTATGTTTAGTAAAATCTATTTAAGATGAGGAAATATGTAATACACTTTTTAACTGCACATTTAATCAATCAATCTTTCAAAGTACAAAGAATGATGAGAATGACAGTATGTGAACTCATGAGCTTATTTAGTTTCTTTAAGCGCACATTCAATTGGACAGCGTAGTGACAAATTACCCTATTTGTGTTACCTTCTGAAATTTTTGTTTTCTTATTTCACCGCTGCTCTTACTTCGGTAGTACATTTTATAAAGGTTTCCACAAGAAAGTTTTTAAAGAGGTTTTGGAATGTGAAGAAATAAGTTTCACTTACATAAAAAATCTCTGTATGTAGTTATTTCAGATCCTGTAACATATCATTAGAATAAACTATTCTCTACCACATATTAAGCTGCATTAAAAAATGGGCCCAGGAGTCTATGCTAATTCATGACTCTTTTGTTTCTCTTTGTATTTCCAGGGCTCAAATGAATACCTCACACAGAGTAAGCTTTAATAAATGCTTGATTATTGAATGTAAATCAACAAACAAATGATATGCCTTAGTACATGAAGAAGTATATAGCACAGGATATCAGCCAAATTATTTTTAGCAGTGATCTTTCACTTTGGCTATTATAAGCTTAATAAAATATATACACATGCATACACATATATGTGCATATACATATATCGCATCTATCCATCATATACACATACATCACACAAATATATACATGAACTAGCATCACCTACTTTCTGGATATCTTGAATTAGATGTCCCAAAGCCATTTCAAACTAAACATGCCTGAAACAAAATTCTTTATTTCCCTTTCCCTCCCTGAAACTCAGCTCTCTTCTGATCTACTCTCTTACTGTTGAGGGTATCACCTTCTTTCCAGTCATCTAGGGCTCTGAAATGGTGTCATCTCATGTGTCACTTGAACTCAACCCACACATCCAATCTGCTGCCAAGCTTTGTTGTTTCTACCTTTACAACATGTCTTGCATGTTTCACTTCCCTCTGCTCACAGAACTAACCCCCAGTGTAATCCCGCATTAACTCACAGGTGGACATGTTTACACAGAGGTGTTTGCATGCTGTCTCCCTCATTAACTTGAGCTGCTTGAAAGAAAGGGTTGTTTTTTTGCTCTTTTTTGTATTTTCAGCGCTTGCTGACAACAGAAACATTTTTCTGGTTTTTGTCTCTCCTCACTACAATCCCTATTCCACTTAGCTACTAAAGTGACCTTTCTCACACGCAGGTCTGATCATCCTACCCTGCCTCATCCCACCCAACTCCAGTGGACACCCTATCACCCCAAGGAGAAAATATATTGAAATCCCAGATTTGTCTTTTAATCTCCTTTATATCCTTCTAGTTTCCTTAAAGTTTACTTCCTTTCACAGACTTCTGGCTGCTACCCCATCTTCACTCTCCAGTATTTTGTGTTTTTGTTGACAATCTGACTGCATTTACATTGGCTGCCCCATGTATGGAATGCTTCTCCTCCTCCTCTCTCCCTCCTCAATTCCTTGGCTTGCTCACAGTCAATCTTCTGCACAAGGCCTTTCTTAGTAACTCTAACTACCAATGTCTTCCCTTTGAGATTACCTTTCATTTCTATGGTATATGTACAGTAATCATGTACATAGTTATATGCATGCTGTCTCCTTCATTAAGATGCTGGGACTGTGTTTTTGGCTTTTTGTGTATCCCCAGAATTTAGCACAGTGCCTGGCAAATATAAGTGCTAAATAAATGTTGGTTGACCAACTAATTAACCACAAAAAGCAAGGGAAAGCAATTTAGAATTTTTAAAAAATGAGGCTCCTTTTGGCCAGCTGCTTCCTTTTCCTCTCTCCATAGGTAGAAATGCCATTTAAGAAAATGAACACTGCATTATAGAAAAGTTATTATTTTTATATGTATATGTGTGTATATATGTGTGCGTATATGTACGTGTGTATATACACATATATCAACCTTTCTACACACATATATATAATGTAATTTATGAGAGATAAAACTGAACCTTTCAGATAATTTTCTACAAGAACCCCAAATATCTGAGGATATCACTCTTTACCTTGAGAAAAATCTTAACGTTTGACATTACTAAAAGCTGAGAAGGAACACAGAAATATTATATACATCACAATGCTAGCCTAGAGTCCTTCAACACAAAGCTGTTCTTACCTGGGGAAAAAGTGGCCTCTCATCTCTCTTCTTCTTTAGGCACTCTGCCATTAACCTCTTCATGGCTTTTGGACAATTACTCCGCACCTTACTGAGATCTGGAGACAGATATCCTCTCCCCACCATAAATATTATCTGAGGTAGGAGGGGAAATTCACAAAATCATATAGCTTGTAAATAAGAAGTTTAAACAAATGTGAATAGGAGAAGAAAGTCTAGTTACCCACCAGTCAGTTTATTTCTCCCAAGATGTGTGGTAGCTATTCTAGTAGGTGATGCTGTCTCAAGATCTTGAAGCTTTTAAAAAAGACTTTTTAATCCAATAATTACCTGAGTGCCCAAGGCATCGTATGTAGGGGCTCTATGTGATTGTAACCCATAGTCCTTACCCTCAAAGGGTCTATAATGTAGCTGCCCCGTGAGTTATCATCATATTTCACTCACTATCATGAGATAGACATGGGAGGAGCCTTTCTTCTGGTTCTCATGATGACTGATCAAACTCTAGATCCCATTAGAAGAGCAAGATGTAAAAACAATCTAGGTACTCTCCTCTAATGGGGCAAAGGAAGAAAATTTGTGGCCACTGCTAGGATGGATCATCTTTAGATAAACTATTAGTCAGTAATTGTTTCTCTTTAAAGACAGAAGATAAAGTCCTTAGCAGCTACTACAATGATTAAGAGACTAATGAAAGGTCTTACAAGGTCAAGATAAAAACAGCCACTGGAGAACTATGAGAACAGATTGAGATTCTCAGGGAGAGGCAAGGACCAATCAATATTGATTTATGTAAGTACTAGGCGATAACACTACATATTCAAACAGGGGAACAACCCTAAGTGTTGTTACCATAGGTTTAATTATCCCTGAATTTTAGAGAATAGGTTTAAAAAGACCAGCTTTTTCACAGAAGAAGGGATACAATCTATTGACTACATAGGACAGTTCCTTTGGATAATGGATAGATAGTCCAACAGATTACCAATCAAAGACAAAAATCTATGAGTAAAAACTGATGCCTGCTTCTCCCACAACCTCCTCATATGTATATGTGTACGTATGTATGTATACATGTATGGACCACCTTACCTCTACAGCATGGGAATTAAGCTTTCAGTACAGAAGAAAGAATGATATTCAGGGTGACAAAAAGGATTATTATACTGCAGTTGATCTAAAAGTTAAATACTAATCTGAAGAGGAACCTAAGGCAGGGATTGAGCAAAGCTTTGTTTTCCAAAATTCTAACATTAAGTATAAGACTGATAGAACTCCTAATTTGAGAAATCTTTTACATAAGGAGAAATTAACCACAATCAATCAGAGGGCTCCTTTTTCAATAAAGAATGACAGAATGACAATGATACACACTCAGTAGACTGAACCTTGAATTCAGACTGGAGTTTGGAGGTATATAGAGCACTAGATACAAGCACAGAATTCAGTAACATTATCAAAGGAGGAGAGGGAAAAACTTGAATGCCTTGAAGTCTGGTTAGGTCCCAGGTAATCCTCTATTTCAGTGGGCTTCTTAAAAACAAAGTTCAATTCAGGGGAAAGTGGCTTGCCCTTTGGATCCCTGGCCTTTGTTGGTACCATCTTCTATCTTTTTATCCAGGCATGGATTTGTGGCTCATGACATCGACAATTTCTGCTACTTTTCTTAGATGCAGTTACCTCTTGAGAGTCTCTATCAAGAGGGAAAAGAAGTGGGATCTTCCTGATTAGTTGTCTTCTATCCATGCAATAGGACAGATACCACCTTTATTTGCCAGGTTCACTCTGATAGTCCTTAATAAGGGTTTGAGTGTTACCAGATTATAAAGGGGAAGGGAAGAAAGGAAATAAGCATTTATATATAGTACCAATTATGTGCCTGCCAGGCATGGTGTGAAGAGCCTTTTCACAAATATTATTTCACTTGATGCTCACAACAACTCTAGGAGATAGGTGCTGTTATTATCTATTTTACACAGTTGAGGAAACTGAGACAAATACAAGTTAAGTGACTTGTTCAAGGTCACAGAGCCAGTTAGTTGCTGAGGCCACATGTGAACGCAGTTCTTCCTGGCTCCCTAGCACTTTCCCCACTACTTGACTAGCTGCCCAGATTAAAAACATTGAGGTCAAGTCTTACCCTGGTAGAATGATGTTTCCTAACCTATGAGAGAGTTATCCACATTTGAGAAAGGGGGAAAGCAGAAGTTTTGGTGGGGATATATGGAGAAGAGAGCTGTAGAACTGTCAAACAAATTCCTTAAAACAAAACTGTAGGGATAGTATACTTAGTAGGTATCATTTACCAGCAATCCTAAGCAATTCCTTTTACCTCCAAGTAACTGTATGATTAAAAAGATACTTTACCACCAAAAGTGGAAACCAGAGAATAATTTAACTCTTGCTACATAGGACCTGCAGATTTCCTTGCAAGAAATCACTTTCCAACTGGATGGGATACTTTACCAATTGTGACATCTTCTCTTGCAATAGGAATTTTAAAACCAATTAAGAAGATGGGAGGATAGAAAAAGTATGTATTTGGATTGTAAATAAAAGGTACTGTCACTTCCCAGTCTAACAGATTGTAGTACTACTCAAGAGAAAGGGGGAAGAGAGCATGTGGACACAATGAAAGAGAGAAAATACCCTGGAGTAGGCTTGGAAGGGATGAGGTCCAGGGAGACAAGATACTTGATTTTTAGGAAAGATGGTTCCCTTTTTATAATTAATACTGAGAAACTACAACTCTAATGTAGGAAAGGAATACAGAAGAATGAATCTTGCCTTCGCTTGGGGAGATCAATTTATGATATTGTCAGAAGGAAGGAGACTAGCCCTAAAAGCAAGGAAAGAATGACCAGTTATGGCTTAGAATAGGGCAGTAAAGGTTCACTGTAGCTTCCTTCTTACAGAATTTAGGGTGGGCAGTAAGAGAGAGATGTCTTCTCTCATTTCTATCAATTAACCTGAGCTCCAGATGAAAAAATGACCTTGGGGTTAAAGCGTTAACACCTTTCACATCAAGTCATATATGCTCATGGGGATAAGAATATTTCCCGAACTCCAAGATAGTGTGAGGTCACTACTAACAGCAAGATTACTCAGGGATAACTTTTTTTCCCTACTGTAGACTTCTTACGTGATAACTGGATTTGTTTTTAAAAGGACTTGGGCCCATGAGTCTATGTTAATTTGATTATGAACATAAATCAATAAGCATCACACTGGAAGCCCTAGCAATTTCTCTAGACATGTGACAGGGAGATAAAAAGAGAATGTGGCACAGGGTCCTGTGTTACCAAGTTAAATAGGAAGATAAAAAAAAAATGAAGTAACATAAGGATGCACACCATGAATTTTGTTATGAGCCTGTCTTTTTTTTTCAACTCAAACTAACAAAATAACAGCATGCTTGCAATGGCCTAAATCTATATTAAATATGTAATAAATGACAACTCCTTTGTTTATCATTCTTATTTTGATATACCTCACCTATCAATCAACTCCATTTGGTTTAAAACATTAAGTACCCATGTCATCTGATTTAAAACGCCAAACCAAGATAGGAATCTGAGAACTCTGAATATAGAAGAATAGGCCAAGAGCCTCAAATTCATACTGTATTAAATGGCCAGGAGAACACCCATGAGAACTTAATGTGAAGCACATGAAAAACACAGAGGTGACATCTGTCACACTGAGCACAGGTGTTGTACTTCTTAGAGAGTTTCAGCTACTAACAGATACCACAAATTAATAACACTGAGAAATAGAAACATGAAGAGTTTTTAAAAAGAACAGCCAACATCACACATTGCTTCAATAGCTTCCACTAAACTGCCCTGATATTTATATAATAATCAAAATGGAAAATTTAATGAACAAAACTAAGATATTGAGATGGAACACAGAAAAACTGAAAAAAATCAAAACACATGCCTTTCTACTCTAGGTATAAGATGAAGGTGAGGGATTATCCTCTTGTGGCAGGCTAAGGTATTTAATGACTTTTCTTCATAATTACATAACAGACAATGGGTAGCTGCTGAAATCTTGGGTTATGATACTGTAATGAATGTGAGGCAGTTTTTATTAATGTTAACTTATTTTCTCTGGATCATCCTATAAGTTTATTTCAATTTAAGGTTACTGAGAAACAGATCTGTAACATTAGTTTTTTGGGATGGGAGAAGTTAAGGTGATAGTAAATAAAAGAGGGAGGAGCAAAAGAGGAATTTTTGGTATAGGGAAATCTGACATTAGTAGCATTCTAATTGGAGAAGAATGACATGTTTTTTCCTACTTCACCAACTTCTAAAAATGAAAAAAAGTGCCCACAAGGAAGCAGCAAATTACTGAAGAAAATTGTACATAAAGGAATTACTATATAGCAATCAATATATTCATTCATTATATAAAATCTGCAACAGAGGGAAAGCCATTAAAGCCTAGAATGTGAACAGAGTAGATTTTATTTTTTAACATCTTAATGGGCAGATTTCAAGAATGTCAGGGCAGTAATGGGTGATTTTGAATATCAATTCAAATTTATCAATTATTTGTTAATTTATCAAATATTTCAATTTTGCTCAATGAAAGATGATGAGCAGTGATACTAATGTCTAAACTCCACATAATCTCCAAAAATAGGTGGAAAAAGTGCTAGATCATTTCATGGACTTAAATATTCTATGTGCAGAACCTATGAACAGTAAAACAAACTCCAAATTACACTGTCAATTTACCTGGTCCCTGTTGTTGATATTTGAGTAAGGTAACTGTCCCGTCATCAACTCATACAGAACAATCCCAAATGCATATACATCTGATTGAAAGCTATATGGGTTTTTATCTTGCATTCTAATGACCTCTGGTGCCTGTTAGAACATAAGAAGAAAAAAACAGTTTATCCTTCACTTCATCATCTCTAGCAAGTTTGAAGCCTGTAAAAAGAAACAGTACTTGACTCCCATTATACAAACATCCATACTGCAAACAAACCAAATTCTTATAATAATCTCTTATTTAGTAGCCTCAGCAATGAGAAAAATGAATTGGAAGAGAACTAAGGAATACTGGGAAGGGTTGCACAAAATTTGATTCAATTTGTTGGCTCATTTTCATAATATGGCAAATGCTTAATTAAGCAGGCCTGATTGCATATGGGGAATTATATAACTCTTTCTACAATCTTAAACTGCTCCCTGAAACCAAAGCTTTTCTTTTAAGTCACTCTTAAAGTCATTCTTGTCCTGGGAACAGAGTCCTGCTGTGAATCAAGATTCCAGGTGATCTAGAGAGCAATGCAGAGACACAGAGTAGCTCGAATGAATGGCAGCTTATGACTTGTGTACCGCAATCCTCCACGTGGAGAGCCAGAAGAGATTGCAGAAACCACTTAGTTTCACATGTACTTTACCAACGCTTCCATCTACAAAATCCTCAACAAGCAGTATAACTCAGCCTTTCCTTGAAGACCTAAGAAGAATTCATTATTTCTAAGGTAACTGATTCCACTTGGGCAAAGTTTTAATTATTAGGAAAGTGTTTGTTATATTAAACCTAATTCAGACGATTCTCTCCGTTGTTTCTAATTCTGTCCTCTGGGACCAAGTAGAACAAGTGTAATCCCTCTTCCATGTAACATCCCTTTAAATTAGGGGTTCCTAATCTTTTGTATGTGACATGGACCCCTATGGCAATCTGGTAAAGCCTATGGACTTTCCCAGAACAATATTTTAAATGCATAAAATATATGAGATTATAAAGGAGGCAAAATATATTGAAATAGCTATAAAATATTTTAAAAGTTCACCCCAGGTCAAGGATCACTACTTTAAACCCTTGAAGATGGCTGTCATGTTTACTGAGTAGTCTGTTCTGTAGGTGATATACTGCTAGTTTAAGCCCACTGGCATCTTCCCTAAAATGCAATGTCCAGAACTCAGTGCAGTGTCTTGAATATGGTCTAAACATGGGACCTCCCTCTTCTCGGAAACTATGCCTATCTTAAGGTAGCCTAAGAGCTCATTTCACTTCTTTGCTTATTTCATGCTGCTGACTCACTGAGCTTGTACACCTGACATGAAAACTGAGATCTTTTCAACAGAGACTATACTTGAGCCATGCCTCTATCAACTTGTGTTTGTAAATTTGACCCCTGGAAGTCCACTGCAGAATTTTAAATTTGTCCCTATCAAATACAATCTTTTAAAATTTGGCTAATTATTTAAGCCAGCTAAGATCTTTCTGAATCTGGAGCCTCTCTGGCAATATATTTATTAGCACTACAAGCTTCATGTAATTTATGAATTGGATATGCATATCTGTGGCTTTATCAAAGTCAATGATAAAAATGCTGACATGGTAAGGAGCCAGACCCCCGGGGCCCTTTACTAAAGCCCTTCTCATCAGTGACCCCATTAGTCAGAGCTCTTGGGGGTCCAGTTTTTCAAGGACTTACAAACCCATCTACCTACATTATTGCTTAGTCTTTATGTCCCCATCTGTTCCATAAAGATACAAGGATCTTTAAAACATTTTGATGAAGTCTAAGTATGTTATGTGTCTGCAGTATTCCCCTGATTTACTAGTCTATTTACCTATCAAAAAATGAAATGAGGGTTGATGTGGCATGACCTGTTCTTGAGGAAGTCATACTGACTATGCATCATCACTTCTTCCACTTCCAAGTGGATTCCTTTCATGTTTTAGAATTGTCTGAAACCTAGTTAAGCTCCCTTGTCTTATGACTTGCAGACACTACTCTATCCTCTTCCTTTTTTGAAAATCACGATATTTGCCTTTTCATCAGCCTGGTGCCACCTATTCCCTAAAACTTTTCAAAGATCACTCACAATTGGCTCTGGGATCATATCTGCCAGTTAAAACTTATTATCATAGGATGTAGCTCACCTAGGACTGGTGACTCCCAACTCAGTGAAAGCCCCCGGGTATTCTCTTACCTTCTCTTTTTATTTTTATTTTCACTTCTCTGCTATTCTCTTACCTTCTCTTTTTATTTTTATTTTCACTTCTCTATTTGCATTCTATACTTTCTAGTCAAAGAGTTCCTTCTTGGATAAGGAAACAAGCACAAATGGATTTGAATAGTTTAGGTCAGTCATTTTCCTTTTTTCATTCTTCTCTAGCCCTGGAGAGCCACTAAAAACTTTTTTGTTTACGTTTATGTTCATCACTACCTTTAGCTCTTTATAAAATACATCTCTCACAAAGGAATACAAGCTCCTCAAGGCTGGGGTGGGGCTTGCTTCATTTTTGCCTTTTCATCCCTAGCATGTGGCACAGTACCTGGCACACAGGAAGGACTTAATAAATGGTTGCCAATTGACTGCTTAGATCTCAATCAACAGTGCTCAAGCAACTTCATGAACATCTTTCTTACTACTTATGGTCTACAATCGACTTAAAGTAAATACCTGATCAAATGCTGCATCCTTTCCTTCATGCTTTGTTTAGCCTTAATTACAAGGATCTAAGTGATGATGCCAAATTTTAATGGCTCGTTTTGAAGATGTGCAAGTGACCATAAGAAGCAGTATAAATCCCAAAGAAGCCAGGGCAGGTATTTGCAGAAAGGCAAGTGACAAAGTAGGGCAGACTGACTTGGGAGAGGCTGTTATAGGAGAATACTAGAAGCTTTCCTTTGGATTTTTCCAAATGGAAACGTTTAAAGACAATATTCATCCTGTGACAAAGAATATGAAGGACTAGGAGGAAGAGAAGAAAATATTACACCTGCTAGTTTTTGCATATCCATCCATCCATCCATTTATTATATATCATGTATATGTATAAAATGATATGCATGTAGGCATATATATGTATATATATAAAATTTTCCAGAAGGCCAAGAAGTATTATAAAGTATAGAATGATAGCTCTTAAATTGTATGCATAGTTTGAAAAATATATGATGTGGACCTGCCTTAAAGGCACCTTTGCAATTTTGGAGTTCGGATAGCATCTAAGGGGCAGAGAGAAACTAGGTGTCAATCACTAATGGTTAGGAGAGCTTCTTGGTTTGGGAAGTAACTTTTCCACTTTGGGAAGTAACTTTTCACCTTTTATTTTCTCAGGGACCTAAGTGTCATTCCAACATTCACTGGCCTTGTGAGTTACTGAGAAATGAAGAAATAAATGGTCCTAAGGTGATGATGAAAGTAAAAAAGAGATGAGTAATTGCATATGCGATTAGCTTATAAGCCTGTAGCTGGGGAGACCTCGTGACTTTTAAAGTAAAAAGTAAAAGAGAAAAAATCTCTTTTTTGCTGTATTTCTTTTTATTGATTGATCCAGATCCAAATATAGGATAACATGTAAGCTCTGATTCAATAACAACAGCAGAATATTCAACAGGTAGTTGTGAGATGAACTCATTTTTTTTTTTAACAATTAAAAATAACTGAGTTCCAAATTCTCTCCCTCCCTCACACCCTTCCCCTATCCACTGAAAAGGAAAGCAAAAAGATATCCATTATACATGTGAAAACATGCAAAACATATTTTCATATTAGCCATATTGCAAAACAAGCAAGAAAAATTAAGAAGTGAGAAAATTATCCTTCAATTTGTACTCAAGAGTTCACCATTTCTCTGGAGGTGGACAGTATTTTTTCACCATGAGTCCTTTAAAACTGTCTTGAATCATGGTATTGATCAGAGTAGCTAAATCTTGCATACAGTTGATCAGTGTTGTTACCATGTACAACAATCTTCTCACTTCACTTGCATCTTCTGTAAACAATGTATTGCTGGATTCTAATTTCTAATCCATTACGCTATCTGCTTCTGTTTTATGGGTGAGCTCATGCCATTCACTGTCACAGTTATGATTACTAATTATGTATTTCCCTCCATCCCATTTTCTTCTGTTTAATCTTCTCTCTGTCTTTTTCTTGACCCTCCTCAAAAGTCAGTTTTGTTTTTAATCACTGCTTCCTTTAATCTCCCTTTCCTTTTCTGTTATCCCCTTCTCCATCTCTTTCCCTATTAGGTAAGATAGATTTCTATAAACAACTGAGTGAGTACATATCTATTCTGATATAGATGAGAGTAAGGTTAAAGTATTGCCCACCAACACCCCTATTTTCCTCTCCACTGTAAAAAACTCTTCCTTGTGTGCCTTATTAATGTGCGGAAAATTTCCCCACTCTCTCTCCCTTCCCTGTTTTCCCAGCACCTTCCTATTTCTTACCCCTTCTTCTTTTTGGAGATCCTGCCAACATAACTGATTCACACCCATTCCCTCTTGTAGCTTCTTCCAACTGGCTTAGTGATGACAAAGTTCTTAGGAGTCACAAGTGTCACCTTCCCAATCTTATTGAATCCCTTGAGTTTTCTTTTGTATGGTTCCCTAATGGTTTTCTAATGGTTCCTTTGAGCCTTGTGTTTGAATGTCAGTTTTCTATTTAGCTTTGATTTTCCACCAGAATGCCTGAAAGTCCTCTATTTCATTAGATATTCACTTTTTCCCTGAAGAATTATACTCAGTTTTTCTGGGTAGGTGATTTTTGGTTACAGTCCTAGCTCCTTTGCCCTTTGGAATACCAGACCTTCTGTTCCTCTAATATGGAATATTATACTAAATTTTGTGTGATACTGACTATGGCTCCATGATATTTGCATTTCTTTCTGGCTGCTTACAATTTTCTCGTTGACCTGGGAAGTTCTGGAATTTGCCTAATTCCTGGGAGTTTTCCTTTTGGGATTTCTTTCAGGAGGTGAATTGGTGGATTCTTTAAATTTCTATTTTATTCTCAAGATCTAAGATACTGTGGCAGTTTTCCTTTAGAATTTCTTGAAATATGATGTCTAGAATCTTTCTTTAGTCATAGCTTTTAGGTAATCCAATAATTCTTAAACTATTTTGCTTTGATCTGTTTTCCAGATCAGTTGTTTTCTGATGAGATATTTTACATTTTCTTCTATTTTTAAATTCTTTTGACTTTGTTTCTTTATGCCTCATGACATTACCTCACACTTGACCAACTTTAATTTTTAAAAAATTCTTTTCTTCAGTGAGATTTTATACCTCATCTTCCATTCAGTTAATTCTGCTTTTTAAGAAATTCTTTTCTTCAGAAGAAGAAATTCTGCTGAATTTTTGTGACTCTTTTTCCATCAGGCCAATAATTTATTTTAAGGTGTTATTTTTTGGTGCCTCTTTTATTTACCAATTTGTTAACTTTTTTTCATAATTTTCTTGCATCAATCACTTATTTTCCCTTTTCTTCCACTAGTCTTATCTCTCCCAGAAATTTTTGCTGGCTTTTGGTCAATTAGCATGTTTCTTTGAGGTTTTGCTTGTGGCTGTTTTCAAATGTTGTCTTCTTCTATGTCTATTTATGTATCTATCTGTGTCTTGGTCTTCCCTGCCACCCTTTATTTTTATAGTCAAGTTCTTTTTCTGTTTTTGCCTATTTTCCCAACCTATTTCTTGACTTTGACCTTTATGTTAAAGTTGGCTTCTGCTTATCTGGAGGTGGAGAAGTCTTGTCTCAAACTTTAGGCTTTTTGTGCTGTTGTATTTAGAGCTAGTTCTGTGGTCTACAAATTTTCAGTGCTTTCAAGGTGATATGATCCAGGGAGTGGGGTGGTCACTGCCCTGGTCTTTTCGCAGGTAGGGTCCCTGCTTTCTTGCAGCCACAAGCACTAGAACTCTTCTTGGTCCTGGACTTATACCAGTTTTCCTGCTCTTCTGTAGCCACAAGTGTCAGTGCTCCTCTCTGCCTCAAAATTTCAACCAGGGCCCTGCTCCCTTGTGAGAGATCATAAACCCTCCTTTTTGTCCTGCAACTGCAGCTCAGAATGTCTCCGGGCTGAGAGCTCTTGAAACAGCTGCTGTTACATCCAAGGCCTGCTGCTGGTGCTGCCACTGTGTGCACTCCAGATTGGCCCTTACGCTGCTGTCATAGACTTCTGTCAGTCTCCTAAGTTTTTTTAGGCTAGAAAAATATCTCATCTTGACCTTTTGTTGGCTTTACCTCTTCAAAATTTGATTTGATGTGCTAATTTAGAGTTATTTGGAGGGAAATGTTGAGAGAGTTCATCTGGGCTACTGTCTCTAATCTTGAACTTTTCAATACTTTTTGATTGTTAATTGTAATTTTTTGAAAGAAAGAATGGCATATCTGACTAAGAACTTTATCCTAAAGGGAAATAAAAATTGTTTTACTTGATTAAGAAAAGTCTAGGGAAAGTGACCTAACCTAGAGATAGAAGACTATCACAGAGTACCTCATCTGAAATGAGATAGGGTGTGAGAGAGGTTTGAATAAAGGAATGTTGAATGTTAAGATGAAGAATAATTCCATTCTCTACTGGAGCAAGAAATGCTCTCTCATTAAAACTGACTCCATATATTAACAAGAAATAAAATCTGAGGACATTTTAATTCAGGCAACTCTTTTCCTCCTAGTAGAAGAGGAAATATCATTTCTTTATGATTCTTTTTTAATTTTATAAGACTAAAGCTGAGGAAAACAACATCTGTAGGGCTCTATTTCTAGCCAAACTCTCTTCTAGAGCTATAGAATATTTAATACTGAAAGTAGTGTCAACTTATAGAAGGACAGCTTGAGGTAATAAAGTCTACTATTGGATCTCTCTTGGATCTAAAAACAGTCTAAAGGAGGTAGAGATAAACCCCTAAGTTATATCAGTAAATGAATGACAATGAATATCTAACTACATAAACTAGAACTTTTAGGAAAGAAAAGATAGTCTTGAAAATATCTGCCAATTTGTCTCTGGCCATCACCTGCTGTTCAAATCAATCAAATGCAAAAGTACATCTGTGACATTTGCTTTGATCTTCTAACTTTAGCCACAGAATTTCTGGACTCAAGATATGGCTTTTCCCTCACCTTTGATACTGTTCTCACATTCAGGATAACACTATCTCCTAGTTATAGTAATTGTCTTGATCACTTGGACCAAACAGCCATACTGGTCCAAATATAACACGGCACTCTTTTTTTTTTTTTTTTTGAGGCAACTGGGTTAAGTGACTTGCTGAGGGTCACACAGCTAGTTAGGTGTCAAGGGTCCTCCTGACTCCAGGACGAGTGCTCTATCTATTGCACCACCTAGCTGCTCCAACATGGCACTCTTAGTGAGAGAAAGAATGAAAGTATTGACTTTTTAAATATATTGTGATCATGGGCAAGTGATTTCACCTGTCGGTGTCCTCGAGACAACTCTCTAATGCTCTAAATTATAGATGAGCTGCTAATATCAGCATAAATGAAAGGGATTCCTATACTATGAGTCCCTTCATGCTGACTTTACCACTGTCAATTTTCTTTCAAAAGAAATGTGTAAAATAAAAAAAAAGACAAACAAAAACAAAAAAAACACCTCAAATCTTTTTTTTTTATCACAGATGTTTTAATATGGTCAATTTAATTTAATGTGGTACTTTTAAATAACAATTTTTCAGTGTGTACCTATTTTTCTTCCTCATCTAAGATCTCGTTTTAGGTATATGTGTTAATATTTGAAGTATAAAGAACATATTTCTGATCTGAAATCCAGATAACAATTGATGAATTTTCCCTCTTATCTTTTACCAAATGTGTCAAAAGACTGAAACTTAAATACTTGATTCTATCTGTGATCTCATCAGTATAGATGCTCCCTTAATAATGCAGATATTGACCCATTCATACCCATTCCCTCCCCACTCCCCTGGGTAAATCAGGTTTATAACCTCCTATAAATTTATCCCAACAGGGCACCACTTCATTGCAGCGTGCTTAGGCTTACCATCAGTCTCTCCATTACCCTCTGTGTCATTATTGAGAACTGTAAAAACAAGACTTTTCAGTTTGGCAGTGGCATCCTCAAAGAGCAAAAAAATTAAGTCTTATAATGAAGAAACACTCAGTTCTTACCATCCACAAAATAGATCCAGACAACTGTTCAAACTGATGGGAGCCACTCCACCGAGATTTTACTGTAGCCAGACCAAAATCCCCTATTTTTACTGTGAGGTCTTCATGAAGAAATATATCTGAGGTGTATTAAGTAAAAGAAGAACAACATCTACATTTTTAATAGTACAAACATCACAAAAAGTTGTAGATGGAAGGAATCTAATTTCTATAACTCTATGAATATACTAGTGTAGTTTTTAAACAAGTACCACTTCTTATGACTTTCCTTGTTACCAAGTTTGCTTTAAAAATAATAAAGTCCTATATATGACCTACTCTCAAGTCCTATATTCTCAACGGTAATTATGAACTCTAAGTGGGCATGAAGTCATCCTCATTTTTTCTGGAAGGCCTACAAGCATCCCAGAAGAGTTACCAAGGTTGGCAGGATTGAAAACTGCATCACTTTGGTCAGAAACACCTTCTACTTATGCAGCATGTCACAAGAGTACAAGAAGGTAAGGTTACATGGGTTAGTGTCGAGGGAAGATAGAGTAAACATCTTTGTTTCCTTTTATTGCCCCATCTCATATTTCGTAATCCTATAACCACGGGCTATCACTCACTGAGCAGGACAAGAAGGACCTTAAAGTCCTAGAAATTCTGACCTATCTTCCCGTAATTTACTGGTGAAATAAAAAATTGCTATTAGAGAACCTTGGCAGATGCTACTCTTGTGCTCAGTCATTCAGAAAACCAAAAGGTTTTAGTAGTAGTTCCTTAAAGTCAAAGTCACAGTTGAATTGCAATCAATACCTTTCACCTTAGTATTATGAAATTTAACATGCAAACTTTTGCAAAACAGGAGGAAATTCTGTGACAGAAAAAGGCAAGTTGTTTTAATCTTCTGCAGTCACATTTCTGAAAGGATACTATTACTCTTGAGGTCTCTGTGGATGATTGACTTGGCATGTAAGTAACTGGAAAAAAAAACGCCACAAACCAAAATTATTTTAGCTTGAAAAGCGTGACTAAAATCCTGACTTCGAAATTTATGGTATACACTTAAATCATGAAACAAATTGTCAAAGAGAGAGAAAATTACACTGTAAACCACTAAGCAATTTAAGATTAGAGAACACTGCACCTTTATAGCACAGACAACACCATATGGTTTTCCATAAAAATAAATTCTTCCCGCTTAATTTTCTATGATTCTCATATATGGATCCTTTACTCCATCCAAATCAGTCTATTCCTTGCTTAATGAACATGCTTTGAGATTTTCTGGTGGTTTTTTTTTTGTCTCTTTACTATTGTCCCTCTTCTAAGAATGCCCTCCTTGGCCCCTTCTCCACTTAACCAAATCCAACCTATTCTTAAAAATCTCTCAAATACTACTTCTGTCAAGTCTTCTTATCACCACACCATCTGGGAGGGATCTTTCTTTCCTCTAAACTTGTAGAGAGCATAATGGTCAAATGATTTATTTGTTATTTATAACCAATGGTAAAAGACAGTTAAATTATCTTTCTAGCACATTTATCTTGTTTCAATTAGATTACAATTTCCAGTAGTGAAGCAATGAATGTCCTTAAATAACTTCCACAATTGATTATTCTGAAGTCAAATGATGGTACCTAGGCTTTAATGTTATCTAGTAATCCAATTTCAACTTCACAGAAAGGAAGAATTTTTCATTCTTAACTTTCTATTTGGAAGGAGTGCTTCAAACTGGATAGAGAGCTGGCATAAAAGCCAAAAAGGTCTGGGTCTGAGTCCTAACTGAGAAATACTGGCCTGTGACCCTGAGCAAAGCACTTACACTCTCAGGGTCCCAGGCAATTCTTCAAATCTTTCTAAGCTGGTGATCTGCATTGGTGGGAAAGAGAATTTCCTCATTTGGAGTGCCCAGAATCAGTGAAACCACCCCCATTCTCATCCCCCAAAACTCCTATATATTACAAAATTCTTCAGTAGACACTGTTTTAAGAATAGAAAGTCTACAATTCAACATTCAATTAGAAATTCTCATTCAAACATACTAATATTCTTAACTGAGAAATGTTTCTTAACATTATGTAAACCATTAAAAAGAATGTGTTATCATATCATATTAAGAATAAGCTCTTCAGCATTTTAAGATTTACGAAGTTTTACATATATTATCTCACTTGGTCTTCACAACAATCCTGCGAGGTGGATGTTATTATAAATACTCATTTTACAAAAGAAGAAACTGACATTAGAAGGAGAAAGGGAGGGCACTTACTCCAGGCCAGGCACTGTGCTAAGCACTTTACAAATACTATTTCATTTGAACATCACAATAACCTGCAAGGTAGATGCTGTTATCCCCATTTTACAGTTGAATAAACCAAGGCAGATGCAGTTAAATGACTTGGCCAGGGTCACATAGCTAAGTAGGTGTCTGAGGGCACATTTGAATTCAGGCTTTCTGA
Source organism: Potorous gilbertii (assembly GCA_028658325.1). Classification (NCBI taxonomy): domain Eukaryota; kingdom Metazoa; phylum Chordata; class Mammalia; order Diprotodontia; family Potoroidae; genus Potorous; species Potorous gilbertii. Next base: position 84,434,620 of record CM053770.1, on the reverse strand, counting down.
CTCCAGTTCCAACTCTGTCTACTTGTACTACCTAGCTGCCTCCTAAGCAGAGAAGATGTTAAGCGACTTACTAGGAAATAGCTGGGGTAGGATTTATATTTAGGTCTTCCTAAGTCCAGCACATTCCAGTAAGGAAACCCCTTCTACCAATACTAACAAACATCTGCTTGGCCTTAGGGTTGCCTTGGAGACTAAGAAGTGACTTACACCAAGGGTCACACAGCCAGATGTATCAAAGATTTGGAACTGAGTCTTTCTGAGGGTGAGGCCAACTTTCTGTGTTTTGCATGACTCTGATAAGCAGCTACCTTATATTAATATCCATATATGTAAACTATCAATACAGATAAGAAATACAAAGCTCACAGATCCATAACCACAGACTATACCCCTGATCTTGACCAGTCATTATTCACAAGTATAATTTATATCCAGAGGGAGACGAGAAGGGAGAGAGTGTTGATGAATTAATTACTGCTACCAAGGAGAGAACTCTTAAGGGCTGATTGTGGGTAAGGATTATATAAGCTCCACAAGGAACTTATCTCGGTATCTTCCTAGGCCAATAGTACAATGACTTAAGAGTCACTGAATGAATAAAGCCGCAATATAACAAATCAAAGCACTTAGTGGGATGCTGGGAAGTTTTGGGGAGCGAGGGTAGGTCAGTGGGTTTTAGTTCCACCCTATGGTGTCAGCAGTATAACCATATCTTGCAACCTCATTCTAAAAAATGGTATTTCTATTTTGAGTGCTCTATTTCTACAGGAGAGTTGCTAGCCATGCTGGACAATAGGAGAGGAAATAATATGCTTCCATCTAGCTTCTAGTAGTAACTCAAAATGCCTCCAAACTCACATCACTTGTACTGAGGATGATGTTAGGCTAGCACTAAATACGGGTTGAATCAGGCCATTGTTAACCTGTTCATTAGGAATCTACATAAATAGCTGCTCAACACCATTTCTCTTTTTCCTTGGTACTTAGGAGTGAACTGGCATAGCCATTCCAATAACTATCAAAAGGTATTACACATCTTTATCATATGGCTGTCAAATACCTATGTTCTCCTTTCCTAATCTCTGATTCAGAATTGCTGGATGCCTAGATGAAAATCCAGACCCTCAACATTCCCTGCTCTCTCCTCCCTTATCTCCCTCAGTCCTACCCCTACTGAGTCCCTATTCTGATCTCTCCCAAACTACTATGCCCCTCTGGAACCTCCCATGCTATTATTAACACATTTCTCTTTATTTTAGTTCTCTAATACTCTTCCCTTCTTCTTTCATTCTTCCCTTTGATCCTTATTTCAATATTTCATTCAAGTTTCCTGACACACTAGGCCAGAGGAACAACAGGCATATTCCTTGGTCCTCAGTGTTCTTTCCAGACCTAAAATAGCTTCCTTCAGATGCTCTCTCTCAGCAATGTGTCTTCCACAGAGGTTTGCTCCATTCATCTAGATCAACCCTATCCACACTGTGGTTGTAGTCATCTACTGGCCCCTAAGTCAGTTCTCCTTTTTTATTTTCTTTTAAATAACTTGCTATTTTATTTTTTCCCAATTACATATAAAAACAATTTTAACAATCTTTTTTTTTTTTTTTTTTCAAATTTTGAGTTCCAAATTCTCTCCCCCCTGGAAGATGAGCAGTTTGATGTGTTATACATGTGTAGTCATGCAAAACACATTTCCATGTAAGTCAAGCTGTGAAAGAAAACACAGACAAAAAAACACCCAAGAAAAATAAGTAAAGAAAAGGTATCTTCTATCTGTATTCAGGCTCCATCAGTTCTTTCTCTGGAGATGGACAGCACCTTTCATCATAAATCCTTCCGAATTGTCTTGGGTCACTGTATTGCTGAGAATAGTTAAGTTGTTTACAGTAGGTTATCATATGATATTGCTTTTAGTGAGTACAATGTTCTCCTGGTTCTGCTCATTTCACTTTGTATTAGTTCATTTAAGTCTTTTCAGGTTTTTTTTTCCTGAGGGCATCTTGCTTATTTATCACTTTTCAGAGCATAAAAGTATTCCATCACAATCAAAAACAACCTGTTCAAGCCATTCCCCAACTGATGGCCATCCCCTCAATTTCCAATTTTTTGCCACCACTAAAAGAGCTGCTATAAATATTTTTTGTACATGTAGGTCTTTTTCCTTTCCTCTGTCTCTGATTTTCCCCATTTCCTCAAGGAGTTTAGTGTCTGGCTTACAGTCCTCCCCCCTGCCCCCAAGTTTTGTTCCCATCTGGAGATTTCAATATACATATTTGATATCCATCAACTATCTTAGTTCAATGGCTTCTTCAACTCCCATGATCCTGTATGTCACAAGTTCCTTCATTCTATCTTGGTCACACACAGGAAAGGTTATACCTGTAAGTGCTCTATCACCATTGTCTAATACTAGGAAACTCCTCTCTTGGATCACAACTTTTCAACCTTTCATCTTCCATATGCCTCACTCCTGATAATCTTATGTTTTACCTTTGCTACACGCTCTCTAGTTATGGCACCCCTCCTAGTCTATCTGCCCTGAAGGGGCCTCACTTTTCTTCCTTCTAAAGCTAACTCTAAAGTTAACTACTATTGACCCAAGCAGATTTATACAGTCTACCCTTGACTCTCCTGTCCCTTTGCTCTACTGTCACTCTTGTCTCACTAAACTCAAACACTAGGTTATCCCCACCTAGTGTTTTCCATTCCTGTTCTTATGTGCTGCCGAACGTCACTGGAAGAAATCACAACCTCATGTCAGCCACTCCACTACAAAATCACGTCAACCTTTTCCACTACAAGGTGACTTCAGCTGCATGGTAATCTTCTTGTTATTCTAAGATTCACTATCTGAGCTCCTTACAACAGTTGTGCCTGCCACTCCTTAAGTCTCCGACATAATTCCCTTACTCCTTCCCTTCTCAGCAGAGCTCCTTCCCTCTTACTGAAGGAATAGAGAAAATAGAGGACATGTTCGTTGTAAGCTCCCTGCTAACCTCTACCTTAAAACCTCTCCACAGCACTCTCCACACCGTCCTCTGAGGAAGGCCAAGGGCTTGGCTTGTTGCATTTGACGTCAGTGCCTCAGCATCTCCAGTAGCTCGCTGCATCATTCATTCCTTGCCTTACCTTCCATCTCTCCTTATTTACTCGTTCTTTCTTCGCTGCGTACAAACATGCCCTAGTCTCTCTCCAAAGAAGTCACTACTTGATCCTGACATTCTCGTCAAGGTACTGTGGTATATCCTTCCTCCATTTAACAACAAACTCCTAGAAAGAGCTCTTGTACTCACTGTCTCCACATCTTTATCTCCTCAACTCCCTTGAAATCTGACTTCCAAACTACCACTGGATTGTAACTGTTCTCTCCCAGGTTACTAACAACCTCTTATTTGCTAAATCTTTTCTGAGTCTCCATTCTTCTTCCCCTCTCTTGAGTTTTTGCCAGTTCTTTCTCCTTCCTAAACTTTCAGTGTCATTGCTTTCTCCTGGTTCTCCTCTTACTTAACTCTTCCATTTGTTTCTTTTCCTGAGTCAACTCTAAAAAGCTTCCTAATGGATTTTCTTCTAGTGTCTCTGATATATAGTCTGTCTTTCGTGTAGCTGCTAAAAAAACCTTTCTAAAGCAGTAGATATCATCATGTCACTCTCTTACTCAAGAATATTCAGTGGCTCCCTAAAAATACAAACCCCTCAGTTTAACAGTTAAATCCCTTTACCTCAATCTGGCCCACCTTTTCAGACTGATTTTACATTACTTCTCATTTATGTATTCAATGCTCCAGCCACACTGGCATTCTTCCTGCTTCCTAAATTAGGCATCTCATCTGCCACACGCTGCCTGAATGTATGAAGTATACTTTATCCTGATCTCTGACTAGAATAATTCATAGCTTCCTTCAAGGCTCAAATTAGGTACCACCTCCTATGGGTAAACTCTTTGCTGATTTCCTTAGTTTTTGATGTTCTTATACTAACTCACCTGTATTATAAATGTCATATATTCCCAAGAATTTTCAACTTGTTCCTTATCTCAAGGACTGTGTACAATATTTTGGCACATAACAAATGTTTGCTGAATTCACCTAAATGTGGGATACACCACTGGTGTTCCCCTTTCTCTCAAAAAGGTCACCTACTCATTCAGGCCTCAATTTTAGTTCTTTTAAGTGGGTAACTTATTTACATATCTAAATCAAGAACATGAATGGCAAATATATAGTCATTTTTCATTCCTTTCCGAGATTTCACGCTTGGCTGACAAATAGCACTGGGTTACATGACAGAAGATATTAATATATGTTCTATGTTTCATCTTTTGGTGAATTTCTTGTTCCCTTCCACTCCTGCTTTAATCTTCCTTTTTTGTCTGACAATAAAATATATTTTTCATCTCTGAACTGGCCTCTATCATTATAGACTAACATTTATTTTCCATGTCCTCATTTACAGAAAGAAGTCAGAGTCGCTTTGCATCCCCAACAGTTACAAAGCTCTAGTCTTTACCATTCCCTTAAAGCTCACTCTCCATTTTTTGGCCAACTCTGAAGTTCTGAACCTGTTCCCCTCTTCACTAAAATGTTAATTTCTGATCTTGCTGTTCTGATCTTGGATACCTTGCCATATATTAATAAATTTTGTTCAGCTGAACTGGATTTCTGAATCTTATCATTTCTGTAACTATAACTATACCAAACTGCTCAGATGAGTCTTCTGACAGTGTATAATGACTTTTCTTTTTCTGTAATTTAACCAGCAGTTTAAATGGCATGTTTAATATTGGCTATGACTTGGTATCAAATTGTATCGTCTAATTGGCATACTGGTCATTTATCTGAACCTTGATGTAATATAGTCTGTCTGTAAAATTTCCTTGAATGCTCAGAGGAATTCAGAAATAGGTCCATTTTTACATTTATGATAAGAACCATTGATAGAATTTTAAGATTTCAGAGCTGAAAGGGACCTTAGAGATTACTTACAAGTTGTTTCCAAATTTAGGTATTATACTTTGGCTTACCTGAGACCTCTCACTTAAGCTCTTGGTTTTAAAATATCCATTTAGCTCAACCCTTTGATTTTTAAGCCGCCACTCATTATTTAATTTAAAAATTATACATAATCCCTCAGATTATGATAGCTTCTTAATTTATTTTTCTAATTGCTTCTTAAAAGAACTTATTATTATCCTTTCCAATTAACTAAGTAAGCAAAAATCAATGGATCTGAACAACTTGACATATCTATAAGGATTTCCAGGGTGTACAGACTTATGTTTTGGCTTTTTATTAACTGACATTCTGAAGCAAGACATTATATATACTCAGAAAAACTCGTTTTATGTAAAGAACAACAAATCACAATGACCAAGATTTACCCTGGAGCAGAGTGGAAAAAATGGATTTCCCTCTCTTCATTGTGGGAGTGGGGGACTACAGTATGAAATGTTGCATGTAGTATCAGACACAAGCAATATGTTGGTTGATTTTGCTCAACTTTCCTCTTTTCCTTTTAAAATCTTTGTTAAGGGTAGGTGCCCTTGGAAATAAATGTTACATAACAGCAGAAGTCTGGCATCAATAAAAATAAAGAAACACTTGTTTGAAAGAACATGAAAACAATTTAAAATACTTAAGAATTTTAAGTGTTGTATACTTTCAAGTAAAGCTGATAGGTTTTGAATTCTTAGCCTTAGCTAAAACATTGCTTACTAATTATAATTCACAGCTATGTTTTCTGTGAAAGCTTGCATTTTGAAAGAAATTCAGGTACTGTAAGAGATTATAAGAATTAAGACATAAATATTATAGGGGACTATTGTTACTACTTTACCCATATTAAGAGCATATGAGATAAAAATACTATAATACTCGATCTCAACAACTTAAAGTGCTGGTTAAATCATTTGGCTAAAAGAATGTTTTTAGTCGAAGTATCTGAAGTGCACTGAAACACTATTTCCAAGTTAATTCAAGGAGTTTCAATAGAGAAATACTTACTCCATGCCTTGTGCTGTTTGCCGTGCAATATCTATTAGCTTGATCATCTCAAATTTGGTCTCAATGATATGTAGATGGTGATATAAACTTGAGCCTTCACACCACTGTGTAACAATGGCCAACTGTGGTTTTGTTGAATAGCCCATAAAGAGTAGGATATTCACATGTCGTGTTTTCCTACAAAAAGAAAGCTTCAATTCAATTCAAAGAGCATTTATTGAACCTCTGTTACATGCCAGGCCCTATGCTAGCACTAGCAAGATAAAAATGAAACAGTCCTGGCCTTCAAAGAGCTTACATCCATTGCGGGGTCAGGGTGGAGGGGAGGTAGAAGGGGAGAACAACACATACAAAGGGAAATAAGTACAAAACATACAAAGCAAATACAAAATAATGTTTCTGATGGAAGAGCAGTCATAACGGTGGATATCAAGAAAGACCGGTACTTCAAAGTTGTATCTGAATTTTGGTGTACAACACTATTCGAGAACTTGTTTGTTCAGCTATTTCAAGAAACTATTATCCTTTTCCTTCTTTTCACTGGCCGAAGCACTCCTAGTTTTTCCAACAAGCCTTACTGGCTATAATTTCTGTACCTCTGAATTTCTGTTGCCCTTCCCTGCATATACTCAGGGTCTGTCACTGTCTTTCTTAAAATGTTATATGCAGAGTTGAATATGACATTCAAAATACGTCTGACCAGCAGATAGCTTCCTGTTACCTGGACTCTTTCAAACTACTGGTATTTCTAGAAGGAAAAATGGTTGAATATGAAATCTACTCAGAAAAACATTTCTGTTTCTACATCTTACGTTATATTGAAAATTCAATTCAACTCAATTAGATGAAATACTGATTAAACACTTTCAACGTGCACTGCACTGCACTAGGTGGGTACTGGGAATACAAAGCTAATATTAAAAGATTCTTGCCCTCATGAAGGTTTTATATTCTATTGTATGCGAGGTGGTAACATGAGGGTATATTATAAATAGTGCTAAGTATAATCAAGGTTAGGAAGTGACAAAGGCAAAGAAACGAGGAGGAAGAAAGCATTTATATAACTGAAGGAACTAAAGGAAAGCTTCGGAAGAGGTGAGAAAACTTCAGAGCTGAATTCTGAAGGAAGATGAGGCTTCTGAAGAGCACTGTCGAGTCATGAGGACATCCCAACCATGGAGATGGCTTCTGTGAATGTAGGAAGGCAGATGTAATGTTGGGTTCTCAGGGATGGCTCCTTGTCCCAGTTTGGCTGCAGGAATATGAAATGGCTCACGAGCTCCTGGGTCAGTGAGTTTATCCCCTCTGACTCTTATAGGTTAAATTATTTGCCCAAGGTCACACAGATAGCAAGTAGAGGAGACATTCAAACCTAGATTTCCTAACTCAAAAGCCCATTCCCTTTTAATGGTTCCATGCTGGAAATGAAGCCTGGAGATAGATGGGAAAGGGCCCTAGACAGCAGGCCAAGTTTATATTTTATCCTAACAGTAATAGTAAGCATTTCCATAGCACTTTAAGGTTTGCAAAGTCTTTTGCAAATATCTCATTTAATCCTTCCCCAAACCCTAAGAAGTAGGTGCTGTTTTTATCCCTATTTTACAAATAAGAAAACTGGGGCAGACAAAAGTTAAATGACTTGCTGAGGGCCTGACAACAAATAAGTGTCTGAAGCTGTATTTGATTCCAGCCCTTCCTAATTCCAGGTCCAGCACTCTATACACTACACCACCTAGCTGCTAGAGGAAAGAGGAAGTCTAAAGGCTATATATATATCTTTTGCACCTTGATCACATCCCTCTCCCTTCCTCTAGGAGCTCATCACTTGGAGAGCCCCTCTATCACCCTAATTTTCAAATTTGTGGTATCCAGTGGCTTATTTCGTACACCTACAAACATGCTCAGATCAACCACATCTATAAAAAAAACTTAACTTATTCATATTGTCCCTTAAGCTACCATCCTCTAAATTGTTCATTTTTCACAGTCAAGTTCCTAGAAGAACTATCTATACTTGGATTGGCTTTTAAGCCTTTCATAATCTGGACCTTTCCCACCTTTCAATTTTCTTATACCTTACTATAAACTACTATAACCTCTTACAATCTACCCTCTAGTGACACTAACTTCCTTGCTGTTCCTCAAAAAAAAAAACAAAACCACTCTACCTCCCAACTATGCATTTTCACTGGCTGTCCTCCATGTCCGGAGTGTTCCCCTTCTTGAAATCCCTGGCTTCTGTCAAGAACTCAGCTCAAATCCATCTTCTGTAGGTTTTTTATAGATGTGGTTGATCTGGGCATGTTTGTAGGTGTGGATCCAGAAAATCTGAAAATTGGGGCGATAGACCAAGGGGTAAGCTCCTGGAAGAAGGGAGAGGGATGTGATCAAGGAGTAAACAGAGGGGCTTTAGCTTTTGGGCTTCCTATTTCCTCTTGCAGCTAGGTGGTGCAGTGTACAGAGCACTAGACCTGGAATCGGGAAGACCTGAGAACAAATACAGCTTCAGACCCCTTTGTTGCTGGGCTGTCTTCTCTGGTGATATCTTCCCCTCTGTATAGGTTTGTTATTTCCTGTACTATTTGAATGTTGTTTCCCATTAAGATGTAAGGTTCTTTAGGATAGTGACTGTTTCTACCTTTATCTGTATTATAAAACCTAGCAGTGTCCGGCACATAGTAAGTACTGCATTCCTTTATTTTAACTTCTCTCACATCCCAGTCTTGTAGGTCTGACAACATCATCACCTTGCTCAAGAGCTTTAATTGCTTTCTATTATCTCTAGGATAAAATACAAACATCTCTATTTGGTATTTAATTCTATGATCTGGCGCTACTCTGACTTTCCATATTGATCAAACATAATTCTGTCTCATACCTTCTATACTCCAGTCCAAATGGACTACCTGCTGTTACTCATCCATAAAAGTCACCTTCTATAACCTCTGGACATTGGTCTCCCTTTCATCAACTCCACTTCTTGAGTCCCTACATCCCCTAAGTGACCCTGATTTCACAAGGTCTTTCCTAATCCCCCAGTTCTTGATATTCCCCTTCTTTCACTGCCATTTCTTTGTCATTTTCCCCATATACCTTGTGATTATTTATCCATGTGCATGGTACAGCTCTGGAGGGCAACTGTCTCATTCTCTTGGCATCTAAACATGCAGTGGACACTTACTAAATATTTTAAAAGTGCATCAAAATGAAGTGGATTTGAGTATGGAAGTGACACAGTAAGATCTGTGCTTCAGAAGGATGACTCTGGTGGGTATGTGAAGAAAGGACTACAGAAGGGAAAGCCTGATGGCACGGTGACTGATTTAGTGTTCAAAGGAAGAATGAGAGGTCCCTGCACTAGAGCAGTGAACTACATGAATGGAGAAAAAGATGATTGTGAGGTGCTGTGGGGGCAGGGGGCAGACTGGATAAGCCTTGTAACCAAACGAATGGAGTGGAGTAGGGGGGCAAAAGAGTCTGAGTGTTTAAAGAGTGGCGCCTTGGGAGGATGAGACTGCCTTTGACAGGAATAGGTAAGTGTGAAGGAAGAATCAGTAGGGTTAGAGGACATGGGAGAAAAGAAGAATGTATTCAGTCGGGGACATCCTTAATCCGAGATACCTATAGAACACCCAGCCAGGTGGAGATACCCTGAAAACAGATGTAGGACTCTCAAGGACTGAGGTACAGAAGAGAATTTATTAGGGCTGAACACATAGAACTGGGAGGAGTAATCTTTATACAGCTGATAAAAGAATCTATGTGATGAGATGGATGAGATCCACAGAAGAAGGTATACTGAGAAAACAGAAGAGGTTCAGTACTGAGACTTGGGGACTCCTACCACTCAGGGAGCAGGAATAATTGCAAATATATAAAGGGGAAACACATCATGATAAGCATCTCAATTCCCTGGAAAATAATTTACACAATGCTCACCTGAGCACTCCTACTTCATTTTTGAACGCCTGTAACTGCTGAGGTGTGGGTGCTGTCACATTCAACATTTTCACAGCTACATCACCTAGAAGATAATTGTCATCCCAAGAGAAAAGCATTTAAAAAAAATGGTTGAGTATTTTCACCAATCACTACAGCCTTGCTAAAGTCTGAATCACCAGGAAATGTACTTATGAATTACACCCTAATTTCTTTTCGTTTGGTTGTCTTTTGGGAGGTAATTCAGGTTAAGCGACTTGCCCCGGGTCACACAGCTAGGAAATGTCAGAGGCCAGATTTGAACTCAGGCTAACTCCAGGACCAGTGTTTCATTCACTGTACCACCTAGCTGCCCCCTACACTTTAACTTCTTAAGTTTTTTTATTTTCTGGGGCAAACCCAATCAATGAGATTGCCAATGAGATTTCCACATGCCAGGAAAGCTTATGTCAGTTTTGTCAGTTGAATTCCAAAACCATTTTCAAGAGTGGTTAACTACTAGATCTAAAAAGAAATGTAGTTAACAATGGATAATACTGAAGCAAAAAATGTCAGACTCATCTGTGTTGGCTGAAAAACAAGCAAAATGAAATCATTCTTTTAGGATTGCAATTTTTAAGACTTTTTCAGTTTATGGATTACTTTAAGCTCAAGTAACACATTATCTCATCTGTTACTTTTTTAAAAAAGGGATGATTTTTTACCTAGAAAAGGAATCACTAATATGAGTATATATATTTAGATGTTCAGTTATGATTTTTAATGTAGCTTAACATCTTTAATGTGTTTAACACTAGAGTAACCAGTAACAGCAACACATTTTGTTATGAATTTGTATTTGAGACCAGCTTGAGGCTTTTCACACGTGAATCAACTTTTGAAAATCACTTTGAATCATGCTTTAACAAAAGGGAAGAAAGGGTATTAATATCATGAATCTATAAAAACTTATTTTCATTCTTTGTAGTTTTTAAAAAATCAATCTTTGGAGAATTCCAATGAAGGATATGTCATATGATAGATATACTTACTTTAGCATTTTCTATGAAAGATTTCAAAAACATGTAATGATTATAAACTTGAAAACTAAGTTTTATCCTAATGGTTACATACCATGCCATTTTCCCTTGTAGACTGTTCCAAATGATCCAGATCCTATCCTTTGTCCAACTGTAATCTGCCCATCTGGAATCTCCCAATCATCACTTGAGTCCCGTCGACCAAGGGTTTTCTAAAATAAAATTCAACAAAAATAACATAAAATCAGATTTATTCATTATTTAAAAATGTATCATAAGACTTGCCTAAGCCTGGTAATGAAAATATATGAAAAGATTTAAATTATGATTTTATTTTCCATCAGAATTAGCAATATCTGATTAAAATTTAGTATCACTGCACTCATAAAGCATTGTTGTTGCTGTCTTCCCTTCAGTTATCAGGGAGGTGATGCCATTACAAATGAATGGGATTAGAGTGAAGGAGAGCTGTGCAAAGTCACCAGCCTTATTTTCTCTTTCCTAGCCATTTGCATCCAGTGGTAAAATACTGATAAGGACAAATAGAGATGGCCCTGGATGAAGTGAGAGACTTTCTTAAGCTAAGGTCTTTTTTTTTAACTGAGGCAACCCCTCATTCATGATTAAGGCTAGGTAAGAAATAAAGCAGAGAACAGACTCTTTTACCTAGTCCAAAAAAAAAAAATCAATCTGGGAAGGGAAGATCCTCAGGGTTTCTGGCCAAAACAGAAACAATTGCTATTTACACTCACTCTGAGCCATCAGGGCCCAAACAAGGACCAAAGGAGGCCTGGGCTAGGACCAATATATTGTTGGTCAGTCACTGGGAGCCAGAGTGATTTGGGTTTAAGGCATGGTCCTTAAGAAAAAAAAAACAACATAACATTAATCAAATTGATGTTGGGATATATAAAATGAATTACTACTTTGGTACTCATTTCTTAAACCAAAATAATTATATCTAACATATCAAGGCTATTTCACCCACCAATCCCTATCCCCCCATTGCAGTGTCTCTTAAGCAGTTTTCATTGTCTCTCTTGTCTGATTCATTTTTTCCTAAGCCAACAGGTCGCAGGAGCTCTTTAAGAAAACATTTGCACATGCTATTCCCTTCCCCCTTTTCAAGCTACCAAATTATCAGAAACAGTAGGTCTCATTCCTCAGCTACCAATGCCTTTGTCTCAGCCAAACAGCAAGCAGTGGTTCAGAAATAATTTCTGCACCAAAAGATTGTCAGTTCTAAGACAGTTTTTGGAACAATATAAATTGCTTGTCACAGAAAACCAAATCAGCATATTTGGATAATGTATTAAGTGACTACAGTTAATTTAGATTATTTTGGTTTCTGCATTAAGTAAAATCTATAGTATCTAACTTGTGTCAAGTGTTACTTGGATGCTAATAATGCAATATGATTTATAACAAATGTCCATTGCTCTTTTAGTTGCCACTACATGACTTCTAAAAAAAAAAAACTTATGAAAGATGACCTTCTGTCCTTACCATTCTATTCCTGTCTTCAGAAGATGATGAAGATTTTCTTTCACGCTGAGGTCCTGGAGATTTTTGTAATGCTTTCACACTAGTTAGAGATCCAGGCAAGGAAGCAGGAGGGGTGGCAGACAAGCCTGTGGTTGACCCTGAATTATTTTTTAAAAAAATTCATCCATTAAAGGAGGATCAAATATATTGTTTTAAAAAATCTTAAGAAATTTAAGACTTGTTTTTAAAGATACAGTATCTCCAAATGTCTTAGACAGATAATTCATGTTTTAATGTGTTTATATAATCTTACCAAATAAACTCCATACAATTTTCTCTATCAAATTGTTTTAGTACATCTTACATATTGATGCTGAGTTTGAGTACAATTTTTCTTTAAATTAAAAAAAAATAATTACTAAGACTAATGAAAAATCACAAATTAGATGTTTGTTTCTCTGGTAGGAGAAGACAAGTTCTAATAAAAAAAATCTGTTATGTCCCAAATATTTGGGATATCCAATCAAATTTAAAAAGCATAGAACAAGAAGATGGGAGAACGTGACTGTGATAGCCCTAAAATTTTTTTTAAAAATCTGATTCTTTATGTTATCTAGAACATAAAATATTTAGTCCAAACAAGCACACTATACCCTAATAACCTATACTACTATGAGTTTTTTGGCTCCCTGAGGTCTGTTAAACACAGAGAGGGATTCTTTATCTATATATAAAGTTAATGGTATATGCAAAGTCAAGTAGGTTTTTCTGGTCACAAAAACCCAAACAAAACAAAATTCCTTTATAAATGACCAAAACTTAGTGATACAAATTTCATGGCTTCATTGTTAAACTATAGTCTATGCAATATATCTATCAGTCATGGAAATCCTAGCACATACTCTTTCTGAAAGGAGACTCACATGCAAGAGTTGTAGGGAAAGTTTGGACTCACCAGTGTGGATCAAATATCCACTAGACTCTGGTAGACTTGTCCTAACCTACCAAATATTATCTCTGCTTCCTGCTGGCACATTTAGGATGCATCCAAGAGCTTGTAAAGCTAATTCAAGAGGAAGCCACAAAAACGATTCCCGTCCTTTTGGGGAATAAGGGAAGCTATGGGGAAGGCAAGTGGCAAGGTAGTTCTGAGGTCACGCCAATAAGCAGAATCTAGTCTTTCTGAATCTGGCTCAGGGCTCCTCTAGTTCACTAATTTAATGGTGGGGTTATATTGAGATTTTCTCACAGCATTCTCCTGGGTTTAAATTTGGAGATTAAATATCTGAGGTCTTACTGGAGTGCTGTCATATGGATAATTACTCAGTAACACAATCCAAGTTAATCCCTTCACATATGTAGCAAAAAAAAAAAGAGGAAGAAAGGAAGAACAAAACGTGACTGAGATACTGCGCCTTAAGATGTTTACTACCATTAGTAGAAAGGTTAGACCTCAACCTAGTGTAAAAGGCAAAAACAACAGTAACATTAGTCAAAGGTTAAGTCTGTGTAAGAATTTGGCCATCTCATCTTTTATATCCAATTCTCTCAAAGAACAAAATGATGACTGAGATTGACTGGTCCAATCTTTTTACATATAACTTCGGAAACAAAGAGGCTCAAATTTGCTTAAGTCAGTAGACTTAAACTTTTCCAAGCAACTACATTAATTAATGAGTTTTTATCAGTAAATTCTGCATACTTTCCAAGGAGCAGGTATTCTGACCTAGGAAAGCGATTCTAAGGTTTAGAAGCTTAAGCTTAATGCTGAAGCACAAATTAACAATTTTAACTAATTAATAGCTTTCTGCAAAATCTTTGAAAATAATGCATACTTATACAGTGTTTTACAAAGAGCTTTCCTGGGGACAACTCCGATAAAGGCTGAATATCCCCATTTTATAGACTAGGGAACCAGGATTAAGTGAATTGCCAAGATAATATAATCTAGTATCAGAGTCAGGATCTGAACTCAGTTGGTCTTTGGATTTTTACTGTACTAAGCTGCACCTCCTCCCATGAAATCACTGGTATGGGGCACTCCCAGGGAAGAAACTCCCTGTACCAATAAAAATGAGCACCTGTTCTACCTCTTACACCTTAGAGTTTCTTGGGGGCAATGAGAGGTTCAGTAATTTGCCTTGGGTCACACAATCAGCATGTGTCTGAGGTGGAACTTAAACCCAGACCTTTCTGGTAGACAGAGAAGATCTCTCCCCACTACACCATATTAAGCCTCACTATTTGTCTTTCACATTAAGTACATTAAGATGTACTTAGCCAATTTTGTACTATTAAATGAATTATAATAAACATAACCACAGTGCTTGAAATATGGAGTGGCACAGAATGTCATCTTACTTTTTGGAGTCTGAAATCAGGCTGCAATCCTTTTTCTCTCATATTAAATAATGAATCTAACATTATATAGCATAAGCGAAGAATAGAAACTTAAGTTTTCTTAAGTACGTAAAGTAAGAATAATCAGGTACAATCACTTTTATTTCTATATAGTACCTTGTTTCTAGTGCTTAGAGATAAATAAATAGTTTATTTCCCACTGCACAAAAGCATTAATATTGTTGATTATCAGAGAATCTCCAAAAAAAAATCAAAGTCCCAATAATATGTCTCTGAATAAATTACCTCATTTACATTTTCATAGAGCATGACTGCTAAAATACAAATTAAAAACATTAATCACCACAGAGATGTCACTCAAATGGATTAAAACCAAAGGAATTCAGATCGAAGGCCCATACCTTGTTAGTTCCTGTCCAGATAAATTTGTAACAAACATGACCAATAATTACAAGGTAAAATCAAGATGGAAACTTCAGCTCAGAATTTCCTTGCTTTTAAAAGTTGATGTCAGACAACATACAGAAAGCTAGTGGTAGTGAATATGTATAAGAAGCACATTCAGAGCATTCCAGCCAGGCCAAGCAGAAAATTGAGTTTTTTTTCTCTGAAAACTCTCACACTTACAAACACACACTGTGAGGGTGAGGCACGAACAGCATTTGTGGTTTTTATTTATTTATTTTTGGGGGTTTGGGGTGGTGTGAAAACAAGAAAGAAGAGCCCAACTACCTCTGAACACTGGGCCAGGCTCAAAATCAAACACTATTTCACTGGGGACAGAATGTAGGAGGGGACTGGGAGTCCGGGATTGGTATTTCCGAAGACAGCGCATCAGTTGGTTCAAGGGGGCTGTTAGAGAGAGAAAGAAAGGAGCAGGCAGAGACAGGAAGACAGACACACAGAAGAAATGAAAGAAGTCATGGGGAATAAATAAGATGACTTGAAGCCTGCTTAACAGAATAATTTTGGTCATTAAAAAAAACCCAAATACTTATTTTTATAAAATCCCAATAATTAAAACAAATAAACCAAAAATCCTCCCCAAACCCGAAGCAACTCAATATGAAGGGTAAAAATTGCCATTTACTTTTAGATACTAAGCAGGCACTTTTTTATGGCTAGGTTAATAGCTTTATGATGCCAACATGATTGCAACATTTAAATGCTGGATGTATTGGGAAAAATTATCAAAAGCCACAGTATCAAGACATATGACAGTCAAACTGGCAACAACATTTTCTGGTGGGTTCACAGAATAACAAACAAACAAAAATTTCTGTATCTGAGGCATATAAACTCTAGATGCAGAGTTCACAAAGCAAGGGGAACCAGCATTTTAGTAGTTTTAAAGATGAAGAGGCCATACAACCAAATACAATTATACAGTGGATTTAAGTACAAAAGACTGTAGCTATTCCGCTGAAGGTATATAGCAAGTCAAAATGAAGAGGCCACATTAAGAGATGTTTGTGTATATCTATAAAAGCATTCAATTACTATGCTCATTTATAAGACTAAGGACAGATCCTGATAACAAGAAATCCTGAAACACCATCCTTTGGGAAATATTTTATGAGAAATATTCTTGTGAAGAATATTTTCATTAGCCTCCAAATTTGTAACTGGATACTAGTAATCAGTGGCAGGTTGACTGGGTAATGGGCTTGAATTCAGCTTGTTTGTTTGTTTTCTAGGTAGAACTAAACTACTCCAACAGGTAACTGAACACTTGTCTAGTCACCTATAGTACAGCACATCTAGACTTCGTACTTTTTTTCAGAAAGACAAGGGGGAAGTCATAAACACTAACCTACTATTCCTAGTCATATGGCATCACAGAAATTGGCTGGAACATTGGGGAGGTTGGAAAACTTCCAGGATATATTAATATGAAGATAGCAGTTATCAGGAGAAATTTTGATCAACAGAAAACCTTGTGATCAAGTTTAAAAAAGAAGTGAATATCTCAAAGAGAAGTTTAGTAACTATACTTTGAGGATGGATACAGATCAACAAAGAAGTAAAATTCTCCATGTGAAAATATTTCAAAATAATCAATGCAACATTTAAGCTTCTTCCTCCTCTGTATCTACTATACCCAGCCAAATTAATATATGGTTTTATCAGGACAAAAGCTGATAAATTTGGTTTTTCTCTACACATTTCTCTCTGTGTCTGTGTTTCATGTAACAAGCCAGTAAAAAAGGATAGAGGCAGCAAAGCAACTGCATTTTTTCCCCCAAATTCTCTTGCAAAATTAAAATGACTACTTACCTCCATCACCCCGTAACCCTTGGTCTCTAATCAAGTCCTACAAATAAATAATAATGTGTATTTACTTTGATTATATAGTTAAAGATCAAAAATAGTGTTTTATTTCCCACTAAATTATCACTAGTAGCTGGGCTAATTAAAACGAAGCCATAAAATTTAAAAACCATAGGCTGGTCAACCTCTAAGATGTCACCCAAAAAAAGACATTGTCCCTAATTTGAAGCTATTGATAAGAGATAAGCTTAATATAGATTTACAAAATAGTTTCAGGTGTTCAAAGTCAAGTGAAAGTATCAATTCATTTTAAAAAAAAGCTCACTGACAATGCAAAAATCAAAATACATCTAACTTGAATGACTGAGAGGCACTTTCCATTTCAGCCTGTGCCTCTGTTCACCTCGGGCCTGACTGAACAGTCTTCATGATTTACCATTACCCCTAACTTCCCCATGAATAAGTTTACTCATTTGCCAAGGGTCCAACTTTCTGCACAAAAACCATGACGTTAAACAAAGGAGCAATTTATTTAAAGAGAAATTTCTGTTGGATTTTCAGGGTATAGCTTTCATTGTCCTTTATTCAGATAACAATTTAGCAGGTATTTACTGAGTTACTACTACATACAAGATGATGTGAGGCATAAGACAGGTCTTAAAAGAGTTTACCATCTAATTAGATTAAGAGGTAAAGGGAGGTCAATTAACAATATGATATTTAGATAAAAATTCAAGACAAGAGGTACCAGAAGGTACTTCATGATTAATTGCCAAATGAAAGGCAGACACAATGTAAAAATAAAGTGCACTAGAAATTCAGAGCAGGAAAAAAATCACTCACTAAAGGTGGAGGGAGGACTTAAGTTGGGTCTGCAAGGATGGATAGATTTAGATAGGAAGAAGGGAAGGGCCTAAACAAAGAGGCATGTGAATGAACACATTATATTCTAAGGATGATAAGTAGAATGGTTTGATCAAATCAGTTTTATTAGAATGGAGTTCTTGCAATAGGGGCTAGGCTATGGGATGCCTTGAATGTTAAGTTATAGAGTTTAAATCTTATCCTGCAGGTAACAGGCATTAAACTGATTCTGGGAAGGGGAAATAAATAATTAAGAAGAAGGAGTCTGGCACAGTGAAAAGAAACACCTGGATTCCAGTCCTCCACTAATATGTAATAGCTGTAGGGCCCTGGCCATGCAGACAAGGCACTCATGTGGATAAGTCCAGGAAACTCCTCCCCAGGGACCCCTATACACCAATGAAATTTCAGATCTGATTTCAAAACAATGCCATGACTAAACAGGTGGATAAGTACTGTTGGAGAGAGAAAAGCCTGCAGATCATCCAGGAGATATAAGAGCAGCCTCAGGGTAAAGAGACCAAACGGAGGGAAGGGACCAAAGGCAGAAATACCCACTGCAGGCTCTAAACTCCAAACATTTGGCTAGGAAGAGTAAAAAAGTACAACTTGGAATACAAAGATGTTCTTTCAAGAAAAGAAATCAAATTACACGAATGAAGGTATGGATGGCCTCATCAAGTTGAGTGGATGGCAAAAAGCTGGACAAAACAGTTGATGCACTGGATAACAAGAGTTCAGTTCTAAAAAATATCTTGAAAAATCTGAATGGTAGGTTGATATTAGTAAGATTAAATTTAAGAGAGAGAACTTTACAGTCTTATTATTAGGTTCAAAGGATCAATTACACAAATAAGCAGGGGGAGGGAGGTAAAGATGAGAACAAGCACAGCTATAAAATAATTCACTTGAAAAAGATGGATTTTAGTGGACTGATAATTCAATGAGAGTCAATGTGCCACCATTTTAATTTAATTTTTAGCTGTGTTAACAGAAATACGGTATATACAGCAAGAGACTCAATAGTTCTGTGGGATGTGACCCTGACCAGACTACATCTGGAGTACTGCTGTCTTCTGGGTCCAATGGTATGGAAGGACCTTGAAAAACCAGGGCTTAACAGCAGGATTACCAGGATATGAAGAGGACTAGAAATCACATTAAATGAAGATCTAAGAAAGAAATTGGGCACAGTTAATCTGAAAAACAGAAGACTTATGGTTGAAAGTAACATGTTATCTTTCAATATTTGAAGGATTAATTCTTTTATGGAAGAATGAGATTTATTTTCATTGGTTGCAAAGAACAGAACTGAGACCAATTGGCTGAACATAAGAAAAAAATCTTTGCTTTGGAGTGGTCTAAAAACCAGAGTGGAACCAAGATGCATTAGGGAACAGTGGGTTTGTCATGCCTGGATGTGCTTATGGCAAAACTGGATGAACTGTCACGGACACTGCAGAAGAAAATCGATACATACTTCAAGGTGGGCTTGGGTTAGACGACTTCTGAGTTACCTTCCAACTTTATTCTTAGATGATACATTAATCTAGCTTTGTAATCACACCTATTAGCTAGAAAGTTGGAAATGAGAAAGCAGAGGACAAGACTAGGCAGAAGGACAGCTAAGAAAGGGCAAAATCTGCTTTCCTGTTATTGGTAGAAAGGACCAAAATTATCCTAGTAGAAGAACCCTTATAACTTATATATTTTACAATTTCTAGCTGTATTGCCTCACTCTGTATATTTTTTCTACAATGTTTTGTATTAAATTCCTTTTAAAAAATCACCCATGGGGTAATGAGCTATTTGGAGGGGGTAGGATAGGTAAGAAAGAAAGGTGGGGGGGTTGAGAGAAATGAGATAAGGTA
Source organism: Potorous gilbertii (assembly GCA_028658325.1). Classification (NCBI taxonomy): domain Eukaryota; kingdom Metazoa; phylum Chordata; class Mammalia; order Diprotodontia; family Potoroidae; genus Potorous; species Potorous gilbertii. The sequence goes on along the minus strand of CM053770.1, from coordinate 84,414,811 downwards.
AAGAACCTATATTTATTTCCAATAAAACAGTTAAATGCTAGGGAATTCAGGAAAAAAATGGCAAGCGATAGAAGTGAGAAAAAAAATATAAGGCGTGAGCAGGCCAGATCTTAGGCTAGTTATTTCAAAGGAGAACTAGCATCCCAGACCAGGTGGTAGTCAGAGGAAGCCCCTGGATCTTTCTTCTCTAGATGCCTGGCTCATGGCATTACAATTTGGTGAAACACATCATAAAGAGAAGATATTTGTTGGAATGGATTAGGATGAATTGTTGAAGCAAGAAGGAATTCATGAATATAGAGGAGCTAAATCAATGATTAGCTGTTGGGGGTATCTGTATCTATGCAAAGACATACTCTGAGTATACCTCTACAAGGATGTTCAAGTAAAAGATTAAAAATAAATACAACTTAATGAAATAATTTAAAATTACTTTTTAGAGCATATTAGCTGTGGTGATGTTTATTTTACAATGCTGCAAAGTAATGAATAGCTGAAAGCCTCGAGTTGAGAACTACAGTGAGTAGCTCATAAGAAAAAAAGAGTTTTATGATTGGTTTAAAGCATTAATCAGTAATGGACATAAATTTATGAAGGATGTTAAAAATTTCAATGATCTGTGATTAGCGAAAAGTTTTCTTTTCTACAACTAATACAATGAATAAAAATGATAATTCAATTTATTGTGACTCTAAAGATACTGAATACTCACATCAATATTGACAGGCTCTATTGTGTTTATATGCACATTGGGAGCTGACGAGGACCGATCCCGTTGCCCAAACTGGTTCCGATGATCCTCATCTGCTGGTCGAAAGGGCTGTGGGATTGGAATGGATTTTGAAGGCGACGGACTGGTAAGAATTGAGGGCCTAGAAAGTCAAGTTTGGGAAATAAAATTGAGAACTGCTATTCATGTTAACTCACATTCTAAAATGGAACAGTAGATACTTCATTGTTTTTATATTCTCAAATAAAATCAAAGGTGAGAAAGGATTTTAAAATTATTACTATCAGTAATAGTTCAATGGAAATTTTAACAACCACAATTAATCTTAAGAAAGCAGCTTTATTCAGTACCTTAAGGAGAGGCCTTTGTGATTACATCACTAGATTTCTTTCAAAGGTAGTGAGAAATCACCTATCGTCACACTGATATTCTTAATTCTCTACTTGGAGAAACTATTAAAAATTTAGTAGAAAGTAGCTAAATATATCTACCACCTAGTTATCTACATAATTTCCACCATACTAGAAATTACTGATGCCAGGAAATATATTATGGGAGGCAGGAAGATATAAGGCTAAGTAAATAGAAATTTATTTTTTTAAAGAACTTGACCATACACTGTAAAGGAATATAAATCCTGGGCTCGCAGGTAGAGGCAACTCTCCTTTGTTATGCTCAGCTTCCCCTTACATCTCCAATGTAATGTCTTCTTACGTTCTGAGGTTTTTAACATCTTTGACACAAGCATTTACTTCTTACCGCAGGAGGCACAGAATTATTCACTCTTCATAAGGCAAATGACAATGAAGTAGCTACGTAACAGTTTCTTTCTGATGATACCACTACATATGCTTCCTACATGACAAATGAGATAATATTTATAAAAGCACCTAGCAGAGTGCCTGGTACCTAATGGGCACTTAATGAATGTGTTTCTTCTCTTCTTCCCCACCACTCTTGTTTAAAAAATGACACTGTTTAGAGTTGGAAAGAAATAAGTGAGGAATTCCTCTACCCAGAACTCTTTGAGAGGAGGAGGGTGCCTGAGACTCCCTCACGACCCATACGTTGTCAAGAGTCATGTTGTAGTGTTTGAAACAAAGTAGATCAAGCTGTACTCAGGAGGCAGAGAAGAAAGTTGTAGAGATTCTATAGTCTTAAGAATGACACAGCAGATCAGTACTGTGACATTGTGATCAACTGCAGATTATCAAATGAGGATTGTCTTCCAACAACCTTCTGGACCACCAAATGCCTCAGCTAAATTCATCAACAGCTCTTTCCCCATTGGTGGATACCTTCACTCTAGCCTAGAAGGAGTGAGTGTCACCTGTCAAAAATATTAAATGGCTGGCAGAAAGAGAAAGTGAAGATAAAGAGCAGAAAACTGAATGCTATAACTATTGTTTTTCACTAAAGTGAAAAAATGGGCCCAGGTGTCAGAGATAGATTGAAAATAAGAAAATGACATTGAATGTATTTTGGAAGTGAGGAGAGAGCTTAACAAAGAATCAAGGATTTAGGTAAAAAGGGTAGTAGTCACAAAAACAGGCAAATGAGACAACATGGGTCTGTATGGAAATACAGAAGCCTGAGAGGATGTCTAATACGGAAGAAAGTCACAGAAAGAAGTAAAATAGGTTATTAAGGAAATTTGGATTTAGGATCAATAATAGGAATGATACTAGAAGTATACTCAGCTTCCTTATATTTCTGTGTATTTCATAAACAGAAATGAGAGGCAAATAGGAAATGGTTGACCTGAGGGGAAAGGAATCCCTTGAAATATTTCTTAAGCCAACATTTGCTACAAATGAGGATAGAAAAGATAAAAAAAATTGGGATAACATTTATGCTCTTCAAATTTCTTATAATTCAGATTTCTAATTTGCAAAATAACAGAAAATCATGTTTCCAAGTGCTGAGATATGGTAATAGATACTGTATAAATATACTGATTGATATAGTAACTTCAGTGTTAGAAATGCAAAATTAATCTTAAAAATATTTGATCTTTGTACAAGACCACACATACAGCTCAAACTGAGAAAATTCTTCAGTTTCATGAATGCTGTAAAAGCAACCCCAAGGGTCTTGAAAATGGGTTAAGGGGAAAGGGTTTGAAAGGAGGGAAAGTTTTTAGCAGAATGAGGGTTGAAGAAGGAAGCAAAACGTGGCAATAAACAAGTCCCAAACAAGCCACACTTGGGCATTCTGAATGTCGCCAGTTAGTAGTTCTGCTTCTTCAGAGCACATTACTTGGAGGTAAAAAGATACTATAGTTTATGAGGATGAAAATTAATACATTATGCTAGACAATGAATCCATTTAAGGCTGCCTTTAAAATACGTAATAGATAACAATGCTTAAGACATATGACAATGTAGGAAAAGCCAATTCAAATGAAAGTTAGTCAAAATCAGTCTTCATTGCACTTGAGTTTTTCATGGAAATCTGAGTTTCTAGGAGAACTCTTGAGGACAACTATATGCTTTAGCCAGGTGAATAGAAGGGGCAAGGATGATCATAATGATAAATTAAAAGAAATCAGACCTACTGTTTTTTTAATAACATGTTGATGTAAAGAATTCTGAGGAAAAAAAACAGGCTTTTAGCACAGGGGAAAATATCCTAAACAACTAACTACAACAGATAACAGATAACAGATGGAATAATCTATCAATGTAATTCAAGTTGCTATTGCCAAATAAAAAAATAAAGAGGCTTTTAACCTCTATCATCTTTAGCAAATTGTCATACAAACTACTTTTGACCTAAAACTAACTTTCAGTCTCAAACATTTTTATGAAAAAAATTTGAAACAAAGTGGCTACTCCTGTTCAGTGATTATGCAAATAAAAAGTTGACTTTTTAAATAGGGATATATCTTATAATATATTATGTACTTCCTCTTAAAAAGGAGGGTTCTCTAACTTCTAACCAAAAGAAGGTACTGCACTGCTTCTCAAGCAAATCTTGATTACATTCAATATTTTATTTTGTTGAAATTACTATTTTTACCAGGGCCATTGGCAACAATTCCAAGAAATCTATCAGTATTTAAGCAAAAGATCAACATGACCTTACTTTTTTACATAAGCACACACATGTATATAAAGCATGCATAAGGATGAGAGTTTTGGATGAGAGTTTAGCCATCTTATCTGCGACCCTCCATGTGCTCAGGACCATGGTCTATCAGCTAAATTATGAATAATGGTGATATGGGATGATATGGGATAACAGTTTCCCAACCCTAGTTATAACTAAATGGATGACAAATATATACCACAGTGAACATTTAGGGAGGTCAAAGTGAATGAATTCTCCTTGTAGTTGACAAGTTGTGCTAGCAGAGCAACCAGGACTTACCGTTAGAAGGGCACCCATAGCTTATTAGAATTGTCAGCAGTGTATGCCACAGTTGAAGAATTAAAAAGTCCTTATTTTAACATTTGTCTTCTAAGAAGGGGTATACAATTATTCCAGGTCAATGATGTTATGTATCATTAAAGAGAGCAGCAACTAAAGTAAAGGACCCAGTAAAATGTGTAGCTACTCTTAATTAGCCAAAGAAATTGGTATACAAACTTTTTACTAAAATTCTTAGTAACCTAGTACTAAAAATACAGACTTCACTATGGCATAGGTCTATGGAAATGCACTATTTTTTCATCTCTTTCAGAAAGTCACTCAGCTTAAAGACATAAAATAGGGAGTGAACACTGGATGCTATAGGATGAAAAAAAATGGGATTAAAACCGACATAGCTTCATGTCTCAAGATCCTTAACTCGGCAGGAAATATATTCTAAAGCATGACAGATATAAAATTCAGTTTAGTTACACTTCCCCCAAGGGTCTACAGGCATCAAAATAAAATCTGTTACCTTGTATAAAACAAGGAAGGTATGATAGAAGGGCAATGAACTTCATGAATTCAAGCCCCAGCTTCTGTGTCTACTATTCGTGTGACCCTGAGAAAGTTACCTAATGGTTCTGGACACCAACTGCCTCATCTGTCAAATGAGAAGTGACTTTAGCCAAGATGGCTACTTGAACAAGAGGCAGACTGTCCAGTTCTCATATATCTACTTGAGCAAAACCCTGAAGTTTGCATTTGACCAAATAATTATTAAGACATATGATGAGAAACTGTAAGTGTCTTATTCCATCCCAGAATAGCACATAATGTCAGCCAGAAGCTGGTGGGCAACAGGAAAGGAAGCCAGTTACTATTGGCACTGGGTAGTTTTCTTGGATGACCAATGATGGGCCAAGTACACATGCAGCCTACAAGGTTTTGTGTCCAGAGGCAGCCAAAGCATAGGACTTTCCTGAAAAAGTCCCAGTGAGGGGAAATAGGTAGTATTCAGTGTGATACTATAGAGTTTGGACCAGAAAGTTCCAGGCCCGCAAGTTCTGAAGTCCCTAACACTCTGTCCTCAGTTGCCAGAAGGGGCAATGAAGATCCAGAGGTATAAATCTCAAAGATCTAGGGGAGGAATTAACTCCAGGAAGTGTGTGTGTGTGGGGGTGGGGGGGTGGGGGTGGGGGTCATCATTGGTATCCAAATGATCCAGGGTGAAACCAATCAGGGCTTATCCACCCCACCCAACTACAGCACAGGGACAGAGTTTGGTCCTAGAAAAACCTTAATTCATGAATCAAAATCTAGTAGGAAGAATGAATGAAAGGAAATACCTAGAAGTATAAAATATTATTATAAGTCTAGTGATTCCCCAACAGAGAAGAGAGTAAAAAAGCAGAGATTCAAAGGGGAAAAAATGTGATTTTCCTCAAAGACTACATGAACACCTAGAAGAAATGAAGCAGGAAATAAAAAAATGAAATAAAAGAACCCACAGAAAAGAAATGAAAGGAAAATAAATAGTTTAGAAGAGAAAATATAAACCTTCCTTAGGAAATGGATTCCCTGAAAACTAGAACAGAGTAAAAATAAATCATTCCATGACATAGCAAGAATGTTTTTTTAATCAAAAGATTTTTAAAAATAGAAGTATAAAATATTTGCTACCCAAAATAAATAACCTGCGCAAAAGGACAAGAAGAAATAATTTAAGAATCACTGAACTCCCTGAAAATCAAGAATTAAAAAATAAAGCCCAACCACCATATTTCAAGAAATCATAAATGAAAACTGCCCAAATTGAACAGAACCAGATAGAAGTATAAAATATTTGCTATCCAAAATAAATAACCTGCGCAAAAGGACAAGAAGAAATAATTTAAGAATCACTGAACTCCCTGAAAATCAAGAATTAAAAAATAAATCCCAACCACCATATTTCAAGAAATCATAAATGAAAACTGCCAAAATCGAACAGAACCAGAGGGCAAGGATAGATGTAATCTGTAGAACAACTCCTGAAAGAAACCATAATAAGAAAAATTCTTGAAGTATCACAGCTTAAATCCAGTGCTCTTATATCTAAGGATGTGTATAAGCATCCAGAAAGAAATATAAAAAAAAAAATGGTTGGGCAAAAGACCAAGCAACTCTTTTATAAATGAGAGAATATAATATTTCAAAAGGCAAAAGTTATAGGCTTGCAACCAAGAATAACTCACTCCTACAAAGCTGAATATAATTGTAAAGGAGAAACAATGAACTTTTAATTCAAGAGGACTTTCAGGCATTTCGGACAAAAAGACCAGGGAGCTAAGTCTAGAGAAGTGTAGAAAAATAAGTTTACATAAGGAACTAGAAGAAGTTGTATGATGATGTAATGCAAACACTCTAACAGGGAGAGAACAAACAAGTGTCTCTTCAGAAGCTTACTCTTTTCAAAGAGCACTGAGGGAACTAAATAAGAAAAAAAGAGGTCTTGAAGTGAAAGTTTGAAGAGGGGGAGAAAGAAAGAGGATAAAAGGAATACTATAGTGTATAAAAGAGAAAGAAGAGAGTGTAACATGTTATTTCTCATAATTGGGGTATGTGAGAAGAGTATACAAAACATGAAGAAAGGGGCAGGAGAAATGAGTATCATAGGCACCTTATTCTTATCTGAAAATGGACAAAAGAGGGCTGAATGCACATACATACACAAAAGGTATAAAAATACATTAAATAACAGGAAAAACAAGCAAGGATAGAGAGGATATACTTATGAGGGAGAACAATACTGTGAAGAAAGTCAGAAACAAAACAAACTCCCTTATCCTGAAGGAGGGGATTAAAATGGGAAAAAAAAAAACTAAGATCCAAGTGGGTGCCTGAGATTGCCACATGAGCAACTGATGAATGATCAAATGAGTTACGATACATGAATGAAATGCAATACTACTGAGCCATAAGAAATGACAGCAATGATTCCAGACTCTCCTGGGTAGTGTGGACTGATGAACAGCAGAGTAGAACCAGAACAATTTATACAAGAGCAGCAACACTGTGAAGGAAAACAGCTTTGAAAGACACAAAAACCACTGCAACGACCAACCCTGTCATTAGTGAGCCCGTGACGTGTCCCGTTATCTGCCTCTTGACAGAGAGGCGAAGGACATGAGGTACTGACAGAGACACTGACTTTTGAGTATGGTCACTGTGTGGATGTTCTGCTTGACTATTCTTATCTGTTACAAAGTTCTGTTTTTGCTTTTCCCTTTTCTTTCTTTAGGTTTTTAATTGCAGTGGAAGGTGGAATTGGCAACCATGGTACAAATAAAGAAGGTCATTCTAGTGCTAAATAAGTAGTATGAAATGAAGATTCATGGTTTCATATAGAATCCACTTGTATTCTTATGTATGGAAATGTTCTTGTTTTTTAAGTTCACAATTTTAAAAAAATTTAAAAAGAGAGGAATAATTTCCATGAGTGAAGTGAAGTCCCTTCTTGATGGTCTAACTATATGTGGAGTATCACAGTCACTTCTCTATATATGCATGCAGAGGACAGCAATCAGAATGCCAAGGGCAAGTCATATGAAGATCAATCAAAGGAACAGCCTAGAGAAGAGAAGGGCTAGGGAGAAGATGAAAACTGTCTTCTAAGGCCTTGGAAAAGTGAGCATGTAAAAAGAAAGTAGGCTTTTCTGTTGATTCCTAGAGGGAACAGAAAAGATGAAGAGACATTGCCAAATGGCAAATTCAAGCCTATATCAAGAAAACTTCCTAATAATTACAGCTACTCAAAAGTGGCATGGGTTGCCTCAGGAGGTAGTGGTTTCCCTTTCACTGCAGGTCTTCAAGCAAAGGTTGGCATAAGTGTGTGTGCGCGTGTGTGCATGTGTGTGTATGTACACATTCTCTTTCAGGCACCGCTGCACATAGCGGCCCAGTGGGATCTTTATAATTCTGTGATAAGTTCTACTGATTCTGAAAACATATTTGTAACTGGTATTACACTGCCTCAGTTCTAACAGGAAACTCAACACAGATTTCTTGACTCACATGAGGCTTAGAAATGCTTTTTATGGCTGGTTTACAAGGCAGCCTCAAGAAAGGATAACAAGGAAGAAATGATGAAGAGAGAATGGAGCAAAACCAGAGGAACAATTTGTACAGCAGCAACAACAAGAACAACTCTGAAAAACTAAGATCTCCAATCGGTGCATTCTCTAACCACGTCTCCCAAGGACCTACAATGATGAAGCGTACTGCCCACCTTCTGACAGTAGGGTGATGGACTCAAGGTGCAAAATGAGATGTGTTTTTGGACACAGATGCTGTGTGGATTCATTTTACTTGATATTTATTGGTTATTTGTAGTTTTCTCTTCAGAATGAGGGGGAGGGGATTCAGGGAAGAATAGAGTGTTAAAAATAAATAATTAATAATAATAAAACATTTTTTAAGTGCACAGAAGAGAAATGAAAGAAGTTCATAAAGAAATATCAGCATACATGGCCATCAGATATGAAATAATTGGGGGTATGCGTATGGCACACAAAAATGAACCTCTATGGAAACATACAGGTATGTTCCGGGATTTGAATGTTAATGTCCCTAAAGCTTGATGGTGTGAGACAAGGTGCCAGTGGTGATACTACCTAATGGAAGAGGTACAGATGATGGTATGAAGAGTGCAAGACAAGGACTTAAGTGGAGTATCACTGTATTTACACAGAACTGCTCACTGCTATTATTGTTTCTTAATTTAATATTAACTGTTACTATTACTTAATTCATGTCATCTAATAGGACAATTAAAATTAATTGGGCTATTTTGAAACTTAAGTTACTGTCTGAATACAGATTGAAGCATACTATTTTTACTTTATTTTTCTTGAGTTTTTTTTCTTGTCTATGTTTTCTTTCACAACATGACTATCATGGGTATGTCTTGCATGACTATCCACATATAACCTATATCAAATTACTTGCCTTCTCAATGACAGGGGTGAGGAAGGAGGAAGGGAGAGAATTTGGAACTCAAAGCTTTAAAAATGAATGTTAAAAATTGTTTTTACATGTAACTAGGGAGAAATAAAATACTAAATAAAAGCTTAAAAAACAAAACAAAACTGAAGTTCTTTAAAATTAACAATAAAAACTACATCTCAGAGGAGAAATCAGTACAATAATACAGCTACGTGGACCTTCTCTCTGGGTGCTCAAGTCATGTATACATCTATCCATGTTCTGTATAGGCAGAAGTTACACTTACAATGATGACTGACCGTCATGAACCTTTGTGCAAAGGCTTTGTGATTGATCCCCAGCCATGAATCATTTACTGTGGCATAATTTTTGGCCACCAGCATATGGAAAATGTTTTCAACAATGCAGTCATTAGAATGAGGCATGGGATTCCATATATTATTCTATAAGACAATATGGATTGGGAGGATAATTAAGAGTATATCCTCATGTAGAGGAACATTAAATTAATGTGAAAATACTGGAAGTCAAATAAAATATATTGGTTTAACTACCTCTTAAACTAGACACTGAAGATACTATATTTATTCCACCTTGATTATTGAAATGCTCTTGATTTTCACATCACATGTGAAATAACCAAAATCAGGATAATTTTTAGCAAAAGACTCTAATTTCTTAAACTTTGTAAAGGTGACTAGAAAACAATAGTAACAGCACTTGTCAGCTTTGCTTCAAAGGAATCAGATTTGACAGTTCATTCCTGTTGTGGCATATTTCATAAATGTCAAAGAAAACTTTATACATATTGATGCATACCACTTCAATTCCACATATTGGTATGTTACTTTGTATTATGCTCAAGGAGAAGAATGATGTAAACTGTTTGTTAGAACTTTATGAAGAAGAATATAGGATACTCCTCCAATACTAGGCACAAAAAGTATTATTTTAATAAAGGTATTAAAAGAGAAGTTATATCAAAATTACAAACTGTAGAAAAGAAAAGAAATAGTATGGAAAAGGTTGAGAAAGCAATTTTTAATTGCAGCTCTAATCAAAGTGGTAGCAGAGAAAAGAAGCGTAAAATTCAATTGTATTAGCTACTTAATAAATACTGACAATCAATATCTGCTTATGTTCAAACCTAATTCACATAACCAGAAAAGACAATTGGAGAAAAGTAGGGAAAGAGCATAAATGTATAACAAAACTTGCATACATTGAGTAAACATGGGAAGTCATTAAAAAATGATCACCTTTTCACCTAAATTTTCTTCTTCAGACTTCTATCTGGGACTTCACTGTTGATACTATCATCTTTTTCCTATTTACACATGTCCTCAGGATTATGATGACACTTTCCTTTCCCTTCACATCTAACATCTAAATACCAAAGTCTATTTATGGTTTGTTCAAACCTCTTTGACATTCACTTTATTCCCATTTCTAAGTATGGACCCTCTTTTCTACTTGCTTGGACTACTAGGTCTGCCCACATCACAGAATTGGAAGGAACCTCAGAGGTCATTATTCCAACAAGTACTTGAACAAGAATCTCCCCTCCAAATTATATGAGAAAAATTATAAACTAACCTCTCCTTGAAGATCTCAAGAGAAGGGCAACCTGACACCTCATGAGGTGGCCAACTTCAAAAAATGTGTACTGAATTAATGCATGTCAATAACATTCTGTGTAAAAGGCTTGGCCAAATGAGAAGATGCACAACACCAACGTCTTCAGCATGCAGTTAAATTTAGGAATACAATACAATAGCCAAGCTTAACACTGTCCCAAGAAATGTCTCATACTCGAAGTCTTTGAACATTTGTTTACAATGTTTCTCTTACCTTAAAATGATCTAACTAACCCATGGTCTATCTAGATCCCACACAGCCTTGAAGGCCCAGCTCTAATCTTTCCTCCCTGACTAACATCTCCCATTATTAATCTCCTCCTTCTCTAACCTCTCACAAAACTTACAGTTTCTACCCTCAAATTAGGTACTTAAAAAGATCTTTAATGATTTAACATTCTTTCATGTCTTAATATTTCCTTCTTAAACAGACCTTCCTGAGGGGAAGGACCACCATGCTATACTTCTTATGCATTCTTCATTGAAACTACCTTAGTACAAAGCACTGAGCAAGTTAGTAAATGTTTTCTAATTAACTTATCAAGGAGAAAAGGATCCTGAAACATCATACTATGTCGGCTTTAATCTCAATGTAATGCATATAAATAAGTACTTTACTATAAAAATAAGAAATCAACTTGAAAAATTCATTTTGTTAACAGTTCAAAGCTAAATTTTAAAGACTCATCTAAAATCTGGACAAAAACCAATTGTGAAATAGCATGTCACTGAACAGCAGTAGTCAAATCATACCCAACAGAATCTGAGGGGGGTGCTGAAGGGGATGATCCCGACGTAAGGGCGGTCTCTCCTAAGGAGGCCTCCTCCTGCGGTATTGGGTGGTGTTCAAAGAACTTGGAGACAAACAGCAAGCTGTGAGGCAAAAACAAAAATAAAACAAAGCAAACCTAACTTGTGCAAAACCTATAAGTTTCAAACACCAGAATATACAAATGCCTTAACAGGAAAACCATGGGCCAAATTCCATATTTAAAAACAAATGTGGAAAGAAACTCAACTGCTTGTCATTTAGTTTATCGATGAGATTAACTTTTTAATTTACAGCACAATCTCAAAGTAAAGCTCAAAAATATATTTGCCTGTCAATACAGAAAAAATTCCTCCATATTCAGAAAAAATATTTGTGGCAGTTAAGGAATTAGAACAAAAAGAAACACAGAAATCCTTAATAATCACCTCAAAGGGAATATGTTAGCTATAAAAGATATCTTACTTTAAAGTTGAACCCTGCCTCAAAATATGAAGTAATTATTTTTAAAGTAAGAAATATTATAATTTAGTCAAAGTAAAGAGGTCTAACTTTATTGGTTAAAATAATTTCAAGGGAAAGGATACAAAGAACAGGAAATAAAAATGTGTGTAGATTATCTTAGGATAAGAAGAACTAGGCAAGCAGGAAATGAAGTATAAGGAATTTTCATGAGCTATGCTATGAAGCAAGAACAGGTTTTTTGCAAATATATGTAAGCATATTTTATTAAAAATACAATAAATGACCAATGAATTTTGCTTCTAAATTAATCTGTAAGGAAAAAGAAGTAATTTCAAAAGTAGATGACAGAATTGGAAAAGCAGGTATCAAAAAGCTTACCACTGAAACTGGTCAAAACCAGGGGCTCAATGTATTACAATATATTATTAGAGAAGAGTTTTTAATCTTAAAACTCTTTATTTTCTAGGAAAAGAATACTAACTACAAAGTGTTAACTGGATAGCTACACCTGAAATAGCATGTGACAAGACAGTCTGGATATATTACCCTGTTCCAGTGGTACTTTTTCTAAGAATGGTTGTGGAAAAACTCTTTTAACTTTAAACATATATGCATATGATTTGAAATGAGTAAAACCTGTAGAATGTAGCAGAAATTGGAAACTATAAACAGAAGAGATTACTTATTAAGAGATTACTTACTCAAGTTGGTCATAATTAACACACATCAGTGGCACCTCTGTACTACAGCGTTGGTGAAATTTGTAACCACATGTCTGACAGCGGAAACCTTGGAAAAGCAGCTTTCGACAAAAGTCACAGAATGCTAAAGTGAAAAATGTCTTCCGTACCTAAAAATTAAAATACCACCACTATTAAAAGACAAAATTTTGGAAAACCTGACAAGTACTTCATAAGTAATTAGAAATATTTCTTCTTGCTTCCCCTGTCATTCTCAAAGGCAAATCTTTAATTAAAAAAAAAATTCTATGAAAACTTTACATAAAGGATCAAACAGATATTTAATATCAATGAAAAAAAATTTTTAAGAGTAGTATATAATTTTCAAATTAAAATTAGGACTGCTAATATGCTTAAAGATCAAGATAAATGACTGAGGAATGTATTATTTGTATAAAGCAATAAGGAGACAAAAATTACTAACAACAAATGGCCATATAGGCAAATTAGAGAAAATGGATGTTCAGGACAATTAAAAGTAATTCATAAACCATTCCTCCATATTTTAAATATCAAGGAGTATTAGTTTCACCAACAAATTTATACTTGGGCACAAAATCCATTCATGTAAGAGGGCAACACCTTGATATGCTTTAAAATGTTTTCTTCCCAAATTATTTTTATGAATCACTTTTTTGAGGATATGTATAAATACGAACTGTTTAAGTTTAGAGAATTTTCCATAGGACTCTGGATAACACAGTATCTTTGGGAATTTGGTAAAAGGTAGATCCATTTTAGATACCATTTTATAAGTGGTGGTTAGGAACTAAGAAGTCAAAAGAAAGATAATGTAATATTTACATCTGTAAGGAGTACAATAGAATTGGCAGCTTTATAACAAGGTCTTAATGAGTTTAAAAGCACAATGAAATCATCTCATCAAATTCACGGGAAAATATCTGAAAGAGTAACTAGGAAGAACAGCAGGACCAATGGTTCTCTTACGAAGACCATCAATCCCAACTCTAAGGCCGACTGTGTCCAAGGCTTATTGAATGCTCTAGTTAAGGCTTGTGCTCTTCTTTGTTAGAGGTCTATTTCCTAGACTTTGGGGTATTTCTGATTGGAGATACTTTACCCTGGTTACACAGAAGACTCTGGCATCTTAGGCCATTATCTTCTCAAAGGAGAAGCCATTAAAAAAGAGAAATGCCCAGAGGCTCAAAGGGAAGCTGGGAGAATCAGAATGTGCATGTTTATCTACATGCAACTGAAGAAGAAGAAAGGCATTACTGCAAGAAGCAGACCCAGCAATGATCATTTCGCAACACTTAGTTCATGAAGTAATGTGACTTGCAAGTAGCAAAGAAGTTATTAAAGACATACTGAGCACAAAATGAAAAATATAACAAATACATTAAAGATGCCTATCTCAGCTGAGTTTCCCTTCACATACTAACACTGCTCACAGAAGCAGCATGCTTTCTTTCTCCTTCCCTCCCCTCCCTTCTGATCATCATTTTGGGATATAATGGTCCCTTCAACTAGCCAACAATATAAAGGTAAAAATCCATGAAGGAGGAACACAAAGGAACTCTAAAGTAGCAGTGGAAAAGAAGTAGCTCTAGAATCAAATTCATGATTTATAAAGTACAGAGCTTAACAAGTATATGGAACTTCAGGTGAACAGCTTACACCAAGGGTAATTTAAAATGTTACACAGCCATCTTTACTGAGTTTCTATCAAGCCTCACCCCTGGGCCCTTTACTGTGAAGAGTTGTCTGCCATGTTCTGGGGAAGTAACCCGATCCTTTCTACCAGATTTAAAAAATGATCATATGCTTGTAATTAAAGCTTTTTTCCTGAAACAGAATGTCATCTTCTATATCATTACTTACTTATTTTCTCCCCTCTACCTTAGAAGTTCACTCATAGGAACCTGAAATACATATCTGTGAACATTTGAACTATTTCAAAAATCAGAAGGTACATACAAAATTGTGTGTTGTTAGGGGAACATTCTCCAAAACTTCTACATGCAATTCTTCTCCAGTAAGCCAGGAAATATCAGTGTCCCAGCCAATAGGCTTCTTCTCTCTGGAAAATGTAGACATGAGTCTTTCTTGGTTATGTATGATAAATCCTGAAAATCCTTTTAATATACTTCATGATGAAGATATGAAAAGCAGTTACTGAGGGTAAAGTGGTATAAATGAGGGAGGTTTGGCTACCTAGTCTTCCACTGTTAGAAATCTGAATGGCAATAAATTGATTTTTAAGTTTATCCCAATTACATGCTCTTGGACACCCAGCAGCGTAGAGAGATGCATTCTGTTCAGCTTCAGCCAAGACCTACAACAGCAGAGAACGGCTTGTTTCTGGGATCCAAAAACCAGACATATGGATTTTTCTATCCATTCATAGAAAAGAATGCTCATGTGACAAGATATCCTCAAAAGAAAAATTTTATAGGATTTTCTAATTTAAGGCCTTTACAAAATGTTAAGTAGAAGCCTTTTAGAAGAAAGGGAGCTCAATAAAAAAACTTTTTTCTTTTACAAGCATCGAGGAAAATCATTGATAGTCTAGACACAGCTGAGGCCTTATTTTTTTTTAGAGCACAGTAAGTACTTACTTTAGTATTCCATGATTTGTGACTTCCTTAGTGCTGGTGCTCCTGCGCCAACAGAGACCACATTCATACCACTCCTCTTTACCTCAGCAGTTAGTCTTCATGAGTTGCTGCGGCCAAAAAACAGTCACCACCTGGTGGCCAGCCTTCTGGCAATGAACTTCTCTGAATTTATAATCCCATATAACAAAGATTCACATTCTACAGCTGGGTCTACATTCAGAATCTTTCTAGCATGGGAGGGAGAATTTGGAAGAGCTTGTGATACAGTGGCATAGTCTTGTATAACCCAGAGTCGCCTTCACACCACAATGAAGCAGTGAAGTAAGACTTTAATGGAGCAAGTTCATAATTAAAAGAAAAGTTCTACACTTTGGATTAGTATACTGTGAAACAGTTATAAGAAACTCAAGTTACAATTATATTTATATGATCACAGAATAAGAAAAAAATATTTTCTGGTTCAGGAAGATTTCTTTGGTGCCATTTCAGAACAAATTAGGTAACTTCTTCTAAAGTTAAGTTTATTTCTCGACAGAAACTAAGTTTCACAAAGATCTACAGCCCTCTATACAAGCCATACCCATCCTGTCTTCTATACACAGCACAGCATTCTGGGATCAGGCCTCTCATCATCAATGCCTTCTTCAGACTGTCTCGGACTGTCACGCCACATCTTGCTGGTACCTAAAATAGAAATATTGGCAAAGATCAGGTAATATTTATTTTCACATATGCAAAAAGAAATCTCTCCATTTCCACATGACAATTAAAAGAAAATATTTGTTTTTTACAACATATATTCTATAAATTACTCTGTGCATTTTTATTTGCTTAAATTTACAATCATCAATGAAAGCTAATTTCAAGCATCAAAAATTACTGAACTAATATAAACAGTAGGATGGAAAAAATCTGATCTGAGTATTTTTTTCCTTTACAGACTTCATTAAGGAAAAAGTCCAGTAATACAAGGGTTTGCTGGTGGTGGTAAAAAAGGAACAGAGAATAGGAAGAAAATACTCAAAACAAAATTATCTGTATAGCTGGACCAGAATTATGATTCTGGTGATATCAACAACAAAAGACTGTGTTATAATACAAAGGATTTTTAAAAAATAAATTTTGATGTCTTTTGTTTTATGCCAAAGACATTTCCTGCACATCACTACCAGAGAAATCTGTCTTATAACAAAGAAAAAGTTAAGCAAAACCAATTAACACAGCAATCATATCTGAAATTATAAGCAAAGTTTAGCAACCACAGATTTCTAAACCCTTTCCTAGCAAGAAGACGGTATATTTCAACATCTGTACACCTAGTCTTGGTCACTGCCTTTATTCTGAGTTCAGCTGTAACTTAGTGTTGTTTTCACTTACGTTACCACAGTCATTCCATTTATGTTAATCTTTTGATTCTACTTTATTTTGCATCTTCACACAAGCCTTTGTAAATTTTCCTCAATATCTCCTTGTTAATTGTTTCTTATGGCACAATAATATGCCATTACTTTGCCATATCACAATCTATTTGGTTGTTTCCAAAGTGATAGGCACCCACTCTGTTTCTAGCCATTTGCTATCTCAGAAAGTGGTGCTATGCATGTTTTGGTACCAATGGGATCTTTCCTTCTGTCTTTGGCCTTCATGAAGTTATCCCCAGTAGCAGTATAGCAGAGTCAAGAGGCATCTATAATTAATGATTCTTTTACTATTCAAATTATATTCTATAATGACTAATTCAGTTCATGGGTCTAATAACAAGACATTAGTATTCCTGACTTTCTACAGTAAACTCCATCATTTGTCATTTTTGTTGTCATCTTTGCCAATATTGTTTGTATATGTTTTTGACAATTCTCCATATATCTTAAATAGAAGATTTTTATAATTTACTTGATGCAAAGCTTTTTTTCCCCCTTAACCAACCGCTACCCTTTTAAGTATAGCTGCAATGATTCTGTTCATTCCAACCTCTTATAATGTCCGTAACTGACACTTTCTATTTCTTTCTTGGTTGATCTTTTATGATCACCTATAAGAATTCTCTCCCTTGCCACTGCTATGATTATTACCCATCTCCTATTCTCCTTTAATTTGTTTTATCATGTGATATTTCAATTATGACACTATTTTCTGCTAAATTATTTTCCAGTTTTCTTCAAAGATTTTGTTGAATAGGGACTCTTTCTCAAAATATTTATGTTTTTGAGTCTACTGAACATTGGAATACAGTGGTTACTGCCCCTATGTTTTACATGTTTCCTCTGTTTCACTGTTGTACATTTTCTATTTTTTAACCAGTACCAAATAATTTGGATGACAAATGCTCTGCAATATAGTTTGAAAGGGTGGTAGGTGGTGGCAGAAATGCAAACCCCTTGCTTTTTTTTTTTAAAAAAAATTATTTCCCTTGAGAAACTAGACCTTTTGTTCTTTTAAATAAATGTTATTTTTTTAAATAACATTTAATTTATGTCGAGTTTTAGAAAATAACCCCTTGGAAATGTGACTGGTATAATAATAAAATCTGCAAGTTAAGTAAATAATTTAAATAATATAATTTTTATTACATTGACAAATATTGGCTAATTATTTCAATCTTTCCTCTAAAATATACTTTTTTTCCCTGCACAGCTATTATTTTCTTTTGACTATTTACAAGAGATAACCCTATAGGGGAAGCAAATAAGAACTGCTAAACAAATTAAACTGATCACTGGCTAGGTCTAACAATGTATATCTTGTTCTACACCTACAGTCTACCACACCTTTGCTGAGAAGAGGGAGCTATGTTTTATTGTTAGTTCTTTGGAGGCACAACTAGGTAAAGTTCTGAGGTATTTCAATGTTTATCTTCATATCATTATGGTCAATTTGTACCCTGTCCCCTTGGCTCTGCAATACTTTATATAAATCCTCCCAAATTTTTCTGAATTCTTCATTTGTCATTTCTCATGGCACAATAAAGATCCATTATAACCCTAACCAGTGCAATTGCTTCTTTAATTTCCCCAAATGAGAGACAGAGTTTCTCCAGTTTCTTGCGACCACAAAAAGGGGCTGCTACAAACATCTTGGAATCTATGGGGCATCTGTCTTTCACCTGCTTTAAGGTTTATGTCCAACAGAGGCACTGCTGAGTATGTACTACATAAGTACTGCTAAGTCATAGAGTATGTAGAATTTACAAACTTTTCCTAGAGTTCTATGTAGCTTTCTGGAACTGCAGTGCATTAGTGTGGCTGCCTTTCCATAAGCCTTCTGCTACTTATCATTTTTAACTTTTTCACCTTGGTCAATCTGATGGGTATGAAGTGAAACTTCAGAGTTGTTTTCAATCAACATTTCTCTTATTGTAGATAACGCAGCATTCTTTCATACAGATGCTGATCTGCTGTTTTGCATTTTATCTTTTGAAAACTTCCTTTTCTATCACATGATGACTTTATTAGAAAATGGCTTTTGGAGATATCTCTATATATCTTAGAAATAGTTATTTATGTACTGATATTTGATATGAAGATCTTTTTTTTAAACTTAGCAGTTTTTCTTTCTATTCAGCTACATATTTTATTCAAACAGAAGCTTAATTTTATGAAATCAAAACAGTTTTTATTCTTTTTGATCACCTGTAGTTCAAGTTCTCCCTTGTTTTATCCTCTAATTGTTTCCGATGTGAATTTTTGTATTCAAAGTGCTCATCAGATTGTAGAAGAGAGGCAGCAAGGCAAAATGGATAAAGAACTGGTCTCAGAGTTATCATAACCTTGGTTCAAGTCCGTTCCCAGAGAACTACAGACAATAGGACCCTAAGCTGGTCTCATAACCTCTCAGTGCTCTAGATAACCTTCCAAGACAAAAGCTGTAGTGAAGTTTCTGATGCACATTAGTCTAAGCTTTCTTATCTAGGCAGAGGTCATTTGTATCAATGAAATCACTGGTTTAGTTTCCATTCTTAGGTTACATGACTGAAAAGGTTGTTCTAATATGTGTAATATGATCACACATATGTAGTCTATATCAGATCTGGGGCTAATATTAAGGAATTAAATTGCTTCCATATGCTCAGGACTTAAATAATTACAAAACTTCCTACGGAAATGCATACTTGGAGAAATATTCATTGTTGATGCTTTGGCTCCACCAATATAATAAAAATTATGATACTAATCTGACTTACAAATTTATTGTAAATCTATTAGGGAGTTATTTAATAGGTCTAGAAAAAATAATAATTCATATGTAAGTTCTCTTGACTCCTATGTTTGAATTTTACAGTTTCTAAGCCTTTTTGGTCTTTTTATCAAGGAACCATGGAAGTCCTCTATTTCATTAAAGATCCATCGTGCCCCTGTAGAATTACACTTAGCTTTGCGGGATAAGTTATTCTTGGCTGTAAGCCTATATCCTTTGCCTTCTGGAATATCATGCCTCAAGCTCTCCTCTCCTTTATAGTGGTGGTTGCGAAATGAAGTGTGAGCCTGCTTCTGGCTACTCAGTATTTGAACTCTTTCTTTCTGGCTACTCCAGTACATGGGTTGGATCTTATATGTTAGATATTTGGAAATATATGAATGAGAAGGCTTAGAGGAAGGTACTCACACTAGCTTAAGTCCATCAAACTGTTAAATGTTATCTGGATATTCACTAATTGTTAATAATTATAGCAAATGAATGAAGATGGATAGTCTTATACCTGAATCTTTTTCTTTACTTACTCTAGTTATATGACCCAAGTCTATTTTCTTTTAAGATTCAATCAAGACCTTTTGGGGTAGAGAGGAGCACAGAGATTATCAGAAAGTCTCAATGTATTTATATGCTCAAAATATGGAAATTAAAATGTGTTGTAAATGAAATGGGATGGAAATTGGGTGAAGATGGCAAAGTATTAAGAAATGCAGTTAAGCTCCCCAATACAACTCCTCCTGCCTCTGTTCATTCTGCATCAATTCATTCAAGTATTTTCAGCTTTCTCTAATGATCCCTTATTTATCACAATGCAATATTCCACTATATTAACACAACTATAATTTGTTCAAGCATTCCCCAACTGATGGATGACTACTTCTGTTCAAGTTATTTGCTACATGGGGTGAATTCTTCTTCAAGCAAGTGATGCTTAAGTTAGAAGAGATAATTTAAACTACTTAAAACTGAAAAGCTTTTGCACTATCAAAATTAGTGTAATTAAGATAAGAGAAGAGTTTGACTGGGGAAAAAATCTTTTTACTAAATATTTCAGATAGGGATTTGATGCCAAAAGCCATTGCCCAGTATATGAGTGGTCAAAGGAAATGAACAAACAATTCTCAAAAGATGAATTACAAACTATTAACTACCATCTTAAAAAAATTACAAATAACTAATGAAAATAAAAACTCTGACATTTTATCTCACATACAAATCATCAAAGATGACAAATGATGCCAACAAACAATGCTGGAGTAACTGTGGAAAGACAGGCACACAAAAGTACTGTTGGTGACACTATGAAGTCTGATCCTTATAGGAAACAACCATCAAGTCCATTCACTCTGACATGGAGTTTTTACTGCTAAGAATAAGCAGGATGATACCTCCTTTCTGCGTAGATGCGGGAAACCACACTTGGGGAATACTGCATAAAGTGTCAGACTTTCCTGATACACTGGATGGTTTTGTTGAACTCTCTCTCTTTCTCCTCCTGCCTCCCCCCTTCCTCAATTCCATGTTATTATTGTAAAGGATTCTTCTCTAGGAGAGGGAGAAGATATCCTGGGAAATGTAGGTGATTTAAAAACAAAAGACATTAATAAAAACATATTTTATAAAGTGTCATCTATGAAAGAGAACTAGATAATCTTCCCAACGAAAGGAAATTATTGAGTCTATAAAGGACATCTTCCAAGCCAATGGAAGATGATAATATCTTTTAAAAGCATATGATTCCCTTTCTTATACCTCATATAATATGAATGCTAAGATAATAGCTACAGAGAACTTTTTTTTTTTAGCAGTTTTCTATCAGAAGTTTGGATTACTTTTAACTTATACATGTAAATAACCTTCTAGTTAAAGGCATTTTCCCTGTATATAATACTTAGTATATCATAGAGAATACAAAGGATACGATTCCCGACTACACAGGAGCTTCTCTTTGGCAATCCTGACTACAATTTACTCATTATATTTTCAATGTCACACAAAGTAGGTTCCTCATTTTCACTTAATGCTAGTTTTAATTTAACAGAAAAGCAACAAGATATAGTGGATACATTGCTGCAGAAATCCTATTTCTCACGGCCCAGCTTTGTAAGAAAACATCATGGTCAAGTCACTTAATTTTTCTGAGCCTCAAGTAACACCCTAAAAATCCTATTGACTAAAGAACAGAAAGGGAAAGATCTATGATGGTATGCTAGGAGGTTATGACATGGAGATTTATATCATCATTTTTCCTAAAATAACAGAAATAATTTTAAATCTACTAAATAAGGAATTAACGTGTTCTACGCTAAGGAAATAAAAGATCAGATAAAGTAGATTAGAAAAGGGCTCTTGGTACTGAGATAGTGTATGGATAGCTGAGGTGGGTTATCTAATTCTTGATTAGTTTGCTGCATACAAAGAGGATAAGAAAATTCACTTATAAAGGAGTATTCCTTAATTTTTTTCAAGAAAAAAATTCTATACAGCAATCTACTGTTTGATAAACCCAAGGACCCCAGCTTCTGGGATAAGAACTCACTGTCTGACAAAAATTGCTGGGAAAACTGGATAATAATGTGGTGGAAGCTGGGCATAGACCAATGCTTGACACCATACACAAGAATAAAGTCCAAATGAGTACATGACTAGGTATAAAGAATAGTGTATTTATCAGATTTATGGAGAATGGAAGAATTTTTGACTGAACAAGACATAGAAAATATGAAGTGCAAAATGGATAATTTTGATTCCATTAAACTGAAAAGTTTTTGCACAAATAAACCCAATGGTTTATTTTCCAAAGGGAAGCAGAAAACTGGGAAAGAATTTTTGCAACTAGTGTCTGTGATAAAGGCCTCATTTCTAAAATATATAGAGAACTGAGTCAAATGTATAAGAATGTAAGTCATTCCTCAATTGGTAAATGGTCAAAGTATACGAACAGGCAGTTTTCAGAGGAAGAAATTAAAGCTATCTATAGTCATATGAAAAAATGCTCTTAATTACTATTGATTAGAGAGATGCAAATCAAAACAACTCTGAGGTACCACATCACACCTATCAGATTGGCTAACATGACAAAACAGGAAGATGATAAATGCTGGAGAAGATGTGGGAGAATTGGAACACTAATTCATTGTTGGTGGAGCTGTGAGGTGATCCAACCATTCTGGAGAGCAATTTGGAACTATGCCCAAAAGGCTACAAAAATGTGCATACCCTTTGACCCAGCAAATATAGCTTCTAGGACTGTATCCCCAAGAGATCATAAAAACGGGAAAGGGTCCCAAATGTACAAAAATATTTACAGCAGCTCTCTTTGTGGTGGTCAAAAACTGGAAATCAAGGGGATGCCCATCAACTGGGGAATGGCTAAATAAACTGTGGTATACAAATGTAATGGAATACTCTTGTACTATAAGAAATGATGAATAGGAAGACTTCAGAGAGACCTGGAAAGACTTAATATGAACTGATGCTGAGTGAAAGGAGGAGAACCAGGAGAACTTTGTATACAGCAATAACCACAGTGTGCAAGGAATTTTTCAGGTAGACTTAGTACTTCATTGAAACGCAAGGACTTAAAAAATTCCCAATGGACTCTTGAGGCAAAACGCCTTCTACATCCTGAGAAAGAACTACGGAATTTGATTGCAGAATGAAACAGACCATTTTCTCTTGTATTATGTTTTGGTTTGTTTTACGAGTTCTCCCACTCATTTTAATTCTTCTATGCAACATGACTAAGGTGAAAACGTATTTAATAGGAATGTATGTGTAGAACCTATATAAAATTGTATGCCCTCCCAGGGAGGGGGTGGGGGAGGGGGAGGGGAAAAAAATCTAAGATATATGGAAGTGATTGTAGAACACTGAAAACAAATAAAATAATTTAATTTAAAAAATTCTATAGTCTTTAGTACTTCATGAATGCATCAAAAAGATTCAAAGAATTGGGTGCTAGTTAAGAAGATCTTAAGAAGAGCTTTTATTTGAAAATCTGGATATTTTTATCAAACTAAAGCAGAGGGGCCTAGTGTTAACTTTTCTCTTTTAATGATCTCATTCATTCTCCAACAGATGAAAGGAATCTGGAAACAACCTAATGTTACATCGTTTTTAAACAATGTTTATTACAGATTTCTCATGTCAATTTAACATTAATTTCTGCTCTTTGACAGAAGGAATTGAAAGAATAATTCTCCTATCTACTAGATTCTGATGCTAAGCATCAAACTCTTTCTTTCCTGCCATACTACCCACATAACTGTTGATGTTTCAGTTTAACATGTCCTGACTTCTAGCTCTTGCTGAGTTATCAGATCACAGACGAGTAAGAACAATCACCAAGATCACACTGACACCAACAAAAGACTCAGCTGAGCAGAAATGAAGATGTTAGTGTGGAGACTCTTAATCATGGCGGGAAGCTCCCATTTGATACTCACCATTTCCCTTGTCATAGCTTCTCTTTCTGTTTTCCTGTGCTTGTTTTTATATGACTGTACTTCACTTACGATTGAGAGATTCTTACTACTTGTAAGGTATACAGTTCAGAAGGGATTGAACCCACTCCCTCCCTGTCCCCCAAATCTAACAATTTGTTAAGAGCCTTGCCAGCGAGGAAGTCAAACTTAGGAATTTTCACATTAACCATAGTATTTTCACAAAAAAATCTACAGAGAACAACTTTTAAGCTCTATTAACACTATAAAAACAGCGACATATGAAATTTAATCTAATTTTTGTTGCAAAATATCGTGAGCATCTGGTACAAGAATGTTTCTCAAAATTGCTTCTCTTTGTATTTGTGTGATGTAAATATGAGTTTACCTAATGGAGAAATTGGCTTAAAGACACAATCTAAAGATCTGAAAATGCCGACTACGTAGCACTTCATCAAATACAATTACAGTGTCCTTCACCCTTAACTCCATTTTTAATGGAATCATCTTTCGTGAGAATTTCTTTAACATAGCACTAGAAGCTGGAGAGTTGATGGCAATTGCTTTTAAAAAACTGAATATGTAAAATCACGTTAGATTTCCTGCTGTGAACAACATTATCTTCCTACTACATCTGGTGAAGAACCTGGTGTATGGATTACATTTATTTTTAAAAATTATATAATTTTTGGACAGTCTCATTAAAACTACACTGTTTAACTTGCTCTTTGCACTCACTTTTGACACAAATTTATGATTAAGTAATTTTGAACAGCTTTGATATATCTGAACTATACATATAACAGAACCTGTAGATCTATTTAATTTTCATCCCACCCTGTCTTATGTCATCGTTTTCCCTGATTTTATAATAGCACATATAGCATGGCACTTAAAGCCAAGTAGGGTCTCAATAATACAAAGCAGAAGTTGAGTGGGAGCAAACAAAACAAAACAAAGGCCTGAGACAGTGATCCAGGAGTATTTGAAGAAAGGAAAGAACTCAACATCTGAACAGATCAGGAAAGGCTACATAGAGGAAAATGGCACTAAGCTGATCTCCTAAAGAAATGAAGAGTTTGTAGGAATCCAGAATGTGTGAAGAGGAATAAACGTGAATCAAGGCTAGAAAGATATGCTGGAAGAAGTCTGGAGAGGACCTTAGATGCCTGGCTATGGATCTGGGGCTTTCTCATCCTCCCAGCTACAATGCTCTCCACAACTCTTTCTAGTTTTCTGGCTCCCTTTTATGGTATTCCCTCATTATAAAGTACGCTCCTTGAGGGCAAGAATTGCTTTTTTTTTTTTTTGCTTGTGTTTGTATCCTAAACAGTTATTAGCACAGTGTCTAGGGTATGAGTACTTAACAACTGGCCTGACTAACGATTTTGTTTTTTATTCCAGAAGCAAACAGAAGCCACTAAAGGTTTTTGAGAAGCAGGTTGACATTATCAGATCTATGCCACGTTATTTTGGTAGCTAGACAGAGAGAAGATGGATTAAAAAAAGGAAAAAGGGACTGGGTCAGGAAGATCAATTAAGAGACTATGTGGACTGGGGAGGAGCCAAGATGGCGGAGTAGTAAGACACACTTATGCTAGCTCCGAAACCACAGCCTATAAAATATCTATAAAGAAGAACTCCTAACAAATTCTGGAGCGGTGAAAGCCCCAGAACAACAGAGTGGAGGAGATTTCTGTTCCAGAAAGACCTGAAAAACTCTCACCAAAGGTTTGTCACGCACGGGACCAGAGCGGAACCCAGCCCTACCTTGGCTGCGCAGTCCCAGGAGGAGCAGATCTGAGCAGGCTTCAGGGATGGAATCTTCGGTGGCCTTGGGGGTCCCTTTACCCACAGGTGCTGCAGGTCAGTGAGAGAGATTTCTGGGCTGGCCAAGGGGCGAGTGGGGTGTCTCCATAACTCAGGCCACCTCGGGAGGCAGCAGCAGAGGCAGCGGGTGGCCAGAGGCTCCCAGAGCAGGCAGGAGCTCCATTATGGAAGGTCTCTGCATAAACCCCCTGAGGGAACTGAGCCTGGCAGGAGGCCCTGCCCCCACCTGAGCACCTGATTTAATCTTACCCTGAATAGCAGCTGGGCCTCACCGCTGAAAGCCCTGAGGCTGGGGAGCAGCATTTGAATCTCAGACCCCAAGCACTAGCTGGGTGGAGAGGAATCTCAGAGGTCAAGTAACTGGCTGAGAAAACGCCCAGAAAAGGGGAAAAAAAAATAAGACCATAGAAGGTTACTTTCTTGGTGAACAGATGTTAGCTCCTTTCCTTTCTGATGAGAAGGAACAATGTTTACCATCAGGTAAAGACATAGAAGTCAAGGCCTCTGTATCCCAAACATCTGAAATAGATATAAAATGGGCTATTTAAATGTTAGAGATGATATAGGATTTTGAAAATTATGTTATATAGTTTGTTTTTATAATGTGTTTTGAATTGTTATTGTTG
>CM053770.1:84342831-84387959 GCA_028658325.1 Potorous gilbertii | reverse complement strand
GGAATAGGATATTCCAGAAGTCAAAGGAACTAGGTCTAAAACCAGAATCACCTACCCAGCAAAACTGAGTATAATACTTCAGGGGAAAATATGGTCTTTCAATGAAACTGCGGACTTTCAAGCATTCTTGATGAAAAGAGCAGAGCTGAAAAGAGAAGGTAAATCGTCAATTTCTCTGTAATTTTTAGTCACTGGTCACCGAGAAATTTTCAGTTTGCTCAACATCATACTCAACATTTAACCAAGGTTTTCCTGCCTCTAAGGCCAGCTCACTATCTGCTTCATCAACTGGCCTTTCACACAATCAATGAAAAGTAATTTTATTTAAGGGGAAAGCATTAAACACTGGGTAAATCAAGAAAGGGCTCCTGTAATAGGTCACTCTAGAGCTGAATTTACAGAGATTTGCATAGGTAGAGAAGTCCTTAAAAGTACTCAGGCAGAGCTGAAGAAAAGGTGTTAATAATCAAAGGAAAAGATTCAAACTAACCTAATAATTTTGATTTTCATTTCTCTCCCCCTCCCACCTCCAAACCACAATCTTCCATAGCAAGTCTCTCAAGTTCTGCCTCCTACCTAATGTTTGTACTGATGTGTTGGCTAACTTCAACATTCATATGGGACAATGAAAACTCTCCTGTTGTGGCTGAGACTTCATAGAGTTTTCTGCAATAACTTGTGTGATGATCTTTAGCAATTACTGCAATTAAGGGGTTGCCAAACTGGAAGTATCACTTTGCAAAAGAAAAAAATATGTACCAGAAATTCAAAACCAACTACCCTGTGGAAGGAAAACAGTTGTAACTGGCTCTACTTTAGATGGAGAGATATTTCTTCAAGGAATTCTAAACAGGTTCTGTTTCGTTTCCATGCCAATCTCCAGTTTCCATCACATACTCTAAGACAGCATGGCATTACTCAGTGGAGTTTTTGGTGTTTGCTACTGACCTTTATGACAAAATAGCTAGGATGGTGTGTATTAGGACATAGACTCCTTAATGATTGGACAGGTGACTTCTTAAGTAGGCAACTTCTCAAGTTTCACTGTGAGAAACAATTTTCTCATGTGGGACTTAATTACTACCCTTAAATTAGGAAAACATTCACAGTGAGGACTTAATATTACCAATCACTTGGGATGATCCCTAAGTTTTTTGGATGAGCTGACTTCCACTGATAGAGATTATTACCAATTGACCTAAATAAGGTGTATGTGACCATCATCTCTCAGTTTTTATGGCCTTTCAGTTTATGAGGTCAAATACTGTTCCAGTGTTCAGATAGGACTCTTTTAGGGTCTCTTTTACAAGAGGAGGAGTCTGATGCATCAAGGTCAACTTTGTGAGTATACTCACAAAGAGAAACAGAAAAACTGAGACAATTATCCAGATAGTTATTTTTGAATGATAACGCTGCAGTTTGATATTACCTCAAATTGAGGTAAATCTAAAATTTACCTCTAAAATCTAAAAATCTCTAACATTTTAATGCATCCACTTTTAACAAAGAGGAAAAAATTAGCACAGGTGGGGGATAGCTGAACAATATGTAGTATATAATATCATAAATATAATTAAATAATATAATATATATTTAAAAAGTAAATAAGATAATATACAGTATCTGAATATTATTATTGTTCAATAATAGATGATGACAAGGATGATTTGAGAGAGACTTGGGAAGACTCGTATGAACCAATGCAGAATGAAATGAACAGAACCAGAAGAACCATTTGTATGATGATAACATTGTATAGAAAAAAGATAAAAATAGCTAGTATTTATGTAGCACTTTAAAGTGTCAAAGTGCTTTACACACATGTCAATCAATTTGATCCTCATAACAACTTCGGGAGGTAGGTGCTATTATCTCCATTTTTCAGGTAAGGAAACTGAGTCACAAAGAAATTGTGACTAGGGTCACATAGCCAATTAGTGTCTGAGGCAGAATTAGAACTCAGGTCTTCTTGATTCCAAGTCTTATATTCTAGTCTAGTCATTGTACCACCTAGCTGCCTCAAAAAATAATCTCGAAAGAAAAACAACCATAAGTCCAGAAGGGGGATGATAAAATAAACTACCCACCTCCTAACAGAGAGGTGATGGAGTAAATATGAAAAAAGATACATTGTTGGACACTACCAATGTACAGATTGATTTTATTTGATTTTGTTTATTTATTTCAAGAATTTTGGTTTTCTTTGTTTTTTTTCAATTGAAGTTAACATGCTACAAAACTGTTACCAAAAAAAGATAAAGAAAGAGGGTCATTGTAATATTTTTTTAAAAATAAGCAAAAGAGAACAGAAGAGCTTTAGAATGGGATACAGAGAAGGAGGATGGGTTTGAAATAGCATGCTGAATCTATTACATACTGTTAGAGGAAGAGAAACCAAAATGGCAGAGTAAAGGCAGGGACTTGCCTGAGCTCTCCTCCAAATGTCTCCAAATTCCTTTTTAAAAATGTCTAAACAAATTCTAAAGTAGTAGAACCCATAAAAGGAAGGAATGAAACAAATTTCCATCCCAAGACAACATGGCAGGTCTGAAAGATAAGTTTGGTGTATCAAGGAGAGAGAAGAGAACAGTTCAGAGCAAGACATGCCAGTGCAGACCAGGCCCCAGCAAACCTGGAGCAGGCCTCAAGGCAACTGAATCAGTGGCAGCAGTGACAGTTTCCAGAACTTGCAGCCCACAGATGGTAAGGGGGGTCAAACAACTGGTCAGCAGGAGATTATAGGGGTCTTTTTCCTAGCAGTAAAGCAAGACTGTTGTTTTATTCTGTTAAAACTCTGTTGTTTTATCCATACTTGGATCCAGTTTGTAGTCCTGGTTGGTAGTCCAAGGACTAGGAGGAGCACTAGCATAACAGAAGTTATGCCCACAGTGGAGGGGGGAACCTTTTCCCAGTTCCAGGGAAGAAAAGAGTGCTTCTGTTTGCTCAAGACCAGAGCACAGACCAGGAGAGTAGTAAACACCTCTCCTTAGATCATAGCAGCTTAGAAGAACTGAAAACTTACAGGTCCCCTAGAAGTCTCTCTGAAAATAGCTACATAAAACCCCTGAAACTTGGGACAGTACACCCTCTATCCCGGAAGCAGAACTCTACTTTAACAAAGAGTTAAAAATCACCTAATAAACTGGAAAAATGAGCAAATAACTCTGACTATTCAAAGTTATTATGGTGACAAGGAAGATGAAAACACACTCGGAAGAAGACAACAACAGCTCCATCAAAGCTCCTCCAAAGCCTCCAAGAAAAATATGAATTGGTCTCAGGCCATAGAAGAACTCAAAAAAGATTTTGAATATCAAATAAGAGAGGTAGAGGAAAAATTGGGAAGAGAATAAGAATGATGCAAGAAAAAAATCATGCAAAATAAGCATGGTAAAAGAGACACAAAATATACTGAAGAAAATAACACCTTAAAAAACCAGACTAGGCCAAATGGTGAAAGAGGTCCAAAAAGTCAATGAGGAGAGAAACTCTTTTTAAAAGCAGAATTGGCCAAATGGAAAAGGAGGTCCAAAAGCTCACTGAAGAAAATAATTCCTTAAAAATGAGAATAGAGCAAATGGAAGTTAATGACTCTATGAGAAGACAAGAAACAATAGAACAAACCAAAAGAATGAAAAAATAGAAGACAGTGTGAAATATCTCTTTGGAAAAACAACTGTCCTGGAAAACAGATCCAGGAGAAATTTATAAATATTATATATATATATATATATATATATATATATATATATATATATATATATATATATATATAATTTTATAATTATGTTATACATATATATTATATATGTATAATGTAATATATTATATATAATTTAAAACTTATTGGACTAACTAAAAGCCATGATAAAAAAAGAGCCTAGACATCATCTTTCAAGAAATTATCATGGAAAACTACCCTGATATTCTAGAACCAGAGGGTAAAATAGAAATTGAAAGAATTCACCAATCAACTCCTGAAGTGATCCCAAAATGAAAACTACCAAGAATATTATAGCCAAATTTCCAGGGTTCCCAAGTCAAGGAGAAAATATTGCAAGCAGCCAGAAAGAGACAATTCCAATATCGTGGAGATGTAGTCAGGATAACATAAGATTTAACAGCTTCTTCACTAAAGGATCAGAGGGCTTGGAATATGATATTCCAGAGGGCAAAGGACCTAGAATTACAACCAAAATCATCTATCAAGCAAAAATGAGCATAATCCTTTAGGTGAAAAAAATGGATATTCAATGATACAGAGAACTTTCAAGTATTCTTGATGAAAAGACAAGAGCTGAATAGAAAATTTGTCTTTCAAATAGAAGACTAAAGAGAAGCATACAAAGATAAACAAGAAAGGGAAATCATAAGGGAGTTAATAAGTTTAAACTTTTTACATTCCTACATGGGAAGATGATATTTGTAATTCATAAGACCTTTCTCATTACTAGGGTAGTTAGTAGGAGCATATATAGACAGAGGGGATAGATGTGAGTTGAATATGAAGGGATGATATCTACAAAAAATAAGATTAAGGGATAAGAGAAGAATGAACTGGGAAAAAGAGAGAGGTGGAATGATATAAATTATCTCACATAAAAGAAACTAGAAAAAGCTTTTGCAGTGGAGAAGAAGAAAGGTAAGAAGGAGTGAGTGAACCTTACTCTTATCAGAATTAGCTCAAAGAGGGAATAACATATACACTCAATTGGGTATAGAAACCTATCTTCCTTACCCGACAGGAAAGTAGGAAGGGAAGTATGTAAGAAGGGGAGGGGGTGTAATAGAAGGGAGGGCAGATTGGGGTAAGGGGTAATCAGAAGCAAAACACTTTTGAGGAGAGACAGGGTGAAATGAGAGAGAGAATACAATAAACTGGGTAGGGGAAATAAGATGGAGGGTGTATTTGTTAGCAATAGTAACTGTGAAAAAAATTTTGAAGCAAGTTCCTCTGATAAAGGCCTCATTTCTCAAATATATAGAGAATTGAGTCAGATTTATCAAAAAAATATCCATTCCCTCAACTGATGAATGATTAAAAGATATGATCAGTTTTCAGATGAAGTAACCAAAGCTATCTATAGCCATATGAAAAAATACTCTAAATCACTATTGATTGGAGAAATGCAAATTACAACAATTCTGAGGCACTATATCACACCTATTAGATTGGCTAACAGGACAGAAAAGGTAAATGACAAATGTTGGAGGGGATGTGGAAAAAAATGAGACTTTAATACATTGTTGGTAGAGCTGTGAACTGATTCAGCCATTCTGTAGAGCAATCTGAAACCATGCCAAAAGGACTATATAAGCATGCACACCCTTTGACATTAGCAATACAATTACTAGGTCTGTATCCCAAAAGAGATAAAAAACAAAAAGGAAAAGGACAAATGTATGAACATACTTACAGCAGCTCTTTTCTAAGAGTAAAGAATTAGAAGTTGAGGGCAAATCCATCAATTAGGGAACGGCTGAACAAGTTGTGTTATGTGATTATGATGGAATACTATTGCACTATAAGAAATGATGAGCAAGATGTTCTCAGAAACACCTGGAAAGAATTGCATGAGCTGATAAAAGGTGAAATGTATTGTGTACGGAGCAATAGCAATAATGTAAGATGATCAACTGTGAATGACTTAGCTGTTCTTAGCAATGTAACGATCCAAGACAGTTCTGAAGGACTTATAATGAAAAATGCTATCCATCCCCAGAGAAAGAACTGACAGTGTCTGAATACAGATTGAAGCACACTTATTTTATTTTGTTTTTCTTGAGGGTGTTTTCTCTATGTTTTCTTTCATAATATGACTATTATGGATATATTTTGCATGAGTACATGTGTATAATCTTTATTGAATTGTTTGCCTTCTCAATATGGGGGGGAGGTTGGGGAAGGAGAAAGGAAAGAATTTGTAACTCAAAGTTTTAAAAATGAATATTTAAATTGTTTTTATATGTAACTAGGGAAAAATAAATATTAAAGAAGAATTTATTATGTACTTTAAAAAATCAAGCTTTATCTATTACATACTTTCAGTTTCACATGTATTCCATTTTTTCTGCTTTATTTTGTACGTAGAAATACTCAGGTTTTTGTTGTTTGTCAAGCAGAGAATGTAGAAGAAAGGACATTTTAAAAGGGAGAAAATAAATGATGAAAGGGACGGATTCAAAGAAACTTCGGAAGACATGCATGAACTATTGCTGGGTAAAGTGAAAAGAACCAGGAGAATGATTTATACATTAACCATAACATGAGAATAAATACAACTTTAAAAGACTTAAGAATTATGACTAATTATGACTAACCATGACTCCGGATGATGAAGCATGTTACACATCTCCTGAGAGAGTGATGTTGGCCTAGAGAAGCAGAATGAAAAATACATTTTCTGACATGGCCAATTTGTGGATTTGTTTTGCTTCATCTTGCCTCTTTGTTAAAAGGGAATGATTTTTTGTAATTGGGGCAAATTGGGGTGAGGGGAGGGGAGGGGTTAGTGATAGTGATGGAAAGAGAGAGAGAGAAAGGAAAGAAAGAAGGACAGAAGGGAAGAAGGAAGGAAGGAAGAAAGGAAGAAGAAAAAGGAAGACAGGAAGAAGGAAAAAAAGAAGAAAAGAAAGAATGACATCAAAGAATAGTACCCCTTCTGGATTCTCCTCCTTAAGTCTACTTATATGGCAATCAGGTCCCTAAAGGGCAGATGACTATTTCTCCCCTCAGACCTCTAGGGGTAACCCTGAAAGGTTGTGGATCTTAATACTTTAATTCCTAACCCCCAATCCAATGTGATCCTCCAATATCAATTAAATGGTTATATAATTAGCTTTCTTAAATATATATATATGTGTGTGTGTGTGTGTGTGTGTGTGTGTGTGTGTGTGTGTGTGTGTGTGTGTGTGTATCACCTCTCCCTCTGTCAGCAAATTGATAGCATGCTTCATCATCAGTCCTGTGGAATCATAGTTTGCTCCTGCATTGATCAACATTCTTAGCTCCTTCAAAATTGTCATTTTTACCATGTTGCTATAGTATAAATTTTTCTCCTGATTTCTGCTTACTTTACTCTGCATGAGTTCATACAAGTCTTTTTCATCATTTCTTAAAGCACAATGATATTCCATTATATTCATATATCATAATTTGTTCATCCCTTCCCTTCCACAATGGATGGATACCCCTTTAGTTTCCAATTATTTGCAACCACAAAAGATCTACTCTAAATATTTTTTTTATATATGGGTTCTTTTCCTTTTTATTTGCTCTCTTTGGGGCATAGGCCTACTAGTAGTATCATCCAGCATACACAATTTAGTAACTTCTGGGGCAGGGTTTCAAATTGCTTTCAGATTGGCTGTACCAATTCACAGTTCCATCAGCAATGTATTAGTGTACCTGTTTTCCCACAGCTCCACCAGCAACCTGTTTTTATCTGCATAGTGTTTGCAATTGTATTTATATAGCTCCTGAGCTATCTTGATAGTTAAATCCCCAAGTATTTTATACATTCTGTAGTTGTTTCAAACAGAATTTCTCTATCACTTCTTCCTGAGTTCTATTGATAATAGAAAATTCCTGTGGATTTATTTTATATCCTGCAACTTTGTCAAAGTTATTGTTTCAATTAATTTTAGAGTTTTCTAAGTACATACTATCTAGAAAAAGCAATCATTTTGTTTCTTCTTTGCCTATGCTCACTCCCTCAGTTTCTGTTTTCTTGCCTTATTTCTGTGGCTAGCATTTCTAGTACTACATTAAATAGTTGTAGTAATAATGTTTATCCTTTCTTTACCCTTGGTCATATTTGAAAGGCCTCTAATTTATCCTCTCTATAGATAATTTTGGCTCTTAATTTGGGGTATATACTTTTTACTATGTTAAGAGTAGTTCTGTTTATTCCCATATTTTCTAGGGGTTTTTTTAACAGAAATGAGTATTATATTTTTTCAAAAGCCTTTTTTCTGTTTATTAATGTAATCATATGTTTTTGTTGTTCTTGTAAGTAATATGATCACTTATGCTTATAGTTTTCCTAATATTGAACCAAACTTGTATTTTTGGCATAAATCCAACCTAGTCATAGTGTATAATCTTTGCAATATGGTGCTGTAGCCTCTCTACTAATATTTTGTTTAAAATGTTTGCATCAGTATTCATTAGGGATACCACATTATCATTTTCTTTCTCTGTTTCAACTCTCCCTGGTTTAGATATATCATAGAAGGAATTTGCAAATAGCTTATCTAATGTTGGAATTGATTATTCTTTGAATGTTTGAAAGAACTTGCTTATAAATCAATCTGGTTGCAAGGTTTATTTCCTCACCCCACTCCCATCCTCTCTAGGAGTTTATATATGATTTGTTCCATTTCTTTTTCTGATATGAGGTTGTTAAAAATCTCTATACCTTGTTCTGTTAATCTAAGTATTTTATATTTTTCTAA
Organism: Potorous gilbertii; assembly: GCA_028658325.1. NCBI lineage: Eukaryota > Metazoa > Chordata > Mammalia > Diprotodontia > Potoroidae > Potorous > Potorous gilbertii. The sequence goes on along the minus strand of CM053770.1, from coordinate 84,379,502 downwards.
ATATTCATCCATTTCATTTACCAGTACAACAATGGTAGCACATAGTTGGGCAAAATAGTTTCTAATAATATCTTTTATTTCTCCTTTTTTTATAAATTCTTTTTCATTTTTGATACCAGTGATTTGGTTTTTCTTTTTTAAAAAATCAAATTAGCCAATTTTTTTCATAAAAATCAGTTTCTGATTTTTATTTTTTAGTTCAAAGCTTTTTGCTTTCAATTGTTAACCTTCTTCATTTCACTTTCTCTTTTCTCACTCTCTTCCTTAATTCCTTACACTCTGTCTTCTGACCTTATCATTCCACCAAAATATTCTCTCTAAAGTTACCCAATCCAGTGGCTTTTTCTCAGTCTTCATTTGGTTTGACCTCTCTGCAGATTTTAACCCTATTGATCACCTTCTCCTCTTGATACTCTTTTTTCTCTAGGTTTTCAAGATACCTTTGCTCTCCTGATTCTCTTTCTTCTCAGTCTCCTTTGCTGAACCCCTTGTCCAGATCATGTGGTTTAATTGTAAGCATCTGTCAAGGCTCTGTCCTAGGCTCTCTTCTCTTCTCCACCTCTGTGATCTCTTCAGCTCTCATGGATATAATTATCATTTCTATGCTGATGATACTCAAATCCCGCCCTGACCTCTCTACTGACTTCCAGTCTTGCATCTCCAATTGCCTTTCAGACATCTCAAACTGGATGGAAAATAGAGATATTCAACTAGGCATATTCAAAACAGAACTTTTCCCTCCCATTACTGTAAAGGGCAACACCACCTTCCCAGTCCCTCAGGCTTACAACCTAGGAGTTATCCTCAACTCCTCACTATCTCTAACTGTTGCCTTGCCCCCTGGCCCCCGCCATGTCCAAGTGATTGCCAAGGTCTGTCAGCATCATCTCTGCAATATCTCTCAAATATGCCTCTTTCTCTGACATGCCCTCATCACTTTACACCTTGACTACTGACCTCCTCATTTCAATCCATCCTCCATTCAGTCACCAAAGTGATTTTCCCAAAGTACAGGTCTGACCATCAAAAATATCCAGTGGTTCCCTATGATCTCCAGGATCAAATATAAAATCTTCTGTTTGGTGTTCAAAGCCTTTCATACACACTTTATTCTCTGTCATATACTCTTCAATCCAATCAATTGGCTCCTGGCTGCTCTATGAAGAAGATTCTCTATCTCAGCTCTGGGCATTTTCTACAGCTATCTCTCATGCCTGGAATACTCTCCCTTTTCAGCTTCACCTGGCTTCCCTGACTTCCTTCAAGTCCCAACTAAACCCTATCTTTTACAGGAAGCCTTTCTCAACTCCTCTTAATTCAAGTGTCTTTCTTTGTTAAATATTTCCCGTTTATCCTATATGTAACTTGCTTTGGCCATATCTGCCTACATATAGTCTTTCCCATTAAATTGTAAACTCCTTGAAGGAAGGGACTGTGTTTTGCTTTGTTTTGTATCTCCAGAACCTAACACAGTACCTGGCCCACAGCAGGCACTTAATAAATTGATTGACTGCTTGATTGACTGACTTATCTCTGATTTGCAGCCTGCTTCTTCTCTACTTGCCATTTCACAGCAAATCTCTTCACTTGAAAGCTGCCAGGGAAGAAAGCAAGAAATACAGACACTTGGTGAGTCTGCTTCTGAGCATGTGTAAGAAAGATGTCTCATCCCCTGCTTTGGAGCATGTGCAAGTATCTTCTGTTTCTTGTTGGCAAACTGTGTGATGAAGAGTCTTTTAATTGAACCAAGCTTCACTTGAGCCAAATTCTACTTGACATTGGTTTTACCAGACTGCCAAAGGTATCCCTGACAGAAAATAAGTTAAGGATCTCTGTTCTAATGCAACCTTCCCTCTTGCCTAGGGTATACACACAGGCATCATCATAGTAAGGAGGAAACGTCTTAGTCATTTGCAAATTAAGTTTTATTTTTGGAAGCTACATTAAAACATTTTCAGGCCTGTAAGGAGTCACTTTAGAGGACTGAAACAGTATTTTCCTAGAGGCTAAATGATCTTTTTCAGCTTTCAACGCTGCATCATTTATAATTGGTTAATAGCTTGAGTACTGACAAAACCTGGTTCAATATCACGAATTTGTATTTTTAAAGGTTGGGCTTTTTTTCTTCTCTCATATCATTTAATCACTACAATAACAATGCAATAGCAGTTCTAATATAGTGTGTTCCAGAGGAACACATGCTGGCTTTGGAATAAAAGACCCGGCTTTAAATTTTAGTTCTGCTACTGACTACCTGTAAAGCAAGTCTTCCCCTCTCTTGAATGTCATGGAAATCCTGGGTATCTTGTAGGTTTTTATCTCTCCTTAAAATAGTTGCTTGCTTAGCAAAACTAACTTGCCTCTAGTTCACCATTTACCTTAGAAGCAGAGATACTTATTCTTATTTCTGTTATTTCCTGGGTGAGTTACAATTTTAGAAAAAATTCAAGAAAAGAATTCTGGCATGGTTTTGTGTGCTAAAGAGAAATGATGGTGACTAATGCTTATTCTTTACAAAATGCAGAAGAAATGAAGAAAAAATACCACATCTAAACAGCAGGACTGCTATAATATAAATCCTAAAGATAAAGACTAATAGCTGTAAAGTGTTTTGCAAACCTTAAAGGAATACATGAATAATGGTTATTACCACTACTCCCTTAGACAAAGCTCCTAGATGTGAACATGAATCGTTTAGAATGTGCAATTATTTGGTCAGGGCAGACTTGACATTCCTCTTTTCATTGTATATAAACAAAGAATGTGCTAAGTAAATTAATAGTTTACATAAAAATGTAAGAGTCAGCACGCCATAGCAGATAGAAAATAGACCTTGGAGTCAGGTAGATATGGATTTAAGCCCTGCCTCTAATACAAACCCCAGATGAGTCACTTCACCTTTTAATATACCAACTAACTTTCCGAGATTATAAATTGAAAAACAATTGCTGAAATGAACTGAGAGGACTTTCCTACTTACACTAATGAAATAAAAGATCTATGTAGACAAACATCTTGCTGGAGGTGTATCCACACACATACAGAAATTTCAGAGCATTCATATCTGATGGTCAAACCTGTTCTTATAGGAGGCTTTACCTGGGAACTTTTCCTTCACCTAGTTCTAGTAACTCTATGTACTGAAAAGTAATAAAACCTTATTTTTAAACTGTCATTCAGAGTTTTCACAAAAGCAAATTGATCTTTTCCTCAGTTTGTCAGAAATTATTAGATATTCACTATGCTTCTTTTTACTTTCCAATTTGTTCCTCCTATTGCATGTATTATTGTGACCATGAAATGTTCTTGCAGCAATTGAGCACCTTACAGAATGTGCTGCCTAGTAATTTATCAAGATAAATAAGTGAAGCACATATAATATAGATAAGAAGACCTCAAAAGACAGCTATATTTTTGAAAGTTGTTCTGAAAGGAGAAGGGGAAGTAATGTTAATGATTATCTCTCAAAAACTTTTATTTTCCATTCCCAATAACCTACATCAACTTGAACCTTGGTAACTCATAACTGACACAAAAATGTGTTTTGGAAATCCAGGGACAGTCAGCATTCTGTACAACCACCTGACAATGACCTTGATCTTAACTTTATCTCAACTCACTTTTTGGGTGTTTTCTGAGGTCAGTGTTTGCCCCATTCTCTTACTGGCATCACTTCATTCACCTTGCTCCCACAAACTCCAAGGAGGTTAGAGCCTTCAATGGGCAGCTATTGAAATGCAAGTTTCTGTGATTCCTGATGGGGCTTTATTTTCCTTTTTACATTCAAATCTTTAGCTAGACTGTATACGTTAATAAGAAGTTGTATAATAAATTCTCACCGCGTATCAAACGTATCAAAATTATAGAGCAGCCAGGCTTTTAGAATCTACAATGCTTGCGTAAGTCAGCAAAATCTTCATTGAGATACCATGCACTGATTTTCATATATACCCTAGATAAACATTTCTGAGGGTGGAGGAGGAGGAGAGTAAAAACCTTGCAAGTTCCTTTACTTAAATAATGTGATAAAAAGTGCAGTTTTATTGTTCATCATGTAGAGAAGTTTGAAGCCATCTCTGACTGGGATGGCTAAGTGGTTAGAACTTCCTGGAGTCTTGAGTTCAAATCTAGCCCCAGACATTTACTAGCTGTATGACCCTAGTCAAGTCACTTATCCTCTGTCTGCCTCAGTTTCTTCAATCATAAAATGGGAATGACAGTATCAACTATAGGGTTGCTGTGAGGATCAAATGAGATATTTGTAAAGCTCTTAGTGTAATGCCTGGCACACAGTAGGCACTTAATAAATGCTTATTCTCTTTCCTTGTTTCCTTTCTGATTTCTTCCATTGTCACTGGCAATATACAGTTCAAACCAACATCCAAGGCCTACTCTACTGAAAAATCAGGCAGGAATCATAAATTAAATAGCAAAGTATTTCATCACATTCCCTAGTGCCAGCACAGTGCCTGGCACTCAGCAAAGACTTAATAAATGCTGGTTGATTGTATGGACAAAATTTCTTAAAGATTCACATGCTAGTGGAAAAGCTAAAAAATGTTTAAAGACTTCTCATTGAGAGCATTCTCAGAAATATCACACCCAAAGGTGAGATGTCTTCAGTGACATTTGTCTTATGTTGTAACTCCAACACTTCTTCTGCCTGAGGCCTCATGTTTCCATCTTCTGTCAGCCAAGTATATCATATTCTTCCCTGACTCTGCCTCCCATAACTCCTTGGTACAGTTCAGAAATTCCCAAGCCCTCCTAGTCATGCTACCTCACATCTGCTTCTAATCCAGCTTATCTCTCCACTGTTAAGCATCACTCACCGCTGCCACTCTTCTGCCCCAAAGCTGCTTTCTGTGGAAACCCTACTTCCCCCCTTTCTTGATACCACTGTTGGTGTTTCATAGAATTGTCATTGTGGTGGGGATTTTTAGAGTGAAAACATCTCCATTTACATGCCTTAGAGCTAACTGATAACATTTGAGCTCTGTTATCAGTGTCATAGCTTTCCCAAGCAGGTGCACAAAGGGACAACTCAGGAAATGAAGACTTTTTTGCCCTTACTTCTAGCTGATTTCAGGTAACTAAATGATATTCACTTCATCCCTACCTCAAGGGGCAGGCAGCTCACCTACCAGGTGATAAGCTCTTCCTACTGGGCTTTTTGGTGGCTAAATAAACACTGACGCCTCATTCCATTTGCTCTTCCAAATTTCATCCTCCTAAGGCCAGGCTGTGGTGATGACCTAGAAGCTCCAGGAAATCCCAAGAAGGCATTAGAAACATTCATTGGAAGGGCAGACATAAAAGTTGACAGCTTCTCTTGGTATTCTTGCCGTCGTGACTCTTAATATGAAATTTTCAAAAACAATTTCAGACTAACTTTAGAGTCAAGTATGTTGATGAACAAAATCACAACCATACCCTCCATCAAAAATATTATTGTTGGCCAATGACAATGAGGACCCTGATTGACACCCTGAAGTATTAACAGTATAAAACAAAGCAAGCTAGGATCACGGCATGAGAGCTTCATGTCTGCCTTTCCCAGCCTCTTCAGTCTTCAAGAACTGCCTCAAATCTTTAATTCTCCAAATACTCTTAATCACATTTTATTCATTTTTCTCTGAAGCTTTTACAATACTTGCCTTTGGTACCGATGGTAAAATACAATTTTAAATTTATATTAAATATATTTATATTTAAAATCATGGAAAGAGACAAGCGCCTTCTCTAATGTAAAGCATTTTATTTCTGAACCAAGTCTGTTAGCCAGAACTAATAAAAGGAGACTTCCAGATCACATGACTAACAATATGGAAGATTATACATTTTCTCCAATCCTCTTGACCTATCCAAACTATCCCAGGAAAGAATTATGCACAAGATGTAAAATAAATTGTAGTTGTTGTCACAGGTTAGGACACCAAGAATCTCACTAAATTAATAACCTGATGAATAAACAGCAGAGAAGGCCAATCTCTAATAGACTTGGCATCCCTTCTCCCACCAGCCCTCATTCTCTGGTAAAGTGGTACAATGGAGCTCACTGGCTTGTGCTTTGAGATCCACTCAACAATTCCCTTGCTACTATTGTGGTTTCAGCAAGAACTTTCCTCTGCCCCTGCCCCCACTCCATCATTCTATGTCAATAAACAATAGAACTCAATATGCCCTTGTAGAAGACACTGAGTGATAGGAAGTCAGGAAGCTTCCTCTCCCTCGGGTGACAGTTCCTACATTACGACTATACTCATCCAGAAAACTAAAAAAAGAGCAATGAGGCAAAGTACCAAGGGGAATGCTAACCAGTGGTCCCCTGATTCATTGGGATGTGCAGCTGACATTCAGCTGGGGCTAGTTATGTCCCTTAATAAATCATTTAAGGCAAAGATTGAAGTGGGGTAAAAGTGAATTGCTAAGCTTGGGGGGAAACCCAGACATCTTTAAGGTTCCAGCCCTTGGGAAGTTACTATGAAAAGGGGAGAAGTCAGAAAGTGAACAATAAAGGATTATAAGGAGAAAAGACTGAAATGATCAAAAATTTCAGGAGGAAGAAAGTTCATTTTAAAACCTTAAACATAAGCAAATAAGTCAACAGGGAAGATAATAACAGAAGAGAATATAGCCTCTAGAACTTTTATATAAGTTCAAATATCTCCAAATAAATATTGCTCCAAAAAAGGTAAATGATTCAACACATGATGAGGCAGAGGATCCTGTGGCATCACAAGAGATTGTGGAATTAAAGCAGGATTCTCCTGGGTGGCTTAAGATGGAAATGAAAATTGTGAGAGCACAATTTGTGGCTTACACAACAGAAATAACTCGCAGAATAGGAAAACTTGAATCCATAGCAATGACCTTCCAAAGAGAGGATAACTGACTGGGAATGCAAATACACAGAAGTGAAGTGCAATCTGAAAAAAGAGAAGCTAGAAGTCATCATGTTAACACAGCATATGATCTCTATACCAGTCAAACATATTGATCTGAAAGGCAGGATGTACAGAGATAATTTAATGATCCTATGTCTCCCTGAAGAACACAGCAAGTCAAAAATATTGACCAACATAATGCAATAAATAATATATCTGCCTATACCTTGTAAATACAGAAAGCAAAGTACCATGGGAAAGAATCCACAGATTGATGAATCAAAAAACTAAATGTCTAGAATGCACAGGAAGGAAGAAAATTAATGAAAGGACTGAGAGAAAGAAATCCTTTTCAGTAAAAAGCACAAAAAAAGTGAAAATAAAATGAGGCAATAAAAGGGAACTTAACTAGTTAATGAGAGAAGAAAAGGAAGGGATGAATTAGATAAATTTATAAAAGAAATAAAAAAATTTAAAAAGTAGGACTCTAACATAAGGAAAGGGGTGACCAAAAAAAGAAAAGGGATAGGGTTTGAGAGTGAGGGCAAGAGAGATGGTATATTTCATATATTTTCATACTTTTTTGATATACTGATATTTTTGTAATTTTTTCTCTTATTTTTTATTTGTAATTAAAATAGTTCTCTGGAAAAGGAAAAGGGAGAAATTCTATTGATATTAAAAAGTAATCAATAAAAACATATTAGAAAAGTAAAACTAATAAAACAACTATTGATAATTAAATCCTTTTCTAGGGAAGGAACCATTATTCATCTCAGTAACTCCTACAGTACCTAACTCAGTATCTTGCACATAGTGACACTCAAAATTTTTCTGAATTTAATTAATGAGATGTAAAGCAAAATATTCAAGTTCAAATGAGATAGCAAAAAGAAAACAAATAGATAAGAACCTTCTGATTGTAAAAAAAAAAAAAAATCAGTCCCAGGGTTTTATGCAGGCTGTCATCCATAAAACATTTAAGTGCTTATTTTTCAGGTGATAAGGAAGAAAAAGGCAGGAACAGGGAACAGTGGAGAAAACTTGTTTTTCTGTCCTTCCCTTAATCAACCAATTAATCAATCAGAAAGTATTTACTAAATGTACAGGGTGTTGCCATATAGACCTGACTCGGGCCAGTCTGACATGATGGTTCATGTTTCGGATTGGAATGCAATTAGACACTCAAAGACCATCTAAAAATTAACAAAAGATTTATTAGCTATAGCACGGAAAGGATATTTAGCAAGAATACAGCATTGATTCTGCTAAGTTGAGCTGCCCTGCCTCTGTGTTGGTATAGGTGGCTCCTGACTCCTCCTGTGCTGGCCTTTCCCACTAGGATCACCAAGAAGCAATGCCAATAGTATTAGCCTTAATCCCCTGGGCCAGTTAAAGCCTCAAAGGCTGTTTGAATGAATACCTTTTAAGGAAAAATTACCTGAGCCCAAGTAGAATAGGGCTTTGGAATATTGTTCCTAACACAGAGGGTACAAAGAAAAAAAAATCCTTGCCTTTGAGGAACTTACAATCTGGCCAAAGGAATCAACATATGTGTGTAAAATAAAAATGTTTATAGATGTATATATTTATATGTGCATATTTTGCATATAAATGTATATATTTATATGTGTATATTTTGCATATAAATGTATATATTTATATGTCTATATGGTTTATATTTGCATATTTATAATTCTATATTTCTATCCCTACATGCATGCATATACCTGTGTGTATTTATATATACATATATGTATATAACATAAATACATGCATAGATACAAAATAGATACAAGATAATTTTGAGGAGAAGACATTTAGCAGTTCCAAGTGGGTAGGTCAGAAAAGTTTCATACTAAGAATGATCCCTGAGGTCTGCTAAGTGAAGATGAGAGGACGTATCCCAGAGAAGTTTATATTTAATCTCAGAAGTAATAGGAAGCCCAAAGGGGAATGTGAGAGCTAGATTTGTGTTTCAGGAAAATCACTTTGTCAGTTATGGTGGATGGATTGGGGGGTTAGGGGAGGAAGGGAGAGGAGGCAAGTCAGGGAAACCAGTCAGCAAGCTGGTCTACTTGAGAGGGCATGAAGACCTGAAGGGAAGAACCGCCACCTGGACACTAGCTGTGTGATGGAAAGGAAGCAGATGCAAAAGATGTTATGGAGGCATAAACAATAATAACTGACAAATGGTTTGATATACGGAGTGAGTGAGGAAGGAGTCAAAGTTTCAAGGTTGCTAAACTGGATGCCTGGAACTGGGAGGGAGGAGGACAAAAGGATAATGGAATCTGTTTTGGACATGTCAACCTTGGGATGCTGATGGGACATCTACTTTGAAATGTCTGATAAGCAGTTGATAATACTGCATCGGGACTCAGGAAAGAGACCAGAGCTGAACATACAGATCTGACAGTCTGAAAGATAGAAGTGTCATTCAATTTATGTGAGCTGATAAGGTTAGTAAAAGAGAGTAATATGGAGAAAACAGGGTCCATGACAGAACCTTGGGATACACCTCCAGTTAGAGAGCATGACATGGATTCAGCAAAGGAGACTAATAAAGAGTGATCAGATAGAGAACAGTGTCACGAAAACCACGGAGGAGAGGGTGGTCAAGAGTGTCAAAAGTTGCAGAGGCCAAGGAGGCCGAAGATTGAGAAAAGGCTATTGGATTTGGCAATGAAGAGATTACTGCTAAATTAAGAAAGAATGGCTTCAGTTGAGTGATGAGGAGGGAAGCTAGATTGCGAAGGGCTGAGAAGTGAGTGGAGGGTGACAAGGAGGAAGAAGGAGCATACACAGCTCCTTCCAGTTCAGCAAGAAAAGAGAACATAAAAGATGAAATCACTTACGTAAAGCATGTTGCAAACCTGAAAGCATATAAAAGTTATTGTTGTAGTGGTTGTTGTTGTTAGAATGGTAGAGAGCCTAGTAAGGGTTATTTTATTTTATTTTTGTCTTAAGTATAAGGAGAGATTGAAGTTTAGAGAGAGAAGGAAATGCAGAAAAAGATGGTGGGAGATTAGAGCACGGATAGGTAAAGTTTCCCCAAGGGTTAGTCTTGTTGAAAAAAACAAACACCTCTTTATCAGAGCCTAGAATAAAGGGAAAAACAGAGAATCATATCGAAGGATTGTGAGATGAGAAGGGAAGAAATCAAGGTTAAGGGTAAATGCTCTTACTTCCTGAGCAAAGTATGAGGCATTTGTGAGGATGGGAGAAGGCAGACATAAGTACAGGAGACATAAGGACTTGACAGTGTCTTCCTCATGCCCCGCTGAGACAGAATGAGAGAAAGGTTTAGGAAACAAACCCAAAAAATTGACATTTGTTACCTGGAGTCAGGAAGACCTAAATTCAAATCTTACCTCAAATGTCTACTAATTGTGTGTCCCTGGGCAAATACTTAACCTCCAACTCAGTTACCTTATTTGTAAATGGGGATAATGACAGCACCTACCTCCCAATTCTTTGCCACAACAAGAAAAGTGTTGCTATAAATATTTTGGTATATGTAGGTCCTTTTCCATTCTTTATGATCTCTTTGGAATACAGATCTAGTAGTGGTCTATGCATCACTTGGTTGCCCCTTGGGCATAGTTTCAAATTGCTCTCCAGAATGGCTGGATCAAGTTCACAACTCTACCAACAATTCATTAGTATCCCAATTTTCCCACATCTTCCCCGACATATATCATTTTCCTTTTCTATAGTATTAGCCAATCATATAGGTATGAGGTAGTACCTCAGAGTTATTTTAATTTGCATTCTTGGATCAATAGTTATTTAGAACATTTTTTCATGGCTATAGATAGTTTGAATTTCTTCATCTGAAAACTGCCTGTTCATATCCTTTGACCAGTTTGTCAATTGAAGAGTCAATTGTATTCTTATAAATTTGACTCAATTCTCTAATATATTTGAGAAATGAGGCCTTTATCAGAAACACTGGCTGTTTCTGTTGTTTCCCATCTTTCTTCTTTCCTTCTAATCTTGGTCACATTGGTTTTGATAGCCCAAACAATTTATCATCCTAGGGTTGCATCCCAAGTAGAATATCTCTCTACCCCTGAAGCTACCACTCGTTTTCTTGAAGAACTGCAGATGTCATTTTCTATCCCACTGGATTCTGAGCTGCTGGTGCTTGCTAAAGTATCTTGGCTGCTTTATCCACTGTGCTGCCATCTATCTGCAGTTTCTCCTCCAGAGGGAAGGACTCCAGCTATAAAATAGCCTTAGGGCTTCTAAGTTCTTTTATCAGGATCACCGGTAGCCTCTGGGATATTTTAGCTCTTTTGTGAATTAAATCTACAACTACACTCAACCAGAGTCTCTTAGTTAAAATCTATCTTCTGAATTGCTTTCAACATTCCCTTTCAAAACCTCCCCCAGGGCCTCCTGCTGTTAGGGTTGAAGTAAATTAAAGTTATTTCACCTTGTAATATGCCCCAGGCAGCCAACACTCGAGTCATGCAGATTAACTAGGAGGTTCACTTAGCCAGGCAGTAAGTAGCGGTGGATAGAAATAACCACCTTTGTACTAAATTCTTTTAATTTTATTTCTTCCCATGTACATTCCTGGGGTGGAGATGACATGAACTAGCACAATGACCTGCTCTAGAGATCAAGATAATAAGGCTGAGGCTATTCAGAAGCCAAAACCTAGAAATCTACCAAAGTCTAAGTAACTTAGACTGAAGGACTCGGTCTGCGCCTGAAAGCCATAGATACAGATTCAGGGCAGGTGCGGGCAGGGCAAAATCAGGAAGCATGAGGTATTGACAACTGACCCTTTTCCAGAAATTCCTAAAAAGTCACAGTATAAATGAATACATCTGGCTGGCTGCTATTGGTGCTCCTGGGAGCAGGTTAGTGGCACAATTTTGAGATCTGTGTGGGGTTAACTTATTCCCTTAACTGTACACTTCCAGTCCTGACTTGGACCGTAAATGCATGACAGTATACTTGTACTTTCTCTAAGCAAGGCTTCTGGAAGTTTGGGGAGTGGAGAGTAACTTCTCTCTTCCCTCTACTTTTCCTTTACTTTCCCTTTCCCTTTGCTTTTCCCCTCTCTTCTTTCCTTTCCTTACTTTTCCTTATGTTTCTCATTCCCTCCCCTCTCTTACTTTTTGTCTGTTCCTTTCTTCTTTTCTTTCTCTTTGTTTTCCCTCAACTTTGCAAAACCAGGCAACAAAACTTTAATACAGCTGGGAAGAAAGAGAAATGAGTGATACCCAGGGTTGAGAAATTCATAACGACCTCTTCTGGCTTCTGGGGGATTGTTCTCAGAGTGGGCCCTGCCGGTTACCTTGGGTAATACTTTGGATGCACAGGGTTGCCAGGGTACTTACTTCTATTGAGCAGTTCCATAAAATTCCCAGAGTCACCAGAGTAATTTTTGGAACCTGGAATACCTGGGAGCTGGGAAGTTCAAACTTAAAGGTAAGGAACAGGTTAGTTTGATCACTGGGAAGTACTGAGAGATTGGGTAAGAGATGAGACTGAGGGTAGAAAGGGACTATACCTGCCCATGAAACCAGATGGGCTGGTCTTCTAGCAGCCCATACTTTGGAAGTGTAACTGGATGAGTAATGTATGACGGGGTGATTAGTGTACAGTATGTCTGCAAAGTCGGGGAAGGAGGGAAAAAGAAATCTCTTTGAGCTCCTACAGAGCACTACTATATCATTTAGGAGGGGGCTGCTCCCCCTTGCTGAGATAAAGAGTTTCCAGGTCCAGAGATGTTCCCTCCCCTTCCCCAGCAACAAAGTACAGTAGAAAGTGGACTGGATTTGGAGCCAAAAGATCTGGGTTCAAATCCGATCTGTATTATTTACCACTTGTGTGATTCTGGACAAGTCACAACCTATTCAAGCCTCAGTTTCTTTACCTATAAAATGGGCTAGTAGTCAAAGGCAATATTATTCTATCTCTGAATGAATGAATAAATAAGCTTTTATTAAGCACCTACTATATGCCAAGCACTGTGCTAGCTGACAGGGATACAAATACAAGAATGAAATAGTTTCTGCCCTCAAAAAGGATCACTAGAAGGCCATCCTACCTCAAACAGTCCTTGAAGGAGCAATCAGGTGACACGTCACACCCATCAGCCAATTGAGCACCCTCCTTTGGTGACAGTTGGGTTCTATGTCAGTGCTTGCTGCTGGGCTCCTGGGAGCAGCCTCTGACTAAGGCTCACAGATGAAGTATAGAGACATCACATTAAGGGAGTTTAGTTAGGAAGAATCATTCTCAACTGCCCAAGTTAGGGTAGGCTTCAGGGAGGGAATGGTATTTCAGATGATCCTTGAAGAACAGAAAGAATTTCTAACACACTGAAATGAAGAAGTATTTCAGTGGTACGGCAGCTAATTTGTGTAGTGGATAGAATGCCGAGCCTGGAATCAGGAAGACTCATCTTTCTGAGTTCAAATCTAGCCTAAGATACCTACTAGCTTTTTGACCCTGAGCAAGTCATTTAAACCATTTTGTCTCCATTTCCTCATCTGCAAAATGAGCTAGAGAAGTAACTGGCAAACCATTCCAGTATCTTTGCCAAGAAAACTCCAAATGGGATCATCAAGAGTCGAACACCAACAAAAAACAACAAATTTCAGAGTCAAGAGTCAAATAATACATGTTTACTAGGTGTTTAATAAATGTTTATTAAATTTTATTGAATTGAAAAATGTATTGGCCTAATTATTCAATGAGCTTTTTGGGGCATGTCATCCTAACTGGTATCACACATTTGTTTCTGGTTCCCTGTGATCCCCTATACTGCCCAACACTTCTATTTCCCCACTCTTCAATTCTCTCACCTTCTTTGGAAACTTTTCCCTGTCCTGCTTAGTCCATCAGACAATAAGCATTTATTAAGTGCCTACTATATGCCAGACAGTGGTAAATGCTAGGGATACAAAAAAAGGCAAAGACAGTCCCGCAAGAAGCTTTTAGTCTAGATGTCAAATAACCTTTACTGAATACTCAAATGGAACAGAGGAAGACTCTGGAAGAATAAATGAAGCAACTAAATTAGACTCAAGTGTTTGTCAAAAAACCAGAAACAGCACTGCACTTAGGAGACCTTTAGTTTTGTCTTTTTCTGCCCCTGTATGATAGTGGTTAAATCACATGAGATTTTTCAAGTAAGAGAAAACTGGTCACACCTATCTATCTCACCATGTTATTTCCATGAATTTCAGTTGAACTGAATTGTATCTAGTGAAATATATGCATATATAATTCCAAAGATGGCAAATTGTATGATGATAAATCAATATATAATTTTATATATGTATATGTATGTGTATGTGTATACACACACACACACACACACACACACACACACACACACACACGGGATGTGGAAATGGCCCAGAACTGGCTCTCCTCCAAGTCTTCAGTACCTGTGGCTTCTACAGAATCAAGGGCTGTAGCTCCTGCAGAAAGAATTGCCAGGGTACATCACCAAAAGGGTTGATTACCCAGAGGATGGTTGTGAGGACTTAGATGGAAGCAAGGCTGGTCATTTAAGCAGGGGCTACTATCCCCAGGCTTCTTGGGCTCAGAGTCCTGAGTTGTCTCCATTTAAGTCTGAGGGTATGAAGCAGTCAAGTTTCTTGTAGGTTTTGACTTTGCTGTCACAGGATATGTCTTATCTCTCCCTTAGAGAAAATCAGTCCCTTTCTGCTTCATAACTCCAAAGCCATATGCTCAATTCTTGGTGCAGGAACTATAGCTACTCCTTCAGAAAGCAGCTGGAATTGATTGTGTGACTTTTCCCCCCTCCTGGAGTGATATGGTTAACAGCATATACAACTTCAACACGCATTTCCCACTGCTTATCCAGGGCAATTGGGATTCACTCATTTGATGTACAAGAACTATGACAATGGGTGGGTTTGGTTCCTGGGGAGCTGTGCCAACGCATAGGAACTAAACTCTAATCAGTCAGTCAATAGGCATTTATTAAGCACCTATTGTGTTCCAGGCATATAAGAAGTACTGGGGTCACAAAGATAGGCAAAAGTATAGAATTGACAATTGAATCCATGAGAGCTGATGAGATCACCAAGTGAAGTAGTACAGAGGGAGAAGAGAAGAGGACCCAGGGCAGAGCCCTATGGAACACTTACAGTAGGTAGATGACCTGACTGAGGATTCATCAAAGGAGAATGAGTCTTACATTTATTCCCTACCCTCGCTGGATCTCTCAATCTGTCCTACAGAGGATATGGTGACTTCTTTTTGGTATATAGAGGTCTAGGTCCAATCCAAGTAACCTGAGCCTATTCAATCACCCTTCTCTTCAACAAGAGGAAAACAGATCAGACAAAAACCAGATTCAAAAGATGTTTCTACCCTTCTCAATGAAGTGTTGATAAGCATGTCTTTTACTCTTCATAGCACAATCAAAATGTAATCAAAGTCCCTTACATTCCTATAACCTCTCCAAGTTGACGAATTCCTTGGATCAATCTTCTACCTGTGTGACATGCAATGATTCTATAGATACTCCATAGATATACCTTGACAGTAGTTGAAGTAGTTATGGGATATTCATAGATTCATAGAGGTAGGGCAAGAAGGGATCTCAGAAGTAATCCAGTCTACCACCCACATTTTATATATGAGAAAACTGAAATCCCAGGTGTTTAAGCATTGTCCAAGATCACGCCGGTATAGTCAAAAGTTGGACCCAAAATCAGGTCTGCTGTCTCCAGGGTGCTTTGACCAACAACTCTTTTTTTAAGCCAGAACTTTAGATGGATTCAAAAAAATAACATGGTGAAATATATTTTTTTTGTTGGATTTGCTTGATTCTACTTTGTTAAAATGTTTAGGATCAATGTGAATTTTTTCTTTGCTTTTTATATTTTTTTATCTTTGTTTTTGAAACAAAGATATCTTTGTTATCTTTGTTAATGAAAATGATAATTTTATAGATAGCTTTCCAAAAATCTCCACATGAGGATGGTATTAAGTCCAGGAAAGCACATCCTGCTAGCAATTTGTTGGCAAAATCAGCTTCTGATGTCTCTGGTTTCTCACTTGCTTCAGATTTCTTTATTTTCTATAGGATATGAAAGAAACTATTCTACCTTTGAAAATAGCCACATTACATAAGTAAACTAATGCATGAAAGGGCAGAGAATCTTATCTTAATCCAGACAAAATTTTACTTTTCATGTTGGCGAATATGAATGAAGTGAAACATTGGAATAAACAGAAACTACTGACGAGAGTTCAGAAAATGTAATGGATTATATGGAGTTCCATTGGGAATAGTTGTATTTACTAAACTATGTAGGTTTGGAGGATTTTTGTGAAGAAAGGAGGTAGGTGGCACAGTAGAAGGAGTAGTGGGCCTGGAGTCAAGAAGCCTAAATTAAAATCCAGCCTCCAACACTTACTAGCTTTGGGACCCCACTGGGCAGGTCACTTAAGCTCTATTTACCTCAGTTTCCTCAACCATAAAATGAAATGAAAAGAAGATAAGGATAAAATGAGATATCTGCAAAACAGCACAGTGCCTGGTACACAGTAGGCACTATAAAAATATTAGTTATTATTACTATTTATTAGGGTTACCTCCTGTGTATTTCCCTCTCATTTTCTGGTGTTTTCTGTATCTTCTTGATATCAAGGCAGACATTATATCCCATAAAACATCAAAAAAAATTTGTAATAATGTTGATGATAGACTTTTAATGAAATAGAGGACTTTCAAGAATCCTGATGAAAAGATCAGTGTTACATGGAACTTTTGAAGTTCAAACACAGGAATTAAGAGAAACGTAAAAAGATAAACACAATCATAAGGGACTAAACAAGGATAAACTGCTTATATTCTAAAATAGGGATATAATACATGTGTCCCCTCTGAAGCTTACCAGTGGTCATAGAAGTAGTCTAATTAGAAGGAAGGCCTAGGAGTGGTTCTATTTATGATCTTAAAAGAAAAATGGAAAGAGAAGGGAGGAAGAATACACTAGTGGAGGAAAGAAAAGGAAGGTAAATTAGTTCACACGTCTATACATACAAGGAACCAGGGGTAGGGGATGACTGACTCACTGCCATCTGAACTGGTCAAAGGAGGGAAACAGAATACACTCACAAACAGCTGGGTCCATAAACAGATTTCACTTAACAGGGAAATTTGAAGGAAAGCAGAAAAGGGAGAAGGAGGAATTAGAGGGAAGGTAGATAAAAGGAAGGATTAATCCTAAGCAAAACAAAGAATATACAAAAAATGTTCATACCTCCTTTTGATTTGGCAAAGAACAGAAGTCTGAGAGGGTGCCTATCAGCTGAAAAATGACTAACCAAGTTATAGCCTATAAAGGTGATAGAATACTACTAGGATGAAGAATTAATGAAGGAAATTATTTCAGAGAACCCTGGAAAAACTTGTATGAACTGATGCAGTGAAGTGAAAAGAGAACAATTTATTTTAAAAAAAAAGAGAGAAAAGTAATCAATTTATACAATGACAACATTATTGTAAAGACAAACAACTTTGAAAGACTTAGGAACTCTGATCAATAAAAGGCCAAACACAATTTCAAAAAACTAATAATAAAACATAATAACTACCTCCTGATAGAAAAGTGAAAGAAACAGAATGCAGAATGAGATATTTGTGTATGTATATACATATACATGTCTCTGTGTGTGTGTGTGTGTATATATATATATATATATATATATATATATATACACACACACATATATATGTCTCTGTGTATGTATGTAGATATATATATATTATATATATGCACATAAGCTCATTGTTTGTGTGTACATATATACACTTTTTTTCTTTTGGACATGGACAATGTAGAAATTTGTTTTGCTTGACTATACATGTTTGTAAAAAAGTTTTGTCTCTTTTTCATTCTCAATGGAGAGAGGAAAGGTTTTTATTGATTTTTAAAAAATAAAATTTAAATTGAAAATGACAATATTATCTTTTGTTCTTGTTTTTACTATTTTTTCATTAATAGTAAAAATTAAAAGCTGAAAGATTCTAGTTTGGCAGCTTAAAACTCCATTGTTAACAAAATCGGAAAAATATTTAGTAAAATTGTAATTATAGCTTGAATAAACTATTCTTTAAAACTTAATACAAAAAACATGATAATTTGAAGACCAAGTTATAGATAACATATTTTATGTTCCTAAATCAACAATGTAAATGTGCTCCCCAAATTAAGTATTGCTTGTGTATTGGTTATCTCCTAAATTTCCATTTTTCACCTTTGTCCCACAAATAGCTTTTTAAAAAATCCATTGCTTCAAACTTAAAAAATGTACATCTCTATCATTATGTTGAGAATAGTTGTGTTAATCCAAGCACAAACTAGAGATTTGATAATCATCAATAGATTTTAGTCTGGACATACAAAGAAAAGCAATCTATAAAATAATGACTGATTTTTCATACATGAAATGAATTTACTTATTTCTTAGAAATTTCTAAATAGGGTATATTGTCAACTCCCAAATGATTATTCTAGAAGAGTTGATGGGCTTTGCCAGTGATTTGATATATAAGCAGAACTCTGACGAATTGTAACTCTAACCCTCCACTCTCAACTTTAACTTTCATTATCTAACCTAACAGAGTTTCAAAAATTATCTGCAAGGCTTCTGAAGACTAAAAGTATACCAACTGTGACATTTCTACTTGAGAAATTATGAGAGACAAGGGAAATAATTTATGTAGTAACGACTTTGTAAAGGCAAACATTGAAAAATGTAGCTGATCGATGCAATTAACATCCATGACACCAGAGGACAGATGAGTCATGCCACCCACCCTGTGACAGCAGGGAGATGGACCCAAGGTTTAGAATGTGACTAGTAGGAGTGATGATTACCTAGTACAAAACAAGTGTGAACGAGGTGTATATTGATGTAAAATAAGCACTTTAGAAATGACAAATAGGTGGATTTTTTTTTTGCTTGACTATGTTTATGTTATCAAAAAATGAATAAATTTAACAAAAGAGCTTCTAAGGTGTTGTTATTGTTTTAGAAGAGGAGGAAGAAGAAGAGGAAGAAGGTGAAAGACTCCAGAGCTATTGAGTCATTTTTGCTGGCTGACCCATTGTCTCTTTGTTGCAAGGATACCACAACATCTGACTGCCAATGTTCTGCAATATCTCTGACTCAAGCACACCAGAAAGAATAAGGAAGGACTCAGAAGGGAATGTCAACACTCCCCATGCCCATTGGTGTAGAACCCACTGCATGAGATTCTCTCCAGGGTCAACCAAGACAGGGAAATACAACCCCAGGCAAGCGCACAGGGAGAGTTATTCGGGAACTCACAGAGATCTCATCTAGATCTTTGACTCTTTCTGACAACACAGTCAGTTAAGCCAACATGAGGCCTCGATCAGAAACACAAGCTCAGGAGTCTCATTTTAGTCTGACTCACATAGGCTAACTATGTGCAGCCTCAGAGGGAAGGGAGGTCAGTGCCCTTGTCATAGTCACTGGCCATGACAGCTTGCCCTCCTGCCCCAGAGATCAATTGTTCTGCCTTCCTGGTTGTTGTCATACCTATAAGAGGAAGCCATTTCCCTTTGACTTCTTTCCTCCTGTTGTAATGGCCATCATTGGTTTGAGCAATTTCAATCTGACCTCCCAAACCTTTAACACCCAGGTGTTCTTCATAGCTCCACAATGACTATCGATTTTTCTGTCAGTTAAAACCGCAGACCCTATGATATTGATAACCACTAATGTAGCATAGTACAAAGTATGCTGGCTGTTGCTAAGTCAGAGGAGTAGGGTTTGAGTCCTGTTTCTACCACTTAACTTCTTCTGTGACCTGGGTAAGTCATTTAAATCAACAGAATTTTTCTTCATCTGTATGAAAGAGAGGGTTGAATTAGATCAGACGTATCAAAAACTACCCACAATACCAACAACAAGTACAGCCTGAACCAGATTAAAATATAATTGGGAAATATTTAACAAGCTAAATAAAAATAAAATATAGATTGTATTAACATGTAGTTTTCTAAGTCAATATGCAGTCTGCATGCACCCTTATGTAATTTAGTGGCCTCCATTTCTGTTTGAGTTTGATACCACTGAAACTCAGACAAGGGTACCAGCCTCTCTTCCCCTGTGAGGTTGAATGGAGCTAGCCTATACAAGAATTAACTAGATGATTCCTAATACCCCTTAGTGTCGTAAATCCTACAATCCTATAAGTTATATCCTTACCATTGTGACCTTCTCCAGCGATTATAGACTAGATATAATTATATATATACCTTTCATGTTAACTTATTTATTGAGAAAAATCCTATTCATAAATAATATTGAGCAAAAAAAAAGTGTGAGATCTGAGTCCTCTTTCAGCAACAGAAAGCAAAAGGAGATACTCTGTTTAAGATACTTTGCCTATGTTTCCCCTCTACTATATGGTAGCATATTCTGTTGCCTGTTTTGAATGCCCTGATATTTGGTTGGGGGAATTTCACAAGATCTTCAACATTAAAAAAGAAAACCTAGGGTTAGCTGCTTACTGAATATGTTTATTCATTTCACTTAAATCCAATTCACTTGCAATTCACTTCACATGCTATCACCTTCCTGATGTCATGGTCCTCTTCAAGAACAACGGACAAACAGCAACAAGATGGTGGGCATAAATCTTCCAAGTGGAAGAAAGATAAGTCCCATTGATAGCATACATATATAGAACGTATCTAGTCCTAGACACAAGACTCAAAGGCAAAAACAAGACACAGGACATCGCTGCAGTAGCAGAAGAAGCAAACCCTGGGACTTCAAGGTATAGTCTTAGAGACCTTAAGGAAAAGGGCAAAGATGATCACAGACTTAGATCTGGATGGTACCTTAGAGGTCACTAAGTCTGACACTTCATTTTACAGATGAGATAACCAAGGACCAGAGAAAATAACAATGAAAATAGAAGAATCCATGCAAGACCAACAGCATGGCTACTCTCTATTGAAGAAGAATCCATGTAAACTTGAAGGTTTGCATAGCATTTTACCTATATCTCATTTGCTCTTCGTAACAACCCTGTTGCAAAGAGTTGCATTATGATTCTCATTTTACAGATAAGAAAATGGATTAGGAGGAGGTCACAGTAGTGATAAATAGTGTAAATGTTCTAGGTAGGATTCACACCCAGGAATTCTTGACTCCAGACCCAACAACTTATCCACTACACCATGTGTGTGTTCATCTTTCATTGCCAAAGAAGACCATGGCATCAGAGAAATGATGACATGATTTGCACTTGACTTTTGTTTTTCTGAGTGAAAGAGGGCTGTACAGGTCACCAGCCTCACTTCTCCTCCATACACTATACTGCTTCTATGAAGGAAGAAATTGAGTATCTTTAGGGCTCTTATTTCCCTCTGTGCCACTATAAAACATAAAAATATTTATTGGTGGTAGCTCCCAAATCCACATAAAATACTGAAAAAGCAAGGAGGGAAAAAGGAGAAACAAGGGAGCAAAATAGAGAAAAGGAAAAAAATTATCACCAATCAAAAGAAACACAAAGTGAACAATTTCTCACTATGCCTGTGTAAAAACTTTCTCCTTCTGCTCCTGGTGATTAGGAAAGAACCCTAAGTAGAGAACTTGATTCAGAGGTTCTGTCTTTTCTCCACAACTGAGAGTTTATCCACATGCTTCTGCTAGGACTTTCTAGGCTTTTGGGGTACTGTGCTACAACTGTTATTGCAGGTGGAAGAAGTGGTTTTTGGATTTTTAGCTTGTTGATGTTTTGGTTCTAAAAATGGGACCTCATCCAAAAGCTAGTAATTCTGTTATGAGAATGACTGAAGGATTTTTTAAAATCACCTAAAATGATAATGATAAGTCAAAAAAGAAGATAGAAGAGCTAGTTAAAGGAAAATTCTGGAATAGTAATATTACATTAAATATACAGAAATTCATCTAATGAGCTACTAATGCTACTGAATTATAAATGGGTTAGCAAAAGGTGTTGCCAAACTAATTATTTTAAAAAATTCCAGTTGATATATAATGCATTGAAACAGATTCTAAGGAATAGGCTAGATTTGTCCAAAGCAATTTGCATTAATAAACTGTTAGTAATGGTATCAGTTTATGCTCTCAATAGTCAACAAAGGCATTTACATCTCAAGGTTCTGAAATAGTATAAAACCTTGGGGATGTTCACCTGAAACTAGAAGAGACTTTAAATGTGACAACAAAGATGGCTGAGTCTACCATCAGGGGCTCTAAGTCACAAAAATTAATAGCTTAATTTGCAACTAACTACCTTCATTATAATCCCCCAGAGAGTTGGAGAGTTCGACCAAGATGCCTCCTTTTTTTACTCATTTTGATGCCACTTACCCAAGACTGGAATCTACTCCAATGTCATCAATTTAGGGTCAATTATGTTATGTGAGATAGGAATAAACATCATTTTCAGATCATGCCAGTATTTCCTGTAAGCTTTTTAAACTACAAAGGATGATAAAAAACTGGATTAGAATTTAACCATTTTTTGTTATAGGACACAATCTATATAACACAGTCATAGTTATAGGAGCAGGGATGTGCTGTGGCCAGCTTCAACCAGCTCCAGAAGACTCAGCTGTTAGATTTTCAATGTGTTCACACTTCAGAAATCAGCAAACCTTAAAAACCAGAGCTTAGTTTACTGCTTTGTTAATTATCTAGATTCGTATGTTAATACTGCAGATTAAATTTAAAAATGTGTACATCTCCCCTTTCATCCCCAGTCTAGTTTTTAAACATTTTCAAGCATACTGTTGTACGGGACACAAGTTTGTTGAAAGACACAGTAAAAATCAAGGAAAAAGGCAATTAGGTGGAGCAGTGGATACAGTGCCAGCCTTGCCATTGGGAGGGCCTGAGTTCAAATTTGATATCAGACATTTACTAGCTGTGTGACCCTGGGCAAGTCACTTAACCCTCTTTTCCTCAGTTTCCTCAATTGTAAAATGAGCTGGAGAAAGAAATGGCAAACCACTCTAGTATCTTTGCCAAGAAAACCCTAAAATAGGGTCACAAAGAGTTAGATGTGACTGAACAACAATAAAGATGAAGGAAATGATTGGCCAGACATCCCTCTAAAAAACTTAATCTAAATAAAGTCAGCTTGAACTGAACTTATTGTCCCCGTGAAAAAAAATAATACCCTCCACAAAGGATAAGATATCCCAGAACTTACAAATCATACTACTCTATAGTCTTATGCCTATCAGTTATCTGAAGCTGAAAATTCCCCAGATTTCATTTAGTTATAAAACCTTTCCAAATTTTCAAAATTTCTTTATCACAGAAAAAGCAAGTACTAACAATCTTCAGAAGAACAAAACTATAGAATGAAACAAATGCCCTGTAAAATGTCATGATTTTTGTTCAAAAAGGCAACCTTCACAAGAAACACCATTTTGGTTGATAAGCAGTATAGTGGAGTACACTAGAACCTTGTCTTGAGAATTCACTTCAGTTCTCTGTGCCTCATTTTCTTCATATGTAAAATGTGAATAACAATACTTGCAGTACCTACTTCAAAAAGTTGTTATAATAAAAGTGCTTTGTAAACTTTAAAGTGTCATAATAATGTGAGCTATTATTGGTTAAAGATAGGGGTCTAAAAGATTCCATTTTTTGTTGATCATTGTCTAATCTAAGCAAGTCTAATATGCGTTTCCACCTATGAGTTTTTTTGTTTATTTTAGTTGTTATTTACTTTTAGTTTTCAACATTCACTTACACAAGATTTTGAGTTCACATTATTTTCCCATATTTCCCCTCCTCCCATCCCAAAATGGTGTGCATTTTGATTACCCCTTCCCCCAATGGGCCCTCCTTCCTATCATCCCCCACCCCTGCTGCCTTTCTCTTATCCCCTTCCCTTCTATTTTCCTATAGGGCATGACAGATTTCTGTAGTCCATTGCCTATATATCTTATTTCCCAATTACATGTGAAAACAATTTTTAATATTTGTTTTTAAAACTTTGAGTTCCAAATTCTCTCCCTTCTTCCCTCCTCATCCATCCTCATTGAGAAGGCAAGCAATTCAATATAGGTTATATGTGCGTAATCATACAAAACACTTCCATAATAGTCATGTTGTAAAAGACTAACTGCATTTCCTTCCATCCTATCCTGCCCCCCATTTATTCTGTTCTCTCCTTTGACCCTCTCTCCTCAGACGTGTTCACTTCTGATTACCTCTTTCTCCTATTTTCCTTCCCTTCTATCATGCCCTCCTCTCTTATCACCTTCCCCCCACTTTCCTGTAGGGTAAGATAGATTTCCATACCCAATTAAGTGTATATGTTATTCCCTCCTTAAGCCAAATCCAATGAGAATAAGATTCACTCATTCTGTCTTACCTCTCCACCTCTTACACTCCAATGTAAAAGCTTTTTCTTGTCTCTTTTATGTGAGATAATTTACTCCATTCTACCTCTCCCTTTCTCCTTCTCCCAGTACATTCCTCTCTTACCCCTTAATTTTATTTTTAGATAGCATCCCTTCATATTCAATTCATCTGTGCCCTCTATGTATGTATGTGTGTGTGAACATATATATATCTTTCCATGTAGGAATGTAAATGGTTCAATTTTAATAAGTTTTTCATGATTTCTCTTTCTTGTTTACCTTTTCATGTTTCTCTTGAATCTTGTATTTGAAAGTCACATTTTCTATTCAGCTCTGGTCTTTTCATCAAGAACTGTTGAAAGTCTTCTATTTCATTAAATATCCAATTTCCCCCCCCCCCTCAAGGATTATATTCAGTTTTGCTGGGTAGGTGATTCTTGGTTTTAATCCTACCTCTTTTGATCTCCAGAATATCATATTCCAAGTCCTCCTTAATGCATTAATCTGTAAATCAGCATAAACCTGCTTATACTGATTTTGTTTCCACAAATACTTGAATTGTTTCTTTCTGGCTGCTTGCAATATTTTCTTCTTTACCTGAGAACTCTGGAATTTGACCACAATCTTCCTAAGAGTTTTCCTTTTGGAATCTCTTTCAGGAGGTGATTAGTGGATTCTTTCCATTTCTATTTTACCCTCTGGCAATTTTTCTTGATAATTTCTTGGAAGATGATGTCTAGGTTCTTTTTTCAATCATGACTTTCAGGTGGTCCAATAATTTTCAAATTATCTCTTCTGGATTTATTTTCCAGGTAAGTTGTTTTTTCCAAAGAGATATTTCACAGTGTCTTCTATTTTTTTCATTCTTTTGGTTTTGTTCTTGATTTCTCAAAGAGCCATTAGCTTTCATTTGCTCCTCAGTACCAGCAAAGGGATCCTTGGAATCCCCCTCTAATCAGCTGCTTGATTCCCCCACAACTGTGGGATGAAAGCTCATAAAGCAGCAGAAGCTGCCACCATCACTGCTGCTGCCATGCCAGGGCTGAGGTCAGACCATGCTCCTCCCTAACTCAGGTCTGTCAGACCTTTCCTACTGACCTTATAAGTTGTCTTTGGTTTTTGAGAGTTGTAAAGTCTAGAGACTGCCACAGCTACCAGTGATTCAGTCCCTGAGGCCTGCTCCAAGTTTACTGAGGGATCCAGTGTGTGTTGGCATTGACAGAGTTGGTCTGCATTCCTCTCTCAGACTAGTACAGCAGACCTTTTCTGTTGACCTTCCAGATTGTCTTGGACTGGAAATTTGTTTCATTCTGGCATTTTGTGGACTCTACTGCTCTAGAATTTGTTTCGAGTCATTTTTTACAGGTATTTGGATGGGTTTGGGGGAGAACTCAAGCAAATCCCTGCTTTTACTCTGCCATCTTGACTCTTACCCCCCTCCCACCTATGAGTTTTAGAAAGGACATTAAGATCATGAAGTTTTTTAAGGAAGGATGACCAGGAAGGTAGGGAGTATCAAAAATCACATCATAAAATGACCAGCCAAAGGAACTGGGTATTTTAGCATAAGGAAGAGAAGACCAAAGAGGACATGATAACTATCTTCAAGTGTTAGGAAGGTTGTCTCATAGAAAATGGGTTGGACTTGTTTTATTTGACTCTAGAAAGCAGAACTAAGAGGAATGGGAGTAAAAGTTACAGAGAAAGATTTTGACTTGTCATAAGGAAAAACTCCCCAATTATTACAGCAGCCTAAAAGTGGAATGGTTTTCTTCAGAAAAAGTTGCTTAGAAATCTACATCTTTAAGTACAAGATGAATGATCACTTGTCAGAATATTTTATAGGTGTAGGTAGAATAAGAAGTTAAAGTGATAGGAGTTCAACATGGTCACTAATAGAAAATGTAGTGGAATATTCTAGCAAGGGGACAGAATTTTTTTAAAAATCCATTCAAATTCACTCCTGAATCTACTTGGGCTTGGTTTTTTGTTTGTTTGTTTTGTTTTTTAACAGGGTAGTTCTTCCACATCTAGTCTGATTTCTTTTCACATTTATCTAGTTATTTATCTACTTCCAATATCATTAATTTTACCATGTTACATATTTATAAATGATCATCCATTTCATTTAGGCTCTCAAATTTATCATCATAAGCATTCCTGAAGTAGTCTGTTAACTTGCAGCTATACAACCTCACTAGAAAAATAATGTGGTTTTAGAAAGATAGCTTTGCTTGAGAAGAAGTCTGGAGTTATCAAAAGAATTATACAATTTTGTGAAGGTAATCCAGTAATTTTCCTCTTCCTTTTTGATCCTATACCAAAATCACTGTCCATCTACCATGTCAATTGAAGATGTATATAATGTAAGACCAGCTTGTTTTCCACCCAAGTGCATGTCACAGTCTGGACAATAGCCATTCATCATCCACTTGATTTTTCCCATGTGCATACTTAGGCTTGAATCTTTTCAGAGATTACAAATCACATTTTGGAATCTGAAATAGGGATTAATGTATAACGTCACTTACAAAAAGGAGCATCTGAAAGGTTTCATCATCTCTAAGGAATCCCTCTTCTATCTGGACTCCACAATAGACATTCCCTATGACAGGAGTAAACATTTTTGATGAACTAATGTCTCCTTGTTTTATACTTTGATTGAGATTAAAAATCAGAGTGAATCAAAATAAAAATAATGACGTAAAAAAATCAAAATAAAAATCATAGAGTCAAAAATCAAATGAAGTTATTTCTCTTGGTATATCTTTCAAGGAATCATATAATTTTAATAAATAAATGGTATATGTGTGCATGCAGTGTGTGTGTTTGTTGAGAACCTTTGAAGAAGTGTTTTGAGCTACGTCACAGTCCTATGGATATTTTGTATTTGTGTACTGTTGTATATTGGGGGGTTTTCTTGGGGAGTGTTGGGTTTTTTTGTCAAATCTAGAAAGTTTCTATAAATGTTTTCCTGGAATATAAAGTCCACATCCTTCTATTTTTCTGAATTTTCTAGAATGTCAATAACACTCAGGCCACCATAACTTATCCATTTTTTGGTCTGTTGCTTGTACCCTTGTATGTTTTTTGTGTGTGAAAGAATAGATAGACAGCTATCACTTTCATCTCTTAAAATTTGTATCTTCTATCAATATTTATCCCAAATGCTACCCCTAATCCATCCCTGATCTTGGCTGCTATTCCACTTCCAATTACTTTGTATTTTTAACTATATAATCATATAATAACTAGTGTCATACCCTCTCCCCTCTCCCTAACACATCTAGAATGCAAATGTCGAAGGGACAGACTATTTCATTTAAGTCTTAGCATCATTAGTATATCACCTCACATGGCAAATAGCAGATGCTTAAAGAATGCTTGTTGATTCATTGGTTATTATGCTTCTAACTATTTGGGGTTCTTGTATGTATTTCTTTTTCTTTTCTAAGAATCTAGCTGTAGCAATGGCAGAATGATTATATTTCTAGCTATTTCTCGTGGTTTTTTTTTTCCACTTCAGTGTTTGTATTAGGAGCTTTACCTTCTTCTCATTTTCTCAGTAGCTTTCCTTGTTATATTGATGGTATTTCTTTCTGAAGTCTTCTTTCCTTTCTTTCTTTTTGTTGTTCTTTTGGCATATTTCTAGCTTATTGAGGGGCAATCCTATTTGAATATTACCTAGCACTCAGTCATCTGGTTAGAAGTCCTCACTGTAAGTACCCTTAAAATGTAGTTTCTAACATCCATTCAATTAAACAGTTAACTAAGATTGATTAAATAACTACTCTGTGCAGGATCTTCTCATCACCAATGCTGTTTTCCATTTACCTAAACACGATAAAACTTCATGGAGGCACCCTCGCAGCAAACATTGGCATCTAATAGACTATGTGACTATAAAGAGAAGAGACAGACAAGATGTGAGAGTAACAAAAGCAATGTGTGGTGCAGAGTGCTGAACTGATCATAGACTTATTCTTTCCAAGCTAAATATTCTCATTAATCAAAAGTGCAGCCCCCAAGGCAAAATGACTACCAGAAGAATTAATGTCAACAAATTAGAGCTCTTCTCTGAGTGTAAACAGTTTGTTGCTAACTTGGAGGGAAAGTTGAAACAACACACAGTTGGCAATAGTGGAGCAGAAAAGGAGTGGGCAGCTTTCAGAGATTTGGTGTACAGAACTACATTTGCTCATCTGGGTCAGAACACTTGCAAACACCAAGACTGGTTTGATGAAAATGATGGGAAAAATCCAGAAGCTGCTAAATGAAAAACAAGAACTCCACAGGATTTACCAGAAGGATAGTTCCTCCACCTCTAAGAAGGCTGCATTTAATTCCATCTAAAGTAAAGTACAAGCAAAGGTAAAAGAGAGGCAGGATTCCAGACTCAGTAAGAAGGCTGATGAAATTCAGTTTTATGCTGATAGTAACAATCCAAAGCACTTTTATGATTCCCTGAAAGCTATTTATGGACCAAAAACCTATGGTGCATCACAACTATTCAGTGCTGATGGAGTCACATTGATTAGCAATAAGGACATGATCCTAGAGAGATGGGCTGAAGATTTCCATAGTGTTCTCAACAGACCATCATCAATCAATGCTGAGGCCACTGACCATTTTACCCCAGGTTGAAGTCAATCCCTCCTTAGCTGAACTTCCAACTGAAGAAGTTTGGAAAGCCATTAGGCTCCTTTCATGTGGTAAAGTACCTGATGCTGATTCTATTCCAGCTGTGATTTACAAGATAGGGGGACCATTGCTCATACAAAAGATGACTGAAATATTCCAGGTTATGTGGCAAGAGGAGGTTATCCACCAGGAGTTCAAGGATGCCTCCATTGTCCATCTCTATAAAAGTAAAAGGAATAGATTGTCCTGTGACAATCACAGCAGGTTCTCTCTCTTAGTCATTGCTGGTAAGATTCTCACTAGAGTCCTCCTTAATAGGCTGATCATTCACCTGGAATATGGTCATATACCTGAGGGCCAGTGTGGCTTCAGAAAGGGCCAAGGAACAGTCAATATGGTGTTTGCTGCCCGACAACTCCAGGAAAAATGCCAGGAGCATAACGGAGGTCTATACACAACGTTTGTAGACTGACCAAGGTCTTCAACACTGTTAGTCATGAGGGCTTATGGAAAATTATGTCAAAATTTGACAGCCCAGAGAAGTTCATCAATATTGTACATCAATTTCATGTTGGCATGTTTGCCTGGGTTCTGGATAGTGGACAATGCTCTCATGCCTTCCCAGTCACCAATGAAGTGAAACAGGGCTGTCTGCTTGCTCCCATGTTTTTTAGCATGATGTTTTCAGCCATGATGTCAAATGCTTTCAACAAGGATGAACACAGCACTAAGGTCAATTACCATAGTGATGGTAAGTTCTTCAATTTGAAAAGACTACAAGCCAAGACCAAAGTGGAAGGAGTGTTGGTGCATGGTTTTCTGTTTTCAGATGATTGTGTACTCAATGCAGCCTCTGAAGCTGAGATGCAACAAAGTATGGATCAATTCTCTGCTACCTGTGATAATTTTGGCCTAATAATTAACACCAAGAAAACACATGTGCTCCATCAGCCATCACCACACCATCCATACATGGAACCATCAGTTACAACAAATGGAGATGTTTTGAATGCTGTGGATAAGTTTACTTACCTTGGTTGTACTTCCCAGGGATGCACACATTGACAATGAGGTTGATACACACATTGCCAAAGATAGCTCAGTGTTTGGAAGGCTCCGAAGAAAAGTTTGAGAAAGAAGAGGTATTACACTGACTACCAAACTAAAGGTCTACAGAGCCGTTGTGCTGACCTCATTGCTGTATATCTGTGAAACATGGACAGTCTACCAGCGCCATGCCAGGAAACTGAACCACTTCCATTTGGACTGTCTTAGGAAGATTCTAAGGATCACCTGGCAGGATAAGGTACCAGACACTGAAGTCCTTGCTTGAACTGAACTGCCAAGCATTCAAACTGTGCTTCAGAGAGTGCAACTCTGATGGGCTGACCACGTTGTCTGAATGCAAAATGTACACTTGCCAAAAAGACTATTTTATGGAAAACTCACATGGGGCTGGTGATCACATGGTGATCAGAAGAAGTGATACAAGGATATTCTCAAGGTCTCTCTCAAGAACTTTGGATTTGATTGTGTGACATGGGAGACATTGGTACAGGACCACTCAGCATGGCATGCCCACATCAGAAAGGGCACTGTGCTCTATGAGCAAAGCAGAATTGAGACAGTGCAAAGTAAACATAGGATGCGCAAATTTGGAGCATTAACCCCAAATGTTCATACAGAATATCTGTGCCCAATCTGTAGTAAAGCATTCTAAGCTAGTATTGGTCTGATCAGCCACAGTCAGACATTGAAACTTAAGTTTATCATGGTGATGTCATTTTGATCCTCTTCGAGAACAAAGGACAACAACCAACCAACCAACCAACTCTGTGCCAGCCACTGCCCTAAGTGCTTTACAATTATCATTTCATTGATTTTCACAAAAATCCTAGGATGTAGGTGATACTATTATCTCCATTTTATAGATGAGGAAACTGAGAAAAACAGGGTTGTGTTGCCCAGGGTTACTCAGCTAGGTAGGATTATGAACTCAAGTCTTCGTGACTCCAGATCCACTGCTCTATCCACTGTGCCACCTAGCTGCCAAGATAGTTTCTACTGTCAGTAACCTTACAATCTAACTGGGGAGGCAAGAAGAAAACAAATGTACAAACAATTTATATGGGAAGGGGGTAAAAGGAAATAATTAAGAGATGGAAGATACTAAAATTAAGAGAGATTGGGAAAGATTTCCTGTAGAAAATGGGATTTTAATTGGGAATTAAAGGAAACCAGGGAATGCAGTGGGCAGAGATGAGGAAAAAAATTCCACTCATGGGAGATAGGAAAAAATGCCTGGAGCCAAGAGATGGAATAGCTTGTTCATGGAACAACAAGGAGGTCAGGGTCACTAGGTTGAAGAGTACATTGCTAGTCAGTCAATTAATAGGCATTTATTAAGCATCCACTAAGTGTGAAGGGCTGTGTTAAGCACTTGGGAGACATGTATAAATATATAACTATATATGTGTGTGTATATACACACAGAGAGATATATGAAAAATATTTTATTTTTATATACATATATATGAAAATATTGTGTATATATACATATATTACATGTGTGTATGTGTGTGTGTGTGTGTGTGTGTGTGTGTGTGTGTGTGTGTGTGTGTGTGTAAGAAGAAAGACTCCTTGCCTTCAAGGAGCTTACAATATAATTAGGAAAGACAACATACAAGAAAAGCTAAATGAGGGATGGGGCAGGGAATGTCTGGGAAGGTCCCTAAACATGGAAGGGGAATGGGTGAGGAGATGAACTAAAAGTCAGAGAAGTCCTAAAGCACAGCATCTATATGTGAAATGAAGAGTTCCCTCCTTAAATGGAGGGTTCATGGCTAATTCCTCCAATCAAAGAGACAGAAAAAGGTGATGAGATGGATGTCAAAGCTCATGGGATATTGACAGGGATAAGGTGTAAAAAGACTGGAAAGGTAGAAGGGGACTGGGTTATGAAGGGTTTTGAACACCAAACAGAGGATTTTATAATTGATCCTGGAGATAATAGGAAGTCACTATTATTGATTAGGAGAGGTGGGTGACATAGTTAGAACTGCATTTTAGAAAAATCACTGTAGTGGTTCAGTGGACGATGGACCAGAGTGAGGCAGGCAGATTCATCAGCTGGCTCTTGCAATAATCAAAATATGAGGTGATGAGGCCTTTACAAGAGTAGTAGCATTGTCAAAGGAGAGAAGAAGGCATATTTGAGAGATGTTACAGAAGTGAAATTAATATGCCTTGGTAACATATTTGATATGAAGGATGAGAGATAGTGAGGAGTTAGGATGACACCTAGGATGAAAGACTGAGGGACTGGGAGGATGGAGTTGCCCTCTATAGCAAAAGGGATAGTAGGAGTGGAGAAGGTGTGTATGAGGGAAATAATGAATTTGGTTTTGTACATGTCTACTGAACATTCAAATTCAGAAGCCTGAAAGGCAGACAGAGATATGAGATTGGAGGTCAGCAGAGAGCTATGGATAGGATAAATAGACTTGAGAGTTGTCAGCATAAAGATGATCATTAAAGCCATGAGAGTAGATGACATCAATAAGTGAAGTAGAATAGAAGAGAAGGCAGCCCAGGATAAAACCCTGGGGCATAATCAAGAGGGCATAATCTGTTGGAGAATCCAACAGGTGAAGGATATGAAGAAGAAGCAGTCATATAAGTAGAGGAACCAGGAGAGATTGGTGTCCTGAAAACTTAGGGAGAAAGAGAGTATCAAGGAAGAGAGTGTGATTAATAGTGTTAAAAGCCACAGAGAGGTCAAGAAGAGTGAGGACTGAGAAAAGGCCACTGGATTTCACAATTAAGTGATAACTGACACTTTGGAGAGAACAGTTGCAGTGGAATGATGAGGCATGAAGCCAGATTATAAGGAGTTGAGGAGAACGTGAAAGGAGAGAAAGTAGAGGCACCTATTATAAATAGCCTTTTCAAGAAATTTAGCCACAAAAGGAAGAAGAGATCTAGGTTAATCGCTAGTGGGGGGTGGAAGCATCAAATGAAGGTTTTTTGAGGATGTAGGATACATGTAGGAGCATGGTTGTAGGTAGTAAGGAAGGGGCCAGTAGATAGGAAAAGATCAAAAATAACTGAGGAAGTAGAGATGACAGAGGGGGAAATCTGTTGGAAGAAACAGGATGGATTAGGATTTCTTGAACAAGTAGAGGGGTTAGCCTTGGTAAGGAGTATTTGGTATATATTTGGTAAGGTCACTTCATCATGTAAAATGGGGGTGAAGGAGGAGAGTGGCAGAAGGTACCTGAGGGATAAGAGATGAGGAAGAGGGAGTTCATGGTGAATTTTTTCTCTATTTTTTCTGTAAAATAAGAGGCAAGAACCTTAGCTGAGATAGTAGGGGAGGAGAAGCTATGGAAGATCTGGGGAGAGAAAAAAGATTTTGTAAGAACTTTTGTAGAGAGTAGAAGAGTGAGTTGATAAGAGAAGCAGAGAAGGATTGCCTAACAGCAGTGAGGGCCCAGTTAAAGTTGTTTACTCTAAATTTATAGTGGACTCAATCATATCAATTGAGTGATTTCTTCACCTTCATTTAGCAGCACATGTGTAGGAGTGAAGACAAATGGTAGGAGTGATCCAAGGTCAAGGTCTGGCAGGGTGCAACTGATGAAATAAGAGGTCTAGGAACCCAAGGTGGAAATATAAAGTTAAATTAGCTCACTGAAGGGTCAAGAGAGAGAAAAGAGAAGAGAGTGGCTAGGGCAGGGGATATGATCTGAAAGAAAAGTGAGAGGTCAAATGATTGGAGGTCACAGTATATGTAAAGAATAGGTTTTGGTAACAAAAGACAGAAGGAGAAGTGGAAGACCAGTAGATTATGGGCAGATAAGGGGAATTCAAAGTTCTTGAATGTGAAAGTGGTATACTTGTGAGTGATGCCAAGACGAAGGGTATGGCCATCTTCTAGTGTGACTGTGGTAGGGTAGAGAAGTAAGGCATGTGAACTGAGTAGGTTGAGGAAATGAGAAGCCTGGGTTTTTGAGGGACAGTTAATATGTATGTTGAAGTCCCCTAATAGGATGGCAAGAGTTGGGGATGTGAAAAAAGCATGAGGCAGGAACCAAAATCCCTGAGGAAATAAGAGTTGATATACCAATGGAAGAATTGAACCATATCCAAATTAATATTCATTACAAATGAAACAGGAAGATTAAAAAAAACTGTAATTAAAGGAATGTTAGGTTCACAGATTCTCCTTGAAATGGTGAAATTAAAAAAGTTGGAGAATTAGTTGCATCATTCAACCAAAGGCAATAAAGCACATCCCATTTCGCAGGACACTTGATTGTCTCTACTTGCAGTGTTATAATGAGCACAAAGATCACCATGAAGATAAATGTAGCTTATGTGTTAATTTCTGTTAAAGAGAAAGTATACGCATTATTTGACAAAATCCTCTGAACTAAGCCAACATATACCTTGTTAGTCATAAACTTCCTTACATAAAGTTCTCTACAAGGGTGAATGGCAAAAACTATACTGGGAAATATGGTTTGCGATCAAGAATTAAGAAGTCAAATGCTTGAATGTTATTCAGGAATCTCATGCCCATGTATCATAACTACTTTTCTCAGGTAGAGAATTGGAAGGCTTAGGCTGAGACAAACAATAAATATCACACAAAAAATAAAATCACACTATTTTAATGAACAGAATAGGACCAGATGTAGCAGCCATTTCACAATTAACCATCTATGTAGTAAGATCATCAATTAATAGATTAAAAGTCAGAATCTGCATCTAATTAGAAAAAAGATAAAGATGAGATTAAAGCAGCCCCAAACTAGCCTATCTGATAAGGCTGTTGACTCCGAAAAATGGAAAATACCAAAGGTTAGACACTGCTTCTGTCACCGTTTTCTTAGAAAAGTTTGTGATATAAAGTCACTTAATGAAGAAGCAAAAAAGTCCAGAAACCATATTATTAGGAAGCATTTTCTCTCCTTAACTGACCAAAAAGACATTCCAAGCTAAGAACGACATAAATTTAGAGTATAAGTTTATGGAAAATTTTATGGAGAGGAATGGAACTAGATAAGCAATATCTCTCTAAATACTAAAAAGGAGTTAAAAAGAAAGGAAATCTAAAAAGAGTTTGTTATAAACACAACTAAGCCAGATCATTCTGAGAACATTGTACATGAAACTAGAAAAAATATAACAAATAAGCATAAAATAAATCTGCCAGCATTTCTTCAGTGTCTTATTCTCATTGATGACAACTGTGGAACTATCATATTTACCCTCTATCACTTCAGTATTCAATTCATTATTCAAATACCAAAGAGCCACAGTCAGGTTCATACAAGATTTAGCAGCCACCACCATAAAGAAGAAAAGAACTTGGAACATGATATTCCAGAAGGCAAAAGATATTGACTAACAATGAAGAATAACTTACCCAGCAAAAGAGAGTACAATCGAATCCTACAGAGAGAGAAATGGATTTTTACTAAAATGAAGGTCTATCAAGAATTCCTGATTAAAAGACCAGAACTGAGAAGAAAATCTGAAATACAAATCTTTGAGTCAAGAGAATAATAAAAAGGCAAACACAAGCAAGTAATTATATTGACCTAAATAAAGATAAACTATTTATGTTCTAATATGGGGAGAAAATACATATATTCTCTCAGAGTCCTATCATCAGGGGCAATAGAGGAAGTTCAATTAGAAAGAAGGCCAGAAAATAGTTCTGTTATGTTTTTACTAGCTTAAAGAAGAAAGGAAAGGAAAGAGGAACACACTAGAAGAAAGGGGGAGGAAGAGGAAGGATGGGGAAGATTATCTCACATAATTGTGGTATGCAAGTAGAAGTCTATAAAAACAGGGATGAAAGAGCGGAGGGGGAAGAATAGTCAAGACTTGAGCCTCACTGTCATATGAACTGGTCCAAAGAGGGAAGAATATACACAGAGCTGGTTACAGAAATACATTTGATCAACAGGGAAACAGGAGGGAATGGAGACAAGGGAAAGATGCAAATAAGGATGACAGGTTATCAAAGGGATGACTCTTTTTATTTATTTATTTATAAATGTTCTACAATCACTTTCTTAAAATTAAGATATTAATCCCCCCAGTCCTTCCCCCTGCTACCCCCATCCCTACCCATGACAGCATACAATTCTGTATAGGTTCTACATATATTTTCCTATTGAGCACATTTTCACTATAGTCATGCTATGTAGTCGCACTAAAATAAATGGAAGAAATCATATAACAAATCAAAACATAATACACTAAAACCCACCCACGCACACACAAATATGATCTGCTACATTCTGCGAATGACTTCCATATTTCTTTCTCTGAGTGTGGAAGGCATTTTGCATTAGAAAATCATCGTTGGGATTTTTTTTTCAGTAAATTCTTGTGTTATTACAAAGTTCCAAGGCTACCAGAAAAAACTCTCACACACTGTGGTCGTTGCTGTGCATAAAGTTCTCCTGGTGCTGCTCCTTTCGCTCAGCATCAGATCATATAAGTCCTTCCAGGTCTCCCTGAAGTCTTCTTGTTCATCATTTCTTATGGCTCAATAGTACTCCATTACATTCATATACCATAATTTATTAAGCCACTCCCCAATTGATGGGCATCTCCTTGATTTCCAGTTCTTGGCTACCACAAAGAGTGCTGCTATAAATATTTTTGTACATGTGGGTCTCTTTCCCATTTTTCTAATCTCTTGGGGATACAGTCCTAG
>CM053770.1:84314994-84342331 GCA_028658325.1 Potorous gilbertii | reverse complement strand
ATTCATGGTATCAATCTTTATACCTAAATCGTGTACCCATCTGGACTTTATTCTTGTGTGTGGTGTCAGGCTTGGGTCTATGCCTAATTTCCATCACACAGTTAACCAGTTTTCCCAGCAATTTTTGTCGAACAGTGAGTTCTTATCCCAGAAGCTGGGGTAATAGCTCCAATTTTTAAGGAGTTTTTCCTTATATCAAACCAAACTTGTGTCCTTACACCTTTCAGGCCCTGCTTCTAATTTTACTCTCTTCAGCCAAGTAAAACAAGTTAATCTCTCTTCCATAATATGGTCCTTCAAATACCTGAAGTCAGCTATCATATTTTTCAGGAATCTTCTCTTCTTTAATCAAAATAGCCTTGAGTCTCACATGACATGGACTTCAAAACCCTTTACCATTTTGGCTGCCATCCTCTAAATATTTTATCTCTAAATTATCAATATATTTCTTAAAATGTGATGATGAGAACAGAACAAAATATTCTAGATATGGTTTAAATAGGGCAGAGTATACAGTGAGACTATCACCTCTTTTTCGTGCTTTTGACCTAGAATCAGGAACACCTGAGGTCAAAGTTGGCCTCAGACACTTACTAGCTGTGTGACCCTGGGCAAGTCATTTAACCTCTATTTGCCTCAGCTTCCTCACATGTAAAATGGGCATAAATAACAGCATCTACCTCCTAGGGTTGCTGTGAATGACAAATGAAATAATAATTGTAATGTACTTAGTGCTGTTCCTGGCATATTGCAAGCACTATAGAAATATTAGCTATTAGCTACTATTTCCTATTCATGCTACTATATCACACTTTATATTGAGCTTGCAGTTAACTAAAACTCCCAGATCTTTTTCAAATTGCTGTCTAACTATAACTCTTTAAATTGGAAATGTAAGTTGATTGTCTGATTTCAAGTATGGCATTTGTCCTGATTAAATGTTGTCTTATTACATTTGATAAAAAAAAAATTCTATCATTTTTTTTTCTGTCTAATCTTCTCAAGCTTCATCTCTGTAAATTTGGTAATCATAACTTTATCAAAGTCATTAATAAAAATGTTAATTCAGCCAAATACAAATCTCTCAGGTGCTTCCCTGGAGACTGGTCTTTGGGTCTGGCCATTTCACTAGTGTTGCATTCATTTACCTGTACTTATATTGTTTAGCCTACATACTAACAGCTTGACTCTTAGCAAATCACAGCCTCCTGGGCCTCATTTTCCTTATGTGTAAAGTGAATGAACTGCACTAGAAAGTCTTTCAGATCCTTTCCTGCTCCATGATTCTCTGAGAAGTAAGTAGGTCAGCATTCTAGAGGGTTAAACTAAAAGCCAAGTCAAGATTTTTGCATCATAAATATGGGAAAGTGATCTCGTTTCAATCATATTATGATTATTGATAGCTACCAGTCATCCTGAGGAATATCAGGTCACTGAAGTAAGACAACTCTGGAGGAGAAGTGAGGCTGGTGAGCTGCACAGCCCTCCCTCACTCAAAACAAAATCAAGTGCAAGTCATGTCATCATTTCTCCGATGGCACGGTCTTCTTCGACAGCAGAGGATGAACATAATTGATAACTACTAGCTATATGACCCCTAGGCAAGTCACTTAATCTGTTTCTGAGAATTGGCTTTCCCATGGGTTAAATGGAGATAATCCTTGTACTATCTATCTTACAAAAGGAAGTGTTGTATAAACCTTAAAGTATAAGAAATGAGTCATTATTTTATAACTGTAACATAGGTGACTAAGTTACTAATATTCAGCAAACACCTATAGAGTACCTCTG
The DNA here is from genome assembly GCA_028658325.1 of Potorous gilbertii. Lineage (NCBI taxonomy): Eukaryota > Metazoa > Chordata > Mammalia > Diprotodontia > Potoroidae > Potorous > Potorous gilbertii. The sequence continues at coordinate 84,340,540 of CM053770.1, read as the reverse complement.
ATATGTAAGGTGTAAGGTGCTGAGGCAGGTTCATATATCACATGGTCCTTGCACTCAAAAATCAACCATTCTTCTTCATTCATTTCCATCTTTCTTTCAAATTCCTGAGCTTTTGGCACTGAAAAATATTCATTTCTTTAATTCAGCCAGGAAGTCAAATAATAAAGTTCAAAGTTAAATTACTTTTCAAGCAGATTTTACTTTTTTTCCCTCAATCTACTTTTGGAGCCTTCATCTTTCTCCTGAGGTCCTGCATCACTAATTACCTGTTGAATATCCTGTCTCTGATACTCAGTGTGACCTTCAGCAAGTAATTAACCTGCTTGAACCCAAGTATCCCCATCTGTAAAATAAACAAATTGGACTGGATGGCCTGAGCTTCCTTTCAGCTCTCCATGTGATCCCCCTAGATGTCGTATGGTCTCTCAAAATTACTACATCCAGAACAGGATTCATCACCACTTGTTGTCCTCTGAGCTTGACCTCATTCTTCATACTTACCTATTTCTTCTAGTCACCTGGACTTACCCTCTCAGTGATCTCTGCCACTTCCCTCTCCTTTATCCCCTCCATGCCATTTTCAATAAACTGCCAAGGTTTTTATAATCAACAGCTCCAATAACATATTTGGCATTCAGTTTCTCCTTTCCACTCCAACAGCCACCACCGTCCTTCAGGTTCTTTTCACCCCTTGTCTTTACTCTTCTTCAATCCGTTTCCCATACAGCTGCCAAAAGAATCTTTCTAAAGCCTAGGACTATGTTACTCTCTCACTAAAGAGTCATTGGCAGTTTTTATTGTTTAAAGAATAATTAGGGGCAGCTAGGTTAGCCCACAGTGCATAGAATCAGAAAGATGTGTTTAAATCCATCCTCAGACACTTAACTGTGTGACCTTGAGCAAGTTACTTAGCATCTCTTTGCGTCAGTTTCCTCAACTTCAAAATGGAGATAACAGCACCTATCGCCTAGGGTTGCTGTGAGGATCAATTTAAATAATAATCATATAAGGCATCTCACACATAGGAGGTATGCTTTATGAATGCTGATTATCACTATTAATATTATTATATATAAATGTCTCTGCTTGGACATGAAAACTCTTGACAATCTGATTCCAGCTTACCTTTTCAGGCTTGGTTCAGGTTATTACTCTTCACACTCTAGCTTCAGCCAAACTGGCTTACTTAATATTATTCAAATTCAGCATTCCATCTTCCATGATCATGCCTTTGTATATAGTTCGTCTACATCTGGAACGTAGCCTTCACCTTGGCTTTTAATAATACCTCATGTCCCACCTCCCACATTTGGTCCAAAATTCAAACTTGTTCAGGTGGGGATCCAAGCTTTCTGAATCATTCTACTTCTAAGTACTCCCTCCTTCCTCAAATTATAATTGCATTTACTTGTCTAAGTTCTCTTCCAAAGAATTTACATAAGCTCCTTAAAGGCCAGGGGCTATTACATTTTTGTCTTTTTTATTTCCAGGGCCTACCAGAGTGCTTTGAACGTAGTTCACAACAAATGCTTCCTAAAGTGACTTTTTAAAAACATATTCTGAAGGTAGCAGTTTTAAGTTATAACGGTTTCTTCCCATCAATATTCAAACAAATTAAAGAAACGCATAAGAGGTTTCCAACGGAAATATTTTCAGTGTTGGGTGAAGAGTGTATCGGTATCGGTAAAAGTCTCTATCCTGGAACCCTGGTGAGAGACAGGGGAGCCACAGACTACTAACAACTTTGGGGTGATAGTCCTGTCAAGACAGGCCCGTGACCGACTGAACAGGTCAAGTTTCTTTTATGGAGAGCTACAAAATAACACGTGAATGCCTCGGTTAGGCTAGGACTCGTTTGTATCCAATGCTGCTTGTAATAAAGGAGCCGGGCGGGGCTTTCCTCGTGGTCTTGTTCGGGCTTCTGTGTCGGGAGGACGTCAGTCCGGTGACCCCGGGGTGAGGGGCTGCCCCTCCTCCCGACCCCTCCGAGCCCCGTGGGTCCAGCAGACCCGCATCGCCACTGAAAAGGGATGCCCCCTCCGAGGGCAGCTCGCCCCTCCGTACCGAAGTGGGCGTGGCCGTGGCCTCCCGTGACGACAAAGGGAGGGGCTCCCGAGTGACGCCATGCAGCTCCCCGCCGGTGACGTCACGCCGGTGACGCCACGGCCGGCGCTCTCCCCTCCTCCCCCGCCCCGCTCCGGGCTCCTTTCCTTCTCGCTTTCCCTTCCCTCTCCCATCTGGGCTCCCCACTCCCGTCCTCAGGGTTGCGCGCCCGCGAACGCTCACACGGTCATCGCCACTCGCTCCCCCGGCCCCGCCCCCGCCCCCTCCCCCTCCCCCGCCGCTGCCCCTCCTCCTCCCCGCCCAGCCGCGGTCGCTCGGGCTCCTGCTCTTGGTTACAAGATGGCGGCGCTGAGCGGCGGCGGCGGCGGCGGCGCGGAGCAGGGCCCCGCTCTCTTCAACGGGGACATGGATCCCGAGGCTGGCGCCGGCTCGGCGTCCTCTGGCGAGCCGGCCATCCCCGAGGAGGTGAGTGAAGGCTGCCGGCTGGGCTGCCGGGCAGGCGGGCGCCGGCCTCCCCCCATCTCGACTGCGGATGGGGGGGAAGGGGCGCTAACGAAGATGGTCCCTCCTCTGGCCCCCCCGGTGATGGGAGACCCCCTCGTACGCGCGCACGCGCAGGCGCAGCCCTTCCACACGTAAACACCCGGGGGCCCCCCGGGGACCGAGCTCCCCTTGGCCCGGGCCGGGGGACGCGGGGGGCGGCAGAAGTTGGGGAGGAGGACTGGAGCCCAGATTTGGCCCTAGAAGGTCATGACCCGCCGCGATCCTCAGACGCACGTTCCCCTCATTCTCCCCCTCCCCCCGCCCTTGTGTGTTGGGTAGGGGATGTTGCGAAGGAGAAGGGAGAGACACCCCCCACCCGGCTCGCCCGAATGGCCTGTGTCTGCTAGGACATGTGTACGTGGGTGGGGGCGGTGAGGAGGAGGAGGAGGAGGAGGATGGGGGCCTTCCGCGGGGGGCCGGGTCTGCCCTCCGCCCTCGCCCCCTCTGCCTCCCAGAGTGTTTCCCGGCCAGCGAAGACTGGGTTTCCGTGTCTGCCATTCGCTGACCATCCCTGAAGCCCGAGGACCCTCGTGCCCTCCCCTCGCAGACCAGCCCCCCCTCATTTTAGTAAACACCGTGTCACTGACATCCTGACTCCACGCTCCGGGTTAGGACCTCTCCCCCCCCCTCCGTTTTTGCTTCCATGGCTCCTCTGCTCTTTTCCCTCGTTCCTTGGCTCTCGCACGTTGTATCTCCCCCTCTTATTTTCTCAGATGTCTTGGACACCTTTGACCATGGGCTGGAAAGTTGTTGAGAAGCCACAAAGTTTCCACAGCACTAACCTTCTGTATCCCCGTGTTGGACCATTTCCCACAGTTGAATCCTGTCTCTCATTTCACACCTATTTCCCCCCTCTCTTTCTTAACATTTATTTCTTCGTCCTCTTCTTTTTTAATGTTTTCACTTCTACCTTCTCCTTTATTTTTCTCCCTTGGCTTTTTAAATTAGAATTAGTCTTATTGTCACATTCTCAAATTATATTATTTTGTGATAATTTGTTACGTTAAAAAATAAGGTAGTACCTGATAGGTAACTTGTTTGACAGTGATTAGTTGAGTAGAAGGATAGGCTGTTGATTTTGTTTGTCTCTACTTACTTTAATAACTTCTTGTCTTTCCTGCCTCATAGCTTCTTTTCAAGTCTGTATTTAAGACTCTATTGCTTTACCTTGAAATTCACACGATCTGCTTTCCTCATTATCTGATTTGATAATCTACCATTCTGTTTTCACACTTTCCTACCTTGAACCTGATACTGTTGTTGCCCATAATGTTACCACCTCTATCCTATAACCCAGCCTAATGACCTGGCAAAATTATACCCATTTTCAGTTACCATTTTTACCGAGGTCTCCATTTCCTTTCAACTTAATTTCCTTTGATATTCCGGTTCACTTCTTCTAGCTTCTTTCCACTTTTAAAACTTTTACCCATTCCTCATTTCCAGCTTATACTTTCATGTTTCATTTGTCCCAGTTTTCATTCATTCTGCTTGGTTTCCTGCTTTTGCTACTTGGTAAGGCTTCCTCTTATCTTCCTCACACCTCCTTCTTATTTATAAACAGCTTTGTTCTGTTGACATGGAAATTTATTTTTAGGATACATTGTTTTTAATGGTTTAATTTGAAGGGCTAGTTGTCTATTTTTTCCTTAAGTTGGATGGGTCTTTGTCTGATGGCACAGGTGCTTCTAGGTTAGTTAACATTATTCTTTTTGGTTGTATCCTTATTTCAAATTTATTAAAAAAAAAAGACTACAAATAAATGAAGACTTGTTATGAATTCTCAATTCATAACCCAAAGATTTGATTGCAGCATCGTTATTATCAGCAGCCTTTTAAATTTTACTATTGTCAGATCAATTAACTTGTCAAGATGTACCTTAATCAACTGTCTGACTTTAAGCCTAGTTTTTTTTATGACTAATAATGAGTTCATTTTCAACCCCTGAAAAATTTACGTCTTTTTTTTCTTTTTCTGTTGTAGAATCAGTCTCATGGAGAAGTAGTTTTTCTAGGTTTTTGGACCTTGGGATTCAGTTGTTATCGATTGGAAATGATGTGGAATTTGTTCCCTTTGTTTTAAATGTTCTGAATACTATAAGTTTTGAATGTACAGTAGTTGTCAGCATTGAAGAAGGTAATTTCCCCGGAAGTAAATTCCTTTTCTGTTGAAATTAATATGATTAAAAAATGAAAACCGAAATGTATGAGTTCAGGTAGAACTTGGCTATCTTATCATCCTTTTATGAATTATTATCAGAACAGATTCAGCGAAGAAAAGTATACCACGTGTAATGAAGAGTTTTATACAGAGAAGAAATAAGGGATGAACAGACTGCAAGTAGTCTATTTGTAAACGTAATTTCACGTACTGAGTTTTGAACAAGAAAGCAATTCAGAGGGGTAGAATATAACCAAAGTATATCTTTTTTAGAACTACCATACCAGGATGCTTTCTTAGCACAATTAGCAGTGTAGTTGGCTTTTGATATGAGACATTTACTTCTGAACTTGCCTCCTGTTTAGTCCTAAAGTTAATTTTACCCCACCTGTCCTGGTATTGAGATATCAGTTGTATAATGTCAGTGTATACATGTTATTTTTATCATTCTCCTAAATCATCCCTAATCATCAATAAGCATAAATTAAAATAGTGCTTACTATGTGATAGAGGATAAGAAATCCAAAACAAAACAGTCCCTACCCCTGGGGAGCTTATGTTCTGTTGAGGGGAAATATGTACACAGTAAAGTATATACAAATTATATGCAAGTAAATACAAACTAATTTCAGGGAGGTGGAACACTGATATCAGGGGAAAAATCAGGAAAGGCCTCTTATAGGAAGTGGCAGTTGAGCTGAGCCTTGATCACAAGGAAGGTTTCTAAGACATGGGGAGGGGATGTTGTTTACAGCAACAGAAATAAGCCAGTTTGGCAAGACCATAGAGTGCTCAAGAGGGAGTAATGTCAAATCAGTCTGGGGGAAGAAAGGTTCCGTAGATCCAGGTTGTGACAGGCTTTAAATGCCACACAAGTAAATTTATGTTTTCTCCTTGATGATGTAAAGTCAAGTTTCTTGAACAGGGATGTGTGAGGTGGTCAGTGTTAGATGGTAGCTATGTAAAAGATGTATTGGAGAGAGGAAAGGCAGGAAATTGTAAGGAGATTGTTTTCAGTCGTCTAGGTGTGAAGCGATGAGGGTTTGACTTGGAGTGGAAATTGTGAGAAGGAAAAGTCAAAGATATTTCCACTTGGGCTACTGGAAGGGGGAGAGAGTCTTCTATAGGAGTATGGCAAAGGGGCTAGTTTAGTGTGAAAGAAATGAGTTCTACTGTGAGCATGTTGAGGTGGAGATGTCAAGAGAACAGATTACATTACTTAGGTAATGTAACAACTTCGGTTAATGAATTCTTTAGGTATACATTCCTTTTATAGGGGAACAGGCTTCTATTAAGACAGATAAACAAAAATCTTCATAAATAAAGTGAAGCATTTTTGACTGAATGGCAGTGTTCCTTTTACAACTTGTATTTATACAGGAAAAAATAACTTTTTGAACAGCTATTTGCATAAAGCTTTTGAATTTTGTACCCTAGGACTCCCTTTTTTTGTTTTCTCTCCCCCTCTCTGTATTAATCAACTCACTGTTCTCTACCTCCTTCTTTATCGCAATATGAAAGGGACTGACATCAAACTTTTTACATTTGTTGTCAGTGTTTTCAGAATTCTTTTTTGTGTCCATCCCCTCTATTCAGTGGGAACTTCTCCCTAGAGGTTCTTGGTTTTGTCTCTATAACAATTTTTTTTTTCATTTCGGTGATGATACCATATCAAAACATCAACATCTGAAGAGAGATTGTCGAGAAAGAATGGGCCCTGAAGTAAGGATTCTGCTTGGTTGGCCCTCTAAGGCAGTCTACCTCTTTAGAGTCTCTCAGGGAAAGAGGGAGCTGTTCAGGAGGGATATGATTCTCCCTTTTGTAAAACCAGAAGGTACTAGTTAGATGCCTTTTCTTGCTTTTCATCTATTACTGGGATTTTCTGGGTATGGGAGGAACATAACCTTTACTCTGTCTTGAAATTTAACTTATTGCTTGAGTGTAATTTAGGTTCTTTAACCCTTCCTACCTTCTCCTAAGATTCCAATGTAAATTTTTGTCTTCTGAAACATTTTGATGACGTTTTCGATGACACTTAATGTTTTCATGTCCTGTAGGTGTTATCTTAATTGACCGTGTAAACTTCAACGTTAGAATTGTGATGTTGACCGTGTAAACTTCAACTTTAGAATTGTGGTAATAGTAGTTCAAAACGTAACATTTTTCATGAATTGTCTTTTGCTAGTCTATGGTAGAGTGGCTGTTGTGTTTGATATAACATGTTGCCGTTTGATTACGAAGTGAACTTGTACTCCCTTTCTGACAGCCTAATATGTGTCTAAAGGTCTTACGTTATTTAACCTTTGATAAAAGTGATGACAATAAAGTGAGTTGTTTGACTATAGCTTCTTTAAAAGGGATATTGTCATGTAAGTGCTATCTGTATGAATGTTCATAGTCTTAATAACTTATTCCAACTTCTCTACCTATCTTACCCACTATTAGTTTGCTCTGTTCAGTTAGAATCTGTTAGAGGGAGTCCTCAGTTCAAGATAAATGAACCTGTTTGGGAGAATAAATCCCTAAGTACTAAGGTTAAGTAGTTATTTGCATAGTAATAGTGTTCTAGGTAGCTTAATATTTGTATAGGAACTAAAAGTAGAGTTGTTCTAATCTCCTTTAGACATTTGGAGGCTGGGTTAATTTTTCTGGGAGGTAGCTTTATTTCCAAGGGCTTTTTGCTTTGTTTTATTTTTTTTGGCTACCAACCTAATTTACTATCATCCTTAATTAGCTTGGTCGCCAAAAGAAGCTCATAGTCCCGTCTCCACCCTGAAATTAAGCACTTATTTTTCTCCCCTTTACCCTCTGAGATTATTTTTGGTTACCACCTTCTACCCTAAGATTTATTATTATTACTATTGTCCTCCTTCCTCCCCCACACCAAGATTATGCCTCCAGAGTGAAATTGATGCTTAGTTGGTTTCACATTCCATCTTGGTAGGCCCTGGGGATGCCCTCTGTCTGTAGTGTGTAAACTGCTTTGAACCTAATTAGCTTTATATATTCTGGAAGCCCTACAAAGCAGAGATGAAACTGACGAAGCTTGCATCAGTTTCATTCTTGTGATGCTGCTATTGAATACCCACAGCACTTTGAGGGAATGTATTGCTAAAGAAAAGGCTGTTGGTCTAGTTAGCATAAGCCTCCCTAATATAATAATCCATTAAAGATTTTAACTATTTGTGTTTGGGGGGGAAAGGAAGAAGTATGGGAACATGGATATATCTCACAAATAACTAAAATCCCTGTGTATAAATCATAATTTTTATTTCTTTGATTTCTCAGAAGCATAAGACTATTTTTTTAAAGTTTTTTTTTAACATTCCATAATAAGTTTGTCTTACTTTTTAAGGATGTCATTCTATTCCAGCTTTTTATATCATTCCATAAGTTGCCTTTTTAGAGTAGTTTAATAGTTTAAACTTACCCATTTTAAAGGAAACATTTTAATGTTTTCTTAAATCAGTTTTTGAATAGTTAACTTTAAAATAAGGGCAGCAATTATTGTTTTGTGCTTGAGAATTTATAAAATATGCTTTCTCCTTTATAACATGTCCTAAATAAGTTCCTTTGGCAAATAGGACCTAAGTATTTATTCTTCTTTGAAAGTAATTTAGTATATATTTCTACCAGAAATGCTTTAATACTGTTAAAACCTAGATTGTATTTTCTATATTATCAAATACCGAATCTTATCACTTGAATTCTGTGCTTTAAAATCTGCATTTTGAAACCAATAGCAAAACCTGTTACATTCAGCTTGAAAAAGTAAATACAATGATTAAAGTGTCTTTGATAAGTGGGCATAGTAAGAGTTTTTTGAGAGCTCTTGTTAGTATAATTTCTGTGAATCTGAGTATAAAAGTAATTTTATAGCCCCTCATTATGAAAATATCCTGTAATTTTTTTTGCAATTATTCAGTATTTACTATTTGTGAATGTATTGACAGTTAAAGCCTAAGATTTTTAAGTTCCGTTTGCCAATGATTTCTAAAGACATCTTTCAGTTCAATTCAATAAATATTTATTAAAGCACCTGTTTACTATGTGCCAACCACTGTATTAATCATTGGGGTACAAATAAGAAAAAGAGATGGTCCCTGTTCTTAAGGAGCTTACCTAATGGAAGAAAGACAGTACATAAAAAGAAGTTGAAAAGAAGGGGGAGAGGAATCATTGGAGAAAGGGGAAGGGAAAGTGTTGTTCTATGGAATGAAAGCCAAGCAGAGTTGTTGATGGAGAAAGGAGTAACTGGAAAGATCGTGAGCCTTCTGTAAAGGAAGGCTTTGGGAGGAGTTTTGTACATCATCCAACCCTCCAAGGGAAGATGCAAATGAGAAAGGTGTAGAGTATTCAAACCTAGATCACTGTTCAGGATGCCAAGATTTCAGGATATCAACTTATCCTGGACTTGGAGAGGGCATAAACTTGCTTTGATTTCCACCCTGCTATATAATTTAAATTTTAACAACTTAAACTTTGATGGGGAAGGCAGCCAGTCAGTAAACATTTATTAAGCACCTACTGTGTGCCAGGCACAGTACTAAGCCCTGTGGATACAAAGAATGATAAAAGACAGTGCTTTCAAAGAGCTCACTATCATGGGGGAGACAATACACAAACAACTGTGCACAGGCAAGCTATATATGGGATAAGTTGTGAATAATCAAGAGAGCGAAGGCACTGGCATTAAGGTGAATCAGGAAAGGCTTTTTGGAGAAGATAGGGTATTAGCTGAGACTTAATAGAAGCCAGAGAAAGGAGGCAGAGATGAGGAGGGAGTGTTCCAGGCGTAGGGAACAGCTGCTGAAAACACTCAGCCTGGAGTTGTAGGGTCTATGAGAGGAACAGCAAGGAGGCCAGTGTCACTGGATCTTAAGTTTTAAGAATTTGGAAAGACAGGGCCAGGTTGTAAAAGGCTTGGAGCACCAGAGGATTTCATATTTGATCCTGGAAGTGATAGGAAGCCAATGGAATTTATTGAATATAAGGGGTGGGTGGGTGTGAGAGACAGACAGAGACATCTGAGTGAAGAGTGGACTATAGTGGGGAAGGACCAACCAGTAGCTTGTCACAATATTCCAGGTATGGGGTGAGAAGGGACTGCACAAGAATGATGACAATGTCATAAGAGAGGAGGCATATTTGAGAGATGTTGTAAGGGTAAAATAGATGGGACTTAATAACAGATTAGCTAGGTGAGAGACAGTAAAGAGTCAAGGATGATAGGGTTGAGAGCCTGGATAACTGGGAGGACAATACTACTGTTCAGAAGGGTGGAGGGATCTCAGAAGGGTTCAGAGGCTTTTTGGGTAATGAGTTTAAAGAGATAGCCAGTTTGAGAGTCTGGGGAACTAGGTTAGGGCTGGGGAAGTAGATATGAGAATCAATAGCATAGAGATGATCATTAAAACCATGGGAGCTAGTGAGGTCACTAGGTGAAATAGTATGGAGATAGAAGAGAAGAGGGCTTAGGACAGATTTCTGAGAAATACCCACATTTAATGGGCATGACTTGGATAAGATCTAGCAAAGGAGAGTGAGGAGTGCTCAGATGGATAGGAGGAAAACCAGGTTAGAGAGGTTTCTTGGAAACTTAAAGAAAGGTGATTGACAGTGTCAAAAGGCTACAGAGATCAAAAGGATGAGGATTGGGGAAAAAAGACCATCAGGTTGGGCAATTAACAGATCATGCTAATAGGATGGAGTAGTTTTGATTAAATGATGAAGTTGCGAACAAGACTGTAGAAAGTTAAAAAAAGAGTGAGGAGAAAGAAAGTGGAGGTATCAATTATTGATGACTTAATCAAGGATTTTAGTCACAAAAGGGAGACAAGATATGGAATGATAGCTAGTGGGGATGGATAGATCAAGTGAGAGTTTTTTAAAGGTCGGGGAATCAATTTTAGATGCAGTAAAGGTATTTGTGTTCCCATCCACCAATGATTTTTGCAGCTTCCCCTTCGTACACCTAAACTTCTTCTGCACATGAATGACATACTTTTATATATAGTGAATGTATAGTAAATCCAGCCAACGCTAAGGCTTTAATAGGTTCAAGATACTCTGCTATGTGCTAGGGACACAAAAACAAAAAATATAATAGCCCCTGCCCTTGATTTGCTGGGGAATACAGCGTGTGCTATATATTAAATACAAGATAATTTGAGGTAAGAGAGAGGGCAACAACAGATGGGCAGCTGTGGGGGAGGAAGTGGCAGCTGAGTTGAACCTTGAAGGAGAATAAGAATTTCCAAAGTGGGAGATGAGGAAAGAGTACATCCAGACATTGGAGGGGGGAGGCCTGTAGGCACAGAGGTAGGAAGTGGAATCCTAATTTCAGGTAATAGCTAGTAGATCAGTTTGGCTGGAATGCAGACTATGTAAAGGGTATTAAAATAAAGTATTCTGGAAAGATAAGTTGAAACCAGAAGATGATGGCTTGAGATGCCTAACCTAGAGTCAGAAGGGAGTTACTGTAGGTTTTTGAAAAGGGGAGTAGCATGGTAAGAGGTGGCCCTTTATCTTGTTGGGGCTTCTTTCACTGACTTTCTTCAAGATTTAACTCAAATCACAACTTCTGCAAAATGCCTTTCTAATTCCCCTTACTGCTAGTGGTACCTTCTGAACTTACTTTTCCTCTACTCTGTATATATCTTGTATTTACATAGTTGTTTACATGTTGTATTACCTGTTAGATTATGAGCTACTTTAGGGCAGGGAACATCTGTTTGCTTTTCTTTAAATCCCCAGGGCTTAGCACAGTGCCTGGCACTTAGTAAGAACTTAATTAAGTGTTTGCTTGTTGATTTGTCTTTACCATTAGGAAGATTTCCTTAGCAGTTTCCCAGAAGATAGATTGTATAGGGGAGGGACTGGAAGCAAAGACATCAACTAGGAGACATTTTTATTAATGTAAGTGATAAGGACCTTGAATAGAATATAGCTGTATGGGTGGAAAGGTAAGATTGACGTGGAGGTAAAAGGATGAAAGATGTGTCAAAGGTAGCTTTGAAGTTGGGGACTTGGTTAACCTACATATGGTGGCCCTCAGTAGAAATAGGGAAGAGGAGGAGATTTGGAGGGATTTATAAGAAATAAATTTCCCCTAGATAAGTTCTGTTTTGGGATAGGTTGAATTTGAGAAATCTAGGAGAGAAAATAGGATTGGATATATGCTTAGAGATAATAATTGTGAGCTCACCAAAAGAAAAGTGTGTGTGTGTGTGTGTGTGTGTGTGTGTGCCCATGTATTCCAGACAAGGGGGATCAGCGTTTATACAGAGACAGATACGACTAAGTCCTAGGATAGAATCTTATGAGACATCTCCGTTTAAGGCATAGGGAAGACTGAGAAGGAAAGAGCAATATCACTGAAGGTAAAGGAAGAGAAAGTATTTAGGAGGAGGGGGTAGTAGACAGTGCATAAAGTGCAGGAAGCTCCAAAGAGAAGAGTGCTGAGAGAAGGCCGTTTGATCCAACGTTTAAGCATTCCAAGGTAACATTGCAAAGAATAGTTTTAAACATATGTTGTTAGCTTTGGAATTCAGTTTTCAAGAAGATAAGGAAGTGAAGGCCATGAATAAAGTCATTTTCTAGGACTGTGGTTCTGAAAGGAAGAAAAAATAAAGGGTGATAGTTTTAGGACATGGCAGCCTTAAATGAAGAATTGTTAAATTTTGTTTTAAGATAGATATTACTGGGTTTATAGTAGGGAATAAAACATTAGATAAAGGAAGATTTGAAGATGAAAGTTAAGTTCTGTGAAGAGATGATGGCGTGATGCCTCGCGGGCTTAAGTAGAGAACTTGAAGGATTATCCCTTCCATCAGTCAAGTCAGATATGAGCAAGAGAAAGGATGGATTTTTAGGTGTGGAGAGGGAGCTTAGGATGGATTCTCTTAGTTAAGTGAAAACCAGGTCCTCTGATGAGAAGAAGTATAGAGGGCTGATGTATGAGAACCCACATATGACTGTGCTCCTGATGGGCTTCAAAGGCTTCAGTGCCTCTCCATTGCCTGTAGGATAAAATCTGAACTAACTCTGCCATTTAAAACCCTCTGTGCCCTTGCCCCTCCAACCTATCTTCCAGACTGATTACATATCAGTCTCCCTCACGTATTCCACACTGAAGCCAAATTGCCCCAACGGCTATTACTGTAAATGACATTCCATCATCTTCCATGCCTTTACAGAGGTTGACCACCATATCTTTCCCTCTTCACTTCTTCCTCTTGGAACCCCAACTACCTTCAAGAAGTCTCTTCTGATTCCTCCCAGTTGTTAATTGCCTTTTCACTTGAATCACTGTGTATTATTTTGTGTAATATCCTGCATTTACTTATAAGTGAACATGTTTTATCCCCTTATTAAGAATGTAAGCTTCTTGAGGGCAGAGACTGCTGTACTTTTATATTTGTATCTCCAGGACATAGCATGGTGCTCAGCATGCAGCAGATGCTTAATAAATACTTAGTGATCTGCCTCTTTAGAGTCTATTATTGGTATCACAGATGTTGCATAAATTTACTTGTTCTTGTTACCCTTTTAATTAAATTATATATGCATGTATTTATAAAATCAAACATTGATGGGCTGTTCTTGGGATATGAAAACAACTAAATCTTAGAATCACAGTGTAATTCAGTTTTAGTAGCAAGACTGTATTGTTGAAACATTGAATATCTTTTCCTGGTGCCTCATAATCACTTTTTTCCCTTCATATTACATTCATTAGGAAGCCGGATTATTGTGACATGTCATATGCCATGTGTTTTTGAGAACAAAATTTTAGCAATTCAGAAAACAGACATTTATTGTGTGAAATACTATGCTAGATGCTGAGTGAGATAAATTTAAATCAGATGTAACCCAATTATTATGAAACTTATAGAGGAATGTGGCATGTAAATATAATACAGAATAATCTGTGATTTTTGGTGTATTAGAAAGTTGCAAGTACTTTGTGTGGGAATGGGGGTCAGACCACTGTCAATGGAGGACAGCCAATCAAAAAGAAATACTTCTTGAAAGAAGTACTGTTAGGTTTAAAGGGTAAATGTGAATTCTGTAGCCAGTGGGAGGAGGGCATCTTTAAGTTTCAGGATATGAGACATATTTAGCTACTATGAGAAACTGTGGCTAGACTAGCCACTAGATCAGAGAGTAAGGTGGAGGAGAGTAAAATGAGAATTCCTGAGAATTGTTCATTTTTTTCCTTTCCATATTAACTTGTATTTACTTATGTACAAGAAGTAGAATGTAAGTTTCTTGGGGGCAGAAAAGTAGAATTCTAGAGAATCTGTTCTGCTCTAAGTGTTGGAGTATAGTCATGGGCTGTTGAGGAGATCTTGAGAGAAGAAACATTTTTTAACTGTTACTATTTGCTATCAGAGGGGCAGTCTTTAAGATTAGATTAAAGCAATATTAAGGAGCAGTGGTGCCACTAAGATTGTATGCCATAAATTTCTAGTGAGTGAAGGAACTAAATTTCTCTAGTAACTTGGCCTGAAAGATAGGAGTAGAGGAATTGGACCATTGGAGTTTCCCCAGGTTTGAGAATTAATAGGTCTGAATAGTGGTGTGAGTTAGGGGGTGGAATATTATAGAGATTCTAGGGTTCTGACTAGTGAACAATTAAAGTAGTGAACTTCATTGGGGTTCAAGATTGGCAGGTAAGGCTAGAATGAGGGAATGGATTGGGAGACTAGAAAAAGGTTAAGTGAAACGGGGTGATGAGGAGGTTGTAGGAGCATTTTTAGTGAGGGAAGAGAATGAGAGAGGTGGAAGATAAAGGGTCATAGCTAGAAAGAATTTTGAAGTTCAAAATCTTGGAGATGTTGTGACACCACCATAACAATATGACTGAAGTGAGGGAAAGAGGAGTGTTGTTGGGCTGGGTGTTGTGTTTCATGTCCTTGTTGCTGTGAAGGGTCAGGCTAGTGGATCAGTTGTATTTAGAAATTCTGAGCTACTGTAGCTAAAGTTGATTGGTGTCAGGTGTTTGCATTAATGCCCACACTGTTACAGTGAACCACTGGGTGTGTAGGGCCACTAGGCTGCTTACAGTGGGATGAACTAGCCCAGGTTGGAAAAACAACAGGTTAAAAGATCCTGGCATGATCAGTGTTGGGATCAGTCCCTGAGTGGCTGCTGCACTTCTACTGGGTAAGATGGGAAGACCCAGTTTCCAAAAAAAGAAAAGGAAGAAAATGTTAGAATTTTGTGGTCTGGTTGTTAGAGGATACAGTAGCATTTCATAATCACAGATTTCAGAGTTCGAAGGGACCTTATGACCATTTAGTCTGTTCCATACCACCAAAATAATCTTTACATCATACCCAATAAGTGGTCCTCTAGACTTAGTTTGAAGACCTCCAGTGACAGGAAACTTACTGCCTCATTTAGTTCCTTTTGCTTTTGAATATGTCTTAATTAACAAGGAAGTTTTTCCTTACATCCAACCTAATTTTACCTCTTTGTAACTTCTGCCCATTGCTTCTTGTTCTGTCCTATATGGCCCTAAACATAATTCTAATAATTCTTCAGTCTCATCATTGTTTTATTTAATACAGTCACACAATGAGTCACTCAAAGGGTCTCTCAAATCCAACTCCCTCATTTTAAAGTAAGAAGACCGAAGTCAGAGGTCACATGGGGAGTCAGTGGCAGAGTGGGGACTAGAATCCAGGTCAGTTACCTGATTCTTGCTGTACCTTATACTACCTCTTTCCGTCCTGGTCATGAATGTTCCTTTGCAGTATAATTTTTTCACATTGTTTTTATATTTATAGAAGAAATTTCAAAATTCTGGATCTGGAAGTAACCTTAGAATTGGCAAGTGAGTCTAACAAAGATACGGAGGGATAATGAAATTGCATGAGATAAAGTGTGTAATACTTGTACAAAAATACAAGTGTGATATCAATATATAGGGTGCTATATTTGCTATCGGTTTTCAGGATTGAGAAATTTCACATATGTTTAAATTTGACTTTAAAGAATCTTTTAATCTCATTTAATGGGACATAAGGAGAATATTTTGTACCCCAGAAATAGCTGTAGAAAATTATTTTTGTAATTTTTAATATTTTCTATATATGAGAGATAACCAGTTCAATAAAATTGAGCTTTCATTGATGTTATGGATTTGGGACAGTTATACTTCAAAATATTGTCATCTTTTCGTGTGTGTTTTGAAGACAGAAGAGGTAAAGCTTTCTAATATGAAAATATTAACTTCAGTTAATGTCTTCACTGTGTAGAAAACTGATGAGAACCACATTACATTCACTTTTTATTTTGGGATTTATTTTACTCTGTGGTTTTTCTATAGGTTTCTTACACACATTACTTTTCATCCACATATTAATTAAGTCCTCAAGGATAAAATTGAAAATGATCACAGCCAAATTAATAAATATCTGACTTGTAGTAGTGAGCCACTTAGTAAGAGATTTTATATATTATATGTGTGTGTGTGTATGTGTGTGTGTGAGTTAGGCCACATGGGAGATAGACCAAAATGAAATGTGCACCGATAAGCCAATCTAATATAATTTCTACTATGATTCACAATATGCAATCCATGGAATATAAAATATATTAAATTACCACTGTCCCATGTGATGCTCTGCTTATAAAACCTTTGAGGATTTGATAGCATGTCTTAACTCAAATGTACTGAAGACTAAACTGCTTCTTTTTCTCCCAAGATTTTCCCCTGTGTGTTCTATTTCCCTCCTCTCCGTGGGCAGTTTCATCATCTATGTCATCTCAAGCCAGGA
The DNA here is from genome assembly GCA_028658325.1 of Potorous gilbertii. Taxonomy (NCBI): domain Eukaryota; kingdom Metazoa; phylum Chordata; class Mammalia; order Diprotodontia; family Potoroidae; genus Potorous; species Potorous gilbertii. Next base: position 84,323,983 of record CM053770.1, on the reverse strand, counting down.
AAATTAGTACAGTCTTAAAGTTATCTCTGTTCTTTGCACTATGTGAAGTAGTTGCCAGCTTCTCCTCTGCTCTTCTGCTCTTCCCTTTTTCCTGTCATTGCTGCCTTAGTTTAGGCATTTGTTTCTCCTTGGACAGTTGTGGTTTCCTTCTCTTTTGGAATTCCTGACTCTTCCATCATTTTCTCCAGTGTTTTTGTTGTTGTTGTTGTTGATACTGACATTATTCATTCACCAAGTATTTACTGAACACTTTTAGTATTTATGTAGTGCTTTCTTAAATGAAATGTAAGATGGAATGCTTGCCTACCTCAAGTTTATAATGTGATTGAGGAGGTAAGGCATACATGCATGAAATAGCTAAATAATAACATGAAACAAGTGATGTAGGAGTTCGTATGAAGGAGATATCCATGGTGTTTTGGAAGTGTTCATGGAAGAGGTAGAGTGTGCCCAGATCTTAAATGACAGATTGGATTTTGAGAGGAGAAAGGGGAAGAGTATGCCAGAAGTGGGGAAACCACATAAGCATAAGTCGATACATTATGGTGTGTATGGGGCACTGTGAAGAGAACTAGGAGACAAACTTGATGAGAGAGGATGACACCACATTATAGCTTAAACAACAGATTGAGGAATGTGTGTGTGTGTGTGTTGAATTGGAAGACAGGTGAGAGTAAAAACAAATGATGATAAGGTTAGAGAAGTGGAAGACAGAAAGAGACTGCTACGTGTATCACTCCCTCTAGGACTACTTCAGAATCCCTACTTGGACTGGCAGGTCAGGGCCCCAGAGGATGACTCACAACTTCTCCCCTCCAGAATCTAGGGATGACCCTGAAGGGTGGGAGTAGATTTTTAATGCTCTTGCTCCTCTTCATTGTGCTCCCCATTGATAACAATTAGCCATCCAGAGTTAATTAGCTTTAGTTAGAGATATTTTCTAAGGTTGTAAATTAAGAACAGTTGGGACAAAACATTTTCCTCAGAAGTTTGGGAAACACTCTCCTGTGAATACATACAGAATCCAGGGGAAAGAGTGCTCAGAGTTAGAGAGCACATGTGAAAAAGCGACTACTCACAGCTCTTGATTGTATGAAAGCCCTTTTCTACCTTCCTGGCATCCTCACGTAGTTCCTCTAAGGTATGAGTAGCTCTCTGTTGGGCCCTGTGGTTGGAGCATGTGTAGTTTATTACAAACTGCTTTTCTTTTAACCCAAAGAGGTCATGATTTCTTTTCTCGTCAAATCTGGTCTGCCTGCATCTCTCAGTCTGATGCATTGTTTGTTTCTGGTCCAGTCTCTCCAGTGACATGATCAGTTGTGTGTTTTGGGAGGTGACACTCCCTCTGGGCTTATTCCTCATTGCTCACCTCTGGTTATAAAGGGGTTAGGTTCCTCCTCCAGCTTAACTTGGGGATGGAGATTGGGGTGGAAAGGGAAAAATGGATCTAGTGGCTGACTGGTTCTAGGAAATAAAGAAGAAAAAGTAAAAAATGATTCTTTGCCTTACCTTTGCTACTCACCTGTCTCTTCAGTATTTATGGAATTATATGGCATCAATTAAAACTCAGCGTTCTCTACTGGAAAGAACAGCTTTCAATGGGAATCTATGTGGCACAGTGCTGGATTTGGAATTAAGGACCTGGGTTTGAATGCTGATACTGCTACTTATTGTCAAGGTCTATATAACCTTAACAAATCACTTCTCTAGGTCTCCATCTCTAAAATGATGTAGTTGGACAGAATAGCTTCCAAGGACCATTATAGCTCTTATCCATGATCTTACAGTTACTGCCTTCATCTCCATGCCATCCTGCTTCCTCTTCTCATCACTGGGCAGAGATGTCAAACTCATTGTAGCTGGAGAGCGCAACCTGAACCAGAGTCAAATATAATTGAGAAACATTTAACAAAATAAATAAAGATACAATGCAGCATTGACAATGTGAATTGTCAAAATGTGGCAGGCAGAAATCTATTTGAGTTTTAATACCACTGGTGCAGGACACTCCCAGGGAGGAAATTCCTTGTCATGTGGATCTCTATTCTAAAGTTTAGTCTTAAAGAATTGGCTTGGGCACGGAAAAGTTAAGTGATTTTTTTTCTCCAAGATCACAAAGTTAGTATCAGTCAGAGAAAGCTTTCTATTCACTAAGCCATGCTACTTCTCACTGTATATATTAGTAGATACTTAAATAGAATTTGTTGAATATGCATATTGGTTCATTGACTTGGAAGAGGGACTTTAGAAATCTTCTTGTCCACCCCCCTCATTCTGAGATAAAGAAACTGAGTCTTAGAGAAGTAAATACCACTGAAGTAGAAGTGGCAGAGCCAGGAGGAGAACCCATATCCTCTTACTCCAGAGCCATCTCTCTTTGCTCTGTTCTTTCTGTGTCCTGGTGTCCTTCTGCTGTCAACCATAGGACAGGATGACAGACTTCTTCCAGCATGCCTGCCCTGACTTTACAGTGTGTGTATACTTAAAATCTGTGGTCAAGGGAGAGCATTTGGGTGGGTGCATAGGAACTGAGGAAGAGGGTGTTGCATGAACAAGACAGAAGCAGAGAGAGTATCTTAGAGAAGCAACCACAGATTCTATTTACTGATTCTTTGAGCTTACCATTGTTTACCTGGAGGGAATCAATTGATCAATTCACTTTAGTTTTAATAATATTGCTTGTAATCATTTGGGGGGGGGGGTGCTGAATGAATTTATTCTGACCAGTAGGCTATTCTGGGGAATTAAGATGTCTTATGAGATTTGTTTAATCTGAGATGGTTTTCTTAATCTTTAGTCTTCTGCCATTTTTTATAGACTCATAATTTTTAGACTTGAAAGACGCCTTAGAGGTCATCTAGGCCAGTTCCTCACACTGAAATGTCTTCTATGGTAGACTGCCAAAGGGTTTCAGGACACAAAATAGATTAAGAATTCTTTTGGTGGTCTCGTGAACCCGATGAACCAGTTCTCAGTCATATTTTAAGTACATTAAACAAAATACTTAGGAAACAAATGAACAAAATAATAAAGGAAACCAGTTATATTGAAATATAGCTATAAAATTTAAAAAATTAATGGACCCTAGTTTAAGAAACCCTGTTTTGTATTATCTTTGACAGATCCAACTTCTGAATACTTGAAATGACAAGAATCTTAGTACCTCCTGACCCAGAATATTTAATGTTAAATGTTAGCTTTGTGAGTTCCCCTTTCCTTGTATAATTTTCCATCCATGGGTCAGCATGGGAAAATTTTTTTCACTTTTTTAAATAAAAGCTCTTTAGCTATTTGAAGATCTCTATCAGTAGTATTCTCTTAATTTTCTCTTCTCTAGGAAACAAACTACCTGGTTTTTAAAATAGTACATCAGATGATGTTGGTTTCCAGCCCATCACTATCATGGTTTTGGGTGTCTGAATGCACTGTCATTTGTCAGTGTTCCTTTTAAAATATGATGTCCACAATTACTGGTTGTCATCTCTTCAGCTCAGGGAATAGTAGGACTGTTATTTGACATGAGCTTGACACTGTCTTTGTATTAATGTAGCCTAAGATTGTATTCACTTTTCTTAGCAGTCTGATCATATGACTGAAATTTTCCATTTATATTAACTGAATTCACTTTAATTCCATAAATATTTATTAAGCAGCTGCAACATTCAAAGTACTGTGTGCAAAGCTCTAGAGATAAGACAGAAACAAGAGTTTCTGACCTCCAAGGAACTTGCACTCTTTCGAATGGTGCTTAGATCTTGTCAGATTTGTAAATACAAAATATATGCCAAATAAATACACAAAGTAACCAGGGAGGGAGAACACAACCCTCTGGAGAGGTTCAGGAAACGCCCGGTGTATGAGGTGGTCAGGAAGTCAAGAGATTTTTCAGAGGTTTTAATGAGGAGAAGTAGGGATTGTATTCCACATATCTCGTCAGGAAATTTAGTATGCTTTTCGATTTATGTCTTTGGAAATACCAGAGAAGGTGGATACATGGAAAGTTGTAGGGAATAACAAGTAGGTCTATTTATCTGAACTCTAATATGTGAGCAGTAGTGATCAGGCTGGAAAGATAAGTTGTAGAGCCCTTTCATTTCTAGTTTGAGTCGTTTATATTTTATCCTAGAGTCACTAAGGTATAAAGCGTCTTGGGCTGGGGAATGATCTGGTCATACTTCACTGGATGTTGGCAGTGTACAGGGGATGTATTGGAGAGGAACAAGACTGTAAGCAAGGAGACTAGCTTCCTAATAGAAAAGAGCATGCTATTGCATAACATGGATTGAAGATCTCTAAGGCTGTCTAGTCTAACCCATTCCTAGAAGTCAGAGGTTCCCAAACTTATTTGTCCTACCGCCCCCTTAAAAAAAATTATACTCAGTGCCCCCCTCACCCCCCGGAAATGTACTTTCTTTAATCCTTTAACATTTTTTAAAATTTGCATCATTTCAAAAAAATATAAAATTTTTTTTAAAACAATGACACTTCTTATATTAAATAATTTATTGTAAATTTGTGTTTTTTCTTGCATTGAAATTTTGACTGTGCAATATTGCATCATGTAACTGTTGTATAGTTTCATATTGTAAATAAGTCATTCCATGTACATGTTCCTGCTGATGCATGCTAGATTTCCCTACAATGCGCAACACGCTCACTTTCCAACAGTTGCTTATTAAGACGTGTCACTGGCCTTGACCACTGATCAGTTATAACTTGCATTTTGTATGGGTTGTTTTTGAAAAATAATGTAATCACTACAACTTTAACTCTGTTGTACAACAGGTGAAACATGTACAAATGGTTTTTCAAAATTTTCTTATCTTCTTTCTTTATGCTTCTACTACCCTCTTATTTTTATTCAAAGCCCCCCAGTTGCACCAGAGGCTACCACTATCCCACCTGGATTTTTCCAGCACTTCTCAGGGTGGTATCACTTTCTTTAGGAATCTACACTAGAAATGAATCTACTAATTTGGGGCAAAACTAAGAGGTAAAGTAAAGGTGATGACTCACCTGAGCTCTCCCGAATTCCCCTCCATACAGTGTTAAAATTTCTCAGAGTGAATTCTGTAGAGGCAGAACAGAAGGGCAAGGTGAAACAATTTTCTAGCCTAGGACAATTTAGAAGATTGGCAGGAAAGATCTGTCCCACTGGGGTGAAAATGGAACAGAGTCCATTTCAGGCCACAACAGCCATGACTTCCGGAGCTCTCAGCCCACAGACAGTAAGGGGGTCAGAAAACTGGTCAGAAGGAGATGACAGAGACCCTTTTCTGGCATTAGAAGCAAGACTCTGTTACGTTGCCAATATACAGTCTGGGTCACAGTCCCAAAGTGAAGAGGAGCATTAGCAGGAGTGGGGTAGTCCAGGGTGAAAAAAAGTGCTTGTGGTCAGTCACAGACTAGACCACAGGTCAGCATAGTGACCATACCTCTCCTTAGATTGCACTACCTTGGAAGAACTGAAAACGTGTAGCCCCTTTTGCCTCCCTTCCCCAAATGACTCTGAAAAAACAACAGCGCAAAAAATCTGAAGCTTGGGAGAATTTCCCCTCCTCCCTAGGAACAGAGCCCAACCTTAACATAAAGTTTAAAAGTCAAGAAATAGGCTAGAAAAAATGAGCAAACAACAAAAAAAGAACCTGACTATAAAAAATTACTATAGTGACAGGGAAGATCAAAACACAAACTTACAAGACTACAGCAATGTCAAAAGAGCTCCATGCAAAGCCTCAAAGAAAAATAAGTGAATTGGTCTTAGTGTGTCTATACCTCTCCTTCCCCAAATAAAAAAAGAGTCCTTAGAAGAACTCGAAAAAGAATTTTAAAAGTCAGATAAAGAAATAGGAGGAAAAATTGGGAAAAGAAATTAGAGTGATTCAAGGAGATTATGAAAAAAGAGTCCGTAGTTTGGTAAAGGAGGCACAAAAAATACTGAAGAAAATAACACTTTAAAAAAGAGAATAGGCTAGATGGTAAAAGATGGGCAACACACTGACTGAAGAGAGAACTCCTTAAAAAGTAGAATTGGCCAAATGGGAAAAGATGTATAAAAAGTCACTGAAGAAAATCATTCCTTAAAAATTAGAATTGGGCAAGTCAAAGTTAATGATACCACAGGACATCAAAAGACAAATCAAAAGAATGAAAAATAGAAGGAAATAGCTCATTGGAAATAATAGCTGACATGGAAAATTAAGGAAAAGTAATTTAAGAATTAATGAACTACCTGAAAGACATGCCCAATAAAAGAATCTAAACATCATCTTTCAAGAAATTACTTAAGGAAAGTTGCCCTGATATCTTAGAACCAGAGGATAAAATAGAAATTGAAAGAATCATTTGATCACCTCTTAAAATGAAAACTTCCAGGCATATTATAACCAAATTCCAGAACTCCCAGTTAAAAAAGAAAATATTACAAGCAATTAGAAAGAATTCAGAAATTGTGGAGCCACAGTCAAATGAACACAAGATTTAGCAACTTTTACATTAAAGGATTGGAGGGCTTAGAATATGGTATTTTGATGGGCAAAGGAGCTAAGGTTACAACTAAGAATCACCTATCCAGCAAAACTGAGTACAGTCCTTTGGAGGGAAATGGATATTTAATGAAATTGAAGACTTTCAAGCAATCCTGATGAAAATACCAGAGCTAAATAGAAAATTTGACATTCAGACACAAGCCTCAAGAGAAGCACAAAAAGGTAAATGGAAAGGAGAAATCATAAGAGATTCAATAAGGTTAAACTGTTTACATTTACATATAGGAAAATAATATTTGTACCTCCTAAAATTAAGACAGAAGGCGCAAGTGTGAGTTAACTATAATGGGATGATATCCAAAAACAAAATTATGGGGTGAGAAAGAGGGGATACACTGGGAGAAGGGAGAAGTAGAAAGGGGTGAATTACCTCATAAAAGAGCTTTTACAGTAGAGGGGAAGATGGAAGGGGTGGTGGGCAATGCTGGGACTTTGCTGTCATCAGAATTAGCTCAAAGAGGGTATAACATACATACTTAATTGGATATAAAATCTATCTTACCCTATAAGGAAGTAGTAGGGAAAGGGAATAATGGAGGGGGGCGTGGAACTGATGGAAGGGAGGATGGATTAGGGGAGGCAGTGGTCAGAAGCAAAACACTTGAGAGACAAGGTGAATGAAGAGAGAAGAATAAATAGGAAAAAAAAGTAGGATGGAGGAGAATACAGCAGTAATCGTTACTGTGAATGTGAATGGGATGAACTCACCCATAAAATGGAAGTGGATCCAAGTGAATTACATGATTTCGACATGTAGGCTGATACCTTAAGCAAACTAGGGGAGCATGGAGTAGTTTACTGATCAGATCTATGGGTAAGGGAAGAATTTATAACCAGACAAAAGATAAAGAGCATTCCAAGATATATAACGGATACTTTTGATCACATTAAATAGTTTTTTTAAATCAAGACCAATGCAGCCAAGATTAGGAAAAAAGCAGAAAATTGGGGGAAATTTTTTACAGCAACTTTCTCTGACAAAGGCCTCATTTCTCAAATACGTAAGGAACCGAGTCACATTTATAAGAATACAAGTCATTCCTCAGTTGATAAGTGGTTAAAGGATATGAACAGGCAGTATTCAGATGAAGAAACCAAAGCTAAAGTCATGAAAAAAATGCTCTAAATCACTATTGATGAGAGAAATGTAGAACAACTCTGAAGTACCACCTCATAACCATCCAATTGGCTGATAGGATAAAAAATGAAAATGACAGATGTTGAGGATATGGGAAAATTGAGATGCCAGTGCACCTTTTAACTAAATATGTGAAAACATTTTGTATCTAAAGCACTTGAAGGGGGCCGAGCCAAGATGGTGGAGTAGAAAGACTCACATATGCTAGCTCTGAACCCACAACCCATAATTATCAATAAAAAGAACTCCCAACAAATTCTGGAACAGCAGAGCCGCGCAGCAACGGGGTGAAGGAGATTTACGTTCCAGAGAGCCCTGAAAAGCCGATCCCAAAGGTCCATTGCGCACCGGACGGAAGCGGAGCCCGGCCCCGGCCGCACGGCACTGAGAGGAGCCAGCAGATCCCAGCAGGCTTCAGGGACGGAATCTCCAGCAGCAGCGAAGATCCCTCCACCCACAGATGCACAGGTCAGTGAAAGAGACGTCTGGACGGACTGAGAAGGGAGCGGGGTGTCTCCATGACACGGGCCCCCTCGGGAGGCAGAGGCAGCGGGCAGAGGCAGCGGGCAGCCAGAGGCTCCCAGAGCAGGCAGGAGCTTGGCAGCAGCTCCATTATGGAAGGTCTCTGTGTAAACCCCCTGAGGGAACTGAGCCTGGGAGACGGCCCTGTCCCCACCTGAGAACCTGACTTAATCTTACCCTGAATAGCAGCCAGGCACCACCGCTGAAAGCCCTGAGGCTGGGGAGCAGCATTTGAATCTCAGACCCCAAGCACTAGCTGGGTGGATCTAGGTGGGGGTGGAGAGGAATCTCAGAAGTCAAGTAACTGGCTGGGAAAATGCCCAGAAAAGGGAAAAAAAATAACACCATAGAAGGTTACTTTCTTGGTGAACAGATGTTAGCTCCTTTCCTTTCTGATGAGGAGGAACAATGCTTACCTTCAGGTAAAGACATAGGAGTCAAGGCCTCTGCATCCCAAACATGTGAACTAGATATCCAATGTGCTCAGGCCATGGAAGAGCTCAAAAAGGATTTTGAAAATCAAATTAGACAGATGGAGGAAAAACTGGGAAGAGAAATGAGAGAAAAGCAAGAAAAGCATGAGAAACGGGTCAATACCTTGATAAAGGAGACCCAAAAAAATGCTGAAGAAAATAATACCTTGAAAAATAGGCTAACTTAATTGGCAAAAGAGGTTCAAAAAGCCAATGAGGAGAAGAATGCTTTCAAAAGCAGAATTAGCCAAGTGGAAAAAGAGGTTCAAAAGCTCACTGAAGAAAATAGTTCTCTCAAAATTAGAATG
>CM053770.1:84297031-84314494 GCA_028658325.1 Potorous gilbertii | reverse complement strand
CACAACATGACTATTATGGAAGTCATTTGCAAAACTACACAGATATGGCCAATATTGAATTGCCTGCCTTCCCAAAGGGAATTTTTGGGGAAGGAAGGATGGGGAGAAGTTGGAACTCAAAGTTTTAGGAACAACTGTCGAGTATTGTTCTTGCTACTAGGAAATAAATACAGGTAATGGGGAATAGAAAGTTATCTGGCCCCACAGGACAAAAGAGAAGATGGGGACAAGAGAAGGGAGAGATGATAGAAGAGAGGGCAGATTGGTGATAGGGGTAATTAGAATGCTCAGTGTATTGAGGTGGGGGGAGAGGACAAATGGGGAGAAAATTTTGGAACCCAAAATTTTGTGAAAATAAATGTAAAAAGATAAATTTATATTAAAAAAAATATAGCACTTGAAATAGAATTCTAAAGATAATATTCTCTAACCTACTCTAATCATTCATGAAATTTGGAAAAGTCAGAAAAAAACTGTCCTGATGGTTTTCATTGTTTGAACAGATATTATTTATCTCTTGTGCACTAGGAGAAGGCCAGGAATCAGGAATCAAGTCAGATCTGGATGTTGGTTGATATTGGAAGGTTGAAATGAAGGTTGAGATTGGAATAGTGAAAGAAGAACAGATAAGTCAGGCATCAAAGGGATGAGAATGCAGTAATATTTTTTTTAAAAAATGGGTACTGAACTAAAGAGATTAATTTGTGTATAAAAGAATAGGTTATAGCAAGTGCTGTTAGCTGTAGCCTAAACCAAGTCTAGAATTTCAAAACTAAGCAAAGGTGGGGTGATCCTAATGGCTGGTAGTGATAGAGATTCAAACAGTTGTGCACTTCACATAGTAAGTATCGGTGCCTCATAAATTTGGGACCTAGAAGTAAGAAACCTAACCAGGTATAGGGCTCAGACACCAAGGTCACAACTGCAGTCAAGATGGCTTCTTATTGAATTAATAAATAGAGAGGGAGATGCTTATATTTATGCTGCCTAAGACTAAGATTCTGAATCAGAGTTTAGGGTGTGGCATTTTTATAAATGAGAAATTAAGTTGGACCTGATTTTAGAGAAATTTGAAGGTAGAGTTACTTCACATACTGTACCACATAGCACTGGGCTGAGGTAGAATTTTCAATATAGTGAAGTAGTTGTGAAAATATGTTACTGTCTTAAGGTAGTATATGATTAAGTATCAGATAAATGGTGTAGGTGACAAATTCACACTGGGGCAAAGTTACTGAAGGCTGAAATGTTCAGGCAAGGGTTTCTAAAAGAAATGAAACTTAATCTGGGCCTTAAAGGTCGAAGAGGATTTGCATGGATGGAGTAGACATTCAAAGCAGGTAAAGTCGTGTTAATACAGATTAAGAGAGTTGGGGAATAAAAAGTAATTTCCTTTGGCTAGAGACTGAGTAAAGAAGGTTCTTTAAAATAGTAGTGAGTAATAAAGTTGGAAATGTAGGTTGAAGCCAGACTCCCTTAGATCATTTTCTTCTCTTTTTAACATTCTGAAACTTTTGTTATGTATGTATGCACTATTCTGTATAAGCAGTACATGTTAAACTCTTGAAGTTTAATACATGTGGATAGTAAAAAAAAAAAAGTCTGTGCCTTAGCTGTATAAAAGGGTGATAGATGTTACTGAACTTATATGTGTATATATGCATGCACACATATACACATACATGCATATGTAGAGATATGTCTTGGTGTACTGGTTTTAACTCTGCAGTCCTTCCACTATCAGCCCTCTAAATACAGCCTTAGCTCTTGCTGGGGATTTACTTTTTCTTCTAGGATAGTATAGTGCAGACAGTTTGGTGAAGCCTAGTGCTTTCTAATGTAGTTGTTCTATATTCATCATCAAAGGAAACACTAAATTTCAGTTAGAAGTGAGAGAAAATAAAGATGTAGTTTTTTCCTTATTGAGTTTCACAGAGCCCCTGAAATATAGCCTCAGATCCTTTTCATGGACCCCAGATTAAGTACCATTGGTATAGTGAAAGCTAACGCTACAAATTACCATAGATTGACCATAGAGGATTGAAATTAGCTGATGGATGAGAATATGTTTATACTTGTCAGAATCTGCCCTTATCGTTTTTGCTAGGTTATTTTACTATTTTCCTATTGTGGCTTATTTTTTTTCCTGTCTGCTAGCCATGAAGCTTCATGTTGCTTGAACCCCCACCCCTACCCCCCCAGCTTTGGCCGATTCCCAGGGAGAAAATCATTAGAAATTTAGATTTTAAAAAGATCTGTGCAAACATTGCAAATGAATGTCATGTTTCTATAAGAATGTCAGGAAAGTTAATATCCAAAATGATCTGAGGCTTACAAAAAAATGCTAAGAAAACTAATGTTGGAGGCTAGATGATAGAAAAAGTATCAAGTTTGCTGTCTGGAGTGGATTAGGGCAGTGTTATGAGATTACTGTGTGAAAGCAAAACTTCTAACTACTTTGTTTCTATTTTATTTTATTTTCTGAACTTAGGCACCAATATACACAACAGAACACACACACAGAAAAAAAAAAGACTGCATTTGAAATTGACTCCATTTTTTAAAAAGTAGATAAATTTTACATTTACTTAAAAGCTGGCTTACTTGTCTTTGTGGGTTTTTTTTCCTGAACTTCCTTCTGTTCTATTCTGTGCATTAAAAAAAAAATGTTTCAATGGCTTTTGGGGGAGTGATGGTGGAGGGGGAAACCTGGGTCTCTGAATGTTGCCCAGATTGGAAATGAAATGGCCACAGCCTGGAAGCTTTGACTTGCTTGTTTCAGGCATTTGGGTAGGTTTTGCCCCTCTTTAGGTACTCTTTAGGATGTTCCTCCTCCCTCTACCCCTCACTTCTGAGGACTCATTATATTGGTACCAGATATAATATGGCCATGTGGTTTTAGCCCTACTGCAGTTCAGAATTCCCAAGCTTCAGTAATTGAACATCTTTGACCTCCCTGATATATCAGGGATTGCAAACATTTGCCACCATACCTGGAAACCCTCCTTGGGGGAGATGGTGTTTCCACATTGCCAGCTCTACTTGTACCCCACCCTCCAATTAAAAAAACACAAAGGAAAACAAAAAACTTGTATAGCAGCATAAACCTCAAGTAAAATGAATCCACAGAATGGCCTTGTCCAAAAATGGTATATCACTTTCTGTACCTTGAGTTTATCATCTCTGTCTCAGGAGATATAGGTAACATACTTCTTTATAGATCCCTTGCAGATGTTTTGATCAGAGTTCTTAAGGATTTTTCTTTACAATTTTGTTGACCTTGTATTTAATATTCTACTGGTTCTACTCATTTCACTTCACATCAGTTCCTACTTCCCAAGATTCTCTGAAAGCATTTTTTTGGTCGTTTCTTGGCACAATAATATTCCATTACGTTCATATACTGCAGTTTATTGAACCATTCACCTGTCATTGAGTACCTTCTGAGATTCCATTGCTACCTTTCCCCTCCCCCTTTTTACCCTCTCCTCACAAAAGGATACAACTATCCCTTCCACATTGTGGGGGTTTAAGGCTGCAGCACCACTGTGATCTGGAAAGTCCATGTAAAATTTTTTGACCCGCCCTTCATACCAGAGAAAAAGTCTGAATTATTCTGGCATTATAACATAAAAGAAGTCTGAATTTTTCTTTTTCTTTTATGGAGTATTTACAGTACCTTATTATAAAATTTGGATTGATATTATGTAATACTATACATATATTTTATGCATTTCTGAGTTTCTAAATTTTTTCTGTGTAGTCTACTGGCCTTTGTTTGCCATCTGTGGCTTTCACAAAATTCCCCCCAAATTCCCATTTAATTTTCTTGTGATATATCAAAAGTATGGTGAGGAAACTCGCTATGTGTAAAGGTTCTATGTGAAAAAGATAACTGTTTTTGTTTTGGTTAAGGGAGATATGATCCTTCCTGTCATTCCTACCCCTCTCTCTCCATTTGTTTCCTTGTTGAATTTTATGTATTCTGACACCAAACTGTATTTAGCCCTTTGTTTTAAAATTAATTTTTTTCAGGTTAGGATTTTTTCCCTCTGCTCTAAACACAATATATAGACTTGTTTCTTTAGTTACTTTAATCTTTTTTAAGGTGACTGTTCCCCCTGGATTTTTCCCCTTACCCCCTCATTCTTTCCCCTTCCCCACTTTCCATTTCCTTACCCCTTTCCCTTTGGGGTTTTGCTTGTCCCTTTAGTTTTCTCCGCTTTTATCTGATTATTTAATTCTTTCTCCCTTTGTTTTCTTTCAGTTCAGTTAATCAAGTAAATTTTTCCTTCCTTTCGTCCCATTCCACTAATTCTGTTTATTAGGGTTTTTTAAATTTCATTTTTGTGGCCCTTTCAAGAGAGAGTTTCTCTCACTTTCTTCATCATTCATCCTCTCTTATTCTCTGGTTCATGAGCCCTATAATTATCTAGTCTTCCTTTATATTCTGTATTCCTTATGGAATCAAAACTTAGACATTCTGGGCTATCTCCTCTGAGATACTTCTACCACTGCCTTGTAAAGTTTGCCCTACATTTTCCATTGTGTCTCACTTTTAGAACAATGCCAATTCCTGTAGGTGATAGAAAAGGTACTGTTCTATGGGAAGGAGTCCTCCCCCTCACTCCTCATATGTACCTCTGATTGCCTTCTTTCTTTGATTTGCCTTGGAAGTCTCCCTGAGTCCATGCCCTCCCATTCTCCCCAGGTGCCTCCAAGAGTTGCATCTTCCCCAGTCCCAGGGTAGGACCAGTGTTTTTTTTTTTCAAGCACCAAATCCTGCAGACTATACCTAGCACAAGGTTCCTATCTCTCTTCACAGAACATCTCTTTTTACATTTATCAGTGGAACCTTATCCTACCACCACACAAGGATATTCCCCTTCCCCACTTTTCGTTCCCTCCCCCCTCTTCTCACCTGCTCCCTTTCCAGGCTCTTCACTTCCTCAGAGACCACAGGAATCACTTTCCTCTCATTGCTAACTTTCAATTTGACCCGGTATAGTAGTCTTCCCTATCCCCGTCCTGCCTTAGCCCCCTCCATACACTTTTCCATTTTCCAATGTAGTTCCACAAAAACATTAGAGGTAGGGTAGCAGCATCTTCTGTCAGTAATGTCCCAGGCCCACCTCTCCGCTGTTCCCTCCACCTGACTTCCATCTTACCCCTGTCTTCTTGTGCACATTTAGAATGAAATCTCTTACCTTCTTTCTCTGCTGTCGTTCTATTGCTGTTCTTGGCTGTTATATTCATTCATCTCTTCTGCATTTCTGGTGTTTTGGATGTTAAAGAAGCAAATAATCTTTTCAGGTTTGGTTTTCTTTTTAAGAGTCATTCAAATATCTCTTTATTTTTGAAGGCCCATATTTTTTCATTTATGGTTAAGCTCAGATTTTCAGGGTAGGTTGCCCAGGGCTGCATCCTGAGCTCCACTGTGCATTATTTCATTTCCTCCTGCATTTTCTAGTGGGTCCAGAATAGTCTGGGGTTATTTGAATTTCTTTTTCTTTTGTATTTAAAGGCCTTTCTCCAGAATATTTGGGAAACATTTCTTAATTGAATTATTATATTTAACCAGTACGTATCTTGGAATTGGTTGCCTTGGTTTTTCTGTTTACTTGTTTGTTTCTAGAGGTGATATATGAATTATTTCTATTGGTATTATTTTTTTTTTGCATTCAAAAGTTCCAGGCAATTATTTTCTGCATTGTAGTGTTCAAATTTTTTGTCTTGTAATATACTTCTGGGAGATCTATCATTCTTAAGTTGTCTCTACGCATCCTGTCTTCAACATCATTATGTTTTGCTTGTATTGTGAACCTATTTTCATTTAATGTTACTGGGTTTTTTTGTTGCTCTTCTAGATTGTCCTGTGTACTTGGTGGGCCCAATATATTGTTTGTTCTCTCTCTCTCCCTCTTTCTCTTGATACTTATTGTTAGAGAGAGAGTCACATGTTTCTGTTTTATCCATCTTTTTTACTGTGCAGGTCATAAATTCATCTTTCATAATTCTTATTTCTCTTTAAAGCACTTGGAGTTCCATGTTCTCCTAAAATTCCACCTCAAGTGTTAGATTGTTTTCCTTTGTTTTGTATTTATTCATAGATGCCTGAATTACTTTATGAAATATGGGGCCATTTTTTTTCTGTTAATGTTTTCTTTGTTGGTTTATTTGCTTATGTTCAAAGTCTTTGAGTTTTTAGTAATTTCAGGTCCCCCATCTCCCCTGTTATTCACTTTCTAATTCTCTGCCCTCTGATAGTGCTTTCCCTGGGGGTCAGATTCCAAAGCATCTCTGGCTCATTCTATGCTTGGGCAGTTCAATTCACCAACCTAAGTCAGCCTCAAGTGTTTTTTGGGGAGATAAAACTGGTCTCAATTGGATGCCATGTTCTTTTCCTCAGGCTTAGTGGGATGCTACACAGTTCCCTCTAGCCAGCACCCCAGTGGCATCTTTTCTCTCTGATCTGCCCCATTCCCTCTGTTCCTCAGTTCTCTGACGTTGCATTGTTAGCTTTGAGAACTGAACTGCTGTACTATGACATTGATGCCTATACTTTGGGTCTTCTACACTCTGGGAATGAGATAGTATTTTGGATTCTGGGATTAAGGTCTTGTTTCAAGCCCGGATATATGTTTTGCGTCTTTTCGTTTGTTTTTCCACTTTCCTGCAAAGATTTTTTGTAATTCAGAATGCTATTGCTGAGGTGCTGGGATCCAAGCAAACTTCTGCAGCCTGTAGCCTAAATCTCCACAGCCCTGGAAAGAGGGAGGAGAGATTAGGGTTTGGGGTTGGGTTTTTGTTGCAATTCCTGTGTATCAGTTGTGTCATATTCTTTGTTCAATTAATGTATCCTTGCTATTGATGGCACAGTGGGTGATGCAGAAGAGGGTGCTGAGTGAGCTCTGAATAGGTGTCCTTTGGATTCTAGGTGTCCTAGACCATAGAGATAGCTGAAGTTGCTTTATCTTTGGTGGATAATTTCTGTTTTGGAGAGGTCTTGGGGATAAGAAAAATTGTCTAGTCCTCTATCTTGTTGCTTACTTAACCCAGAATCTCCTCCTTTGTTTTAAATAAGAATAAGTTTCATCTGATGCCTACTTCCTCATCCCCTCTTTCATGTTTGTGTACTCATTTTTAGTAGAAGATACAAGGTCTTGTGGGATTCCCTTCTTTGGTTCCTTGGTACTAGAACATTATCTTTCTGGATGCTTATGATATTTTTTTCTTTGAGGTAGGAGGTTGGGATTTTGGCTATCATATTCCTGTGACTATTCTCTAGGGCTTCTTTCAGGAAATAATGGGTAGGGTCTATCTGTCTTTCCTTTCTTCTCTAGTTCTAATAGATCTGATGATAGTAATGGTTTCTTGAAATAAAGTATTCAGATCTTTTTAAAAAATTATAGTATTCAGGAAGTATAGTGATTCTTAAATTATCTCTCTTACATTTGTTTTCTGGGTCATTTTTGATATCAGATAACATATTTTCTTGTGTTTTTTCAATCTTTTGATTTCTAACATTGTCTCATGAAGTCATTTATTTTTGTTTAGTTTCTTCTAGATTTCACGGAGTCTGTTACTTGAGTAAGATTTACCATTTTCTCTTAGAAGCTATTTATTCTACTTATAGTTCTGTGTCCCAGAGCTTGTTTCATTTCTTCTAGGTGTTCTTCTAGTTCTTATTTCTCCTTCAAGTCTCCTACATTTGTTACAGAATTATGCTCATTCTTTGGGAGATCTCTTAGACCTATAGTGCTTGATGCTAGTAAATGTTCTCTTTTATTTACTCATCTATCTGGCTGTAATTTTTGAAGTAGAATTTTGAGCCAAGATCAGGGTTCTGAGTAGTATGGCATATTGAGTATGATGGTCAGCCTTGCTTGGTCTTGACCTGGGTTCCTGTACCATACTTTCTTGGAGTTAGTCCTTCCTGGATCTTTGAGGTTCAGAATGCTGAGTCTTCAGTGTGTACTCTTTGGAGTCCCTGGACCTGAGTTGCCCCAATCCGAGTGTCTTAATTACTGCTATCATTTTTTTGAGGCTTTTTGACCTATTCTGGGGCTTTCTGTTGTGGGGAGGGGGGCTGAGGAGAAGGGGAAGTATGAAGTGATTCTCTCGTGCCTTTTCTAGACACAGCCTTGTAGGCTGTATATGTCTTTTTGCCCATGTCTTGTCCTACTAGGAGACTCCTGGCTTCTTCATGTGGACTAATGCTGGATTTCCGGGTAACCCCATTTCCTGTTTCCTGTGGGCTTCTGGCTGACTTTTTTGTGTAGTTTGGCAGGGGGAATTTACTCGCTGTAATTTCTCATTGTATTTCTTGGTCATTATTTCATCTGTGAATTTCAGGTTTTTGCTAGAGTATGTATATGATAGTAGGAGAGTTCACTTTTGTTTAGGCCATAGTTCCTTCAAGAAGTACTCCTTTTGTTTTCTCTAGGACCATGAACTTCAAACAGGAAGTAAAACAGAAAAGTTTAAGAGGCATTGAAACTTAAGGTGTGAGAAAATACTAAGAGAGAACCTAGTTGCCTTAAATGAGAATGAGGCTATCTAGTATTGGTGACAGAGTAGTAGACTTAGAGTCAGGAATATCCTATGTTTGAATTGCCTCAATTCATTCAACCTCCCTCAGCTTTAACGTCTTAATCTGAGCATCAGTGCAGGAGTCAGGAAGACCTGAGTTCAAATCTCACCTCAGACACTTGACACCCACTAGCTGTGTGACCTTCCTGGGTCCTCTCCAGTCATGCTGATGAATGTCTGGTCCCTGGATTCAGATGGCTCTGGAGGAGAAGTGATGCTGGTGACCTGCACAGCCCTCCCTCACTCAGAACAAAGTCAAGTGCAAGTCATGTCATGATTTCTCCCATGGCGTGGTCTTCTTTGGCGACAACGGACGAGCGCACACTTAATTTGTAAAGAGCCATAATAATAGCACTAATATCACAGGGTTTTTGTGAGGATTCAGTGAGATAATGTGTGTTAGGGGCTTCTTAAACCGAATGGAAAACATTGTATACGTTACGTACATACATGGCATTGAGCCCAGACATTGTAACCTAGAACTAGTATGGATGACTGTTTTAAGTGCCATTTGTAATTTTAGAAGATTCTTGGAGAACAGTAAAGGTGCTTCAGGACCAAAGATGAGTAAAGTTCCAGATTTTAAAAGGGGGATGAAAATGAATTTCATAAACTCTTGGTTGGTTTTGATCTTCTACACAATTCTAGAATAGATTATTAAATGGATGATTTTTGAATAATTAGAAATGAAAGTAGTGATTTTTCTGAACTTTCATGAATTAATTGATAGCCAGATGCCAGAAGACTAGAGACAAATTAATATTAATATTACTAATACTATTCAGTAAACTATAAATTGGTCATATTTGACATCAGTGTCTGGTAAATTTCTGGAAAGAATTACTTTAAAATATTTTCTAAATATAGTAAAACTCCAGTTATCTGAAGGTCAACTTTTCAGGCATGTTCAAGCATCTGAGACAGCTTCAAAGACATAAAAAGGAGCCAAAAAGCAGGAGGATGGGGAGAACACATGGAAGGAATGGTGGTTGACACATAGTAAATGCCCGATAAACACCTTATTTATATTAATCTAATCTTTTATCTCTTTAATTCATGCTTTAAAATGGATACCTGTTGGCTTATGCTGTGGGATCCACTCAGTGATTTTTTTGCTGTTATGTAACCTTTTAGCCTCTGCCAATGTACAGTGTATTCCCTTGTTCTTTCAGTCATCCCATGATTCTGTAGTACCAAGCAACAGAATTTAACTCTGCCCTGCACTCTTGATGCATAGAAAGTGGGGGTATAGGAAAGCAGTAAGCATGCTCTGCCTGGGAAGGCAATGCCTGTACTTTAGTAGTTCTCAGCCAGAGAACTGATGAATTGGGAGAATGGGTGCAGGGTGCCTTCGTGTATAGGGGCTCCACCAGGCTTGAAAGAAAGGGAATTTACATCCAGTTGATACCACTAGTTTCATCTCCCAGAAGTCATGTGGGGCAGAGACTGAGGCCAGTGAAAAGTGAATTCCTAAGTGTGGAAGGAAACTAAGACAATCTCAAAATTCTTTGGAAACCTCCATCACTGGGGAAGGGGTCAGAAAGTGATCAAAAGGGAAATATAAGAAGAAAAACCTGAAATTACCAAAGATGTAAGGAGGAAGAAAACTCAACCAAAAATCTTGAGCACAAACTGACAATCTAATAGAGAAATTTGTCTCTGCTTTGCCTAAGTTACTCCTCTTTTTATTATACTGTGGGATAAATATTCAAAAATTTTCTCAGAACATTGTGTTGAAAGCAATAAGATGAAATTTAACAGGGATACATAACAGTCCTTCACTTTCTGTTAATAAGTAAACTTAGCTGATGGGAATGCAAATACATGGAAGTGAAACACAATCTGGAAACATGGCCTCTATACAAGCAGTACATAAAGATCTCGAAAACAGGATACTTAGAGACAGTTTAAGAATTGGGGGTCTCCTAGAACAAGGCTTCTTAAACTTTTTCCACTCTCAACCTCTTTTCAGGTTTAGACAATCTTTCCCTAGTTGGCGTTTTGTGTCCTGCACAGTTGCACAGTGCAAAGTGCATAATATTTGTGTTCAGAACCAAGGCTGCAGTGAAGTTGCGTGATACAACATGGGCAAACCTTGCCAGAAACCCCTTGGATTCATATGCGTTTGATTTTTAATTAATTTTTGGTGGTACCTTCAGATACCTTTGACTATTGCCAAATTTTTTGCTACCCTGTATGGAGTGACAACCCACAGTGTAAGAAGCGCTATTCTAGAAGAACACAGCAAGTCAAAAAGCCTGAAAACCATAATGCAAAGGAAAAAAAACCTGCCAAGAACTTCTGAACTTAGAAAACAAAGTGATAATGGAAAGAATCCAAAGATTGTGTCCAGAAAAAACCAACAGTGATACTTATGCTGCAAACTCCAAGACCTAAAATAGTAAAAATGGTCAATTCCAGTGACTAAAATAAAGATCTTCAAATGTAAAGGAAAATAATTTTAAATAACACAGTACTGTTCTGCACCTACAAGAAATCAGAGAAGGGTATGTATTCTGAATAGTTTACTGCCAGAAGTGGGGAACCTGCAGCCTCAAGGTCACATGTGGCCCTTTAGGTCCTCCAGTGTGGCACTTTGACTGAATTCAAACTTCACAGAATAAATCCCCTTAATAAAAGGATTTGTTCTGTAAAACTTGGACTCTGTCAAAAGGCTGCACCAAGAACCTAGAAGGCCACATGTGGCCTCAAGGCTACAGGTTCTCCGCCCCTTACACAAATATGATTCTCTTCAAGCTGATTAGACCTTCCTTTTAAGAGGCATCCCCCATTGCATTTGAGTTATTTGAGCTTTAGCAATTCAAAGGCATCCAAGCTCAGCAAGGGCTAACTAAGCACAGCTTGTTCTTCTGTATCCATCCTTTTTTACTGAGAGGAAAACCTTTCTTCAGCCTTCCAAAATTCATTTCTTTCAAGCTGCTTTGAAGGTAAACTGTGTTCTGAAAAGTTCCCATACTAGAACTTGAAGGAGGTCTAAATTACCAGATTAAAATATCCAGCTAATTATCTTTAGGGTGTGGTTCTTAAGAACATAGAACATACTCTCTCAGTTCTCTCCTTGCTGAATGGCCAAACACAGTTTACTCTCCAATATCCCAGGAGAGTGAGTCACCCCATAGTAAGTATTTCCAAATGAAACATGAAAGCTAATCTCAGCTCACCTTCTTCTACACTACTTCATTAAGCTCATCATGTTAAAATCCTGCAAGAATATGCCAGTTGTTCTGGGCTGGAACTGACTTAGGTTAGTTTCTTGGTAGTTTTGAGTTCAATATTGGAATAAAATGAGACATTTGTAGATCATTCAACAGTTAACAAAAAATATATTTACTTAGCTATACTAAAAGAAGGATATTCAAGAAGAATAGGTTTTGAGGACATCTTAATTGATATAACCGAGTGAAGTTCCTTTGCCTGAGTTACTCATTTTTGATCCACCAAACAAGCTTCAGAGCATCCCTGGAGCTGCTCATGGCTCTTTTGTAAGCAAGTGATAGGGCAGTGATGTTAATGGTTTGAACCTTTAGTATCCATAAGCCAATCAAGGCTCAAGGAAGTTCTCAGTACCTTGTAAGGAAAAAGTAGTGGCAGAAGTTCAGTTCTTGACCATAAGCAGTCTGCTTTCTGCCGGAAACTACCAGCACAGCCAAGGAAAACATGCTTTGCCAATACCCAGCATTGACACCAGAGCAAAAGAAAGAACTGTCTGATATAGTTCACTGAGTTGTTGCTCTGGGCAAGGGAATCTTGGCAGCAGATGAGTCCACCACATTACAAAGTGACTGCAGTCCACTGGAACTGAGGACACAGAGAAAAATTGGCGCCTCTATAGGCACTTGCTTCTGATAGCAGATGATTGAATAAACTCCTGTTTTGGAGGTGTTATCCTTTTCCACAAGACACTCTACCAGAAAGCTGATGGTGGTTGTCCCTTCCCCAGAGTCATAAAGGCAAAAGGTGGCATTGTGGATATCAAGGTGGACAAGGGTGTAGTGTCCTTGTCAGGGACTAGTGGCAAGACTGCCACCTAAGGTCTGGATGGGGGGAGTGAGTGCTGTGCCCAGTATGAGAAGGATAGAGCTGACTTTGCCAAGTGGCATTGTGTACTGAAGATTGGGGATAATATACCTTCCCCACTTGCCATCATGGAGAATGCCAGCGTGCTGGTCCAATGTGCTAGCATTTGCCACAATGGCATCATCCCCATCGTGGAGCCAGAGATCCTTCTTGATGGAGAACATGACCTGAAGTGTTGTCCGTATGTTATTGAGAATGTCCTGGCTCTTGTCTAAAAACCTTGTGAGTGACCACCATGTCTATCTGTAAGGGACCTTGCTGAAACCTAACATCGTCACCCCTGGCCATTCCTGTATTCAGAAGTATTCACATGAGGAGGTTGCCATGACAACTGTAACTTCCCTTCACCAGACTCTGCCTCTTGCAGTCACTGATATCACCTTCTTCTCTAGGGGTCAGAGTAAAGAGGATGCCTCCATCAACCTCAGTGCCATCAACACTAGCCCATTGCACAAGCCATGGGCCCTGACCTTTTCTTACAACTGAGTCTTGTAGGCATCTGCCCTCAAGACCTGGGGTGTAAAGAAGGAAAATGTCCAGGCTGCCTAAGAAGAATGTATTAAGTGGGCCATGGCTAACAGCCGAGCTGCTCAAGGCAAGTATGCTCCAAGTGGAAAATCAGGAGCTACAGTCAGCAAGTCTCTCTTTGTCTCTAACCATGCCTGCTAACTTAAGTCAAGGCCTTTCACTTGAGTATACCCTAATACTCCAGGCCTCACAGTCCAGGAAGAGGCTGAGATCCCAGAGCTTTGTGCTGACCATCATTTGTAACTTGTGTGGTATTGTTACCCTCTGGTGAATCTAGTGACCCCTCCTCATCTCAGTTTTTCCTATTTAACAAGGAAAAAACAGGAAAAGTAGCCTTACTTGCATGTGGAAAACCATTTTGCTCCTACCACACCTTGGTGCTTCAAAAATGTTCATCATCTTCACCTATTGGAACCACTCATTTCCTTCAAGACTTAGCTCAAGTTCCACTACAAAAGGCCTCTCTTAATTCCCACATCTGTGTGTGTGTGTGTGTGTCTCTCTCTCCCTTTCTTTCTCCCTCTCTCTCTCTCTCTCTCTCTCTTTCTCCCTCTCCCCCTCTTCCTCTCTCCTTCTCTCCCTCCCTCCCTTCCTCTCCCTCTCTCCCCTCTACCCCCCTCTCATTCTCGCATTCTCTTGGCTCCGCCTTAGGTTCTTTCTTTCTTTTCTTTGACTAGAATATGATCTTTTTCATCCTTTCCTCTCTGTTCAGTTATTATCTCAATGCAGATGACTCATACACACACTCTCTCTCTCTCTCTCTCTCTCTCTCTCTCTCTCTCCTGAATTTTGACTCTGCGTATCCAACTCTCTGCTTGAAAAAGTTCTATATTGGGCATCTTGTCAGCATTTCAAAATAAATATGTCCAAAATAGAACTCATCACATTTCACCATAAACCTATCTGTTGCTACAGGTTCCCTTACATCTGTTGATGATAGCACCATCCTTCTGATCACCTACATTAGAAATATTATGTAGTCATCTTTGATTCTTTCTTCTTTTTCATATCTAATCACATTCCTTCCTAGTCCTGTTGACTATACCTCTAAATATGGCTGCTGCTTATCATTTATATGTTTTTGCCCTCATTGATGCCCTCATCACAGCCCTTCCTGGACATAAGTTCTCACTGTCTGCCACCAGTCTCTTGCTTCTCCATTTTATTCTTTATAGCTCCCAGAATCTTCCTAAGGAACTGACCATGTCACTTAGTACTGAAAAATCTTGAATGACTCACCATTACTTATAGAAAAGGGTACAGACTCTTTTGCCTATTATTTAAGATCCTCCATTAACTGGCTCCAATATACTTTTCAAGCTAGATTTCATATTGCTCCTTTTTACATATTATCTATTCCAGACAGACTTGACTCAAATTAAAGTCAGGAGAGACCTGGGTTTGAATTCCATGTTTGATGTTTAATAGTTCTGTGACCTGGAGAGATTACTTAACTTTTCTTAGCCTCAGTTTCCTGTTCTATAAAATGGGAATAATATCTGACATATGTACAGGATTGTGAGGAGCAAATGAGATGATGTATATAAAGCAATTTACAAACCTAAAAGCTCTACATTAAATATAAGCTGTTATATATGACAAATATTAATTTTCCTTGCATCCTTAGTACAGAGCCTTGCATATAGAAAATGTGCATTAAATTAAATATGTGTATATTAGTATAATACTAAATATTTCATAGCAGTACCAGTGATATTGTATATTAATAGTATTATTCATTGAATCTTGATATACTTTGACCCACCTGTATGCATTCACATGCCTGAAGGCATTCCTCCTTTTTTTCCTGCTTCCGGGCCTGTATTACTCTCCTTCATGTAACACTACATTCTAACCCAACTGACTTACTTGAGATTGTAGGATGATTTCTTTAAAAAACTTGATTTTCTATCCTCAGGGTCTTTTCCTTTACACAGGCTGCCTCAGTGCTTGGACTATGCTTTTTCTTTTCTGCTTCTTTGAAACCTTAGCTTCCTTTAAGCCTCAGTTCAGGTGTCATGAAATTTCTCCTTATTCTCAGGTCCCCTGCTCTCCTCACCTCAAGTTGCAGGTCTTTTCAGATTACCTTTTATCTTCCAGCTCTGTTTAAAGCTGTGTTGTATTCCTTAGAGTAGATATAGTTTCCCAAAGTGAGTGACACGACCCCCTGTGAGGGGCACTGGAAAAATCCATAGGCAAAAAAGTCTGTACCCTTTTCTATAAGTAATGGTGAGTCATTCAAGATTTTTCAGTAACTAATCCATAAAAAACCGTTAGAGGGTTAAAGAAAGTAGACTTCCACGGGGGTATGTAATGTTAATGTAAGGTTAATGGTGGGTGGGGGGAAGAGTTAAAGACAATCCCGTTCATTAATAGACCTTAATTTCTATTGAATTACTGGGTCAGAGGGCCATGTTTTCTGGCTCTGAAAAATGTATAAGTACTCTGAGGTAAGGTTTTACTTTGGGGCTTATTCATTGAAAGTGTTCATTTGGCTATATGAAACTCTGGGTAGCAGCTAAAGAGTCTCCCAGCTTTGAAAATCCAGGTGTTGGTACTTCTCTCTCTGATAACTTTGTATGTATGTAATGGTCAGACAGTTGAATCTGCCTGTTGTTCTGTGATATATGCATTATTTATGGTCAGACAGTTGGAAGTGCCTTCTGTTGGTCTTTATTTTGCTACTTATATTTTCTCTGTCTGCATATGTTTGATTAAAGTGATTGTTGACCCCTCAAAAGTGCTTTCCTTTTAGAAAAGCAGATCTAAGAACCTGTACAGCAGGCCTTCATATATATGCCCGGGTCCTTGCTATTACAGGGTGCTAAGTAATTTTTTAGGCCTTTTAGGTTTGGGAACCTCCTGGGGCCTAGGAACTTATAAACTCCCAGGGCAGTTTGAGCAGGAGTTATCTTCTTTGTAGCTCCAGAGATAGCTCATTGCCTTATTAATCCGTGCTTGTTGAAATGAACTCCTTTCTCCCTGTGTCTTCCCTCTGTGTTCTCTCTCTTCTCTCATTGCACTAGAACACTTGTCTCTGCTTTGTCCTGGTTCCTCCTCTCCTTTTATTATACTGTAGGATAAATATTCAAGAATTATCTCTGAACACTGTATTGAAAGCAACAAGATGAATTTTAATAATAAGATGAGCTTTTAACATCCTGCATTTTTTATTAATAAGTAAACTAACTGCACAAGTAAAAGCAGGGCAGATCCACTTTGATAGTATTTGATATGAAATTAATCTGAAGGTTTTAGTTGACCACAGATTTATTTTGAGCCAGTAGTGTTATGTGGCTGTCAAAAAAAACAGTCTCATATTAGGCTATATTAATGATAAGAGAACACCTACGAAGTAATAGACTTATGCTCTTTGCTGGTCTGACCATATCTTGGGATGTTTTAAGTGAGATAAACTGACTATCCTTAAAATATTTGAACATTTCTCTTGTGAAAGAGAATAAGCTTAGGAAAGTTCTGTGACAGTTCTAGGTAGGTGACTTTAGTTTAAGGTAAGGAAGAGCTTTACAACAATTAAGAGATCTTTAACAATGAAACTGAATGTTTCTTCAGGAATGAATTCCCTTTTTTTAGAGAGTACTTCAACAAAAGTTTTCTGGACACTTATTAGAGATATTGTAAAAAGTATTCTCTAATTGAGTAACAGGTTGATGAACTTTAAGACCTCTTTTAATACTAAAATTTTTTTTTAAGTTTTTCAATATAAATTTATTTAACTTTTTACATTATTTTCACAAAATTTTGGGTTCCAAATTTTCTCCCCATTTGTCCTCTCCCCCCACCTCAATACACTGAGCATTCTAATTACCCCTATCACATCTGCCCTCTCTTCTATCATCCCTCCATTCTCTTGTCCCTATTTTCCCTTTTGTCCTGTAGGGCCAGATAACTTTCGTATTTCTTATTTCCTAGTAGCAAGAACAATACTCTACAGTTGTTCCTAAAACTTTGAGTTCCAAGTTCTCGCCATCCCTCCCTCCCCACCCATTCCCTTTGGGAAGGCAGGCAATTCAATATTGGCCATATCTGTGTAGTTTTGCAAATGACTTCCATAATAGTCATGTTGTGTAAGACTAACTATATTTCCCTCCATCCTATCCTGCCCCCCATTGTTTCTATTCTCTCTTTTGATCCTGTCCCTCCACGAGTGTTGACTTCAAATTGCTCCCTCCTCTCATTGCCCTCCCTTCCATCATCCCTCCCATCCTGCTTATCTCCTCCCCT
>CM053770.1:84263476-84296531 GCA_028658325.1 Potorous gilbertii | reverse complement strand
AAGAGAGGGCAGATTGGTGATATGGGTAATTAGAATGCTCAGTGTATTGGGGAGGGAGAAGGGGAAAAATGGGGAGAAAAATTGGCACCCAAAATTTTGTGAAAATGAATGTAAAAAGTTAAATAAATAAATTTATTTAATAAACAAAAAAAAAAGAGGCTATGTGAAAGGTGCTAAAAGTGTGAAGCTGAGTGAGAATAGAGTGAGTAAAGAGGGTGGATGAGCTAGAAGCTGTGGAGGAACAATTTATGGGACTTGATAGCTAACTGGATACAAAGTGGTGAGACAGAGAAAAAAGTCAGATAACATTAGGGTTTTAATCTGGTTTATTTTAGAATGATGGTGGTACCAATGTCAGAAATAAGCAATTTTGGGGCAAGAATGGATTTCAGTGGAGGGAGGACAGAGAGTTTGGTTTTAGTCATGCTAACTATGAGATTGCCTACCAGATATTTCAAAATAGAAGTCTCATAGGCATTTCAAAAACACATCCCAAAATTAAGCTACACTGGAAGGAGATTAGGAGTGAGTGAGTGGTAAGAAAGTCAAAGTAGTGAGCATAGACTACACTTTTAAAAAGTCTGAAACATAAAAGGAGAAAAAATATGATAACTTATGGGGAAAGCAGATTCAGTTCAAGTAAAGAGTTTTAAAGACAGGTAAAGATCTCAGCAATTCAATTCAATTAATATTTGCTAAGCACCTATTATGTGCCAGGCACTGTGCTAAGCACTAGCTTTACAGAAAGAGGTAAAAGACAGTCCTAACCCTCAAGTTCACAACCCAACAAGGGTGTAGGGAGTGGAGGGATAACAACAGGCAAATAAATATATACAAATCAGTTATTTAAAGGATAAATAGGAAATAATGAACAGAGAGAAAGCACTGGGGAAGACTCCCTATAAGAGAGAGAATTTTAGCTAGGACTTAAGCCAGGAGGAGAAAGTGAAGTTGGTGACCTTGCACAGCCCTCTCTCACTCAGATGAAAGTCAACTGCAAGTCCTCATCATCTTGATGTCATGGTCCTCTTCCAGAATGAAGGACAAACACAACCACAACAAAGGAAGCTAGGGAAGTCAGTAGTCAGCGTGAAAAGAGCATTGCAGGCATTGGAGATAGAGAGAATGCCCAGAACCAAGAGAGAGGAAGTCTATGGACCCCATCTCAGAATAAAGTTCTCAAATGTATAAAACGAAACACATTGGATTACAATGGTAACTTCTATTGAAACAGTACTCCAAAAAGTTTTTTTTAAAAATAAATAAATTAACTCCAGGGTTAGGAGCTGAAGAGAGCAGATTTTGATTCTAGCTAAAGAAATACTTTCTAATAATAAGATATCAAAAAAGGAGAATTAAACTACTTTAAGAAAATAGTAGAGATCTTTAAAAAAGAAAGGATAAATGACTATTTTGAGGGGATAAAGTTAGTAGAGAGGATTCTTAGATAAAGACTGAACGAGAGTAACTGAGGTCTCTTTCAACTCAGACTCTGTGATTCTTGTTCATGCTTTTCCATAAATCCTTGACAAAAGATTTGGTCACCAACAACAGCCTTAGCTTTTCAGGGTTGCTTATTCTGTGTTCCCTCTGTAAATACTATGTATTTTCATTTGCAAAAATGTCCTTGGCCTCTTAAAGACTTAGAGCTTTTTTTTCTCTCTCAAGGTTCCCCCAATCTATCTTCCCAAGGCCTACAATTAAAAATGATTTTTCAATTATCAAATTTCTCGTTGCACATGGTTTCAACCCTCACATTACCACAATCTACCGTGCATTACAGTTATTTGAGTATATATTATTTCCTTCATCATCTTTAGATTCTAAGGTTCCAGAGGGATGTGTCTATGCCTTAATTTATCTTTGGATCACTATCACTTTGCCTAGTACTATATACATTTTTAATTCCAATGACATTTCTTTTTTTTAATTCAACTTTATTTTATTTTCAATTCCAAATTCATTCCCTCCCACTTCCCCCCATCTACTGAGAAGGCAAGAAAAACAAAACCTGTTACAAATATGTATAGTTAAATAAAACAAATTCCCACATTAGTTATGTCCAAAAAAGCAGAAAAGAAGGGGGAAAAAAAGAAAAGAGGCTTCAATTAGCATTCTGAGTGCATAAGTCATCTCTGTGGAAGTAGACAGCATCTTTTATCATGAGTCCTTTGGAATTAATTGGTTATTATGTGGATCAGAATTCCTAAGTCTTTTAAAGTTGTTTGTCTTTACAATATTGTGACAGTATAAAATATTCTCTTGGCTTTGCTCCTTTCATTTTGCATTAGTTCATACAAGTCCTCCCTGGTTTTCCTAAAATCCCCTTCATCATTTCTTACAGTACGATAGTACTCCATCACCTTCACATACCATAATTTGTTGTCATTTCCCTACATCAAACTTTCAAAATTAAACTATAGATATATATGTATATACAGTTTATATATGTAAATTACAAACTATATAAAATGTATATAAATATACATAATAAATATATATTATACATTATATTATTATGTAATATATATTAAAGATATAAAGATATAAAAATCAACAACTCAATTATAAATGTTTATTCAATTCAATGTATATAACATATAATATGACAATATATATGTGTATATTATATATATAAATAAATGCTTTATGCAGAATTTGCATTTAGGCTGAGTTATAAAAAGGGAGTATCAAATAAAAGGTTTTGTTGATATCACCTTTAATGTAATTAGCTCAACAGTATCAGGTCATCAGAGGTAACACTGAAGATAACAATACAAACACATTTTTAAGAAATGTTGCACTTAAGAGTCAAAGAATTAAATTCATATTACCATTAGACAGCATGAGGGGCAGCTAGGTGGTGCAGTGGATAGAGTACCAGTGCAGGAGTCAGGAGGACCTGAGTTCAAATCTCACCTCAGACACTTGACACTCACTAGCTGTGTGACCTTAGGCAAGTCACTTAACCCCAACTGCCTCATCTCCAGTCATGCTGATGAATATCTGGTCACTGGATTCAGATGGCTCTGGAGGAGAAGTGAGGCTGGTGACCTTACACAGCCCTCCCTCATTCAAAACAAAGTCAAATGCAAGTCATGTCATCATTTCTTTGATGGCATGGTCTTCTTTGGCAACGAAGGATTAATGCACACAACATAGCATGTTCTTTTCACAAGTGATCATATTGGTTCAAATATGGATCATAACCATACTTAAAATGAATTTTTTTAAAAGAAAAAAATAGAGGTATGAATTGAAAATAACACTGATTATTAGGTTGCATTTAGGTTTCATACAAGACAGATTTGGGGAAAATACACAGTTTATATTCAGACTAATACAGAAAAATATTTTATAATTTCTACATCTGCTCTATCTAAAAAGTACTAAGAAAACAGAGCAGGCAAGATGAAGACATACAAAGTTTACTTACCACAGTCCTCTGTTTGTTGGGCAGGAAGACTCTAACAATTGGTTTTTGTGGTGACTTAGGATTGCTTCTTGACACATCTGTGGGATTCTGAAAAACTGCAAGAGACGAAGGTGCCACTGAAAGGCTAGAAGAGGAAGAAGATGTAACTGTGTCTGTTGAAGCTGAGCTAGAAACAGAAAAATCAGTTCCATTCCCCATGGACTCCAATAATTGTTGTTCCCGTTGCTGAAGTGCATCTAGCTTGCTGGTGTACTCTTCATAGGCCTACAAAGAAAAATAGAATTAAATATTTAATCTCGAGTTTGCACTGGTTGTTCCAAAGAGGTCTCAAATCTAAGGTTCTGATCACAGCACTTTTACTGGAATTAGGTCCGTAAGATTAGGTCAGTAAATATAATGAAAAATTATCAGAGTAATCCTTAGTATTTAAAGAGTTAGAAAGTAAGTTCATGACATATTTTTTACTTTAAATCAATAAACCTTGTTACATACACACTAAAGTATGGCTAGTCTTTTAGTTTTTTTAACCAAATAAAAGAAAAAAGAAAAAGTGCATTCTCTGGAAATATCCCAAGTTATCATAAATCTCATAGAACTGATCTGCTCCTCCTATTCAATCCTAAGTCCAACTCACTGGCCATTTGTACAATCTATCCAAGATTTATATACATACTGTCTCTGTAGTTTATCTATTCAGTTAGGCTAATGGGCACTCTCCATCAACTCAGTTTTTCCAGTTTGGATGGTAAGGTCAACTGAAACAATTATTTTCAAAGACACCCATGCATGATCTATTAACTGCTAAAGTTGATAACTTCTTTTCAGTCCTAATCTTTCTTGACCACATTTGACATTACTGACCACATTTGACATTACTGAACACCCCTTTCCTCTTGGATACTCTCTTTTTTTTTCCTGTATTATTTTTTTTTTAAATTCATTTATTTGTTTTCAGTTTTCAATAATCACTTCCATAAGTTTTAAATTTTTTCCCTCTCCCTCTCCAAGATGGCATGCAATCTTATATGGATTCTATACATACATTCTTATTAAACATATTTTCCCATTAGTCATGTTGCACAGAAGAATTAAAATGAAGGGGAGAAACCATGAGAAAAAACAAAACAAAACATAACAAAAGAGAAAATAGTCTGCTTCATTCTGTCTTTGGACTCCATAGCTCTTTCTCTGGATGTGGAGGACACTTTGCATCAAGAGTCCCTTGGAAATGTTTAAGGTTCTGCATTGCTGCAAATGGCTAAGTTTATCAGAAACAGTCCTCGCACACTGTGGCTGCTACTATGTATAATGTTCTCCTGGTTCTGTTCACTTCACTCAGCATGGGTTCATATAAGTTTTTCCAGGTTTTTCTGTAGTCCACCTGTTTGTCATTTCTTATAGCACAATAGTATTCCTTTACATTCATATATCACCTTGTTCAGTCATTCCCCAACTGATGAGCATTCCCTCAATTTCCAGTTCGTGGCCACCAAAAAAAGAGCTGCTATAAATATTTTTGTACATGTGGATCCTTTTACCATTTTTACAATCTCTTTGGTATACAGTCCTAGAAGAGACATTGTTGGGTCAAAGGGTACACACATTTTTGTAGCCCTTTAGGCATAGTTTCAAATTGCTCTCCAGAACGGTTAGATCACCTCACAGGTCCACGAACAATGAATTAATGTTTCAACTTTCCCACATCTTCTCCAACATTTATCATTTTCCTGTCTTGTCACATCAGCCAATATGATAGGTGTGATGTGTGGATACTCTCTTCTTGCTGAATTTTCTTGACACTGCTATTTGCTGGTCATCTTCCTATCTACTTGTCCACTTGGTTCCTTTTGCTGGCTCATTTAGTCACATTTCTTTCTATGTGTGGGTGTACACAGGGCTCTCTGCTAGGTCCTATATATACCCCTTTTCTGAATTTTCTTGGGTTCAACTATCATCAGTAGTTTGACAGACATTTCCATGTAAATATCATATAGATATTAAATATGTCTTCAGCAGTTATGCTCCTCACCCCCATCCCTCTTATGAATTTCTTTTCTTATGCTGTGGACCACACAATCCCTTCCAATCAATTAGGTTTATAGAAGTCTTGCTAAACTCCTCACTCTCCTCCACCTTCCATATCTAATCAGTTGCCATGTTTTGCTGATTCTGCTTCCAAATCTTTCTATTTAAACAGACAGCCTCATTCTAACCTCTAGTATGGACCCTCTTTGTTACCACTATCCTGGATTATTACAATAATCTCCCTACTTTCAGTCTCTCCCCTCTCCAATCTATACTCCCTGCACCAGGAGAGAACAGCTGCCAAAATCACATATTCCTAAAATGCACGTTTGACCACGTCACTCCTAACGTATTTGTGTTTACTAGCTCACTGCAGGCAGGCACTACTTTGACTTTTTCTCCTAGGGTCTAGCACAGGCAACACAGGATCTTATTGACATGAACAATCTCTCTAGAAGTCCCACTCACAACTCATCTAAGCTTGCCTAGTCTGTGTAACATATATCCATGACCTCCTTTAATTTCTACAGAGGTGTCTAGCCCAGTGTGGTAGGGGTTTTTTTTCCCTCTAAGTATCATTAAATTCTATTGAAATATAAAGGTTATTCCTCCTCATCAGCACAGGACCATGATACCTTCTTTTTTTCAATCGTAGATTTCTTTAATGACACGCTTTATCTATTTCTTCTTCATAGTTAGCCAGGTTTCCAGCCTCAGAGACTCAACTCTTCACTCTTCCTCACTCTCTCATATCCAATCAGTTCTAAGTCTTCCTAATGCTAGGCCACATCATCTCTTTCAATCTCTCTCTATTCCTACTTAAACTTTATAATCTCTCTCTGGAACACTAGTCTTCCAACTGGTCTTCCCATTTCCAGGATATTCCCTCTGCAATCCATCCTCCACAGAGCTGCCAAAGTGATCATCCTAAAACATGGATCTGACTGTAAAAGACACCACTGCCTCTACAATAAAATACAAATTATCGGTCTTCAACTTTTAATGTCCTTTGCAATCTGGCTCCAGCCTGCTTCTTCAGATCGATTCTGCACTCCTGCCAAATTCCAAGTTCAAACTTGTTGTTCAAGGTACACAATATTCCATTTCTTGTCTCTGAATCTGCATATAAGTCATTACCAGTACCTGTATTGGACTTTTTCCTCACCTCCACCATCTAGCATCTCTAGCTTTCATCACAGTTCAAGTCAAATATCACTTCCATATGAAATGTGGAGGCATGGACCTGAGACCATTTTGGATTGCCAGGAAGCTAGTATCTACCCCAAAAGTCCTTATTAATTACAATGTGCATAGGTATGTAAATATATACACACAATGTATGTATATATACACAAGTACACACATGCATATACACACATACATATGAATAAAATTTAGTTTTCTGTGTATATTTGTTTCTAGATTACAGAATATAAATTTCTGAAGGGCAAAGACTGTCCCAACTCCTCCACCTTCACCCCTACTCCTTTGCCCTCCCATTCTCAGCACTGTAGCACAGTGTTTGGCACATTTTAAGTACTTATCAATGCTTTTTAATAGTCCATTATTATCTGTTACACACTGCTCACATTCATTATACATCTCTTCATTGTACTATCTAAGTACTCTTTTCTGACTGTGTGGATATCATTGTGTTCCACAACTTAAACCCATATAACAATTCTAGATGAATATTGTTATTAAAAAGAAGGGGCTTTTTTTTTTTAGGGAGAAAGGTGAGTCATTGAAGAAGCTTGGCAGTTTCTCTAAAACTATTCAGCCTACTTACCTCCTCCTATTTAATCTTGGGTCCAACCCATTATCCATTTGCACTAACTTTTTTAGATAACAAATAACAATGTCTGATCTTGACACAGTTATAGTTTATTTGACAGTCATACCATCTAACTATGTTATAGTTTAGATAACAGGTATTCTTCATCCACTTGGTGGATGATTTTCCTGTGTTGATGATTAAGTCAAACTTTTTCGAGCATTTACAGATCTCATTCAGCAAACTTTACTAGAGCTTGATACAATCATCACTGTGTCATCAATTAACAAAAACATAAGGAATATCATCTACAGGGAAATCCATTCTAACTTGAACTCACTTGAATTTGTCCATAATAGCAAATATCTTGAGTAATCATATTAAGTCTCCCAGTTTAATGTCACATCTTATAATAATGAACAGATGGTTATTCTCTATTGTTAATTTAAGGAATTTTGAATAAATGGAATGTAAATTTGCACTGCAGTTTGTTTGGGCTTAATGACAAACTGAAATTAGGTCTATCGATTCTATCCTTCTTATTTTCCGCATTCATCTTAGTCATTTTTGTTCTGTGCTTTCTAATCCAAAGTTCTTTCTCTTTGGCAGAGATGTGAGAAGCAAAATAAGATTTCGAAAGCTTTGCCTTCTCTGATATACATTATCATCATACCACTCATCCTGACCATGGTACTACACACCCACTTCCCTCTTATTTCTAGATGTCTTCACATGATTATATCTGTTAATGGGCAGGATGGTGTAGTGGAAAGAATGTAGAGCTTTTACATCCTTAGGGACCTGGGTATAAATCTCATCTCTGACATTTACTGTAGTGGTTATTGTTGTGTTCAATTCTTTATTAGTCCTTTTGGGGTTTTCTTGGCAAAGATACTGCAGTGGTTTGCCATTCCTTCTCCAGCTCATTTTACAGATGAGAAAATCTAGGCAAATAGTGTTAAGCAACTTGTCCAGGGTCACACACTTAGTAACTGCCTGAGGCCAGATTTAAACTCAGGTCTTCCTGGCTTCAGGCCCAACATCCCATCTGCGGTACCAACTATCTGACGAGATGGGTGACCATGGACATATCACAACCTCCCTGAGTCTCCAATTTCTCATCCATGAAATGGGGACAGCACCTGTAACATCTAATTCACAGGACTACTACAGCAATCAAATGTGAGTATGTCTAGGAAATGCTCTCTAAATTTTAAACTTGATATTAACTGTTACTTTTACACACAGTGCCTGTAGCACAGTAGATACACAATCAATGCTTACTGCCTGATTACTAGTTGTTATCTATCATGTTATTTAGAACACAGTGTACTCTTCCAGAACCCCATCTATTAATGGATTCCATTCCACCAGTGCTCAGAGAAGCTAATGAAGACCAGCTGGCTATGATCTTAAGCCACATTGATTTCAGTGGCAAGTCTGAATAAGAAGCTAGGGTAAACATTTAGATGATACCTTCATGTCAATTAACAGTAGGCTATCATTCTCTAATGGCCACAGAATAAACTGTTCTGTAGCAACTCCATGCTATATTTTAGAAAGGTTATAAGAATGATTTGAGTGAAGGTTTCTTCCAATAAATGTTCTCTCATTTGGGAATTTAATCTATTTTGTTACTCCATTCATTAATATATAAAGTATTCTAAGCAATACTATATGATTTTGTCCCTTTTCATTACATCCTTGTAGAGTTCTGCAATTTACCCAACTTCTTGTGGAAAAAGGCTGGTCAACTAAATGAAGCTCATTTTGAGGAGGGGTAAGAAGAATATGGTAGCAGGAGATGACTGAAGTAGCAGAAGGATGGACATAAGGAAGGAGGCTGATAAAAGGGGAAAGAAATTGGGTATACAGACTGTGGGGAAGGGGAAGGAAGGTAAGGGGAAAGGAAAGCAGAAGAGAAAATGAACAAAGAAAAAAGGAAGAGAGAAAGAAAAAGAAGGGAGGAGAAAGAAAGAGGGGGTAAGAAGTTTGAAGAAAGGGAGATAGAGAAGATGGTACCAGGAGGGGAAAAAAGGTATAGAAAGAAACGTGAAAGAAAACAAGTGGGGAGGAGAGGTAGGAAAGTAATGGAAATGAAGGGAATGAAGAGGGGAAAGAAGGAAAAAAAGTAGAAAGAACGAGAAGAGAAAGAGAAGGAAGGAAAAGTAAAAAGTAAAGAGGAAATGATTGGGACAACAGAGGGTAAAAGAAGGAAAAAGAACGGAGGAGACACGGTGAGAAGGGGTAGGGAAAGGATCAGTCCTGTGCTAAGTAAACACCTTGTATGTTCTTGTTTCTAAATGTCAAAGTTCTTTCTTAAATAAAGATTTTTCACTTCTAGAATATGTTTTGATTCTGAAATTTTTCCTGTTGCTATAAAGAGTGGCACCATAATACAGTGACTACAGAGCTGATCTTGAAGTCAGAAAAGATTAAAGTTCAAGTACCTCTGATACAGACTAGCTCTGTGACCAAGGGGCAAGATACCTAACCTTTCAAATGACTATTTAATTCAAACAAAAATTTATTAAACCCTTATGTACAAGACTAATATTATAAATTATAAGTGAATCACCAATATGTATCAGTATAAGGTTTTCTAACACTGAGTTTCCTTTATTCATTAAATCTCTGGTTTAGATTTTTCCCCCTCCTGCCTCTTATACAAAAATAATAATTGACTAAGCTATTCATTAATTTTTGGGCAGCTAAGTGGTACAGTGCATAGACTGCTAGGACTGGAATCAGGAAGATTCAAGTTCAAATGGGACCTTAGAAACTTATTAGCTGTGTGATCCTAGGCAAATAACCCTGTTTAACTCAAGTTTCCTCATCCGTAAAATGAGCTGGAGAAGGAAATGGCAAATCACTCCAGTATCTTTGCAAGAAAAGCTCAAATGGGGTTATGAAGAATCAGACATGGTGCAAAAACAGCAACTTTGTCAATTTACTATATAAACCTCAACATATTTTTGATTTTCAAAATTTGCCTTGTTTTTATAATGGCTTACCTTAAGGCTCCCTATGTAAGACTTGCATTTAGCTATTTTTTTTTTTAATTTGCAATTTTTTTCCTCAACAAAAGTCAATCTAACAAATCTTCCTGG
Organism: Potorous gilbertii; assembly: GCA_028658325.1. Lineage (NCBI taxonomy): Eukaryota > Metazoa > Chordata > Mammalia > Diprotodontia > Potoroidae > Potorous > Potorous gilbertii. Next base: position 84,286,186 of record CM053770.1, on the reverse strand, counting down.
CCTAAAGTGAAAGCACACACATTAAGAAATTTTTATAAATGGCTTAGAGTTAACTAATATCAGAAAAGTATTTTTCTTCTTTTTAAATCTTTGTTACAAAGGAAGGTTTTCTAGGTGGTAAAAGACATACTCAGAAATGGGTGGGATGGGAAAAACAAAATATCAATAACAAGAGGCATCAATAAAAAAATAGCAATAGTTTAAGTTAACCGTTTATTTTCTCACTGGCCCCTTTGACAGCCACAACAGAGAAAACCAAGCTTGGGATTACAATCTGACTGTCATGACACTACAATTTGTGCTTCTGTCAAGTATTAGTTTACTGACCCCTGGGCGGATTCTGTGATTCTTGTTCATGTTTCTCCACAAATCCTTGACAAAAGATCTGCTCATCAACAACTACATGCTAGGATTGGGTTTTAGCTCTTCAGGGCTGCTTACTATGTGTTCCCTGAAATGAACCGTTATTTCCATCTGCAAAAAATGTCGTTGGCCCTTTAAAGATTTAGAGACTTCGTTCTTCTCTCAAGATTCCCCCAACCTCCAAATCTATAATCTTACTCTTTCCCAGGGCTCCTTTTTCAAGTCTATGAACTTGAACAGCCTTCGTCTCAGGAGTTATTACTTCCTATCTTTAGCATTATACTAGTTAATTCTAGTTATAAATGATATATTCTGAAATTTCACAGCTAGGGCTTTCCCTTGAGAAGAAAAGTTATACACCAAACTTTTTTCTCAGACTAATAGGGTTAATTTGCTGACTCCTGAAATACTCTTTTTAAAATGAGTTTTTCAATTGAATAACATTTTAAGTTTCTTTAACTTATTTTAAAAATAAATTATTTTCTCATGACTCCCCCAAATATCTGATATTCAACACCTTACCTCCAGATAGATTGATGGTGGATTATGTTCTCCTCCAAATTTGTCCAGTAGGGCCTCTATGTGTTCTTGTGTCAATTTAATCATTTGCTTGATATTCCACACCTAAAAACATACAAAATTCCTTTAGGATGTGAACTATTTAATCACTTAATAATGAAAAAAATTTAACTTCTTAAATTACAAAATAGTAATTAGTTCCCAATAAATAGCCCATCGTTGCTGCAATCTCCAACTTGTTACCTGTATTGGATTGAGATATATGTTTAAAATAATTAACTGAGAACAAGTCTAGATCCATTATCATACACATATGCTTAAGAAGAGAGAAAATTTAAAATTATGTTGAATAAAACAAAGAATCCCTTAAATGAGGGAAGAAAAGGAGAGAAACTAGGAGAAAAAGATAGGGTGATATAGAAGGAACAAAGCTTAAATGGAACAGGTCGCAGACAGAACGGTTTGAGTATTCAATGTACAATCCACAATCCATCACATTCTTATTTTTATTGAGTTATGGGGCCCTAAAATGGTTATGGGCAGGCAGTAACGGTTTGGAGGCTAAATCCCTGCTTTTTACTCACTGATTTATTAGTCTGGAATGCATTAGAGAGGGTACCAGAGTTTACCAGAAGCTCCAGAAAACTGCTCAAAAATATATCTGTCCTATACAGTTAGGTTAACCAATTAATAAGATCATCCTGAAATCCAACCTTTTAGAAACATTAAGCCCATCAGTAACTCCCAAGTTAGTAGCAAGTGGTATTATTGTGCATTCGTCCTTCCTTGCCAAAGAAGACCATGCCATCAGAGAAATGATGACATGACTTGCACTTGGACTTTGTTTTGAATGAGGAAGGGCTGTGTAAGGTCACCAGCCTCACTTCTCCTCCAGAGCCATCTGAATCCAGTGACTTTCATTCATCAGAATGACTGGAGATGACCCAGGATGAGGCAATTGGGGTTAAGTGACTCGCCCAAGGTCACACAGCTAGTGAGTGTCACGTGTCTGAGGTGAGATTTGAACTCAGGTCCTCCTGACTCCTGTACTGGTGCTCTATCTACTGCACCACCTAGAAAGAAACAGGGATGGCTTAAGTGTAAGGGAGTTTTGATAAGGAAATGAGGTTGTGTAACGTAAGACATTTTCACAGAAGACATATATTACTATGATGTTAGTCATGGATATAGAGAACTGTATCAAAGCCTTAGGTATCTGAAAGATGGAAGATGGATGGGATCAAGGAAGACTCTGCCTTTAAAAAAACAACCAACAGGCTCCTGTAAAACGCCCATCCTGGAGCCTAGTGCAAATTGCATGAACTGAATATCTTCTGCTCAAATCTTACCTCCTACCATCTTAAGAGGAAGCTGATCACTTGAAAGGTGTAAGGTTAGTCCTGGAACTCAGTGATTCAGATGCTAGGTCTGAATTCTATACTAACAGCAATGATCCCATGGTAAAGCAAAGAGGAGTAATCAATAAGCATTTTTAAAGATTCTATTAAATAAAGACAGTTCTTTCCTTCCAAGAGAGTAGAATTTATTAAGAAGATACATGTTTAAAGATAAATAAATAGAGGACATATGTGAAATAAAGGGAAAGTAGAAAAGACTTGGGGAAAGATCTGGGGTACAATCGTGCAAAGGTGAGAGGGCATGGTTTTGCTTCAAAGAGCAAAAAGGACTGCTCAGACTGGTAGAAAGAGAACCACAAAACAGAATCATGAAAACCTAGGGAGGAGAGAATATCCAGGAGATAACAATAGTTAATTAATAGTGTCACACACTCGAAAGTAACCAACTCCCATCTCCTAGCATTCCTTTTTCCTTCATTAAACACATAGCTAATAAATGCTTATTATGAACTTATTATTGCTCATAATTATGTCAGAAACTGGGAATATTAACACAAAATAAATCCTTATAATTTAGGACCAATGGCTGATAGGGAAAAATACCTGGTCCATCTACCTATATCCGTACTCTCATCCTACAGAATCACTTAACCTACCTCAGAGTTAGAAAAGATTTAATATACTCCCTAGTTAACCCCACAAATGAAGAATCCCCTTTACATTTGTACACATGGTCATCCAGACTGTTTAAATATTAATATTTAATTGTTAGATTGTGAGCTTGAAGGCTGAGACTGTATTTTGTATCCCTAGTGCTTATCACAGTGTCTGACATAAAGTAAGAAATAAATAAATGTTTTATTAACTGGCTGAACTATCCACATGGCAGACAAACTGCCTTAGCTAAAAGCAACAAAGAGCAGGAAACAAGTGCTGGAAGATTCAAACCACAATCACCACCTCCCCTCAGACCTCAATGAAAATATCCCAGGACCCTGAACCCAAAAACCTTGGGAGCAGCAGTGCTTTCCAAACCACCAGACCTGTTTCCAGTCCAATTCGAAAAGTCATCAATGGGGACAGAAATCATTGAGGAAAAGCGTCCACCTTCTCACAACTACTAATAATAACTGATGACCAATTGCCACCGACAGGCAAGTAAACACAAGAGCCCTGGGAGGAGCAAAACCCCAAACTGCCATCTTCATCTCCACAGCAATCATCTGTGGAAGCAATTCCTTTGGAGAAGGTGTCAGTTACCCCCATCACCTGCTAACTAACTGCCACTTCCATAGGACAGAAAGGTCAGCTTAGCTGATACAGCAAGGCACCCCAAGAGACAAGAGGCAGGATGTGCAAGGCAAGTCAAACCCTGATCATATCTCTCCTCAGACCCCTACAGAGAAAACCCAGAACCCTGAACCCCAGAATCTTTGGAACAACAATCCTTCGAGCCCAATGCTTGCAGTTATAATCCTGGAAAGCAATCTCTGTAGAGATGTATATAGCTTGGCAACTGCTCCTAAAGGTGTTACAAGAATAGCTGCAATTCCGACTTACTGAAAAGCAAGAAGTTCTTATCACCAAAGTCCTTGGCACTGTCAAATAGTTAAACATCATAAATGAACATGGTTTTATCAGTGGAAATAACAATAAAGAAGAGGTATTACCATCTGCTTTGCTGCTGGGTCACAGGACCCTTCCATCTAACTTGCAGATGAAATTTTTCATGTGTGTTAACTCCCCCACCTCAATGGGAGCTTCTTGAGAGCAAAGACTCTTACTTTTCAATCTATATCCTCAGAGCTTATCACAATGCTTGAACATATTAAGGACACTTATTCATTCATTCATAAATTCCAGAGGGAAAGTCACTATCTATTAAAAAGCCCAGAGCAACACAAAGGGGTTAAGAACTCACCAATTGACAAAAAATACTAGGAAAATTGGAAAGAAGTTTGGAAGAAAGTAGGCATAGATCAACATCTAACACCATATACCAAGATACGGTCAAAATGAATAAATGATTTAAACAGAAAGAGTGATTATTTTAAGTAAATTAGGAGAGCATGTAAAAATGTACTTGTCATTGACTTTTATGGAAAAGGGATTAAGTGAGAGAGATGAGAAATAAAATGGATAATTTTGATTACATAAAATTAAAAAGGTTTTTGCATAAACAAAACTAATCTAACCAAAACTGGAAGAAAAATAGAAATTGGAAAAAAAGTTTTACAGCAAGTTTATCATTTTTCAAATATACAGGGAACTGAGTCAAATTTATAAAATTATAAACCAATTGATAAATTGACAAAATATGAATCCTGACTTACATATGGTCAAAGGACATGAACAGACTGTTTTCAGAAGATATCAAAACTATCAATAGTTATATAAAAATGCACTATTGATTAAAGAAATGCAAATGAAAACTCTGAGATAACACCTCATACCTCACATCAGATTGGCTAATGTTAAAGGAAAATAATAAATGCTGGAGAGGATGTGTAAAAATTGTGTAAATTTCAACTGAATGAATGAGTTACATATTTCTGTGGTACTTTAAGACTTGCTAAATGCTTTACGTATATTATCTTGATTGTTATAAAAACCCTCTGAGGTAGGTGCTTGAAGTATTATTGGTATTTTAAAGACAAAGAAACTGAGGATGAAAAAAAGAAAAGATGACTTCACTGGTCACACAATTTTTTTGTTGTTATTGGATTAATTTGAATTTATCACCATATTTTATTTTTAAAGTACGAGATATACCTAACACACACAACACACATGGACTGCTTGTCTAAATTTATAAATGCAGAAGTCAGTTTTCAAAGGAAAAAATTCAAGCAACTAACCATCACATAAAAAAAATGTTTCAAATCCCTAATAATTAGAAAAATACTAATTTCACTTAGGTTTCAATTCAGACCCATCAGCTTGGCAAAGATGACAGAAAAGGCAAACAATTGTTGAAGGAGCCCAGGAAAAACAGGCTCACCGATGCACTGCTGGTGGAGCTGCAAAATGGTTGAGCCATTCTTTTTTTTTAAATTGGCATTTTATTTTTCCCTAGTTACAAGTAAAAACAATTTCTAACATTTTTAAAAAAACTTTGAGCTCCAAATTTTCTCCCTTTCTCCCTCCCTCCGCATTGAGAAGGCAAGCAATCAGATATAGGCAATATGTGTTTAATCATGCAAAACATTTCCATATCAGTCATGTAGTGAAAGAAAACATAGTGGTCACAAAATTATAATAAGTAGAGGTGAGTTATTATCGAAATTTAGCATTCTACTATACCATGCTGCTAATAAACCCATAGATATCTGGCCATCATCTATTAAGGACCTACTGTACAGAGAACGTTCTCTACAGTGTTCACAGTAGCCACTTAATAAATGCTTGATTTCCTGATTCATGTAGTTTACAATTTAATAAGGGAAATGACACTCAAATAACTGAAATACAAAATAGTGCAGAGTAAGTATAATACAAGAGATATAAGGAGAACAAAATGTTAGAGAAAAAGAGAAATAAATACTTGGTGATCTGAAAAATAGAATAAATTAAGTGGACAAAACAAATGGATCTGTATATAAAAAAATCCTATACAATAAAAATATTATAATCTGGATTTTAAGAAATGACAGATTATGAAAAAGTTTTTACCCCAGATTCTTTTTTCTTGGAGGGGAGAATTTAGTAAAAATTTTAATCAGTTAAGCTCTACCTTCCCCAGCAATCTGAGATCAAGAGAAAAACATCTAATACAAATGTGTAAAGTTCAACAAAACACATTTCCAAATTGGCCACACCCAAGTTTGTCTCATTTTGCATTGAGTCTTTCGCCTCTCTGTCATGTGGTTAGCATGTTCCACTGTTAGTCCTCTGTAATCTTGGTTGGTCATTCTGCTAATAAAGGTTCAACACATGAGTATTCTAACATTTATATACCAACTTGTTCACCCATTCCCCAAATTATGAATACTCCCTCAGATTCCTTTTCTATGCCACCTCCCAAAGTTATAAATATTTTTGTACATCCTTAGTTTTGCTGAGAACTAATTCTTCTTTAAATGTGTGCCCTCCTCTCTAATTCCATTCCCTCATTTCTCCCTTTTCTTCCTCATTCTCCTATTGAAGTAAATGTATTTCTGTATCCAACTTTGTGCACATGTGCGCATATTCTTACTTCTTTTTGACCCGTTTAGATGAAAGCAAGGTTCAATTGCACTCCCTCTATGAATGCTGGAAACCAAATGGGTAACAATCATTTGGGAATTTACTGAAAAATTACAGTATAATAAATGACAGGAAAAATACAGACACGGGATTATTTGTATAAATTGACGTTAACTGAAGTAAGCAGGGACAAAGGAACACTAATATGATAACCACTACAATGTATTTTAATAAAAACATAAGGAGTATGATCAATGAAGTAACTAGACCTGAATTCCGTTGCATTTACCAGGTCAAATCATAAGACCAATAGCATTAAAGGTCCCCACAGTGTTGTAAGGAGACATGTTCTCAGTTTGAGGTAATGAGTTGTTTTATTTACTTATTTCCTTGTTTACAAGAGAGTATCTTATTGGGAAGGAGACTTGTCAGGGAGAAGGGTCTAAAAAGATTACAATTCAACCAAGACAGCCCTTTGGATCAAACTAGTTTCTAGCCTAACACGCAGAAACAACTAATTTACTTACATATCTTCTATTGTGTCTTTCACTATCATACTCATACCTCTTGAGCATTCCAACCACTATCTGCACATCTGTCTTCAATTTTAGTTTTCACTCTTCTCAACTTTTTTGCTGAACAAAGAATTCAATTAAAATGAACATAAAAATCTTTCAGTACATGTACAGAAGCTAAAATGGAAGAGTTACACTCTTTAATTATAATTTCTAGATTTATTCAATCTCATTCCATGAATAACATTTATATCACCAAGCTTAGATCTAACCAAGAAGTATCTTCAAGCTGGGAAACAGCATGGCTCCCTATTACTACTAGGATAAACTATAAATTCCTTTGTTGGGTATTTAAAACACTTAACAATCTTGTTCTGAGCTATGTTTTCAGACTGATTTCACATCACTTCCCATAGACATATTACATAGTAAGGACACTCTGGGCCCATCGGTTATTACTGCTCACTCCATCCATAAGGCTTTTGCATTGCCCATCCCCCTCGCCTTTGGTAATTGTAATCCGTAGGTAATTTCAAGGTTCACCTTAAGGGTCACTTTTTTCAATAGGTCTTTTGCTATCTCTTCAACTGTTAACAATCTCACCACCTCTGCTCACCCTGCCCCCCCATCCCAATCCTCAGCAAAATCACTTGATATTTATTTTGAATATATTTGTATATTTACTTATCTGTGTATGTGCACCTTGTTGGCAGACTTTTATTTTTTGTCTTTATAACCCCAGCCTATCATGAAGCAATGTCTTGCCTTAACAAATGCTATTTAACTGAATCAAATGACCACGCATCACTGCATTAGGCTTTTAAAATTCAGAAATTAAACTGTGAGTTTAAACAAAAACCTTGAACACTATATATTCCCCTTTTATATTCCTTCTTAAACTTTTACTTCTGATCCCTATGTGATTTGCCATTTCACAAGTCTTTAGATTATGGCAAACTAATAAAAGCTGCCAAGAACTACAATAAATAGGTGAACTATAACACATTATCTAACTCCATGAATGAACGAAAAATAAACTGTGTAGCAAGTAGTGAATTCGCTCTCCCTAATTCTCATTTGTCTGCAGTTACTCAATATAGTCACTAGATGGCAATGGTGCATGAAATTAAGAAAACCAGTTTTTATAAAGTACTAAAAGGTTGTAAAACCTTCTTCCTCTAGGTTACAGCATACAGCAACTAATTTGGGCAAATTTTAGTATGTATTTTATCTAAAAAAATATACCATCCTCTACAAATTTAACCCTGTCTTGTTGATGACTGCTGGTCATTATCCATTTTGTTGATAAGTGCTACTCTGCTACTCAAACAGGTATTCTATTTTTTCCCTATTATCATCTATAAACTCTATAGCTAAAAACTTATGAAAACTATGCACAACATGCTATTTGGGCATATTATGCCCTGGGTTTCCTAATATCCCTTTTCTGATTTTTGAGTATAACCAGATGGTAAAGTTGTATATTTAAGCACATAAATACTGTCACCAATAAAGGAGGATTAACAGTTAAGAATAAGAGAGAGCTGATGGAGAGGCTAACGGCTCATATGCAAGCTCACAAGGGCATCATTTAGAAAGTCTAAAAGTGGCATTGTAAGAAAAGTGAAAGAAAGGACACACTTTAAAAGCAAATAAAATAATACGGAAAGAAAAACTCACTTAGTTCATAGCTTACCTAATTTATAGTTCAAACGAAAACAATATTTCCCTGTTCAATAATAGTCTGAAAACATTTTATCAAATTAAAACTTTCTTGTAATAAAGTCCATTTCTCACAGACAGCTCCGAAGGCAAATAAAAATGAACAGCTCATATAATGAAACTTTTTTTCTTTTCTCTATATATTCCTATTGCCTTTCTGTGTAATGACTTAAAATTCATACACATGAATCTGCAACTTTAGTCAATAAACAAAACTGCTGAGAATGACTAATGTTTTTAAAGCAAAAAAGTCTAAAGATAAATGTAACAATTTTACTAGCAATGTAATTTAAAAAATAACTTTTCTCCTAGTGTTAACACCACTTTTTTTGGGTAATTTTGAAAATAAATTTTTTTTTAAAGTACCACATGCACCTAAAAGAAACAGGTTTTTTAGGGCAGTGCTTCTCAGGGGGTTGCAATCCCATATAGGAGCATGTAACTGAATGTGGAAGTCATGAAAAATATGGCAACAATAAAAGGTTCCTGAATGTGCAACATCAAAAATTAATTCAAAATCAAATGCATAACGAATCCGACTCATTTCTGGCAGCACTTATCTGTGTTACTTGCGCCACTTCACTGCAGTCTTGGTTCTGAACATATAACGTGCACTTTGCACCGTGCATACCATCATGCCACGCAACACCAATGAACACTGCCACAAACATCTTGGCTCAGATTCAAGACTATTGTATGTTATGAACTGCAATGTTTTTATTGTACATACAAAATTTTCTGCTCTTACAGAAATAAAATAGTTTAATTACTAATTAATAAACATTAATTTCATTAGTAAATACTTTTAATATTTTCCTACTGCTTTTGCTCAGCATGTAAACATCAAATTAATATATCTTTGGATTGTATTGTGTTAGAGTATTTGATTTTTATAAGTTCTGTTATCTCCTTTTACAGAAACATAAGTGTTTAACTGCAGCAAGTAAAGACAAAAGTCCTTTAATAATATTTCTCCAATATCACTGCTGTATAGGTATGCAAGTGTGAACATCAATTTTTTTAAAATTAAGCACAAGCAAATGTAATTTCATAAACTAAAGCTAGTTTTTAACTGAGAAATTATTAGCAGCATTTATTTATACTTTAGGAAAAAATATTTTTTCAGTTACGGATAAGTGGCTAAATTTAGACAGAAGAAGTAATAACATTGATGACAATATGGCGTCTTCACTACCTGGTTGTAGTATTACCTAAACTGACAAAAAAAAGAAAGTATGTTGAATCATTTTTACAATACAGACTTACTACTAATAATGATGGTGTGAAAAAAACCTCTGCATAATATGAAACACAGTTTTTGCTGCAGAAACCATGAAACAAACTAAAACAACATCTAGCTTTTCTAATATTAGCAGTAATTTCTAAGATACTTCAAGTCTCCATAACCTAAGTGGGAGAGTCAGAGTACTCCCAGCTAGTACTTCCAAACTCTCCTCCACTTCCATCACTCAGGTGAATCAAATGATTAATCCAGTCTAGATTCTGGAAGCCATCATCCACAGACTACAGTGGCATAATCCTCATTCTTTCTGAATGACTTCAGTAGCTGGCTCATAGTTTCTCTTCTCCACCCCAACTCCTATTAGGGCATTTCAATAACTGTTCTCTCAAATACCTTAATTTCCCAGTTCCTCAGTTTACTCAATTCTGATGACCTGCTATTTCTCCACTCCATCTCAGCTAAATACATGGTCATACCTTTGATTTAGTCATCATACTCCACTTTCAGCTTTCAAGATTTCTGAAAATCCTTTATCATAATAAATTATAATTCTATCTATCCCAAAGCCTTACTACTCCAACACTATTCTTTTTTCCCTTTAAGTGACTAGTTCTCTATTTAGTTTTTAAATTTTTTAAAAAATTTATAAGCATTTATTTGCTCTACCCAGTTTCCTCCCTCCCAAAGAAAAGGAAAAAAAAAGAAAAACAAAACCTGTGTAAGAAATACACATAGTCAGGGAAAACAATTTTCTGCACTCACCATGCAGAAATAGGTCTTATTCTGTATCTTGAGATCACAGCCTCTCTGTCACAAGATGGGAAGGCAGAATTTTTCTCTAAAACGATATCACTGTCATTATACTGATTCAGTCTTTCAAAGCTGTCCATCTTTATACTTTTATTATTATAAAAACTATTCTATATCTGCTCCTTTCACTCTGCAACTCTTCATACAAGTCTTTCTAGAAGGTTCCTCTGAGCCCATGCCTTGTCATTTTTTAATCTGTTCAGTCATTTCCCCAAATGATGAGCATCCTTCTTAGTTTCTAATTCTTTGTCACAACAAAAGGAGTTATCATAAATATTTTTGAACATAATGGCACTTTTTCTCTTTCAAATTTTAGGACATAGTTTCAAATTGCTTTCTATAATGGCTGTACCAATTCACAATTCTACTAAAAATGAATTAAAGTACCTCAGCCTCTAACACTTCCTCATTTAATTATCTATAAACAAGTATAAGTTAGAACCTCAGAGTTGCTTTGATTTCCATTTCTTTATTAGCTACTTGCAAGATCTTTTCATGTGGCTGACAGCTGAAAACTGCCTGTTCAAATCCTTTGACAAATTATCATTTGGGGAATGGTTCTTATTCTTATAAATTTGAATCAGTTCCTTATGTATCTTAGAAATTGGACTTTTAGTGGAGAAACATGCTGCAAAGGTTTTTTTTCCTGTTGTTTTCCAGTCTCTTTAACTGCACAGAACACCTCTTTTTAAACATTTTTTTTTCAATTAGTGAACATCCACCTTCTCTTCCTTCCACATTCCCCCTCCCAGTAAAAAAGAAAAACAAGCCCTTGTAACAAACATGCATAGTCAAGCAAATGATTGTTGAATTGGCCATGCCCAAAGAAATATGTGTCTCAATCTGCAACCCTGAGCCCATCACCTCTTTACAAGGAGATGAGTAGCATGTTTAATCATGAGTGATCTGGAATTGTGACTGATCATAGCTTAGATCAAAATTTCTTACCCCTTCTTTATATATAAAGGGGCAGGTAAGTGCTACGGTAAATTAGAGCACCAGGTCAGATTAAGGAAGACTTTTCTTTCTAATACAAATCTGGCCTGAGACAGTTACTAGCTGTGAGATATTGAGTGAGTGACTTAACCTTTTTTGCCTTGGTTTCTTCATCTGTAAAATGAGCTGGAGAAGGAAATGGTAAACCACTTCAGTACCTTTGCCAAGAAAACCCCAAATAGTGTCACAAAGAGTGAAACATGACTGAAAAACAATTGAACAACAACTTTATAAATAAACAAGAGACTGGTGAGAGAGGTCTGATGTGATCAATCTCTGTTCTACTCCTTCTTCCCTTTTCACCAAATTATAGGCTTTTATCCCTTTTTCTTTCAAGTCATTCTCTTAGCGATCTCCTTCAATGGTTAGTTTGTTTTGCCTCAGACTAATCTCTCTCTTTCCTTTTTTAATCATGCCTCCTATTCTTCCCTTCTTCCATTGGCCTACTGGGTAAAATGTATTTTTATACCCAATTGTTTGTTTGTGTATACGTACTCTTTCCTTCTTTAACCAGATGAAAATGAAGCTTAAGCATCACTTGTCCATTCTCACTTCTTCCTGTGACTACTCCAATTATGAGATAATTTCTCCCACCCTTCCTCTCCCCTTATCCCTGCCCTCTTTCCCTTCTTCTAAATCATCAAAACATAAAAAAAAAAAAAAAAAACTAAACCCAACACTTCCAGGCTTTCTGTCTTCTCAGACTCCCTCTAAGACCTCTGATGATATGATTCTGAGGAAACACAAATGTACTCTTCCCCATTTTAGAATGTAAACAGTTTATCTTTTAGGTCTCTTCTGATTCCTTGCTCATCTTTTACCTTTTTATATTTCTCTTTACTCCTGTGTTTGCATTTCAAAGTATCTATGAAGCATTTTTTTTTCATCAGGAATGTTTGGAAGTCCTCTATTTCATTAAAAATCCATTTTCCCCCATGAGATTATACTCTTTTTTGCTAATTAAGTTATTCTTTTGCCTTTTAGAACATCATATTCCAACCTTTCTGTTCTTTTAGAGTGGTAATTGCTAAATAGTGTGTGATCCTGAATGTGGCTCCTTACTACCTGAATTTTTTCTTTCTGGCTACTTAGAAATATTTTTTTTCTGGGACATGGTGACTCTGGATTTTGATCCTCAGATATTTTATTTTGAGACTTCTTTCTGGATATGATCAGTGGATGTCTTCTATTCTTATTTTGCCTTCTAAGAGACAGTGACAATGATTAATAATAACTAATATTTACATAGCACTTTACTATATGCCAGGCACTGTGATCTGGGCAGTTTTCTTTCCTAATTTCTTGAACTATGATGTCTAAACTTTTTTGGGGGGGTCATGGTTTTAATTGATTTTAAATTAAATGATTTTAAAATTATCCTTCTTGATCTGTTTTCCAAGTCAGCTATTTTCTATATGAGAAAACGATTGCATAGCATTTAGCACAGTGCCTGGTGCACAGTGAGTGCTATATAAATGTTAGTTGTTATTATAGATAGTTTACATTTTCTTCAATCCCCTCCCCCAATCTTCTGACTTTGTGTTAATGTTTCTTGTCTCCTGGAGTCAATAATGTTTTCTCTTCCAGGAATTTTATTGTCTAAGTTGTATTTCTCTTTGAAACTTTGTATGTATATGTTTTGGAGTCATTCTATCACTCTTCTTCCGGATTTATCTTGAATATCCCTGTTAAAGTAATAGCTCTTTAGGGTGGGATTCTTTCTTGGCTCATTCTTCCAGCCTAATTCCTGACTTTGGAAATTAGGGACCTTATTTTACACACTTCTAGAAATAATGAGTGGACCTTTCTTGGTCCTGTTTTTTGTCTTCATAGTTTCAGCTGCTATTTTGCTAAAGGTATTGAATGTTGCAATAATCCAGGATCTCAGGAACAGCTGAGGCTAGAGACCTGCAAGCTTTCAGTCTATCCAAATGTTTTGATCTAGGATGAAGTCTGAACGTTAGGGTATTTAGGTACAGAAAATTTATTATTTCTAGATTTCACAAGTAAAATTGCGGAGGAAAAATCCCATAAATATCTCCATAAAGCCTTTGCTTTCCCTCAAATGAACCCAAGATAATTCTCCTAACACTTGCTGATTACCTGGCATGTGTTCCATGTTTTGTTTTGTTTTGACCTCTGAAACTAGTTCAGGTCTCTTCCTATTTTCCCCACTAATTCTGGACATAAGTGTACATTAGGCCCAAGGGGTCCCAGAGTACCTGGCATAACAGATACGACATTTCACATACTCCTTATTAGTTAACCTTGAGTAAATCAAGGAGCACTGCACTCCCTAATTCTCATCCCCCTAAACCAATTACTGCAACCAAAAATCTCAAAGCATAGATCTGGAAGTAGAGGTAGTAGATAACACCCTGTTTATCAATCACCATCCTGGAACCTATTATTTACCTCCTTGCCCCACAAAAGGAAAGAACACCTTTATTACAAGTCAGGGATACTTGTGATACAAGGATACAGGAAGCGATTCATTTAACCCTCTTTTTATCCAAAAAAAGAAAGTTGAGAAGCCATTTTTGGAGTTGTCACATGACCTTACTCTGAATGTTGATTTGGAGGTCAACTGTACTGTACTATACTACGATATCCAGATTGCTGAAAAGCATATCCTGTAGAATTGATTCAAAGCAAAGTAAGCAGGGAGACATTTAGGTGATAGGAAAACAAAAGATATAATGAAATTTTTATAAAAATAAGAATAAATAATTCCCCTGGGCATATCTACATGTCCTATATGGGTCTCTTTCTTGAGTAGACATAGGGTCACCATAAAATAATTCTTTTGGAGACAAATGTGTCACTAAATAAAAGAACTGAAATGGATAAGAGAAACTGATCTAGTCTCCATATCTTTAAACTCCTCAAACAAAAGGAGGCCTCAACTTTAACTGCTGCAATGAGGGCCTAATTTACAAGGCTAACTCCTCAAAGTATACTGTTCACCTTATTCCCTCCTATATTCTTCAGCAGATCTCATTATCCACACCCTCACCCATTTTTTGTCTCTCCCTGTCTAATGACTCCTTCCCTGATGCCAACAAATAGGCCCATCTCTCTATTCTTTTAAAAAAAAAAACCCTCACTAGAGTCTAACATTCTTATTAGATACCATATATTGGGCCTACCCTTGTTAACTAAACTCCTTGAAAAAGCCATCTATTCTACACTTCATAATCCTACTTCCTCTCTTCTAAATCTTCTGAATCTTCCTTTCAAACTGTATTCTTCAAAATTTTCAATGATCTCTTGATTGCCAAATCTGAGGGCCTTTTCTCAAACTTTATCCTTCTTGAACTTTCTCCAGGAGAGGTCACTTTGACCATATGACCACGCTTCTTTCAGGGCACTTTCTACTTTGGTTTCCTTGACAAGTACAATAGTATTTTTGACTCTCTACCTATCTGTCCTACTGCTACTTCTCATTCTCCTTTGTTGGCTCTTTTTCCATTTCACTACCACTCGTGGGTGTGTGTGTGTGCACGGTTGTGTGTGTGTGTGTGTGTGTGTGTGTGTGTGTGTGTGTGTGTGTGTGTGTGTGTGTTGAGATAGTCACCCAAATTTACGTCACCTTCGCAGGGTTGTGGATAGAATGAAATCATTATATAAAACACTCTGAAATGTTAAAATGCTTAATAAGTGTTACTGGCTATTACTATTTTTAAGACCTATCATTCACCCCAATTGCCAAATCTTGTTACTTCTACATTCACAAAATCCTCTGTGTGTCCCCTTCTCTCCATTCACACAGCTACCAAACTAATTCAGGCTCTCATCTCTTCTTGCCTGATCTATTACACAAGCCTCCTAATTGGTGTTTCTGCCTCAAGTCTCTCCACATTATAATTCAGTCTCTATATAGAGCCAAAGTAATTTTCCTAAATTGTACATCTTACTATATCATGCCTCTACTCAGTTAAGTCCCAGTGGCTCCCTATCACCTCTCACATAAAATATAAACTCCTCTGCTTGTTAAAGTTCTCTATAACCTAGCTCCTTTCTATATTTCCAGTCTTCTTTCTTAAACATTATGGTTCAGCCATATGAATATGAAGGAAACAAGCATTTCTTATGCATTTCTTATGTGCTAGGTACTATATTAAGCACTTTACAAATATTATCTTATTTTGATTGTCACAAAAACCCTGGGAGAAGTTGAAGAAACTGAGGCACACAGAGATAAAGTGATTTGCTCAGGGTCACACAGCTAATAAACATATGAAGTCATATTTGTTCTTAGGTCTTCCTGACTCCAGATCCAGTGCTATCCAAAGCACCACCAGCTGTCTCTATCTGCTGGTCCATCTTCCATGTCCATTTCCATGCTTTTGCAATCAGTGGATATGTCCCATGTCTACAAGGCTCTTCCATCTCACTTCTATCAGAATTTCTGACTTCCTCAGCTGGACTGCCACTTTCTGTATGAAAGCCAGTTGCTAGTTATCTTCCCTTCTACAGGTTTTTTGCATTTATTCTTTGTGTATCGTGGTGGTATTCTCCATGTGAACATGAGTTCTTTGAGAATAGGGCCTATTTTTACCTTTTCTTTAAATCTCCAGCGCTTATCACTTTGCTGAGAACATAGAAATCACTTAAATATTTGCTGACTGACTCATTCCAGAATGATTCAACAGAAAAACTAATATATACTCATATTAAAAAAAAACACATGATATCAATAAATAGTTTTACTTTGACAAGTAAAACACTAATTTGTGCTAAAACTCTAAAAGGCATAAAGCAGAACAATATCTCTTTAACAGGGCAAAAACATATCCATGTACATATACATATGCACACACTTGCATATATACATGTACACATGTATACACATGTGCATGTGTGTATGCAGAAACCCAAAAGCTAGCATTATTCATTTGAAAGAACAAAAAACGTCTCAGAACTCAAGGAAAATAACAGAGAAAAGCAGGAATGAAGGAGAAAGAATATTCCAGACTTCCAATTACATACTATAAAGCAGCCATCATCAAAACTATTTGGTAATGATTGAAAAATAGAAAAATAGAGTGGTGGAACAGACTAAATACACAAAATTCAGAAACAGTGAAATTCTGTCTTCAATAAACCTGAAGATATATTGTACTTGGGAAGAACTCTATACGACAAGAACTGCTGGGGAGAAAAGTTTCCACTCTCCCCTCCACAAGACCTTCAGAATTTTATATACAATATAACAAAATAAGTTCCAAATGGATATCTGACTTCAACATAAAAGGTTATATAGATTTTTTTTAAAATTTAAGATAAAAAACATAGGTATCTTTCACAACTTTGGTTAGGAAAAAAGTTTGAAACCAAACTTGAGATACAGAAGAACACAAAAGATTTTTAAAAATACTCCATTTGATTATATGAACCTAAAATGCTTTTGCATTAAACAAAATCAGTGCAACTATAAGGGAAATTGTCAAATGAAAAAAAAATCTTTGCACCAAATATCTCTAATATGAATAGAATATCCAAGACAAAAAATTAACAAAAATGTTTCAAGACCAAAAGCTTTTTCTCAATGGATAGTAATCAAAGGAAATAAACAAATAGTTCTCCAAAGAAGAAATGCAAACTTAATAACCTACAAAAGAATGCTCCAGATCACTTTTAGGATAAATGCAAATCAAAACAACTCTGAAGTTCTACCACATACCCAGAAAGAGAACAGTCAATGTTGGAGGAGTAATGAAAAGACAAGACACACTCACATATTATTAATGAGCTAGGAACCCCTCTAGAAGGCAATTTATAATTATGCTACGAAGGTGTCTAAAATGTCCATACCCTGAGATCCAGAGCTCTCATTGCTAAAGATATACTTCAAGGAGGTCAAAGATAAAAACAATGGTCTCATACACACAAACCATTCATAGAAGCACTTTTTGTAATAGCAAAGAACTAACAACTAAAATTTATGCACAATTTCTAGGGAGTGGGAAAAATTAAATGTAATGAATAATTACCATACTGTTAAGAACCATAAATATCAAAAATTCTGAAAAGCATGGCACGACTTAAGTGAACTGATGAATAAAATAAGGAGAACTAAGGAAACAATAAACACATATTACAATGATGTAAAACAAAACAAACAAAAATCCCACCAAAATTGAATCCTATATAATTGTAATGACCAATCCTGGTCCTAAAGAAGAGATGACAAAATGCACCTCCCTCCATTCTTTGCAGGGGTGTAGAGATTTCATGTATAATCAGACTCCACTGATGCACTGTGGTTTTTTTGTCGTTGTTGTTGCACTTGTCAACACAATGCTTTGTACACAATACATACTTACTAAATAAAAGTTTTTTCATTGATTCATTCACCCCAATAGAATATCTAAGTTACTACGTCAAGAGAAAGTCAGGCCTTTTTGGTCTATTTTTATCCCACCCTCCTCCAGGGAAGGCTCTAGGCTCTATGGAGAAGATAGTACTTCAGCCAAATTATGAAAAAGACTAGAGTTTCTGAGGAAAGAGTGAATTCCAGATACAGGAAACAGAGCAAATGCAAAAACATGGAATGGCATATATTGGGGAAAATAAATAAACCATTTTGGCTGAACTTTAGAGTATAGAATGAGGAATAATGTGGAATAAGACTGGGAAGATAGATTGAGGCTAGACTGTGGAGGCCTTTAGATGCCAAACAGAAGTTTATGTTGGATCCCAGAGGTAAATAGGAAGTTGATGGAGTTAAATGATGGAGGTCAGTGTGACACCAGCACACCTGTGTTTCAGAAATAACACTTGGGCAGCTGTGTGGAGGATGGATTAAGGAAGGGAAGGGGAAAGGACGTGAGGCAGGAAGACTAATAAAGAGATTATTTCAGTAGTCTAAATGAAAAGTGTAGAAGCCTTGGACTGTGGGGATGGCTTGGGTGAACAGATTTAATTTGAAGCGTCTCAATGAATCCTTAATAGAATTTTTCTGCAACAGATGTTGGTGAATAGACTAAGTTATTTTAATGGTAGTCTTTTCTGTAAATGCATTCAAGAGCACTGCAGCGTAAGATGACCCAATTGTTCTATGATTTTTTAAAATTGCCTTTGGATGGCAGATTAAAAACAACTTCTTTCTTTGCCTCTCAAGTAGAAACTGTCATCTTTCCCCCAGCAGAATGTAAGCTCCTTGAGAGCAGGGACTGCTCATTTCCCCAGAAGGTATCACAATGCCTGAGATAAAAGTAGGTGGCTAATAATCGCTTGCTGAATGATTTAGTTTTCTGCTTAGCTTTAACTTCCTTTTGTCTTGCATAATATATAACAAGTGTGTTATGAATAATATAATTCTGTTGCAGAGTTGTGTTTACTCTGGTCACTGGACAAGGATCTTCATAGGCAGGGCACCAACAGCTAAGTTAATGTCTACAGATGTGCTGAAAATTACATAGGGCTTGGCACTGTTTGCTGCCATTGACTTTTTTACTCTGCCACTGTCTGTCTGCAAGTCCTATGCAGGACTGAGGGACATTCTCTATTTGTTTCTTGGATTGACAGGGCCCCAAACTCATTATCATCTGACAAGCTTATTAGTGATTAGTCCCTGAATAACTATGGAGGCTGGCACTGGAATACTGGAAGTTTTCAGATAGTTCAAAGACTCGAACCCTTTCTTATAGGGCAGATCTGCACAATTTGGCAGTAGGTAGGGGCCAAAATCAAAATAGTCTAAACTTCTTTGGGTCACAGATAGGTTAGACTAGGGACAGACTGATGACGGTTGCTTGCCTCGGGTCATGTGACAAACAGGAGCATGTGCAGTGGCAACCCTACATTTTTCGCAAGCTGCCCCAAATCCTCTGGCAAACGACAAGCAGCCTGTGGGCCTGTTGTAGGGCAACAACAATAATTATAACTGTTAACATTTATTTGGTATTTTGCGGTTTACAAAATACATGCATTATCTCATTGAATCCTTTCCAAAATCATGAGAAGCAAAGACTTTTATTATTCCCATTTTACAGATGAGGAAACTGAAGCTAAGAGGTTTATTTTTTCAAGGTCACACAGCTAGTAAGTGTCTAATCCAAGACTGAAACTCAAATATTCCCATTTCCAAGTAAAATGCTCTCGCCATGACAATACCAAGCTACCAGAGCTTGTCTATGCAACAACGGGACTAAAATTTAAAAATATCTGCAATGATTTCTATAACGAATTTTTTGTCATCAAGAATAATGTATCTACTACATTTGAACTTTTAACATCACAGTCCGAGATGTTCTGCATGAGAAGTTGGAAATGGCAGGAAAGAAAACCGAACTAGAACAAATATAGAGAGGTCTATGTTGGGCATGACATTTGTAAGAGTACTGAGAGGCTCATTCTCCAATCAATCAATCAATGAATGAATAAGTGTTTATTAAGACCCTTCTGTACCAACCACTTTGTTAGGTGGTGGGGAGAGAAATATAAAGAATGAAACAATCTCTACTCACAAAGAATGTATATTCTAATGAGGGAGAGGTACATATAAAAATATATACAACATAAAATTAATAAATACAAACATATACAAACTAGTTAAATACAGAACACCAAAGGCTTGGGAAAAACTCTTTTTACAAAAAGAAAAGTGACTGAGAAGTACCTGCCCATGTGCCTACTTTATCTTCTTTGTAAAATTAATGAGAATAATGTATATAGATATCAAAGGTAGCCTTCATAAGGATATGAGGATATAGGAAAATTTTCACAAAAGTCATTCTACCTCTGATCCTGTCTTGTCAACAAATGACACTAAAAGTACAGAGATTACAAAATTCTGCTGGCCTAATATTTATTCACTATATAAAAAAATGGCCTTAAATGTTTATTTTTTAAGAGGGTGCTTCCTGTGCACATCAAAATCATAGGCGATTCCTTGAAAAATATAACAGATAACAATGATGATTATTAATATCAAACAATGCATAAAAAGGAAAACATATGCTTGACAAAAGTTATTTGTCACTGTCATAGAAAATATCTAGGGCAATGTCCAAGTGGAAAGGGAATTCCCTACAGATGGTGAGGTATTCCAGATAGACTAGTTTTTGGTTAATGAGCCAATTTCATTCAGCCACAGGATATTACAGAGCCTCCCAAAAAAGATCTGTAATCACTCAAAAGAGTTGATTTTAACTATACACAAAAGGATAAATAGATAAAGGATGCCTATTTCAAGACCATGATATGAAGTCTGATGAACAAGCCACAGAGCTGGCCCATCAGGACATAAACCTTAGATACGCCAGATGGACAATGAGCTTGGCCTAGAACTGAACTGAGGGTTAGAGAGAGAGAGAAAGAGAGAGAGAGGGGGAGAGAGAGAGAGAGAAAGTGTGTGTGTGTGTGTGTGTGTGTGTGTGTGTGTGTGTGTGTTAAGAGAACCTCAAGCTTCTCCCTAAAATAAATGCCAAATTTTGGTGATGCTGCATAACTAAGTCAAGAAACCCAGTGTCGAAAGATATTAAGCCTGAGGGTCTCCTAAAGGGCAATGTACACGCACACGCACGCGCACACGCACACACACACGCACACGCACACGCACACACACACGGTACTGCTCCACTGGTTAAGATCAATCAATAAACCTAACTTGCAAAGTCTCTTATGGAGGTCTTAAGGAGGTATATGGAAAAGAATCATGGAATGAGAAAGCACTTCAGGGATTTATCGCACCCACCATGAGGCCACCAAATCTACTGAATAATCAAAGTATGTTATGTTTAGTCTGTAAAATACCAAAATATCCTCATGCAGCCTCTCGCTCCGTCATCACGTAGATATGCCATGTGAATTCATGCAAGTTTCCCTTTTCCCTAATAATATCTGTACTAATGTTTTACTAACTCTCTGGTCAGCTTCTCAAAATCATTACTCTAAAAGCTTCTTCATTCACCTCAAATCTTCAATCACAGACACAATTCACTCTCTGAATACAACCTTGCTCATCATAGACTATTGATTCTTCCCTTTCTGTATTAAAGCTATAGAATCATAAGAACGTTAAAGAACTCCAAAAACATGTTCACTTTCCAGAAAATGACAGCAATATTACTGATAGGCAGGCATCTGGTTATGACTGAAAACTTCTACTAACGGGAAACTGATTAACTCATGAGGCACATTCCACTCCATTTTGACATTTCTAATTGCAAACTAATTGCTATTCTAAAGGAATTTTTTACACTGAGTCCAATCTATTCCCTTGTAATTACCACTAACTGATGATATATATTTTAATCTCTAAAGCCACATAGAAAAGTCTTATCTCTGCCTAACTTACGGCTAGTACTCTAATAAATGCCTAAATTAAAATTTATGCTGTTTACTCTCCCCACACTCGGTCTTTTCTTTTCCAGATTTCAATAATTAGTTGTTTTCCTTATACCAAATTCTCTATTTCCATTCTCATATCAACTCTCACCAGAATACTTCGCTTACTGGGCTTTCTGCTTCCAGGCTTTATATACCATCTCCATTCACACCAAAGTTAACCTTCCAACAATCATGATGGCATCACATATGACACAGAGCCAGGAATCGTAAAGATGAACTATCTTGTCCACATTCCTTCCCTACCCCATCTCCCACCCTCATTTTATAGAAGAAGAAAATGAAACCCTGAAAGGTGAAATCCAGGGCTGCCATTCTGTAGCTTCAAAAGTTTCAATCATTCCACATTGTCAAAAATCTAAAGTCAATGTCTCTTAGCATGCCATCTTTCAAGGTGAGCTTCCCTTATTCCCTTGTACCAAAAATCTATTGCAGCTAAACTGGGCCATTCAGGACAGACAGTGTCCCATATTGAAAAGAGAATGGAAAATAAGAGTCAGGAGATTTGGTTTCAAATTTCTGCTGAGAAACTTATGTATGCCTCTGGATAAATGAATTAATCTAAGACTCAGTTTCTTCATCTATAAAACCAAGATAACAATATGTGTATTACATTTACCACACAAGATTCCTTTGAAGAAAC
>CM053770.1:84244496-84262976 GCA_028658325.1 Potorous gilbertii | reverse complement strand
CATTCATGATGAAAAGACCAGAACTGAAGAGAAAATTTGACTTTCAAACACAAGAATCAAGAGAAGCATGAAAAGGTAAACAGGAAAGAGAAATCATAAGGGACTTACTAAAGTTGAACTGTTTATATTCCTATATGGAAAGACAATATTTGTAACTCTTGAAACTTTTCTCAGTATTTGGGTAGTTGAAGGGATTATACATACATACACACACAGACACATATAGACAGAGGGCACAGAGTGAGTTGAATAGGAAGGAATGATATGTAAAAAAATAAAATTAAGGGGTGAGAGAGGAATATATTGGGAGGAGAAAGGGAGAAATGGAATGGGGCAAAATTCTCATAAAAAAGGCAAGAATAAGCTTTATCAATGGAGGGGGAAAGAGCGAGGTAAGAGGGAAAAAGTGAAGCTTACTCTCATCACATTTGGCTTAAGGAGGGAATAACATGCACACTCAATTTGGTATGAAAAACTATCTTACACTACAGGGAAGTAGGGGAGAAGAGTATAAGTGGGGTTCAGGGGAATGTTAGAAGGGAGGGCAAATGAGAGGAGGGAGTAATTAGAAGTAAATACCTCTGGGGAGGGATAAGGTCAAAAGAGAGAATAGAATAAATGGGGGGCCAGTATAGGATGGAGGGAATTATAGTTAGTCTTTCACAACACGACTATTATGGAAGTCTTTAGCAAAACTATGCACATATAGCCTATATTTAATTACTTGCCTTCTCAGTGAGGATGGGTGGGGAGGGAGGAAGGGAGAGAAGTTAGAACTCAAAGTTTTAGGAACAAATGTTGAGAATTGTTTTTGCATGTAACTGGAAAATAAGAAATATAGGTAATGGGGTATAGAAATCTATCTTGCCCTACAAGAATAGAGAGAAAATGGGGCTAAGAGAAGGGAGGGGGCGTAATAGAAGGGAGAGTAGATTGGGGGAAAGAGTAATCAGAATGCAAGGTGTTTTAGGGTGGGGGAGGGTGAGATGGGGAGAAAATTTGAAACTCAAAATCTTGTGGAAATGAATGTTGAAAACTAAAAATAAATAAATTGGGAAAAAATTTTAAATCACTAATTAAAAAAAAAAAAAATGAACAGCCTACTCAGTAAACTTCAGGGACTTCCTATTGCCTCCAAGAAACAAACAACGCTCTAGTATTCAAGGCCCTTCACTCCATTCCTATCTTTCTGGTCTTCTTACATCTTACTCCCTGTCAGTACTCTTTGATCCTGTGACATTGGTCTTCTAGTTATTCCACAAACAAGACCCTTCATCTCAGGCTTCTGTTATTTTCTCTGGCTGTCCCCCAGGCCTGAATGTTCTCCCTCTCTGCTCAGACTACTGACCCACCTGGTTTCATTTAAGTCCCAACTAAAATCCCACATTCTATAGGAAGCACTTAATTCCAGTGCTTTCCCTCTCTTAATTATTTCTCATTTATTTTGTATATAGCTTGCTTTGTGTTTATTTGTTTGCACGCCTTCTCCCCCATTAGATTGTAAACTCCCTGAAGGAAGGGACTGTCTTTTGCCTCTTTTTGTATCCCCAGAGCTTAGCGCAGTGCTTGGCACATAGTAGGAGCTTAATAAATGTTTATTGATTGACTGAATCTATGCAATATTAATAAATCACAGGGCTCATCACCCTAATATAGCTGTAAGGTTAGCATTTCCTCACCTAAAAATAAGACAATTCTTACATTTTTAGGGCATATGACAAACAGATCAAAAATCTATAGAAATGCTTTTGCAATGACAGAGATTTTTGAAAGAATAAAATAAGGCCAGTTGCAGGCAGATGTCATTGAATTGGTTGAATTTAATTAAAAATGACATTTACCTCTGGATAGAGCCTATGAAATAACTAAGATCTAAGAAGACAAACAAAAAACATTACATAAGTGACAGCTTCATGAACTCAAGCAACAGTATGTTGACAAACATCAAACAAATGACTGTTAAATGGATTTGTTTGGGGAATAGGATAGGCTTATGATGATAGTTTAGGATGCAGTCATTGCCACCAGAAATTACAAGAGGATTATCTTTAAGAAGCAAGGACCTAGTGATCAGTGTAAGATTATAGAAGGAGATGGTAGAAACTGTAACCCATTATTGCGGGCTATAAAAATTTAGCACCTACCAAGTACCTAGCAAAACATTCCAAAGTGGCTAGAATTGTACACCAGAAGCACAATAACTTTCATGAACTGACAGATAACAATCCTTCATCCTTTAAACATGGATCTCAAAATATCCTAGAGAATGCAAACAATAAACTATACTGGAACCAGATTACTCACACTATCACAGACCAGTATTGCCTACAGTCTCCCAGATATATCATTCTTATTTTCCATGAAACTTCTTCTAAGATTGGTTTTATATAAACCTCATTGAAAAGGATGAGAACATCGTGATGATAATGATGGTTTCTTATGGTACCATAATATTTCTTTACATTAATGTTCAGTACCAAAAAAAAGATTGCCAAGAATATAAAGAAAAATAATTTTTAAAAAAGGAACTGATGAAGGGATAGTTGCTCTACCATAAAGCAATAAAAATTACTGTGGGTGGAGGGAATAGAAAATTAGATCAATGGGACAGAGTAGAGAAGCCAGAAATTAAACTATATCCATTACACACACACACACACACACACACACACACATTCACACGTATACATACATACAAGGTTAATGTTTGGCAAACCTAGATCTAAAAAACACTAGAGATTAGAATTATTTAATAAAATTTTAAGAAAATTGGATAAATTGGTTTGGATTCACTCTTTACAATATATGCTATAATAAATGCTGTATTAGTGATCTAGTTTTTAATAATTTAAAATGGAAAGAATAAGGATAGTATATTTGTCTCACCTCTAGACAAAACATTTTATCAATCAAACAAGTGAAAAAAAATTATTGGAGAAACCCAGTGGAATGTACAGGTGATAAAAACAGTATTTTTTTTTTATTTTTAATTTTAAAAGCATTACATAAAATGAGAACTTCCATGTAAATTGTAGGACAGGAAAAAGTACTTGTATAATATATAGAAAAAAGTACTTGTATAATAAAATAAGTGAATATAAGAAGGAATTTCACCAGTGAGAGAACACTAAGTATGGGAACTCTTCCCACTAATACAGATCTCAACAAGTCTCTAATTATTCACTAGATATATCTTAAGGAGTTGCTTACAGCACAGAGTTTAATCGATTTGCCTGGGGTAACATAGCAAATTTCAAAATCAGGATTCAGGTATTCCTCACTCCAGGCTCAGGAGTTCACTCTGCTACATAACTCTAGGAAATGAATATTTACAGAAAATAAATCAGAAAAAAAAGCTGAAATCTGGCATAGATTTATAAAACTAATAAATACTTCCCAATGAAGAAATAGTCAAAAGACATTTAAATAGACAATTTTTGAAGGAGAGGAACATATTAATATTTAATAACCACATTTTAAAAATGCTGAAATTCCCAACTAAGTAAGAGCAAGTCAAAGTTTTAAGTTTCCATTTCTGCCAACTACCACTTTTCTTTATTTATTTTTTGCCCAGACCTATGATTTCATTGATGGAGGAAATGCGTGATGAGGAATCCCCTCAATCAATGCAGATCAGCAACTACTTTGTAGCTCACCATCAGAGAGGTGCACTGATTGGTTAGCTACCTTGCCCAGAGTCAGATTATGAGCCATCATGACAATAACAATGGAGCACTCTACTCCATTTTCATCCATTTTCTTCCATCCTTGCCCTGTGACCAGACCATGTCTTTCAATTATATATGTTTAGTAAAATCCTTGTTTGTAATATTTTTCTAGCCTGCTTATGCTCATCATGAAGGTCTTCATTAATCATACTTTAGGTGCTCCTCAATTTCAGGTCTTCTGAAAAGATGGCGTTCCATGATGCTTGGTCATACTATATCACCAGAAGAATATTAGTATTAAAGGAAAGGGCTTTGTTTCAGGGGAAAGCTTGGAGTCATTAAAATAACTTAGCAGTTTCCCAAAATTAATCTTCATTTCCTGTTCAATTTTAGACTTCCATGTATTATCTATTTGAAGTCTTGGTACAGGATATTAATGTAAATTAATATTATGGTACCATGAGAAACAATAAATATGAAAGGTACTGGGAAATATGGAAAGACCTGTACAAAGTGATATAGAACAAAATCAACAAAACCAGAATGGGAGGGAGGAGGGGATAAAAGGAAGGAAGGAAGGAAGGAGGGAGGGAAGGAGGAATATTGCTTATTTTATATCTTTATATGATTATTTTTGTTAACATTATCAGCTATAACTTTTTAAAATAATGTATTAGAGATAGGATAGTAGCTTATAAGAGATAAAATATTATGTAATTTAGGGACAAATTTCTAACACTGGCTATCCACAATATTGAAAGAAAGGGAGGAAAGGAGGAAGGTAATGAAGGGAGGCAGGAAGAGAGAGAAAAGGGGGTTCTCCACTGGAGCTCTTCAAACACATGCTTGATGACCACTTGTTGCAGTAGGGCAGGGGTAGGAAACCTAAGGCCACATGTGGCCTCTAGGTCCTTGGATGCAGCTTTTTGATTGAGTCCAAGTTTTACAGAAAGAAACCTTTTATTAAGGAGATTTGTTCTGTGAAGTTTGGATTCAGTCAAAAGGCCACACTTGAGGCCCTAGAAGGCCACATGTGACCTTGAGGCAGCAGGTTCCCCACCCCTGCACTAGAGGTTTTTTCTTTAGGTATGTAAGATGTGGGGGTGATAAGAGGGTAGAATTTCAACCACATGGCTTCTGAATTTCCATCCAGCTCTGTGGTACTTTGTTAAATGTTAAAGCGTTCATATAAGATTTTACTGTTTATTTTATACATTTATTTGATTATTTCTGTTAGACATCAGATATAATAATTTTTTAAAATAACAATAGAGATAGGGTTGTAGCTTATAACAGATAAAATGTTATATAATTTAGATGCCAATTTCAGACACTGGCTATCCACGATATTGAAAGTTTTCAAGGCACCAGAAGGGTTTAATATTGTGCAGCTTTGTTTCCAAATTCAAAGGCAAGGAAATCCCCTAATGATCCTTTGTAGTTGATGCAAAAAAGGAAATCATTTGCAAAGAAACACAGTATCGATTCCTATTCACATATATAAAAGAGCTGTATAATTCTGCTTTTCTGAGAAACTCTTTCAACTCAACAATCTAAGATCACAGGGCAAAAGTCCTTGAGAAAGTAATCCAATCAATGGAATAGGTTAGGTACACAATACAGGGTAGTAAATGACGATAGCAATCTAATGTGATAAACTCAAAGATCTAAGCTTTTGGGACAAGAACTCACTATTCAACAAAAACTGCTGAATAAACTGGAAAACAGCTTGGCAGAAACTAGATATAGACCAACATCTCACATTGTAAACCAAGATAAGATCAAAATGGCTATGTAATTTAGTCAAAGAGGGTGATACCATAAGCAGATTAGGGCAGCAGGGAATAGTTTCTGTCAGATTTATGGATAAGGGAAGATTTTATGACCAAACACACAAAAAAGAGAGTATCACAAGATGTAAAATGAATGATTTTGATTATATTAAATTTAAAAGTATTTACACAAACAAAATCAATGCAGCCAAGATTATAAGGAAAGCAGAAAGCAGGGGGAAATTTTTTTTACAGCAAATATCTCTGATAAAGACCTCATTTCCAAATAAATAGAGAATTGAGTCAAATTTATAAGAATACAAATCATTCCCCCAATTGATATGAAGGATAGCAAAGGAATTTTGAACTGATATCATAGAATATGAACAGTTATTTTTCAGATGAAGTCAAAGCTATCTAGAGTCATATAAAGATGCTCTAAATCACTATTGTTGTTTGTCTTTTGTTTTTGAAGAGGACCAATGACATTACATGGTGATGTTGTGACTTGTGGGAGAATTGAATTTAAGTGAGGCAGAGTTGCACAATGTTGTCAGCCCCAGTCTCTCTTCCAGAGTCACTGAAGTCCAGAGGCAAGACAAAAGTTAAGATGACCAGCAATAGTCTGGAGTGCAGTAGATGATCTTGGCATCTTCAATGTCTGACCAAGCTCTAAGCACTCCACACAGCACCTGCTTTAGCTGCCTTCATGGCTGCGGGAACAGATTGTTCTCATCTGCCCATTCTGCTGGGGAAAGTCTTCACGTTTTCAGGGCAGACATCCTCCTAACTCACTTCTGGTTTTGTGCCTGGTTAGTTATCCTCAACCTGGTTTAGCCCATCTGCTGAGATGGCTTACTGGGGTGTGGGAGCTTCTTAAAGTTAAGGTGAGAGTTGACAACAAATGTGAATGAACAGCCCTGAAAAGGACTCAGCAAGCCTTCAGACTAGCTCCCCATAAACCCCTCTAAATTACTACTGATTAGAGAAATGCAAATCAAAAACAACTCTTAAGTACTACCTCATACCTATCAGATTGGCTAATATGACAGAAAAAGAATATGATAAATGCAGGAGGGGATGTGGCAGAATGGGGACACCAATACACTGTTGGTGGAATTGTGAACAGCCTTTCTGGAGATCAGTTTGGAACTACACCCAAAGGGCTATAAATGTGAGCAATTTTTTTTTTTTTTTGCAATTTGACCAAGCAATACCACTCCTAGGTCTGTATCTCAAAGAGATAAAAAAAAAAATAAGAAAGAAAAGGAATTATTTGCAAAAAGATATTTATAGTAGTTCTTTTTGTAGTGACAAAGAATTGGAAATTGTAGAGATGCCCATCAATTAAAAATGGCTGAACAAGTTGAGGTATATGATTGTAATGGGAATTTTTTGTGTTATAAGAAATGATAATCAGGATGATTTCAGAAAAACCTAGAAATGAACAGATGCAAAGTGAAATTAGCAGAACCAGAACACATCAACATAGTAAACCACTACATTATCTATGGTACGTAGTAACAGCAATATCATGCAATGATCAACTATGAATTACTTAGCTATTCTCAGCAACGCAATGATCTAAGATAATTCAGGACTTAGAACGTAAAATGCTATCCTTCTCCAGAGAAAGAACTGATGGAGTCTGAATGCAAATTGAAGTATACTATATTTCCCTTTATTTTTTTCAGGGATCTTTTTGGTCTGTGTGTTTTTTTTCACAACATGACTAGTACAGAAATATGTTTTCCATGATTGCACATGTATAATCTATATCAAACTGCTTGCCATCTCAGGAAAGGAATCGGAGAGAGAGGGAGGAAGAGAATTTGGAACTCAGATTTCTTTAATGAATATTAAAGTGTTATTAAGCTACCTATATACCCTGTGACCCAGTAATACTACTACAGGACTATTTCCAAAGATGATTAGGGAAAAAGAAAAAGAACCTAATGTTCTAAAATGTTCATAGAAGCTCTTTTTGTGGTGGCAAAGAACTAGAAATTTCAGGGATGCCCATCAATTAGGGAATGGCTAAACAAGTTGTTTGTATGATTGTGATGGAATACTACTGTGCTATAAGAAATGATGACCTCAATGATCTTAGAAAAACATGGAAAGACTTGTGCAAAATAACTAAGAGCATAATGAGCAGAGCCAGAAGAACACTGTATACAGTAACAACATTAAATGAATAAGTATTTTGACTATTATAAATACCCAAATTAACTATAAAGGATATATGAAGAAAGATTCTATCTGCATCCAGAGAGAGCTCTGATAAATAGAAGTATGTATAGAATAATTTTACATATATATGTATATATATATATGCCTATTTGTGTCTAATGGTGGCCATCTCTAGGGTGGGGAGTGGAGGAAAGGAAGAAACAAAGGAAAAAAAATTACATGGTAACTTTGTTGTATATTTAAAATGAATAGCAAGTTGTACATAGTAGATTTGCAGCTTCATATGCAATCATCTTCTTTTAATTATACTATGCTATTGAAATGCTTATTTTATTCCATAAATTGAAAATAAAATAAAATTTTAAAAATAAATGTTAAAATTGTTTTACATGTACATGGGGGAAAATTAAATATTATTTTTTAAAAAGTAATCCAAATGATACTTCAAGTTAATGGCTACCTACATAAAATATATACACATAAAAACTTGCAAATTAATCTTAATTGGTAAAGTACATGATGAGTCATTTTTCAGTTATGTATGCTTCTTTTTGATCCTATTTGGAGTTTTCTTGGCAAAGATACTTGAACAGTTTTGCCATTTCCTTCTCCAGTTCATTTTATAGATGAGGAACTGAGGCAAATAGAGTGAAGTGACTTACCCAGGCTCACACAGCTAGTAAGTATCTGAGGCCAGATTTGAACTCTCCGGAAGATGAGTCTTCCCGATTCCAGGACTGGCACTCTATCCAATGCACCACCTAACTGCCTGTACATAGGCCAATAAACACACACACACACACACATACACACACACACACACACACACACACACACACAACCTTTCCTTTCCTTTTTAAATATGTAACTTTGTGGAGTTTTTTTTTACATGAGTAATTTTCAAATATACTCACCCACACACCAATCAAAATTTCCTTGTAACAAGACAACCCTGCCCCCACAAAAATTATCAAAAACCAACTGATCAAAACCTACTTTTAACCAGTAGGTGGTGGTGTTGGGCAAGGTGGGCTACACAGGTATAGCACTATTCTCTCTCTGTTATGGCACAGACCTTTGGAATGTAGGCATGCTCCTCTCTTAACTGGCCTCAGGGGTGTGTCCTTTTTTTAAAAGCTACCTCCACTCTGTCCCTCACCAATGATAAATCAATTCAAAAGAAAAGGGTCAATGAGGAAAGTGAAGTTGCCTGAGACTACTTTTCTGTGGGAGAAAATATTTGACTGGCTATGCTACCTGAGTCTGTTTACTCATGGCTCAAGTCATGTTATAATTTATTCAATTATTAATTAGCTTATGAGCTATTAATAAATAATCAAGACCCACAATGGTATCATTCATATGACTCAAGTCTCCAATAGGTTGTGGAAAGAATCCTTTCCCTACCATCCCAACCAATCCAAACAAAGCATCTGTTCTTTGCACTCATCACTTATCAATATTGTAAGTCATACTGTAAGTTTTTTTTTCATTGTAGCCTCCTTGTTTACAGTTAAGAACAGATACAAACCATATAGGAGTTATGACTAGTCATAATTTTATACCAATAGTAATACAGATTTTAAGTGAAATGAAAATGAGAAATTATGAGCAATTTTAAAAAGATAAAAATCTTGGAGTAAATATCTGCCAGCTTAAGGCAGAGCAGGAAAGCAGGGCAAGAGTTAAGGTACTTCACTAGCTTTCCTCATATCTCCATTTCAGTCCTTTCCAGGTATATCCCTTCTTATCTTCTTATGGTTTTTTAATAGATGGAGGTGGGAAACTGGGAAAAAGTTCAGTTTGCCTCAACAGTTTCATTCTCACATCACCAAACTCCTGCTGGACCTTCTGGATCATCTCTCTCTCTCTCTCTTTTCCCTCCCCCTTTCTCCACCAATCTGCCACTGTGCCACTGCTGCTATATTTGCTCTCTTTCTGGCATTAAAATATTATTTTTACCCAGATGTTCCCACATTTAGACTCTACTTCCCAAGCATTCACAATCCATTCCCTCCAGGTGAGAGAACTGAAATCATCTATTGGAAATCTAATTTCCAGAAGTCACACAGCCTGATCTCATCTCCCTTCCCTGCCAACAAGGAAATTGTTCTGAATACCAGGTTACATATGACAACATATACAACATTTTGTAACCATGGTCCCCTACTCATTGACCAAGAGGAAGGATATTTGTTTGTTTCCTCCTCTGTTCTCCAGAACCAAGACTCTTTATTACAATTAATTTGAGTTCAGCTGCCTTTTACTGTTGGTCTTCTCTTTTATATCCTTATAATAATTGCGCATACTATTTTCTTGGTTCTGCTTCCTTTACAAACATTAGTTCATATTAATCTTCTATGTTTCACTGAGTTCTTCATGTTTGTTGTTTCTATAGTACAACAATATTCCATTACAATCATCTACTATAATTTCTTTAGCTTTTCTCCAGTTGATGAGCTTTCACCTGATGTCTGTTTTTTTGCTTCCATGGATTCTAGTCCAATATTTTCCTTGGCAACAGAATGATGTAAGCTGTCACTAAACTCTACGACCTGGGTACCACATTATCTAGTGATGCACAGAGAAAGAGAAAAACAATTTATAAAGGTCATCATGTTCTTTGGAAGACAGGCAACATTTCATACCAAGGTATCAAGTTGCAAGATAAATTGATTCTGCAGAGTACTGGTCACCTGGAGCAAGGAAATGTGGACCATATGTTATAAATTAATATTTGTCTATTTGTGATATTGGTTTGTAAAAGACAGAGATCTTATTTTCTTTATATTCTATAATCTATACCATACCTGGAACTCACATAGGCAGTTTTATGGCTTTCTAAGTTTCCCCACCATATATACCTCTTTCTCTCCTCAATGCTTCCCTGTTTCTCTCACATACTTTCTCTTCCTTTGTTTGCCTTGGGTTTTTTTTTCTTCCTCCTTCCTCTTTCTCTGCTTTTACTTTATAAGCAGCTACTATCCTGGGCAGCTAGGTGGTACAATGGATAGAGAGCAGGGCCTAAAGTCAAGAAAACCTAATCTTTCTGAGTTCAAATCTGGCCTCAAAACATTTTCTAGCTGTGTGACCCTGGGCAAGTGAATTAACCCTGTTTGCCTCAGTTTCCCCATCTGTAAAATGAGCTGGAAAAGGAAATGGCAAACTATTCCGATATCTTTCCCAAAAAAGCCCTAAATGGGTCTTAGTCATGAAGAGTTACACAACTGAAAAAATGACTGCACAAAAAAATCACCTTTCCTACAGCCTAACACAGCTGGGTTTTGTGAATGATAGATGACTGGTAGATGGATTAATGTCTTAAAGAGGGGAGCAGGGTGAAAAAAAGCATTGGCTCTAGAGTCAAAACACCCAGGTTCAAATCCTATTTCTGACACTGTTATAGGTGTGGCCTCCTGGATCTCAGTTTTCTTTTCTGTACATTAAAGGTTTTGGACTAGATGGGCTCAGCTCCTTTTCAGCTCTAGATCTATCATCTTATGTTAGGGAACTAAATGGAGCAGTAGAAAGTAAGAATGAATGGATAAAGCAACTGGGGCCCAAGCAAAGGCAGCAGCAAGCAATAGAAAAATACATGGAGGGACTTCCCTGATGGATGCCAGAAGGCACTTCAAAAGTTCAGTCCAGTCCCTTTTCAAAGCCTGGATACTTTCTATAACATGCCCAAGAAATGGACATCCAACCTCCAGCCAAAGAATGACAGTGACTAGAAGCTCACTTCTACCAAAAAGCAACCCATTTTATTTTTAAACAGCTCTAATGATTTGGGAAGTTTTGCCTTATGTGAAACTTTTAAGTCTTCCTCCCTAAAGCTTTCACCTAGCTATTCACTGAATGGGTGTATCTCATTCAAAGTGAGAATGTGACAAGACCTTAACCTGAAAGGACCAGGGTCTCCCATTGCATCCTGGGCCATGTCCAGCCATCCTGATGAATATGGACCCAGGTGGCTCAGGAGAAGAAAGTGAGGTTGGGGTATACAGCCCTTACTCCAGAAAGTCAGCTTCAAGTCATGTCATCATCTTAGTGTTTTGGTCCTCTTCAAGAATGAAGGACAAACACAATAACAGCCTAGTGTTCTTAGTTCCAGCACCTGGGGCTAAGCACAAAAAATCTTATCCCTCCCCAACATAACAACCCTTCAAATATATGAAGGCAGATATGTGTCTTATCTCTTTACCTCTCTCTTTTACAAACACACACATACACTGAACACATACAAATTTTTCAAAAACCTTTATAACATAGGATATCTTATAAGATAGTTCTTCCAAAATGTGGCATCTGGAACTGGATGGAACAGTCCAAACATGAATTCATACACAGAACAGGAACAGCACTTCTTTCAATCCTTTTGTCAATTCCCCTTCCAAAATGTGGTACCTAGAAGTGGATGGAATAGCATAGATACCGATTTGTCTGCAGAACAACAGGAATATCACTTCCCTCAATCTGGACATTATGCCACAAATCCTAAAAGTGCATTCCTTCTGCTGAAGTTCTATTCCACTGCCTTGGCACAAAGGTGATGTTGGACTTTCAAAGTCTATGCTAGTTGAGTGTAGATTCAGCAGTTCTTAACAAGTTGACTAAGTAGCTAACTAGGCTCATAGATTTAAAAGTAGAGAAGATCTTTCAAGTCATCTAGCTTAGCCCCCTCATTTTACAGTTGAGGAAACTGAGGGGCAGAGAGGTGAAGTGATGTGTCCAAAGTTACACAGGAATTAAGTGGCAGTGAATGCAGGTCCTCTGGCTCCAAATGCAGCATTTTTTTCTGTTGCATCACACTCCTCACATCTGGTCAGGCGTTAGGCTGTGCATTTTGGCTCAGGGTAGATAAAACTAATGAAATTGTCTATTAAGGGTTTATGATCTGCATAAGCCAAAATAGTGTTCATACTGATGAAATCACAAGTATTTTGAGGTATTAAAGCAAGATCACATTAGTCTTCTTGATTAATACAATATTGCAAACTCATATTGAACTTATGGTCCACTAGCACCCCTAGATGGTTTTCACATGACTCCTTTCTAGCTGTGTCTCCCTCTAAGCTATATTTGTATAGCAAATTATTTTTAACCCAAGCAAAGGACTTAACTTTTCTTCATATTCCTCTTCTGAAAGTTATAAAATTTCATCTTGTTCTATACAAGTATTACTCTGATGCATCATAGTATCACAGAGGTGACCCTGGGCTCCCAAGGACTAATGTCAATGGATAAAAGCTCTGTCAGGTTCCACTAAAAAGCTTTAAGTACAGTTCTGAGAACAGACTGTTTTTTGTCCAAGGAATAGCCTAGCTAAATACAGAGAGCCTTGTCACCAAGAGATTAGCTATTCAGTGATGAATTATTTGACCATAATGACCTATAAAATAGATAATGACATAAAATATCCCTCAGTGCTGTGCAGACCCCTTCCACTTTTGTGGCAGAAAAGGGGGTAAAGAGTATGAAGGATTAGACGGATTTAAAAGTATCTACAAATGTTCATTTGTTGAGCCTGAATTTGAAGTCATTGTTGCGTGACCAAGTTGATACATTACTAAAGAGGATGAACTACATTTATATCGACATTCTAGGTAAACAGAAGACATAAAGATGCAGAAGTGGCTCACAGGATCTTCTCAGAGAGGCAATTAAGAGAGTTTTATTATGTGTCATAAGGTCATAAGAAGCATATCTTGATGAACTTTTTGGTCATCTCATATTGTATTGTTTAAGCAAACAATCATGAAGATAATTGTACCTTATATGCCAATATTTACTGTAAACAATGGAAGAGTGGTGAAAATCTATGAAGAATTTGACAAAATCCTACAATCCATCATATATTTCTGTACTCAGAGACTTTGGTGCAAAGGTAGGCAAAGGGAATGATGGAAAAAAATGTTGAAAATTGATTTTGAATTAAGAAATAAAAGACACTAAAGATTTAAAGAAGCCTTTGGTCAGTATGTAACAAATGAACTTTCTCCAAAAAGAAGATGAGAAGAAGGGAACTGGACATTGTAAGTACGAAAGTTATTTCTGTGTCTATGTACAGTCAAGTCATCTACTATTCAGAGCAAAGGTCAAAATCCATCCCAAATTAGAAGGATAAAGACAAGAAGGCATTATACACAATCACAAAGAGTTATATCTATTCAGTCAAGGTATTGACTCTGAAAAGTGAGATGTAGATAAAAGTAAAGACTGACTTTGATCACTGTCATTTCTTAAAGAAATTTCAACAACGTAAAAGTTACCATAACTAAGTCAAAAGAGCCCAGAAACCACCTCAACTAGCAAAGACTTGCTTTCCTTGACACGTGGAGAGAGACAACAACTAAAGGCAGCAAAGATATAGAGCTCAGGCTCATTTTATTGTGGAAGAGAATGGCAGAAAATTAGAAACACAACCATCTCATTAAACAGTAATAACCTTAGTCAGTGAATGTCTAATTATCAACATTAATAAGGTATAGAGTAGGAAGACATGCTCCTGAAAAATTTCCCTTGTTCTCATAGGGAATGTCCTGCACAAAGTCCAAATAGAAGGGGAATTTCCTGTATATAGCTATTTTCTCCAGATGTGGTTTTTACAGATAGCATTTGAAGGACTGTGTCAAACCCTGGAACTCAAGATTCCAGAGCCAGTGAGACCTAGACACGTACAATTTATGTGACCCTGGGTAAGTTACTTACCCTCCTGATGCTTCAGTTTCTTCATCTGTAAAATAAAGGGGTTGGATTAGATGGTCTCTAAGGTCCCTTACGGCTCTAGATATATGATACAATGATCATCATAATTTAGAAGAGCTTCATGATCCTTCAAAATAAAGTTGTCAATTCACATAGAAAAAGTCTAATGGAGGAAGAAAGAAAATTCCCCAGATAATGACATGTAGTATATGGGAAAACCACTGAATTAACTGTCCACCAACAGAGAGAGAGAGAGAGAGAGAGAGGGAGAGAGTATCCCAAAACTCCTAGAGTAGTTCTAAGCTATTAAAGCTTAAAGACAGCTGGTGGCTCAGTGGATAGAATAGAGCTGGGTTGAGAGTTACGAAGACCTGAGTTCAAAAATGGCTTCAAGTACTTGTTAGTGGTATGATCCTGGGCAAATCACTTAACTTGTCTGCCTTGATTTTCTAAATAGTAAAATGGGAATCATAACATTACCGATCTCCTAGGATTATTATGAGAATAAAATAAGATATTTTTAGATCTCTTAGCACAGTGCCTGGAACAAAGTAGGCACTTAATAAATTCTTGTTTCCTTCTTTCCTTCCTTCCTTCTTCCAAGGATAATGGTTCCCTTAACAATGATAGGAAAGTTTAAGAGTATAGGCCTTTGGGGGAAAAGACTACAGGTTCTATTTCAGATATATTAAGTGTGAGATGCCTACAGAACATTCAGTATGACATGTCTAATAGGCAATTAGTGATTGAGATTGGAACTCAGAAGATAAACTAGAGAGATAGACAGACAGATAGATAGATGGATAGATATAGATCTAGGAATTATATGCATGGAAATGATGCTTCAACCTGTTGAGGGTTAGGGGTGCTAGGACTCCAAAATAGCAACACGCCAGTCCTGCCCAAATGAATTCCACCCAAGCCTTCTTTCAACCAAAGAAAAACAAGGTTTATTAAAAATTCATCATATTGGTCATACACTTAAGGAATTTGAGCATTGGTATCTCTAATGCTTGAATCTGAGCACCTTCATGGAGGCTGAGGTGGATCTTACATACAGAAAGACTATGGGGGGATCTAAGATTGGCCAAGTAGACTGGGGTGATTGAAGGAGTAGCTTGATGGGAGTGGTCAGTGGCCAATAAGCTGGGGTGACTAGAGGTCCGAGGCTAGAAACAGAAAGAATGGAGTTTAGATAGGATCAAGGGTGAGAAGTAACTGGAGGCAATCTGGAGGTAACAGACAATGAGGGCCTGAGCTAGGTTAAGAATAACAGAGAATTGGACATAGCAATAATGAAAGGCCAGTGGAGGGGATTATAGCCTTAGGCAAAAGCCAGATCAAGTGGGAAGATTCACAGAGTGTTCAAGGGGTTTCCAGAGCCTGTACCCTGTCAAATCCATAGGGGTTGATGAGATCACTGGTAAGAGATATAGAGAAAAAAGAGAAGAAGATCCAAGACAGAGCCTTGAATATAGACTTGGATGAATATACCACAGAGTAGATCATTGATATGAAGAGATTATATGTGTTGGAAAAGAACCAGGAGAGAGCAACGTCATCATTGGTTTTATTGAAAAGAAAGGGTCCAAAATAAGAATTTGGTCAACATTTCAATTGCTTGAGAGAGGTCAGAAAGGATGAGGATTGAGAAAAAGCCATTGACCCTGGCAATTAAGAGATATTTGGTAACTTTACAGAGGACAGTTTTGGTTGAATGATGACATTAGAAGCCAGACTGCAGAGGGTTGAGGAGAGTATGAGTGGAGAAGAAATGGAAGTACCACCTTTTGCAAGGAATTTAGCTAAGGTATAGTAGAGTTTAGTGAGGTGGTTTTTTTTAAAGAAAAGGAAAATTTAGGCAAGTTTGTAAGAAGCAGGAAAGAAACCAGTAAGTAGGGAAAAAATCCAGATTAGAGAAAGAATAGGAATGATGGTGGGAGCAATCTGGTAGGAAAAAAAAAGAGGCAGAGGTAGGATCAAAGAGTTGGCCTTGACAAAGAGAAGGACAACTCCATTAGAAACCATAATAAAGGAGGAGATAGTAGGGGATAATCTCAGGGGGAGAAGAGATGAAGACAAAAGGAGAAGGAACTCACAGTGATTTTTTTCAATGATCAGTGGAGATAAGATCCTCAGGTGAGGGGATGGGGTGTGAAGATACTGTGGGAAGCTTGAGAAGAGAAGAAAAGATTCAGAATAACCACTGTGGTTATTCATCAATTATGAAGGAGCAGAAGGATTGCCATGCTTCAGTGACTGCCTAGTTTAAGATTAGATAACATAACTTTGTAGTAGACCCATTCATCACAGTTCTGTGACTTCCTCTAATTCCATTAGCAGCACAAGAGTAGGAGCAAAGGAGGTGGATAGTTTTTGCTGTTGTAGTTGTCCTTCATTCTCGAAGAGGATCATGACATCAAGATGATGACATAACTTGCAGTTGGCTTTTATTTGAGTGAGGGAGGGTTGTGCAAGGTCACCAACCTCACTTTCTTCTCCTAAGCCATCTGGGTTCAGTGGCCTGATATTTATCAGGATGACTGGGGATGGCCCAGGACGCAATGGGAGACGCTACATTTTTCAGCCTAAGGTCTTATCACATTCTCGTTTTGAGTGAGGTGAATAGTAGGGGTGACCCGGGGTTGCAGTTTGGTAAAGGATTAGAGGACAAGGGAATGAAGGATTCAAGAGTAGAAGATTATATAAAGTTCACCTGGTTTACAAGGAGGCTGAGACTGAGAAAG
Organism: Potorous gilbertii; assembly: GCA_028658325.1. Lineage (NCBI taxonomy): Eukaryota > Metazoa > Chordata > Mammalia > Diprotodontia > Potoroidae > Potorous > Potorous gilbertii. The sequence goes on along the minus strand of CM053770.1, from coordinate 84,245,891 downwards.
TGTAGACAGGACAAGAATGATTGGGAAAATGGTGAAGGCTAAAGAGACTGGAGGTCACAGTGAGAATGAAGAATAGGTTTTAAAAGATTATTATTAGATTAGTTGGGAGTTCTTAAACATGGGAGAAGATTATCTGCAGGTGGTGGCAAGATCAACTAGAAAACTATCACCATGTGCAGATGAAGTAAAGTAAAATAAAAACTGATGGTAGTTGAGGAGGTAGAAAGTTAGAGTATTTGGGGAAACATCAACACATATGAGCACAGGAGACAAAGTGGAGAGGAATATGGAGGGTCTGGCACTGAACTCACTGAGAATGAGTGGAAAATATTTTTAAGTAGGTAAATAATAGCCTCTAGAATCCAGACTGGATGATAAATCTGGATAGACTGAAACTCAAATGGGGAGAGATTGATGATCAATGATGGTTGAAAAGGAATGTTAAGCCAAGATGGCGGAGTGAGAGCAACGACTCACCTAAGCTCTCGGACAAACTCCTTCGGATACCTCTGAAAGGAGAATCTAACCAAATTTTGGAGGTGTGGAATCCAGTAGGAGACAGACTGTGATGGATTCGGAGCTCAGGTTAGACTGGAAAGTTCACGGGAAGGATTTGTTCCATGGGGGTGAGCTCACAGCACACAGAGCAATTCGGTCAGCACAGTAGAGTGGAAGGGGCCTGAGAAACCTGAGTGGCCAGCTGAACTGGTGGAGCAGCACCGAGGGTGGGAGACAAGCCGAACCGAGCCAGTGAGAGCCTCTGAGCGCCAGATATCATCGCAGCAGCTCCTGAGACCTTCAGCCTGAAGATCAAACTTTGGTTAAGTCACCAACTTGAACTTCCGGGAGCCAGGATGGTGGAGTGATCAGTAAATGCTCTCTCCTCCCCACTTGATGACCTTGAAAGAACCATAAAATATTTCTCCAGAAAAAGCCCGGATCAGTGGAAACGCAAAGGGGCCAATAATAGTCTCATAACACCTGAGGCTAGGAAAATAGCTCAGGGGGATTCCTCCTACTGTGGTGGAGGCAAACTGGAAGCACAGAGGACCCAGGGGAGAGAAAACTCGCACTAGGACCCAGGCAAGCCTCAGCACCAGGAGAGGAGCCCCAGGAGGGGTGGGAACGTGCACTTATCATCTAGGCGTGCCTCAGAACTCCAGGGGAATCAGAAAGACAATAGGGCAGCTGGGATCACCAGCCCCTGAGCTTGCCTTTGCCTCAGTTCAGCTGAGGAGATCTCCTGTGACCAGACCACTCCTCCCCCACACTTAACAAGCTAACCCCAGGGCTTATCAGGGAAACACAAAACAAAAACCTGCTCTCAGCTTTTTCACACATCAGCTCAGCAAAAAGTTCTGTAGCTTCTGACTGAAAGAACCAGAAGCCACAACA
>CM053770.1:84121640-84243996 GCA_028658325.1 Potorous gilbertii | reverse complement strand
ATTTTCTCTTCAGTTCTGGTCTTTTCATCATGAATGCTTGAAAGTCCTCTGTATCATTGAATGACCATTTATTCCCTTGAAGTATTATACTCAGTTTTGCTGCATAGATGATTCTTGGTTTTAATCCTAGTTCCTTTGACTTCTGGAATATCATATTCCAAGCCCTTCAATCCCTTAATGTAGAAGAAGCTGCCAGATCCTGTGTTATCCTGATTTTATTTCCACAATACTCAAATTGTTTCTTTCTGGCTGCTTACGATATTTTCTCCTTGACCTGGGAACTCTGGAATTTGGCTGCAATATTCCTAGGAGTTTTTCTTTTTCGATCTCTTTCAGGAGATGATCAGTGAATTCTTTCAACATTTATTTTACCCTCTGGTTCCAGAACATCAGGGTAGTTTTCCTTAATAATTTCATGAAAGATGATGTCTAGGTTCTTTTTTTGATCATGACTTTCAGGTAGTCCCATAATTTTTAAATTATCTCTCCTGGATCTATTTTCCAGGTCAGTTGTTTTTCCAATGAGATATTTCACATTATCTTCCGTTTTTTCATTCTTTTGGTTTTGCTTTGTAATTTCTTGGTTTCTCAGAAAGTCATAAGCTTCCATCTAATTTTTAAAGAACTGTTTTCTTCAGTGAGATTTTGAACCTCCTTTTCCATGTGGCTAATTCTGCTCTTTAAAGCATTCTTCTCCTCATTGGCTTTTTGAGCTTCTTTTGCCATTGGAGTTAGCCTATTTTTAAAGGTGTTAATTTCTTCAGCATTTTTTTGGGTCTCCTTTAGCAAACTTAACTTGCTTTTTATGATTTTCTTGCATTGCTATCTTTTCTCTTTCCAATTTTTACTCCACCTCTTTTACTTGATTTTTAAAATCCTTTTTGAGCTCTTCCATGGTCTGAGACCATCGCACATTTATTTTGGAGATTTTGGAATGGAAATACCTTTACTTTTGTCTTCCTCTGATGGTATTCATTGTTCTTCCTCATTCAAAAGGATGGACAAAAATACTTGCTCACCAAGAAAGTAACCTTCTATTGTCTTATTCTTTTCCCCTTTTTGGGGCATTTTCCCAGCCAGTTACTTGATTTTTGAGGTCTTTGTCAAGAGGAGGGTATACTCTACGGACTTGTAAGTTCTCAGTTCCTCTAAGGTGGCACAATCAAGGGAAAGGAGTTTACTCCTCTCCTGGCCTGTGCTCTGGTTTGTGAGCAAGATTCCCTTTCCAGAGCCTCCACCAGCTCCACCATACCAGCTAGTGCTCCTCCTCACCCCAGGGCCACCACTCAGGGCTGAGATCCAGATCAGCTGCTCAATTTTCCCAGGGTGTTTAGGCCAGGGCTCCAACAATGGAAGATGCCACCTGGGGCTGGGGCTAAATCACTGCATTCCCTTCTCACCCAGATGAAAGAACTTTCTCACTGACCTTTGAAGCTGTCTTTGGCATTTGTGAGTTGAAGAATCTGGGACCCAGTGGTGCCTTGAAGCCCGCGCTCCAGTCCTGTCCTTGCCGTAGCATGGTTAAGGCTAGGCTGCGCTCCGCTCCACACCTGGTGCGATAGACCTTTCCTGTTGGCATTCCAGGCTGCCTTGGGCTGGAAATCTTTCACTCTGTTGTTTTGTGGCTTCTGCTGCTTTTGAATTTGTTTGGAGTCATTTTTTTGGGGTATTTTATGGGCTTTGGGGAGAGAGGTTCCAGAGGTGCATCCTTCTACTCTACCATCTTGGCTCCATTCCTAGACCTGTGTTTTGGGAATATCATGTTAGTGGTTGAATGTAGGATGGATTGAAATGGGGAAAGACCTGAGGCAGGGAGTCCCACCAGCAGGTTATAGATTGTTTATTGTTATTATTATCTATGTGATTTTGGGTCAGTTACTTAACCTCTATGAATCTCGGTTTCCTAATTTAAAAAATGATCATGTTATATTAGACTGAATATTGAAGTCCCTTACAATCCCAAATCTATGATCCTATATATTTTGTTATTTCTTTTCATTTTTTGTGATTTGGGTTAATTATTTTTTAATTTCCTAATTTTTATCATATTTTTATACTTAAAACCTCAACTCTTAGATTTATCTTTTATTCTTTTTTTAATGATACTAATTTCTGCTCTGGTCTTAGCTATTTCTCTTTTTACTTTTTTTTTTTTTTGGTATATAATTTTGTTCTTTTTCTAAAGACTCATCTCATTAGTTTTTTTCTTTCCTTCTTATTGATCCAAACACTTAGTGCTATCAATTTGCTGCTTAATCTTGCTTTCATTGAATCACATGGATTCTTGATGCAAATCATCTATTTTTCTAATTTCCTCTTTTACTTAGTAAGAAATCATTTTAAAAGTTTCCATATGGCCTTATACCTTTCACTCATTCAATCATTATTTACTAACTTTGTTGCATAAATATGGCAAATGATATCTCTGCTTTTCTACATTCACTTATATTTCATTTTTATATAGCAAACATGGTCAAATTTTATGAAAATTGCATATGTTCTTAAAAAGAATGTTTTTCTTTTTTTCCATTGAGTTCAACCATTATCTGTTAGACCTACTTTGCTTAATACTTTATTCACCTTTGTTAATTGTTTCTTAGATTTCTCATATTTTGAGGGTGAGGTGATTCTTCAGCCTCAGGATATTTGAAAGGAAGGCAATGAATTTCCCTTGTTACTTATTTTTGAGATGCTTCACCTTTCAAGTACTTGAGCTTTCCCTCTCAGTTTAATGAATTATTAGGCACATATACATTTAAAATTGATGTACTCTCATTTTGAATGTACTTGGTAATGTCTTGAATATCTTTTGTATAAGGATAAGCCTAGCTAAATTGGAGAGGCTTATCATTAATTTGCCATAAGGACGATGAAATTTCAGGTCATAGCAACTCTTGAAGACCAGGTGCTGAATCAAAGAAAGCTTTCAGTCTGCATTGGTAGAGGTCTACCCATCCTGAAGAAATCACAGATCTTTCAAGTTCAAATATGCACTTATTATAAATATCTTCTTTTAGTTTAACATAGTGTCTTTATCTCTCTTTTTACACACTTGTTGATTTGTATTTATTTATTTCTGCAAATCATCAGTTCTACTGCAATGTTTCATGATTTGACCATACAATGTTTAATTTGAGACCACCTTTTCAGTTTGAATCAATTTACATCTTACTAGATTAAGTGGGTTTACTCTAAATAGGATATTGTTGGGTTCTGTCATTTAATCTGATTTTTTTCTTTCTCCCCTCTATTATTCTATTGATTTTTCTATTGTATTAGAGAATTCAGTCCATTTACAATTAATGTTATGATAGTTAAACTTTGTCTTTTGTTATTCTGGGGGATTGTCACTAAATCTATCAGAAGAGAATATAGACTTTTAAAATTCTTACTACAGTAAGTCAAATATAACAAAACCACATTCTAAACAAAATTCCTATCTTATACTAGATTTCCTCAGCTTGGATTTCCCCTTCATCAAAGTAAGAATCTTTGTCTTGGGATTACCCTACTTCCCTTCCCTTTCCTCTCTTAAATTTCCTTTAGTTTATCTGAAACATCCATATACAATATTCAGTGATAGGGACTGGCTAAATTCGTCGGGAATTGGTTTATTTTGATTTGAGATATGTCACTTTTTATCTTTTTTTGGTCAGGTTGATCAAAGACTTCTTGAAGTACATATGTTTCTCTGTTAAAAGTCTAAATGCTTTTTGAATAGTCACCTCTTGTCATTTTGCTGGGCAGAAAATTCTGGGATGAGCTCATATTCATTAATTTTACACAGATTTTATTTTAGTTTCACTGGTTGTCACTTAGTTTCCTTGAGAAGTCTTGGAATCTTGAATTGTTATGCCTTGGTATGTTATTTCTGTCATCTTGAAGCTTATAGGATTTTTTCTATTATAGTATTGAATCTTGGGTTATTATCAGTCCCATACTTTCTATTCAGATACTACTATTTGCTTTTATTAATTTTACAAAGTTAAAAAAAAATTATTTTCTGAAACAGAATGTTCAGAATTTTTTGTTTTTCTAATTGTTTGGGGATAGCAGTAATCCTGAAGTTGTGTCATCTTGACTTATTCTTCATATTGTCAAGATTTTTTTTTTTGATATGGTTGGTCTTCATTTTCTCAAATTTTGTTTTTTCCACTACAGTAAATCTGGTGTTGGTCATTTTTATTGATTCTTTAAGGTATTCTATTACATACTCCATATTGGTCATTTTCTTCATTTTCTCCACATTTTTCCTTTTTTTTTTTTTTAAATTAGTGTGAGTTCCATTGTGATTTTTTTTTGGCTTTTTTAAATTTAGCCTTGTGAGTTTTCAAGTATTAATTATTTTAATTCTCTTAAATGTCTGGTTTAATCTTTTGAGGAGGGTTTCTCCGAATGCCTTGTTATTTCTTCTCCTATTTGTATTCCTTCTTTAGTTATTTTGTAGGCATACTCAATAGTAACTATTTCTTTTTCACCCAGGAATCCTGAGGGTCTTCCCTTACCAGTTTGATTTTTCTTTAAAGGGGTCATCCCTTGAGTAACTACTTAAAGAAGTCTAGTCATTGAATGGCTATATTTCACTCAAAATGAAAATCTGATTAGAATTTTAGCCTAAAATGGCCAGGGTCTCCCACTGAATCCTGAGCTATCAGGATGTCCTGATGACTATCTGGCCACTGGACACAGATGGCTCTGGAGGAAAAAGTGAGGTTGGTGACCTGGCACAATCCTCCCTCACTTAAACCAAAGTTAACTGCAAGTCATATCATCATCTTGATGTCATGGTCCTCTTAGAGAATGAAGGATAAACACAACAATAACAACCTGTGGGCATCAACACTTTTCTTTCCCCTACTTTATTAATTTTCTATTTTAGTTGGTTTTAATTTTCTGTATTAGCTAAAGCAGTAGTAGTGATCGCAGCAGTAGTGAACTCAAAGCTTGTCTCCTGTCCCAGCCCCTCTCTGGATTTTAGTTCTTTCTGGAGACTAATCAAGACTTCAACAATATCTGTTCTGGAAGATATCTGAGGAGGTGAAAGAGCCAACAAGAAGATTGCATGTGTTTATCCTCAACCTCAGTTGAACACAGCAGAAAGCTCAGAGCTGTGCTTCCTGCCCCCTCAGTCTAAGAAAAAGTAAGAAAAAACCATAGGGCTAACTTAGGTAGGAGTTAGGGTTAAAGACAATATAGTATATCTTATTTACCTCTTTAAATTCCCCCAGCAATTAATAAAATATATTAAATTAATATTAAGATATAACACCTATAACAGGTTAGTATCATTGGAAGAAACTAGAATAAAAACAATTAAGGTAATGAAATAATTAGAAGTTATAAAATACATAACAATCATGAAAGAGAAACATAAAAGCCAATTTCCTAAGTTATTAAATTACCTAGCACTGATTTATAGTTTTTCTTCTTGGCTATGATGCTGTGTTAGAAAAATCAGATAAAAAATGGTTAAGTAATTTTGAAAAACAAAAGAAGCCTTATGTGCCCTTGTACCTGCAAGAATTTGTGATGACATTCTCCAGGTATTACTCATAAAAAAATATTTCTAGTTACAGCATTTTGGCTTTTCCCCCCACCTCTCTATGAAAATTACTCTAACTTTACCAGTGACCTCTTCTTGCTAGCCAAATCCAAATACCTAATCTCTTTCCCCTTGGCCTCTCAGTAACATTTAACAATTGAGCCCCTCTTTCTCAAAATTCCATCTTGCTTGGCTTTTGTGACATTATTTTGGTTCCCTTCCTATCTCTCCATTAGACTGCTTGTAACTGGGCATCCTCCTCTTCCTAACTCCCACCCTCATCCCCCAGATGTCTCCCAAGGCTCAGTCTCTGGCCTTCTGCTTTTCCTTCTGTACTGTCACTCCCTCAGAGAAATTATTTTCTCTACTGACTTATGCAATCTTCCATATTAAAGGCAGTATATTTTTTGTTGGGGGGGGAAGGAAATCCAACAATTTAGTTCACATCTTTTCAGGTCAGCTGTGTTATAATAGGTAAGGTATTTATTCTCTCTGAACTCTGGGATCTGTGTCAAAGCAGAAATTACAGTTGTTTCACCATCTTCTGGATATGGTGAGTTGAAATATCATAGTAGTTGTATGAGGATCTGCCAGGTGTATGTAATATATAGCTGCAGTGAAGGATACTTCCTAGGATTGGTTTCTACCCTATCAGGAATTATATAAAAAAATCTTCTCGTTTGGAAAATATTTGCTTGCATACCAGTCTCCTTGTTAACTGGTACCTTCTGCCTGTTCTAACCACACTACCTTTTATTTACTGTATACTTCCTTGTTTCTGACATTTTCTGGCCTCTATGGACATTTGTCCTTTGACATCTAGAATTGGTATTGTCCTGGTTGCTGAAGTACAACCTTTCCTGGAACTGCAGTTTGACAAAATCTCTGGCTCAGTCTTGTTCTCCAGATTCCTGGTATGTTTTGAGCCTGCCCTTCATATTATACTCCTTGTCTAGCCATAGCTTTTGTGGATCCATCATTTCCCAGTGTCTGTGTTACCACAATGGTAACATTCTTAGTACTCACAGCATATTGAGGTCATCCATCAGGGCTTAATTGGGAGCAGTCATGGATGCCATGTCCAGTGTAGCCACAAACATCACTGATTTCTAACTCTTCTGGGCACTGCTGCTTAACCCAACCAGGATCCTGATGAAGTTACAGATTATTCATTCGTTGGATCTGTGTCTGCTAAGGGTTAATATGATCAAAGTAATGGACACTTTAGTGTGAATGACTGGCTTATCCTTCTCTGGGGTTATTTAATAAAAAAAAAAACAACAAAGAATTTTAACCCAAATAAATCGTCAATTGGCAGAATATATGTGTGGGAAGTATTGTTGAACAAGTAGCCTTCTGTGCTTCTTTCCTTTTCCAGATGGTGGCCTCTGCTCAGCCAATAGTTCCTTCAAGAAGCAAATACATGGAACTGGCACTGTTTCCTAACATCCTGTCACAAACCAACACCTCCATCTCTTCACTTCCTTGCCATTAGCAAACAGCTCAGCAACCTATTGGAGTTTGTAAAATAAGAGCAAAAGGGGTGTTAATTTGAGCATTAGAAGGAAAGAAAGAGGAGCTAAGGGTTGCTGGGGGATGTGCTTAAAGTTGATGATAGTCCTGGACATTGAGTTGTAACCCATCCTAAATACAGAACAGTCATGCTTTGCCTCAATTATCAAGAGTTGAAGGGGTAAGAAGGGAATAAATTTAAACTTGCCTTAATTCCAGTGCCATTGCCAGACCTTTCTTTCCAGCCTTCTGATAGCAGATCACTCCTCAAAATTTGGAAGAAACAAGAACAACAAATGGTGACATTGTTGTTTTCACCTTCAGCTTTTACTTTGAAGGACCATGATCTCTGGTCCTTCAGAACCTATCAGAAAGGTTGGGGCCTACAAAAGGCTGAATTGTGGCTGGGATCTTTTCCTCAGAGTTCAAACCAGTTGAGGCAGTATGTGGTCATGGAAAGGACATTCCAGACTACAAGTTCTGGTCATTGCTCTACCATCGGAGTTTAGGCCTCAGTATTCTCGTAGGTGAAATAAGGAAGTTGAACTACACAATCTCTAGATTCCTTTCTGTTTCTAAGTTCTTTGATTTCCCCCTAGCTAGGCCATTCTACTGTTTTTTCACTCTTGTGTTGCATGAAGCCTTTTTTTTTTTGAGTTGATACTTTTGAATGCTTGTTCTAATTTTGGAATTCCCGATGTTTCATTGTTTTTCCATTCATTTCACTACTGAAAGCTTTACTCTTTTGTTTCCTTGTTATCTCAGCCTTTTATAGTGAATTACTGTTGTTTAACTGATGTTTTTAATCCTTAAAAAAAGTAAATGCATTTCACTTGAAAAGGGCAATAAAAGGTAGACTTGAAAAGTATCCAGGACTTTTCTTCCCTTGCTCTGCAGCCCTCCCATGCTACAAAGTCAAAACAATATTCTCCAAGTGCTTATATCAGAATCTTTGGGTGAAAGGGAGGTAGAGGTAACCTTTTAAAAAAGTTTACTTCTTCCTCCTTGCACTTCTAGAAGCTATATAAATGCTTCCATCCAAACGGGAGAGGCTGGCCCACGCAGGCTAAGCAGAAGGCTGATTAATCTTCCTGCTATCGTGAAGACGTGTAATGATTATGAAGGAACAAACGGAAGAGAATGGGCCACACTGGTAGCACATTTGCTTTTAAGATTCCAGGTTACTGGTTTAAATCCAAGGAAGTTAAACCAGCGTAACATTAGAATGCACTGAAGTTAGTGGGATTTTTCTCCCTCTAAAAAAAACCAGCCCAATCAGGTAGAGGGAACATATTGAAACATTGTAGAAAACACAAGTATCTTGTGCTTTCACCAGAGCAGTCTATAAATATGACTTAGTTGGCCTAAACCTGGAACTTAGATTTTCTCCTAGCTCTGGTAAGAATTACCAGCCAGATTCCCCAAAACAATCAAAAGGAGAGTAGGGGTACCAACAGTATCAGTGTTTGGGGGATTTTTAAAGTGTGGGTTGTAATAAGCCAGTGAGGTTCCTTTAACTCTCAGATTCCTTGTGTCTTCCTTGCTTCCATCATCCGCGCATCTTTTGAAAATTCAAGCTGGTTGGTATGTTTCCTGTGCCTCCTCTCATTTATAACAGCTCCCCTTTATCTTCTGCATTAGAATTTTTTTCTTGTATCTTCAGAATCTCATTCTTGAGAGCTTCCTGACCATTCCTCCAGGCTTACTTCCCTCATCAATGGATTCCTACATTGCTTTCCTCTGAACCCTTTGAAATCTACTCTTTCAAAACCTATAGTTTACATTGGACTACTCCTGTCTTTCCTCTTCTCTATTATAAATCCTAAGGAGTGTAATTTTCTCCCAAATGGGTTTCCATCCTAACAAACCATCATTTCTACTCCCAACAAATTAATTCTAACCTATTTGTGAGAATTAGATCGTTGTTTCTTCCACTTTTTTAAAAATTAAATTATCATTAAAGCAAATCAAGAAATAATCTCTATTTCTTTTTCAGAGTGTGCTCCAGTAAATGTTAAGATGTGATATCAGTTTTTTCAAAAGCAAGCAATTTCATATGAACACAGGGTAGCTAAATGTGTAATTTGGGCTGTACCCCCTTGAAGATGTAAAAAAAAAATCTATGTTTATCTAAATTTAACTGAAAGTCAATAGCTAAAGGACAAGAGGTAATAGTGATCAAGAGAAAACATAGTCAAAAATGCAAATTAAGTTCTCAGAGGTATCCATCCAGTGACCAAGATAAAAGCATGTTTTTTCTTTGTGAAGCTATGTTCTGGCATCATTAGATACGAATTTATTTTTAAACTACACAAATAATTACAAAGACTTATATGTTCAGATGTTTCATGGAATTATACAAAGTGCTAATGCAAAGATATATTGTTCATTCTTAAAAACTTTCAGAAAACAATCCCTTAATGTGAACATTCACTAGCGTTCTATTCTTGGCCTTTTGTCAGTCAATAAACACGAAGTCCCTACTATGTGCCAGGCACTGTGTCAAGAGCTGGAAGCTAAGTTGTGCTAAGCTTTTTCTTTTTATTGTGTTCCTTGGTGATTTCATCTCCTCCCATAACTTCAATGATTACTTATGTGTATGATTCCTAAATTTATAACTCTTCCTTTGACCTCTCGCCTGGGTTTTAGATCTATATGCCGAACAATTCTTCTCAAGGATGTCAAACTGCTATCTCAAACACTGCCTACCACAGTACCTAACACATACTGAGTGCTTATTAAATGCTTGTGACACTAAACTCTCCCCTGACACTTATTTCTCTTGATTGGGTTATGGTTCAGCACTGGGGATACTTCCTAGGAAAATCCTTCCAGGGCTGTTGTTAGTACACTCTTCTTCCTCAGATTATGTTCCATTTACCTGTTTAATGTTGTATCCCCCCAGGAGAAAGTAGCTTCCTTGGGAGCAGGGACTGTTTTTTCATTTTGTATTTTACCACCTACCATAAAGTAGGTAAAGGCTTGCTGAACTAAATTACTAATGAAGTGGTTCACCAGAGGGCTCTATACAGGAATTTTGTATTAACAGAGACAAGTAATCAGCATAGGTGCTTTCCAGTTGGGAACCAGGAATTGAAAAATTCCCCAATGTAGTTATGGCCCTGGGTTGTCAACAGTATAGTCTGTTTCCTACATGGGATGTGCCAAGAGTCGGATTAGATGAGTAAGATCCTTTTAACAACTGATGTCTACAGTTGGAACTGTGAGACAAAATGGGGATCCAGTATTTACTCTCTAATGTCTCCTCACTTATCTCATTTCTAAATTGTACTGTGACTGTGGATTTTTTTCTTAAAAACTATGGCCTTCGGGCACAGTTCTTCTCTGTTAAGGAAACATTTACTATCACTCTTTTATGTTCAGATGCTCAGCAAATGTCAGTTTTAAGTACTAAATTAATCCTTCCATGGCACAAGCTTCCATTGCTAGAGCTACTGTTTTCCTTTCAAACCAAACCTGCTATTGCCATGATTGCTTGCTGGCCACTCAGGGTTTAAAACAATTCAGTCCCTTCTAGGGCTTGCTGTCTGCTGCCCTACACAATGATTCCCTTTATGGCCTCTCTGAGCAAGCCAATATTTTCTAACTGAATCTTTGTAGCTTGTTATTTTCAAAATGCTGTCTTGAAACCCGTCTACTTTTTTTCTCTTCCTTTCCTAATTTGGTGCTTTCTTCATGCTGTTCACTTCTTTCTTATTGGAGAGCACAATGTTCAAGAATATCTTTTTACCTCAACCTGGTCCAGGCTGAAGGCCTATCTCCCAGCTAAATCTCCTTATCACCTTTAAATTATTTGGATCAGCTACATTTTAGACACCTAACCCTAAGTTGATTAGGTCACACCTTCTTACTGCCTAGGACTTTTATATGTTCAAATTATATCCCTGTGTCTTCTGTCTTATTTAAAAAGATGTCTGACTCAAAATTACACCAGGATATAAAGCCTTATGCTGTTGAGAATATTCCCAAAATAAACAACCACCCCTTTAAAGAAGCTGTCTTTCTTCACCTGGTCTACAATTTGGATCTTAGTGATAACATCTGTACGTTTCTCTAAAAGGTTTGTTTGTTCTAACATGACAAACAGGATTCCCACTGGCCCAGGAGTAAGCTTAATGTCAATACTGGATTTAGAATTCACCCGAATTACTACCAGCAGCCTACAGAGGAGAGCGTGTAGGACTGGGGGTTAAGAAGTCTGGATTCAAGCTCTTATTCTGCTACTAACTAGATGAGCGATATTGGACAGACAACCTTTTAGGGCCTCATTTTCCTCACATGTAAAAGAAATGGGTTGGACTAGGTGATTTTTTAAGGGTTCCTGTCTCAAAAATCCTTTTGCCACTTTCTATAATGTTGATTTAAATCAATGCTGACTTGAGGAACTGTAGCAACAGTGTACAAATTCATCTTCTTCACTCTCCCCACCAAAACAAAAGTAAAGATGTGTTTTGGAAAAAAACAGACCAATGTTATATGAAAATTGTGTCAGAGTATTTCAGTGATTCCAGGAGAGACAAAGTAAGGTTAGGGTCTCTTACAGTTTAATTTAGGACCCACTGCCAAAATATTATATTCTTAATAGTCACCCAACACTCTTCGTATGTGTATATACATACATATATGTAGACATGTATGTATATATCATCATTTCAATAAATGTAATTCCTACCCTGCTTGCTCATCCATCTCCCCAGTTATGTCTTTTAGCACAGATAGGGGACTAAGTAGATAAAACTGTGGCCCTGGAGTCAGGAAAACCTGGATTCAAATTCAGCCATGGACATTTTCTTGCTGCTTGACCTTGGACAAGTCATTTAAACTGTCTGCTTCAGTTTTCTCCACTTTAAATTAGGATAATAACAGTACCTCGCCCCTATAGATGCTTAATAAATCCCTTCTCCCTTCTGTCCTTCCCACAAACACACAAACATCTTGCCAGATGACTCAAAAAAAGCTTGTAGACATTCAGGTTAAAGGCAGTATGGTTCAAAGGAGAGTGAAGAAAGTGGGTGAATGGATGGGCAGTTAGGTGGAGTAAAGTAAAAAGAGTGAGGAGGGAAAGAAAAAAATATAGATGCATAGAATTAGTGGCTGATTGGGTCGAAGAAGCAACCACAGGACACTAATGTAGTGAAGATTTTTTTTTGCTAGAAAATTAGCAAATACTTACATATTAATAATTTCTTTAAGAATACAATAGATGACAATTCACACACCTATTAAGGCCAAAATAATTTTTAAGGACCAAAATATGTTCAAGAATCCAACCCTCATTCAGCATGATGAGTGATGAGGTAAGAGAGATGATTCTTGGACTAATAACCGTCAATTTAGGAAAGCTGTATTACTACTGAGAGTGGAAAAACAACAAGCAGGTATACTTCTTTCTCAGCTCAGTCACTGACTGGTTCGATACTATTTCTTTGCGGCTGATCTTTTCCCTTCTCCTTTCTTTGGTTTGCCTTTTCCACGAAGCTTCTTTAGTCGCATTTGCTCTTCCTTAAAATCTTGATGTTCATCTCTGAGTAGAGAAAAAAAGAATGACTAATCAGTTAACTTTAACTAAAAATGGTAAAGCACATTCAAATAGCAACATTCTCTTTGGTGATTCTTGGAGGGTTCAAGTAAATGAATGTAATATGATTTGCAAACCTTAGAGTGATATATAAATGATAGTTTGGATGATGATGATGAAGATAATGGTTATCAATATTTGACTTTTTCAGGGGAACATGCCTGACTAGGTTTATGGAAAACACAAAGCAGTCCCCAACTTATGAATAGGTTACATTTCAAAAGTTCACTTGTAAGTGAGTTGTTTTGAAATTCAGAAAGCCTGTTCCCATAGAAACAATGATGTAAATTGGCTAAGCTTCTAGGCTAGTTTATGAGTCTATTTTAATAATGATATATCTGAGGTCTGTAATAGTAGTTCTGGATTGCAAATCCCCATGACCCCTGAAATCTTATGTGAGACTGGAAGTCAACTAAGGAAATGAAGGTAGAATCTAGAGGCTCTCTACTAGAAGCTGGGAAATTTGTTGCAGCATAGAAAGGAATATTAAAAAGCAAGAAAACAGGGAAGAAAATGTACAGGGGCTCCTGTAGTAATTGTGGTGGAAGGAACCATCAGGAAATGGCTCAGGTGAAAAAGCATATTGTTTTTGTACATCAATGACATGTCAAATTAAAAAAAAAAATGCCAACGTAAGAGTTCTTGGCCAGAAAAGAGGACACAGGCAAGAAAAGGTGTTGATGGTGGGAGGGAGCTCTGGTGCCACAGATATCAGGTTCCAAGGGTTGTTTGTCAGTGTGGATCACTTGTAAATTGAACGTGTGTGTGAGGTGGAGGGCTGTCTGTATTCTAACAACTAAAAAACAATCCTCCAAGAAATGTTTGCTAGTTGTTAGGATACATATTAGAATAGAACTAAAACTCTTTTGCAAATGATATTAATCTATATTTATTGTATTTCCTAGGAATAGCATTCATACTTGATCCTAACATACAAAAAAAACCTCAGCCAGTAGGAACCCTTTGCTTAGACAGCTGAGAATTTACACCTTTAAGCAACAAAAGTTGTTTATTTTAACCCGTTTTTTATCTTAAATATTACTATATGCTTTCCTAACTTAAAAAGCAGAGGATAACAAACAAAATTACGGACCTCAGAAGATAATAAACCCTAATTTCTTAATGACAGTCATCATTATGAACATAAATTATTATAATATACTATTATACAGTGATGCAGTGACTAAGGTCCAATTTCTTCCCTACTAAAAGGTCCCAGACTGTATTTTGAGAATTGTGTATTTTTTTATAGCTTTTTTGTTTCTTTTTTTGCTATCAGGCTCTTAGTAGTCATATCTCACTCTTATTAATGTATTTAACTACAGCAACTCTTCTCCTCCCTTCTAATTTGCTGATTCTAATCTGTTGTGAGCTTAGAAATAAGATAACCACATTTTTAAGAACTGTACGTAAAATAAGAGTCTACAGATGTACGTGAATGTCTAAGGACTTCTCGTATGAGCGAAGTACATGCATTTTAATATATGGACATTATGATATATTCATCTATCCTGGTCACTCTGAGGCCTTCCCCCCTCCACTTCCTCCTCTTCTGCTGTAGTTAAAATATTTTATCACTCGATATATACTTCTAAGATTTTCTGACATTTAACTTCATTGAGAGTTTTAAAATTAAAATATTATTAGTAACTAATATTTTAGTGCCAACACAACAGAAAGGCTAAGGCACATACCAAGACCATAAAATATGAATTAGAATCCTTCTGTCTAGAAGAGTGCTTATATAAGGTTATCATGATGAAGATAAAAGTTTATTCTCTAAGCAAGTTAAGTTGCAAAAACCTTCAGCATTTCATCCTATTGTAGACCTGAAAAATATGTGTTGCCCAGCACCTAGAGTTACTAAGACAAGGTGGCCTTTCTGCAGTCCACTTCAGGATTCTGAAAAGACTACGTTAGAGAGAAGATTACTTCCTTTCCCGTTTCCTAGGCAGCAGCTCTCAAAACAAGCTGTCTGCTGAGGTGGAATAATTGAATATTGCTGTTTCTCTTTACCTCATCTACTTTCTTATAGTGTAGGTATCCACCTCCAATCTTTATCTAAAGGCACTCATTTTAATCTTTACTCTGAAGGCTATAATAAAAACTCCCTCTAACATCCATATGGGTTAAAACGGATTGGCTCTGTATATTTTAAAATCAGGTTTACCTGCTGACAGACAATAAATAAAAGGAAACTTATAGCATCTTCCTTAAATCTCACTGGCTTTGTCAATATCCTAAATAACTGGGATCACTTATTTTTTACAACTTGTATGAGATTACACCATAATTTAAAATTAAATATAAGAGAATGATTTAGCTTGTTCGTATTAGTTGACAGATTTTAAACACTTATTTCTCTTGTCCCAGGGGACTAGATATAAAAAATATGCAAGTTATCAAAGGTAACAGTGGGGCATAGTGGCACAGATAATCAAAAAATCTGTATGATTTTTCATATACATTGTGATTGATTTTTCAGTATATTTGCCTTTCTATTTTGTTAAAACTATGATTAAAATAAGTTTGTAGTCACTGGGCAAAAACCAACTGTCAGCAAACAGAGACATACCCAAAATATAATGGGTAATTTGCCTCAGGTTAAAAATATTCTGTGGAAAAGCAACATGAAAATAATAGCTATAACCATAATGTATAATATTGTATGAGGGAACAAAGTAATTTAGTATTAATATGTTAAATGTCTAGTTTTCCTGAGGGGCAAATATATTCTTCTATTAATTCTAATGCATTAGCAGAAATAGCATATTGCTTTTGTACTCAATGACATGTCAAATTATGCTGACATAAGAGTTCTAAAATTTAAGATATCTGATTCTACCTCTCCTGTTGTCTGAGTCCCATTTTCCTTTTCCTATACTTTATCTCTCTCCGATGAACAAACAGGTATCAGATTCTGTTAAGTTTAAATGTAAACATAACCCTTAATGGCAGTCTGCATCTTAATTAGAACAAAATAATGTATCAAATATGGTATAAAGATAATTAAATTGCCTAAACATAGTGCCAGGGAAAGCACCACTATAAGAATGACAGAGGCTCCTACACCTAATAGATAGATCAGAGGTTGGGGCAAGAAATCATTATCGAACTGAAGCTGCTGTCTTCCTATCAGTATTAATAAGCATATACACACAAAATTGGTATGTCATAGTTTGCAAGCTATATCTACTTTGAAGAAGTCTTTCACTTCCTTTCAATTTTATCTTTAAAAGTACATAAACATAAAGACAGGTGCCCTAAAGGATAGAAAGATTTTTAGGCATCTTGCCTGGATTCTCATCATCCCTAGTTTCTGTTTCTTCATTACCTGTAAAGACCAAAGAAACGGAGTTTCCTCATGAGAGCAAAATAGGTGTTGTGAGGGGGATACCAGTCAAAAGTCTCCTTCTTTTTGGCCAAAGGCTGTTCACTAAATAACTTCACTACTTTCATGGACTTGGAATCCGTGGGGCTGGCAACTTCTCCAAATATTCGAGCACTCAGGCGAGCCATTCTCATGGCATATTCTGAAAGGGATGACATCTCAAGAGAGAGCCAGTAGACAGTTCCTACACAAGCAGAAAAGAATGATAAACATGTTAGTATGAAATATTCCAGGACTGTCCAATAACCAGTTAGGAAAAGAAAGATGAGTCACAATGAATCATGCAAATTGGCAGAGATTTTATTTGCTAGGAATTGAGAAACATTTGTGAACCAATATAACTGATTCTTTTGCACAATCCTTTGTATTTATGGTTTATGTTTTCTGTATATGGGGTTGTTATCTGTTACTGTCTTGCCATACTTTTTTTTTTTTTGCAATTAATTAGGTTGTGCTTAAATAAGCATTTAGTACATTCAAATTATCTTTTTTTTTTTTTTAAAGTAAGCTAGCAAGGTAAGGAGAATGGGGAAACAGATTACCAGGGTCACAATTAACACTACTGTATCTTCAGAAAACACCAACGTAAGCAATCTACAAAATAAATATGCTGACATCTAAAGGTTCGGTCTTTACAGAAAAATAATTATACTGTTGTCTTTATTATCAGTCCTTTGAACATTGTTCTTCCCAGAGGATTACAAAAGGCTCTGAAAAGTGCTAATGAATTGTGAGGTCATTTAGCCTTTAGGTTACAAGACTGATTTTGGCCAGAATCATTGGGGGTTGATATTAATTTGAGGAAGGGGTTGGCAGATGCGTTAGGTTGGTAGTGGTCCTATAGTTTTTAAGCGAACCTGCTCTAAAAGAACCATTAAAAAAAACCCCTCAAATACAAGATTTTTACTTCCTAAATAGTGACTATTCATTCTCTGAATTTTGATGTGATTCATTTCCACTCTGTATATTTTGCTTTTATCCTATAATAAACTTCACTATTCTAAAACTGGGCAGCTAGGTGTTGCAGTATGGCTGCTGGGCCCGGAGTCAGGAAGAAGTGAGTTCAAATCCATCCTCAGACACTAGCTGTGGGACCCTGGGCAAATCATTTAATCCTGTTTGCTTCAGTTTCCTCATCTATAAAATGAACTGGAGAAGGAAATGGGAAACCATTCCAGCATCCAGTATCCACTCCCCAAATGGGGTCATGAAGAGCTGCAAGAGACTGGACAACCACAATCCTAAAACAGTAACACTTTACATCTTATGTCTCCAAAGACCTCAGTATTTCAGACACAAAACAATTCTTAAAACATTTTAATGAAGTAGATAGAAACTCCAAATACTAAAGTATATGTTACATAAAGACATACAACAGGGTAGACACAAGATCCAAGTTATCTGCCACTAGAACTGACATTTCATACTAGCTCAAAAGCTGGCAAGAGGAGTCACATATTCTTGGCCTAAGTAATAGCTATGTGATGTGAAATTTTAGTAGGAAATTGAAAAATATCTGCAATATGTTAATTCACCTGCCACAGAGTTAATAATCTGGAATACTTGAAGCCAGTGTTTCCCTCACTGGCTTGGAGATGGTCCTCTACCCACATAAGGGTGCACTGTCCTCAAAACAGGAAAAAGAAAGAACAACAAAAAGTCAACCCAAAACCAAAAGGAAAAAAATCCAACCCCGCTCTTGAAAACCAAAGGGGAAAACAAGTTCCATAGTTAAAGAAACCCACAACTCTCCACAGACTGTTACCTGTCCATTGGGGTGCCAGAAAACTTCCAAATCCCATCAGAATGATAGAAAGCAGGATTTTTAAACTAGGGGAGTCTTTTACAAGCCCATCTGAGGTTCACTAACCGATTTTAAAAAGTTCTGTACATATCTCAAAGCTGATTTAACTCACTCCTTCTGATTCCTCCTTATTCCCTACACTTCAGATTTCAGGCTTCTCTGAAACTCTCCTGATTTAACAGAGCCATCTCATGGTCAACATGGGAAATCTGCCTCCCTTTATCTTATTACCTCTTTTTTCCCCCTAGTTCAGAGGGATCACATATAGTTATTTCTCTATTTTCCTTTATGACCATTTACAGCTAATTTAATTGTATCTTATATAATCTTCCTTATAAGTACACACAACCTACTCCATTTTTTCCATTCTCTGCTTACAACTCTGACCCCTCCTAAGGGAAAACTTTCTACTTCTCTGTTCCATTTATGAGCTAAACAGCAACCAATTAAGTATAAAAGTAATGCTACTGATTACCTTTAGCAAAGAAAATCATAACTTTATTGACCACAAGGAACCAGTGTGTCAGCCTTTAAAGCTGTTGAAAGTATCGGGAAATTTCCTACAGAATCTCCCCACATTTCCATCTACCTTTGCAACAGTCTCCTTTAATGCATAGATTAAGGGGAAGAAAGAACCACAGAAGCCACGTGCTACGATACCTTCAATCTATACAAATAATAAAGCTGAGACTCAGGGGTGTCAAGTGATTTGTCCAAGGACACACAGATATCATTAAATGGAAGTCAGAATTTAAAAGCAAGTTATCTGCCTTCAAATCCAGCATTATTTCCATTGTACCAATTAAAACTGTTTTTCTGCAAGTATTAGCATTAAAGATAAATTACATTTCATTCAAATCCAATATGTGGTTTGATTTATTGTTAGTGTTTTCTGTAATGCTTAATAATGCAATACTGTTTTCTCATTTTTACATTGCGAATGTATAGTATTTTGGTCTATTATGTGTTTAAATGGGCTAGTCAATGTTACTAACAAATCTTCCATGAAAAAAATGTATTTGAGTTAGAAATTACTGACCTGAACAAAATTTACGACTCTATCACAAGCTGGGAGACTATTTCTGTACTATACACACATTTTTGTTCCCTTTCCTCCTCCATAGCAGGTATTCAGTCTTCTATTTGCAGATACCTATGTACCAAAGATATATACCTTCATCCCTACCAGATACAGTGCAAAGTTAACTCAAACTGCCCCAGGTGAGCAGTGCTTCCAATAATTCTAATTGATGTTGTGGGACTATGTGTTTGGGGTGTATGTATGAATGGAAGGGGTAACTCTGAGTTCTACCAATATCCTTGTCTACAACAGAGTACATGCCATGCATATGGGGCTGAAGAGATGGAATTTATTGTCAAGGAGCAATAGTGATCTCATTTGGTTAGAACAGAGTGAACTTAAGGAGTAATGTGAAATAAGGCTGGAAACAGAAGAGCCAGTCAGCCTATAGAAGGTCTTAGGCTAAAGAATTTGTATTTTGTCCTGTAGGGGAGAAAGATCCACAAAAGGCTTTTTGGGGTAGGAAGGAAACAGATCTGGGACTATGAATGAATATATTGGCTGACTAGGGAACAGATCAACAGGGAGAGAGAAGGTAGGAGGCTATCACTACAGTCCAGGTAAGAGAAGATGTGAACCTGAAATGGGATGATGACCGTGCATGGAGAGAAAGGGATGATGGATGGGAGAGATGTATAAAGTAGAATTAAAATGACAGAGCTGGAGGCCTAGTAAGAGGCAGCTGGAATAAGCTAGGAATTTGATGGGAAAATGACTCACTGATTCTAGGCCAAAAGGTAACAAAGTTATTTGTTATATAGGAACATGGTAAATTTGTTGTATAGGAACACAGTAAATATCTGTGACATAACTCACTATGATGAAACTAAGTTTCCCCCCCCAAGAATATATTTGTTATTACAAAGTTAGAATATGAAATACAGGTTAACAAGAGTGACAGTGAAAAATGATAGGTCTCTTTCAAGCCCAAGTCTCTCAAGAGTAAAAAAAAAAAAAAAAGAATTACTTATAAGACAGAAAGAAATGAAAGGTGGTCCTGTCAGTGACCTGATAAGAGACAGCTTTTCAGTAAAGGGCTGGCAGAAATATCTCCACTGGAGATTCACCAAGAACACAGAATACCTTTTCTCAGATGCAGAATTAACTTATGCCCTGCATGAATACTAGTCCTTTAGGTCATCAACCTGTCACCTCTCAATAGCTTTCAAAATCTCTCTTAGGCCTTTTTAAGGGCAGGGAAAAGCTGTTTTCTATTGCATAATTTTATCAATATGAGAAGCAAATGGTACTTTGGAGAGAAATGTAGAAAGAAAACAGTAAAGAGATGGCAAAAGTCGTTTAGATTTCTTCTCTCTCCTTTAAAAAAAAAACAAACGAAAATCATTCCCAGGAGCAGAACTTGGTCACAAGAAAAAGGTTCAGGTCTGACAATATCACTTCTGTCCCCAAGAAGCTCCAGTGGCTCATTGCTGTTTCTAGTATCAAATGTAAACTCCATCATCTCTATGCTTTTCATAGACTCCACCATGCTTGGAATATATTCCTTAGCCCCCTCCAACTCTTAGAATCCCTAGTTTCCTCTTGGTGAGGGCTTTCTTGATTTTCCCCAGCTACTAGAGACTCTCTCTCCATCCCCATCCCCACAAAGTACCTTGTATTTACATGGGATATGTTTTATATTTATATGTATGTATGTTTTTTCTTCCATCAAATGTAAGTAAACTCCTTGAAGGCAAGGGCTACTCTATTTTTGTCTCTCTATCTCCACAGCCTAGCACTGATGGATTGATTCAATGAAAAAGATTAAAGATAAGGGGGAGGAGGAGAAAGGGGAAGAGTCAACGGAGGGTGGCTGTGGCTAAAGTATACAGTTGTCTTTGTTTAAGCTTTGCATCTACTATATGACAATCACAGTGCCTAATTAGAGTCTTATTTTATACTTCAGAATAAAAAAGTGGATTTTGGAAAATCCTAAGAAAATATTTTTAAAGTATTCAAAAATACATAGTGCTAGGTCTCTGTACCAAGCGAGACAAATACTGTTTGAAGATGATACTCTCTAGAGAAAACAAAGTTATTTTTTGTTAAGCCTAAGAAAGTCCAGTATCTTTGATTTCCCTTCACATTCAATCTATTGCACTTAGGCAATTAACGTAAATTACAGACCATGCTCCAAGAGACAGAAGTAAGAAGTATATGCTGGCACAGAAAAATCACCTGGAGAATTCTTCCTTTTATGATTGATAATGATTAACCAACTTTACTGAGTAATAGAAAAACTAAGGACAGTGAATATATACGATTCCAATTCCGTGCTTTGTTTTCTTATTTTTAAACGGGGACCTCAAAAATATCTTCTCTCAAAATTATCCCTTTTGGGGAACAGCAAGTCAAACAACCCCCAAATCACAGCCCAGTTTGTTCTCCTTGCTTCCACTTTCTCCCTCTACAATCCATCCTCCACCTAAACCGCCACAATGAATGTGAGCATGACCTTCAACAGAAATCTTCAAAAGCTCCGTTCCTTCCTAGATAAAATACAAAATCCTTAGCGTGGCATTTAAATCTCTCCATAATCTGATTCCCACCCACCTACCCTTTCACATTACTCTCCTGCCAACATTCAGTCTCAAATTGGCCTGTCAGCTGTTCCCCGTGCCTGCCTTTGCATGAGTGGCCCCCCATGTTATAATGCAGTCCCTTCTCCCCTCCACCTGGTAGAATTCCCAACTTTTTTCAAAGCACAATTTAGTTGTCACCTCCTACCCAAGGCTTCTCTTCTCCTTCCCCTCAGTTACAATGCTCTCCCTCCTTCCTTAAGTCCCTTTATATTACACGCTTGTAACTGTAACAATTGTGTACAGGGATGTTGCTCCTCACCAGTAGGATGGAAATTATTGGTTGGCTAAGGCCATCATTTTGCCTTTGTATCCCCAAAGTCTAACACAGTGTCCTGTACATAGGTGGTGCTCCACAAATAGCGGTGGAGCTGAATTCTGTTTTATTTTGTATTGCTTTATATGACAGCTTAGTATGGTGGATAGAGCTACTCTTGGGGTCAGGATGAACTGGGTTCCTGATACCTTCTGGTGGTCTGACTACGGGAGACACACAGACACAGACACTTCCACTTCTAAGGCCTTTATCCACGCTTTCTCAGTTTTAATTTCCTGATTACGTTTCTCCTCCACCACTCCACTGATGTCGTTGACAGCTAACATCAATAACTGAGCAGTTTTACACAGCGTGTGCTCTGTTCCTGGCGCTCTCACTGGAGAGTGGGGGCTATTATCTCCATTCGGATTTTCACCCGGTCTTCCAGACTCCAGGGCAGCATGCACAACACACAGCGGGGCGTCGGTCCGAATCAGCCTTCAGCACGTGCCGAATTAAACCGATAACCTGCGGCTAAGGCCGAGTCAGGCCGGCGGTGCGGGTCTCCCGGCCGCAGCGCGGACACGCGTTTTCGTGGCGTGGCTTTTGCCTTTCCCGAGGGTGAGGAGCGCTCCCCTAACGCCGGACATTAAACCTGAGCCGGGGGGAGTCCATCCTTCCCACGCTCCTGCTCAAGCTCTCAGCCCCGGGCCTCGAAGCCCGCTCCCTCCCGGCTCCCGCCCCCGCGCTCCCGCCGCCGGCCACGCGGCTGCCCACGGGCGCGGGCACTCGTGGGGGGGGGCCGCTCCGACAGCCGGCTCTTGTTTTAATCTGGGCCCTCTCAGGCGTGCGGAATGAAGTACCTCGTCTCCCTGACTCTACACAAGGGCTCTCAGCGGGGCCTCAGTTTGTAACCTTCCCCGACGCCACGAGACCCCCGATTCCGGCCGCACCGCAGCACCCCGACAGGCCCCAAAACACCACTAACCAATTATCAGGTCCGGGCCTTCCTGTCCTGCACGTCACGTCCTCCGGAAATCTGGTTCCTTCATCTCCGCGCCCCGCGCCCCGCCCCCGCCAGTGCCTAGGACTACGGGGCCGGCCCTTAGCTCGTGAGCCTCCGTTTGCGCGTGCGCACGAGAAGAGGCGGGGACAAAGGGAAGACCGAGGCCGGCGAGCTGGAAGGGACCAAAGCCCGGATGAACGTCCCGCGACGCCTGGGTTCCGCGCCTGCGCGATAAAGCTGGCCCACAGTCGCAGCTCCCGGTTCTCAGAGCTCGGCTGGACAGCCTGGGGGTGGGCTTACGGCGGGCTTGGGGGGTGTTTCCATGGCTCCCTTTGAAGAGTGGACCCCCGCAGCGCCCTCCCTCCCCCTCCCACAACCGCTTCCCTTACTTCTGCCCAAAGCAGCAGCAGCAAAGTAGCGCTTTACTATTTGCCAAGCGCTCAGCGCGCGTGGGCCTCCCAGCACAGCCTCGCGAGGCACGCAGCGTGGGTCGATCTGACATTCTGAGGCTGTTAATCTCCTTTAACAACCTGGGACACCGAGGCACGGAGCAGTCACGTGACAGGCTCCTGCAGCCTCCTCTGGGGTCCCGCTCTCCGCCCCGCCCGGCTCCGCTCCTTCCCACGCCTCCTCTCCTTCCCCTCCCCCTGCCCCAGCCCGGCTTCCTCGGGGCCTCGTCAGCCTCTGCACCGCCGTCCACAGAGCTTATTAAAGGCTTCCTCGCCGCGAGCCTGGGCGCCTCCCGGGCCCAGCACCCTCCGTCAGCGGCCGCCGGCCTGGGAACCGCGTGGGAGCCGAGGCCCCCTGGGGAGGAGGGAACCCGGGGACCCGCGCCCGAGCCTGTCAGCGCTGTCGGGGTGGCCTGGGGAAAGTCCCACCCTCCCCGGGCCGCCCTTCTCTCAGGCTGCGAACTGAGGAGCTTAGCACCTTTGAAGTGCCCCTGGGAAAAGCTGTTTTGTTTGACTGCTTATTTCTTACAGGGAGGAGAGAAAACAGATTTTTGTTAATAACAAAAATAAGAGTTGGGCTAGAATTAGGGGTGGGGGGTAATCTCTAAAGTCTTCAACTCTAATTCCTGTCCTATTTTTCTTTACCTAATTTTTTTCCCCAACCGAGTCTCCTTCCTAACATTTATTCGTTCTATTTCCCTTTTGTGATTTGTGTCAGTGAAGGGTCTGGTGATCCTCAATGTCATCGATATACATTTTTCTGTATGTATAATACTTTCTATACCTTACCGTACCTGATAGTATGATGTCACTCAGGTGAGGAAACTGAGGTTTTTACCGGCAGAGCTAGAACTAATAATAATTAGCCGTACATACTACTTAACCTAAGAAAACTGAGCCGAACAAAGTTTAGGTAACTTGCCCAGGGGGCACAGCTGGGATCTGCCTAAGGCCAAGCTGCCTTGTAATAGGATTGTAACGTTCGTTTCTTGTTTAGTCCTTGAGCCACACGCTCAGGGCTGAAAAGAGGTTAGCTTCTTTCTCAAAGTTTCAGAGCCCTTTACCCTGTTCTCTCCTCTGACAGTTTATAATAACTCTGTGGCTAATGGGATACTTTTTTGAAATGCTAATGATAGCTATGCCTAACAATGATAGATCACATTTATCTTTAGTTGGTTCCATTTTCTTCTTCCTTGAAATGGCTCCTTTTTATGTCTTTACAATTTCATGAACTTTTCCTTTAGAATTTTAGGTCATAGGATCATACCAATGAATACCTTTGAAATTCTCTCCCTGCTAGTACTATCCAAATTTGAATACATTTATATGCATGAGTATCTTTTGTCAACCTTTAGTTCAAAAGCATGGTTAACAAATGAGGAAGGTTTAAGGATATTTTCAAGACTAAAGGGTAGAAATAAGGGGAAGTATTAGTCAAAGTATATAGTGCTTTACGATTTTCTGAATTTTACAGATTTTAAAGGATAACTAATAGGAAATGAATGTTGCAACGCAGATTTGACTCCAAAGAAGAGACACTTGAGAAGACGCTGTAGAGATTAGTGTGGGATAAGTTTGGAGTAATGTCAGATTTTTTTTCAATTAATTGAGAGAAATGATTATTTCTCTCATATTAATAACCAATTACTATTAGAGAGATCCAAGATTTTTTCCCTTCCTTTTTCTTCATTCTCTTCTAGGTCAAATGAGCCCCTGAAGAAAAGGGATGATAATGAGATTGGATTTAACGTTCTCAATCTTGTTCAGATCCCACCCCTAACAGGAGGAGCTCAAGATATTGTACTCAGGTGTGAGTTGGGGAATAGATCCCTTGTCTAGATTGCCTGGGGCTAGGGGTGATCTGGGAGTGAGAGCCACACAATCAAAGTCATGTCTCCCCAGCCCTTTATTAGAACAGGTCCACCTCTTGCTATAATATCCATTCTTCTCATTAATAGTTAACTAATTAGATGTGATTGTTGTCTGTCAGGAATGCCCACTCTTCCAAGGACATAGAAGCATCAACAGACTCCCCAGCGACAGTCAAATGACTTACCTTTTTAACCTAGCCACCATCCTTGTGTAGGCCTTTATCACCTCATTCCTGGACCATCAAAGTATCTCTCAGGTTGGTTTCCTTGCCTTGGGTCTCTCCTCACTTCCACTCAGCTGTCAAGTTGATTTCCTGAAGCACAAGTCTGACCATGTCACTTCCCTATGACTTCCAAGATCAAATATAAAATCCTGTTTGCCTTTTAAACCTAGTCCTCACCTTTCCATCCTCCTTATACTTTATCACCTCCACATACTCTACCACCTAGTGACTCTCTCGGCCCTTCTTGCTGTTTCTTGAACAAAATACTCTATTTCTTAACTTAGGGAATTTTCACTAGCTGTTTCCCATATCAGCAATACTCTCCCTCCTTCCCTCTTTAGGTTGTAAACTTGAAGGCAGGGGCTGTTTTTGTTTTTATATTCCCAACACTTAACACAGTGCCTGGCACTTTTGTTGTTGTTAAGCTATTTTCAGTTTGTCAGACTCTCTGTGACCCCTCATTTGGGGTTTTCTTGGCAGAGATAATGAAGTGAGGCAAACAGGTTGAAGTGACTTGCCCAGGGTCATACAGCTAGTAATTGTCTGAGGCCAGATTTGAACTCAGCAAGGTAAGGTTTCCTGACTCTAGATCTGGCACTTTATCCATTATGATAAATCCACTAGCTGAATGGAATTGAATTCCACCTCCTGGTTTCCTGGCTTCCTTTACTCTGAGCTAGAATTTCATTTATTACAAGAAGCATTTCCCAGTCTTCCTTAATTTTAGTGCCTTCCCTTTGAGATTATCTCCAATTTATCATATATATATATGTATATGTATATATACATGTATGTATTATATGTAGATATAAGTATGTATGTATATATGCATGTGTATACACACAAATACACATATATGTACATATACATACATACATGTGTGCATGTGTATATACATACATACACACACACACACATATAGTTGTATGTAGCCTCTTGCATGTTTTCCCACCCTTAATAAGCTCGTTGAGGGCAGGGTCTGTTTTGCCTTATTTTGTATTTCCATTGCTTAGCTTGGTGCCTAGCACACCACTATTTGTGGGACCTTATATAAATCAAGTAATGTTCTGTGGGACTTAACTTATCTGAAGGTGAGGGTGTTGAACTAACAGCATTTGAGGTCCCTTTCAGCTCCAGATCTGTGCTCCTTTGTAACAAGGTCATGACCCTGACCAGTCTTAGGCTGGATTCAAGATATTCTCCTTTGTTTTCAGCAACTTGTGAAATTTTTCCTTTTAGGTCCAGCTTTAATAAATTATTCAATCTCATATCATTAATAAATTATTCAATCTCATATCATAATGCAAACAAAATTCCCTAATTTGTTTATGAAAACATGGTAATTTCAAACATCAGACATAGGTAGCAAAAAATGTATCACACATTGCTGAAAATTGCATCAGGTACCATCACCTCACCAGGTCAAAGTTCTCCCTTTCCACTTAGGGTGGGGTTCAGTCTCTTTGCTCATTGAATTGCTCAGTTCTGAGCTGATGGGGAAGAGATCAGAACTTGCTTGCTTCCTTAGACTTATTTTCCATTACAGCAGGTGAGGGAAGATAACCCAGTCATGGATGGGTAGCATCAGAGGGCTTTTGTGTATCATAGCTACTGGATGAATAAAACCTCACTCTGTCCTTTCTGGTTCTTCCTCCTTGGTTCTGGAAATTACACTGGAATGTCCCTAATTTGAGCTTTCCACCAAAAGACAAAGGCTTGCAAAGTCTCAAAGTCTAGCACTGAGAGATGAATATCTTTGAGGGTTGTCAGAGTCCAAGAGAAGGAGAAGAATACCATTCTTAATGTTCACAAAACAAGACCAAAGTGTTTTAATTGATTGGTTCAATCATGTCTGACTCTTCATGTCCCTATTTGGGGTTTTCTTGGTAAAGATGCTGAAATGTTTTGCCATTTCTTTTTCCATTTCTTTTTACAGATGAGGAAACTGAGGCTAACAGTTAAGTGACTTGCCCAGGGTCACACAGCTAATAAGTTTCTAAGGCCAGATTTGAACTCAGGAAGAGGAATCTTCTTGACTGCAGGCTCAGTACTATCCACTGTGCTATCTACCTGCCCCATTCAAATTATATGTAGACATTAATTTTTCCACTGCTTCCTCCACTGCTCTAACAAAAATAACAGAAGTTGTAGTTCATAGTTGTGGCAATGTAAATGTGTGGTGGCATTGAAGCTATGTCTGAAATATCCCAGTCATGTCAGTCATTGGGGAAACATTTCCCAGTGGCTCTAACAGGCAGCATCCATTGAGATACCCCTCTACTGCTGCATTCTATATATACAGAGGGTCTTATTATGAGTTACCCAATCAAAGTTGACAGGGTTGGTACCTTTTTGTTTTGAAGGTGTCTCACATGGTGGGGAGAATGGAGAGAACCAAAGCTGAGAGACTTATGTAGGAGAAGGACTCCAGGCACTCAGACTCAGTTCTATGGATGGAAATCTATATATCTGTAAGATCTCTCCAGGGAATCATTTGGATACAGAAATAGCAATAGTGAAACAACAGAAGAATTCTTGGACAAGCCCTTCTGTAGAGGAGTTCATTAGAAATCCTGAGATCTGGGAATATGAAAAAGAATTCTAGGACAAGTAAGATCCATAGCCAAGGAGAAACAAGGAACACAGCCACTACGTGGAGGAGAAAGTAGGAATTTTGCCCTTGATTAGTGCTTAAATTATATGTGAAAAAGGGATTGATTCTTTAGTGACCCTAAGTACTTTCCTCATTTAGGGAGGGAGTTTTAAACACTTTATTACATCCTGTGGTGTGTGTGTGTGTGTGTGTGTGTGCAGTAAAACTAGGTGAGAAAATATGTAAGGGACAGATCATCAAATTTTCTGTAGTCAGAAGAGAATGGTATGGGAATCAGGAGATGATATAGCAGTTTCAGGGGCTCTGGCTATGGGTCTGAGGAATCCTACCTGGCATGAAAGAGTTACCACCAAGAAAATTAAGGGGGAGAAGGTCATATCTTTGCCCAGGAACAGGAGCTGAGGGAAAAGCAAATTCTCTAAATCAATGAAAGTTCTTTGCCAACACATTCAGGCTGTCTTGATATTTATTTGTGTATTCCAGCCAAGTAGGGCACAAGGAGAATGATGGACATGTGCTCCATAATCTATACTTTCGCCAAACTAATGCTATGTCCAATATTAAATATTGTAACAATATGGTGCTTACATCACTGACCACTCTCTCTCTTGCCCACTCACACTCTCTTACCCATTTCATCCTTTCTCACTTAGAATCTATCTTTCACTCATCTATTCATTCATTATCTCTTCTAGTTACAAACCACACACTTTTTAAAATCATAAAAACAGAGAACTTTAGCAATAAAAGAGACCTTAGAGACCCTCCTCGTCTAACCTTCATTTTATAGGTGAGGAAGCTAAAGCCCCGAGAAGTTGAGTATTTGAGTAAAATGATCTAATGTCACATGTCAATCTATTCTACTCATTTGAGGGTTTATATTTAAATGTGTATACCTTGCATGAAATCCAGCTTAATTATCAGTGGCTAATCCTCTTGTATTTCTGTGTGCATGTTGTATATACCCAGTAGAAAATAAATTGTTGAGAGCAGGTCCTGTTTAGTTTTTGTCTGGTACCCTTATCACTTAACACTTTGTGCAATTAGACATTTAATAAATATTAGTAGAATTTAATTGTGTGTCTTTGTAAATATGAGTATGTCCTCTGTACTATGTTACTTATTTATTATTATGGGGAAATGTTGTTATTTGTAGGTGTATGATGTCTGTGGGTGTTAGAGTGTATGCATCTGAGTTTAAGTATTATTTTATAGATGTTCTAGATTTATGAATATAGAACCTGAATTGTAGGTATGTAGAGGGATGATGTCTGTGGGTGTTAAAGTGTGTGTATCTAAGTTTAATTTCGTGTCACAGATGTTCCAGATTTATGAGTAGAGAACTTGAATTGTGAATGAACTGTACACATAATAGCATTTATATAGCACATTAAGATTTGTAGTGTTTTACAAATATTATTTCATTTCATCCTGAGAACAACCCTAGGAGGTAAGTACTATTAGTATCTCCATTTTATAGGTGAAGAAACTAAGGCAAACAGGGTTAAATGACTTGCCCAGGGTGACACAGCTAGTAAGTGTCTGTGCTCAGATATGAATTTGGGCCTTCCTGACTCAGTCCAAGTTTCTATCCTCTGCACCAACTAATTGCCCTTTTATACCATTTATGTACTACTACTGACCTACCTTTGTCTTCCAGATAAATAAAGTGAAACAACAATCCTGAATGGCATACTTTAGAAAACAGTCCCTGAAGAATAGGAAGTCCCTGGGAGCTTGTCCTGTCACCACTCAAGGCTTCATATCTGTCCTGGCCCCCACTCTACTGCAACAGAGATCATAACCTCCTTAACAGTCTTTTGCCATCTTGTCACCCAGCTTCCCAATCTACTGAATTCTCTACCCTTGGAGTCACTATGATTTGAGCAAGATCTCTTGCTTATATGTAAACATATATATATATTTTATATGTATTTGTATATCTATATCTCTGTATATATGTATAAATGCATATGTCTATACACACACACATACACACATGAATCTGTGAGCTTGTTGACATGACTCCTCCCTCTAGTAGCGCCTTTGTTAATCCAACCATGCTTTTACATCCTATGTGACTCGTGTCTCTGTCCTCCTAGAAGTCCTCAACAGGGAAACTACCCGAAGAACTGGGAGTCAGTACTCTGTAGTTTTTTTTTTCTATTAATGTTTTCTGTTTTTACTTTACAAACATTAATTAAAAATTATTTTTTGTTTTCAGTTTTCTACAATCATTTCCATATATCTTTGATTTTTCCCCTCTCTCCCTCCTCCTCTTTTCTCCCTCCCTCCCCATTCCCTCCCTGAGATGGTGTGCAATCTTATTTAAGTTTTACATACATTTATATTAAATACATTTTCACCTTAGTCATGTTGAATAGAAGAATTACAATGAATGGGATAAATCATAAAACAAAATAAAACATAATACAAGAGAAAATGGTCTGCAATCCTATTCCATAGTTCTTTCTCTGAAGGTGGAAGGCATTTTTGCCTCAGGAGTCCATTGAGAAGTTTTTAGGTCCTTGCATTGCCGTGAAGGACTATGATTGTTGCTGTGTACAAAGTTCTCCTGGTTCTCCTCCTTTCACTCAGTATCAGTGCATATAAGTCCTTCCAGGCCTCTCTGAAGTCTTCCTGTTCATCATTTCTTATACCATTACATTGTTATACCACAACTTGTTCAGCCATTCACCAATGGATGGATATCCCCTTGATTTCCAATTTTTGACTACCACAAAAGAACTGCTATGAATTTTTTTGTACATGTGGGACCCTTTCCCATTTTTATGTTCTCTTTGGGATACAGTCCTAGAAGCGATATTGCTGGGCACATTTTTGTAGCCCTTTGGGCATGGTTCCAAATTGTTCTCCAGAATGGTTGGATCAGCTCATAGCTCCATTGACAATGAATTAGTGTTCCAACTCTCCAACATATTCTCCAACATTTATCATCTTCCTGTTTTGTCATGTTAGCCAATGTGATAGGTGTGATGTGGTACCTCAGAGTTGTTTTGGTTTGCATCTCTCTAATCAACAGTGATTTAGAGAATTTTTTCATATGACTATGGATAGTTTTAATTTCTTCCTCTGAAAACTGCCTGTTCATTTCTTTTGACTATTTATCAATTGGGGATACAAACATTTATTGATTGCTTCCACTTTGTGACAGGTCTCTTGTAACAAATTAAAGTAACAAATTAAAACAGTTAAGTAACACTAATCATACAGTGACCTCATCTGAAAATACATAACAATAAACATTTCACATATGTAGATCCAAATTCTCTCTCTGTTTCCTTTTTATTAACAGAAATCTATTTTCTCTCCTTTCCTTCCCGGAAGAGGGAAAGAAAACCAAATTTCTTTTAACAAATATGTATAGTCAAGCAACACAAATGTTCTTAATGGATGTGTGTATACATGCACACACACATATATGTATATATGATTCATTCTACTCTAAGCATCTGTCATATCTTTGTTTCATATTTTTGGAATCAGTGTTCCAGGTGTAAATCAAAGTTCTTACAGCTTTCAAAGTTGTTTATTACAATGTTATTGTATAAATGATTCTTTTAGTTCTATTTATTTCATTTTTCTTCAGTTTATAAAATTCCTAAAAATTGTTGGTTTTTATAATATTTATGTCATCCTATAAATTGTTCTTCTGGTTCTGCTTACTTCATTTTATATTATTTCATATAAGTCTTTCCATGGCTTAAGAAAACCCTAGCTCATCTGTTTCTTCATTCTTTACAGCCCAATAGTTGTTGTTTAGTCATTTCAGTCATATCCGACTCACTTCATGATCTTGTTTGGAATTTTCTTGGCAAAGATAATGGAATGGTTTGTCCTTTCTTCTCAGCTCATTTTATAGTTAAGGAACTGAGGCAAATATTGTTAAATGATTTGCCCAAGGTCATATAGCTAGTAAGTGTTCGTAGCCAGATTTGAATTCAGAAAGTCTTTCTGACTTCAGGCCCAGCACTCTGTCCACTGTACCACCTAACTGCCCTCCAGAGTCACTGAGCTTGGTTCAGTTCAGAGTTATTTTGTTTCCACTCATCTCCCCATCTTCCATGGTCTCTTTCTTTTTTTATAGAGAATTTTATTAGTTTTCTTTTATTAATTTTACAAATCATACAACATTTTGGGAATGTTATTTCCCCACTGCTTTATATAGTGCACTCCACCACAAAGAAAAATGGACATGAGCAGCATCCAAAAGAGAAATGAAACTTCAATCCACTTCATCCACAACCTCAGGGAAGCATGGAGACCTCTCCAGACATTAGGAAAATGATCAATGGAATACCAAAAGTCCAACACACAGCTGAAAGCCAGGCTACTGGTTCTATTAGCTAAAATGATGCAGATGTGAGTCCAAGACAGATGTTCCATAATCAACGGAACTTTCATGAATTTATTAAAGAGTCACTCCAAGATAATACACTTTGGGAAGCATTTTGTTAAAGATAGGAAATGGTTTCAAATAGAGCATGTATGAGAGTGGGCTGTTATTAGAAACTGTCCTTGGCACAGAATCTAGTGGATAGAAATCTTCAGGCTCCAAATTCTGTGCAACACGGTCAGTTTGTTTAGATCTACCCTCTTGTATTTGTAATGTTGTTCATATTCCTTGAAATGCACTAGTTATTCTGCCAAAATTTTAGTTATTTTATTGCCATTTAAAAATTTTTAGTTTGTTTCTAGTTCATTCTTTCTCCTCCATTTTCCCTTACCCAACCCTCTACCTCCAGTTAAAAAACAAGAAAAATAACTCTTTTACAGTGTCAAACCTACATTCCTTGACCATGCCCAGTCAAAGAAAGGCAAGTCTCAATCTATACTCTGAATTCATCACTTCTATCAGGAGGAATTGTGGTTGGTCACTGTGTTGTTTACAGTATAAAGAAATTCTTTGTCTTTACAGTTTTGCATGAGGTGTATAATTGGTCTGGTTCTCTCCATCTAACTCTGCATCACTCCATACAAACCTTTTCATATTTCTGTGACCATTCCCTTAAACACACAGACACACAGACAGACACATACACACACACTGCACTATTTTATCACATACATAGAACAACTTGTTCAGTCATCCCAATTGATGGACACTCTCTGTTTCCAATACTACAAAACATGTTACTACCAGTAGCCTGACTTTCAGCTGTGTGCTGGACCTCCAGTATTCCACCAACCATTTCCCTGACATCCAGAGAAGTCTCCATGCCTCTCTGAAGTTACAGACAAAGTAGATTAAAATTTCATTTCTCCCCTGGATATCATTCATGTCCATTTCTCCCTGCAATAGAGTGCACTATATATATATTTTTTCTATTTTAATTAATTTATTTAAACTTTCAACATTCCACCAAATTTTGAGATTCAAATTTTCTCTCCATTTCTCCCCTCCCCCCACCCCAAAATGCCGAGCGTTCTAATTACCCATATCACCAATCTGCTTTCCCTTCTAACATCCCTCCCTTTCCTTATCCCCATCTTCTCTTTTGTCCTGTAGGGGCAAGATAAATTTCTATACCCCATTACCTGTGTTTCTTATTTCCCAATTGTATGCAAGACCAATACTCAACAGTTTTTCCTAAAACTTTGAGTTCCAACTTTCTTCCTCCCTCCCTCCCCACCCATCCCCATTGGGAAGGCAAGCAATTCAATATAGGCCATATCTGTGTAGTTTTGCAAATGACTTCCATAATAGTCATGTTGTGCAAAACTAACTATATTTCCCTCCATCATATCCTGCCCCCCATTTCTTCTAGTCTCTCTTTTGACCCTGTCCCTCCCCAAGAATGTTGACTTCTAATTGCTCCCTCCTCCCATTACCCTCCCTTCCATCATCCCCCCCACCCTGCTTATCCCCCTCTTCCCGACTTTCCTATATTATAAGATAGGTTTTCATACCAAAATGAGTGTGAATTTTATTCCTTCCTTTAGTCGAATGTGATGAGGGTAAGCTTCATGTTTTTTCTCTTACCTCCTCCCTTTTTCCCTCTGCTGAAAAGTCTTTTACTTGCCTCTTTTATGAGAGAATTTCCCCCATTCCCTTTCTCCCTTTCTCCTCCCAATGTATTTCTTTCTCACCCTTTAATTTCATTTTTTAAAGATATGATCTCATCTTATTCAACTCATCCTGTCCTCTCTGTCTCTCTGTGTGTGTGTGTGTGTGTGTGTGTGTGTGTGTGTATGTGTGTGTGTGTAATTCCACTAACTATCCAGATACTGAAAAAAGTTTCAAGAGTTACAAATATTGTCTTTCTATGTAGGAATATAAACAGTTCAACTTTAGTAAGTCCCTTATGATTTCTCTTTGCTGTTTACTTTTTCATGCTTCTCTTCATTCTTGTGTTTGAAAGTCAAATTTTCTTTTCAGCTCTTGTCTTTTCATCAAGAATGCTTGAAAGTCCTCTATTTCATTGAAAAACCATTTTGTCCCCTGAAGTATTATACTCAGTTTTGCTGGGTAGGTGGTTCTTGATTTTAGTCCTAGTTTCTTTGACTTCTGGAATATCCTATTCCATGCCCTTCAATCCCTTAATGTAGAAGGTGCTAGATCCTGTGTTATCCTGATTGTTTTTCCACAGTACTTGAATTGTTTCTTTCTAGCTGCTTGCAATATTTTCTCCTTGACCTGGGAACTCTGGAATTTGGCCACAGTGTTCCTAGGAGTTTCTTTTTTTGGATCTCTTTCAGGCGGTGATTGGTGGATTCTTTCAATATTTATTTTGACCGCTGATTCTAGAATATCAGGGCAATTTTCCTTGATAATTTCGTGAAAGATGATGTCTAGGCTCTTTATTTGATCATGACTTTCAGGTAGTCCCATAATTTTTAGATTGTCTCTCCTTTATCTATTTTCCAGGTCAGTTGTTTTTCCAATGAGATATTTCACATTCTCTTCCATTTTTTCATTCTTTTGGTTTTGTTTTGTGATTTCTTGGTTTCTCAGAAAGTCATTAGCCTCCATCAGTTCCATTCTAATTTTGAAAGAACTATTTTTTTCAGTGAGCTTTTGAACCTCCTTTTCCATTTGGCTAATTCTGCTTTTGAAAGCATTCTTTTCCTCATTGGCTTTTTGAACCTCCTTTGTCAATTGAGTTACTCTATTTTTAAAGGTGCTATTTTCATCAGCATTTTTTTGGGTCTCCTTTAGCAAGATGTTGACCTGCTTTTTATGCTTTTCTTGCATCTCTCCCCAATTTTTCCTCCACCTCTCTTACTTGATTTTCCAAATCCTTTTTGAGCTCTTCCATGGTCTGAGACCATTGATTTTGGATGTTTGGGATACAGAAGCCTTGACTTCTATGTCTTTCCCTGATGGTAAGCATTGTTCTTCCTCATCTGAAAGGATGGGAGAAGATATCTGTTCACCAAGAAAGTTATCTTCTGTAGTCTTACTTTTTTCCCTTTTTTGGGCATTTTTTCAACCAATTACTTGATTTTTGGTCCTTTGTCAAGAGTAGGCATACTCTGGGGATCTGTAAGATCTCAGTTCCTCCAAGGTGGCACAGTCAAGCATGTATGCTGGTCTGGGAGCATGAAGAGATTTTTGTGTCCAGAATCTTAGCAGAGTTTCCTCTTCACAACCACCTGGCCTCCAGTTTCACCAAGCCAGCACTGGGGGCTGAGATTCAGATAAGCTGCAGGGGCAGGGCTGCCATTCACTGTGAGATAAAGATCCGTTGCTGCAGGGCCTCTACACAGGGTTGAGGTAAGAATCAGCTGCTCAGTGCCCCCAGGGGTTTTACGATCCAACAATGAATGTGGGCTGCTGTAGGGGCTGCTGTGGGAACTGCTGCCGCCTTCCTAATGTGGCCTCTGTGGCTGCTGCCTGAGGCCAGAGCTATGGAAAGGCCCTTCTCCCTTCTTGGCCAGTTGAAAAAACCCTGTCACTGACCTTTGGTGCCTGTGGGTTGAGGGATCTACCACCTACTGCTGCTGCAACTGGAGATTCCACCCCCGAGGCCTGTGTACATCCTCCTCCCAGAGCTGAGCCACCAAAACTAGACTGGGCTCCACTCTGTGTCTGGTGCAACAGATGTTTCCTGTCAGCCTTTCAGTTCACCCTGGGCTGGAAATCTCCTCCACTCTGTTGTTCTGTGGCTTCTGCTGCTCTAGAATTTGTTGAGAGTTTTTCTTTACAGGTATTTTATGGGCTGTGGAGGGAGAGGTAGCATATGTGTGTCTTTCTACTCTGCCATCTTGGCTCTGCCCATAGTCTCTTTCATAACTTTAGCATCTTCCTCTGTGTTGAAGACCACAAAACTGAAAAATTTAGGTTGCCTTGTCTTCCTGCCTAACTTTCCTAGCACCCACAGAGCTGTGAAATGAATCTTCCAGTCTTTCTTCTGTCATGTCTTCTGATAGACCCTTGACAAAATTGTGTAGGACTTGCTCCTTGGTGCTACCTTAGTTGTCTTTTGTCCCTTTAACTCCAACCTAATCAGTCTGCCTTCAATTTCTGTGTCATAAGAATTCAAAGTTTCTTTTTCATCTTCTGCAGAAGCAAATTCAATAACGCACCTTTCTTGTAGGTTGGCCTGCATTGTTTTGAGTCAAGCGGATCAATGTTGCCTTCTTAAAGACTTCCTGGAGACTTTGTTCCGTAACTCTGTAGGTGAAGTTGGAATCTGAGGTTTACTATTATCCCTGTTCCACAAATTACTCTTCCCACTTCTTGATTTCTCTTGTCCTTGACTTTTCTCCCCTGTGTAGTCCAGAAGGACCACCCAACCATTAACCTTTCTCCCTACTTCTCTTCACATCTGCCTCTGTCAACGTAGACCATTCATTTGGGTGACCTATCCTTGGTGTAGATCAGTCTAATCTCAGTAGCATCTTCAAACACTTCCTTGAGCTCTTCCTGATTTACTTTATAAGGCAGATTCTTGATGAAGATCATCTTTGTAGCTCTTTCTTTTTAGTTTGGCCTCTTCCAGCTTCATTTCCAAGAATTTTGGAGTCATTGAGTTTCAGGACCTTTTCCATGTCTTCAGCTCATTCAAATTTCATGTAGCCAATCAATCCTGGTGGTGTCATTGTGGACATCTACAACTGCAAGGTCTTTTTTTTTTATTTTCCCAAGAAGTCTGTAATGCTGGTTTTTTTTAACCTCAGAAGTGATCTTGTTAAACTTCAGGTTACCAGCAAAGATACTGAAATCTGTAGATGTTTCAGCTTCCAGTTTCTATTTCTTGGCTTTGGAAATTTTCTATTTGCCCTGGGGCTTCTTTGATGGGAACTTCTTCATCCTCCTCATTTTCCTCCTCCTCCTCCTCTTCATCTTCCTCCTTCCATCCTCAGGGGCAACTTTCATAAAAGCAGCCTTCCTTTTGGAAGGTGTGGCATTCTTAGCTTCTTTGGAGTCATCATCTTTTTCTTTATCCTCATCTTGATCACCTTCTTCTTCATCTTTAGAGTCTGGTTTGGCTGAAGCAGCTCCCATTTTTGTGTCTATGGGGGTGGCTCTCATTCTGCATCCTCTTTATCTTCACTGTTGTCTTCAGATTCACTGTCCTTTTTCTTGGCATTCTTCCATTTTTTTGTCCCTTTGGTGGAGAGGCGTGGGGACTGCTATTTCAGCAGGGGTGGCTGCTGTTTTAACTGGGTTGGATCCCTTCTTGCCTGGTGTGATGGCAGCTTTGATTGGGGAGCCACTTTCTTGGCAGTGGCCACAGCTGCTGTCTTACCAGGAGTCACGATTGCTTTCTTTCTTGGCAGGTGTAGTAGAAATAATGACTCTTTTGATTGATGATTCCTTCTTGCTGACCACAACTTCCTTGCTCTTTTTCTGAGAGAACACAACCTCTTCTCCACCACTTTCACCTTCATCTTCTGACATGTCCTTATCTTCACTGTCTCCTCTCTCCTTAAGGGAATAAGTTGTTTTCTTTGGCTGACTTTGATTTTTTATCAGCCTTCCTGTGCTTCCCCATAATGGGGATGCATGAGTAGGGGTTAAAGGGTGTAGCTCTAGGTCCTTGGGTATGGTCTTTTGACTAAGTCAAAGTTTTATAGAACAAATCCTTTTATTAAAAGAATTTGTTCTGTGAAGTTTGGATTCAGTCAAAGGGCCACAGTTGAGGACCTAGAGGGCCACATGTGGCCTCGAGGCAGCAGGTTCCCTATCCCTGGGAAGAGGCAATGTTGCAGGTGGCAGAGAAGGCAAGAAAAAATTTGTTCAAGAACACTCTTTGCTGATGGAGACTGAGACAAAAGACTAAGACCACTAGTTCCTGGAGTATCTTTTTGCATCTATTTTCAAGCTTGATTCCACTGGCTTATTGAGGTCTCATGTGTGCTCCTAATTTATTGTCTTTTGATTTTGTTCAATTAATTTTTCTTCTGCTCCTATTTTTTTGCAATCCCAAGCTACTATTGTCTTTTTTTTCAGAGAACATGCTGTTTTAATGAGTTTCTTTATTGTTCCAAATTTGTTACTCTTGTTTGTCTTCTTGATTTTTTCCTTATTAACTTTATTTTTTCACCCTTCAAAAACTTTTTATCAAGAGTAGGATTTTCAAGTCTCTTCTCTTTGCTCCACTTTTTTAAGCTTATTTTTCCTGCCTCAATACATGCTTTACCAGTTTTGATTGATTATTTTATGCTTAAAGATGGGCTTTTATTTCAAGGAGAAGCTTGGGGTTATGGGATCATGGTCTTAATCCTAGAAAAGACTTTGGAGGCTATCTAAAATCACTTTTCTTTAGAGATAAAGAAATTGTAGCCTAGAGAGTTTAAATGTCCAAGGTCCTACAGCTTTTAAGCAGCAGAACTGAGGTTCAAGTGAATGGGCAGAAGGACATGACGAAAAATGCTATCTACCTCCAGGGAAAGAATGCAGATCAAAGCATACTTTATAAAGCTTTCTTTATTTCTTTCTTGTCTGTGTTCTCTTTTGTAACATGGAAAATATGGAAATGTTTTGCGTGACTGCAAGTATTTAAACTATATCAAAGTACTTGCCTTTTCAAGGAGGGCAAAGGGGAAGAAGAGAGGGAATTTAGAACTCAAAAATTATAAAAAAAGAATGTTAAAAATTGTTTCTATGTGTGATTGAGAAAAAAATAAAAACATTCTTAAAGTCAGTGAGCAATTTCCCAAAGGTAGTTCAGCCTGCAGTTTGCTGACACTGAAATGTGTTCCTGATGTATTTGCTCTCTCTATATGCACCACTGCCACATTGGATCCTGTTGTGTTCCCCTTGATGCTTCTGATCTAGTCATGTGTTCCTCTTTTGTGCATTCTCCATGCCTGTGCTCTTGTCAGACATATTCCTCACATGTGTGCCCCTTCAAACATGTTCTCTAGGTATGTCCACTTTTTCCAATGATGGTGTGTATGTATTTGTAGGAGAGTGTACTCCTGGTTATGGGGGAAATATTACATTGTAACTTTTTTTATTGCTGTATTTCATTAAATAACTTTGCTTAAAAGTAATTGTTTTCTCTGTGTAACAAACTAGTAGAAGTAAACCTATGGATATAGGCGTGTAACTATGGTTTTAAGTAGATATAGACTTATAGATGCCTTGAAGCTAGAGGAGCTTCTCTGAAGACCCCAGGTGTGAGAATGAATGTGTCACCCCACAAAATACTCTTCCATTTGGACTCTGTTCTAGACAACTCCATGATGATGACAAATATCTTTGGCAAGCATAGATCTTCCCATCTTATGCCTGACTTGATATTTATAATAAGAGGCTTACTGTAAAATTATTTCTATTTTTGTAACTTTTGAATGTTTTACAATTTTGACATGTACATAAGAAAAATGTTGTTGGAGGAGAGTTTTTATGGAGTTCGTTTCTCTCCCAAATCAAATACTTTTTGTAATCATCAGACAATATGCACAGTGGGATATTGTATTAGTTATACTTTTCTGTCACTTTTGTGACTCCAAAGATGTGCCTCACTTTGGAATACTATTTGCAAAAATCTGCTGGCTTCCTTCTCATACTTCAGTCAGGGATGTCCTTAGCATGTATGCAGATTATATTCTTAAGGATTTCATAGAGTTGGGGCAACAAGCATATGGGTCAGTAATAATTGATAGTCTTGGTCATATTTTTGAGTTATAATAACCACTGATGTGTTATAGAAAAGATTAAAATTAATACAAAACCAAGAAAAAGAATAAAAGTGAACAAATGACATATGAAATTAAAACAGCTCTAACTTGGCCTATCTACAATGGCTATTGACCCTGAAAAATAGGAAATGAAGGAAGAGACATTATTCAGATTATAACCATTTTAAGGGACTTTAACTTATATTTTGTTAATTTTCATAAGAAGAAGCAGCAGCATGGTATAAAAAATAGAGGGTCAGTCTTGGGGTAAGAAAAACCTGAGTGCAAGTCCTATTTTAGACACTAGTTTTTTGAGTCAGACTGTGGATGATACATAGAGCTCAAACATAATTACATATTCCTTGGATAGCCATTGCTAGGGGAGAGTGAGATACATAGTGCTAGACAGCTCTCTTAATTTTCAGGTTTTTATCTGGAGAAGAAGTGTCTTGCACTAATGCAATCACAGATGCAGGCCAAAATGACAAATGAACAAACCATACTACCAACAATGAGACCGAAAGAACCCTAAAAGTACATCAATACTCAGTTCCTTACCAAGCAGAGAGACTTAGCAGCTAAGGGCAACACCAGTTTTGAATGTAAACTTGTTAGTAAAATTTTGCAGAAAAAAAGATGGTGGAAGATTGTGAGCAACACAACCTCTTAAAAGAGGAAGAATCAGTAGAAAAAAGAAGTTTGAAGAAATCTCAAAGACATACCCTAACTAAACCCCATAATCACAAGGGCATTTATGGATGAAAATGAAAGGACAAGAGATGAAAAATGGAAAAGATCTATGAACACTTTTTATGACAAACTTTTTCTTCTTTTTAACCAAGGAAAATGAAATCACCACATCTGAACCCTTACTTCACATCTTTGGATGTATTACATTTGAAAAAGTGGAAATGACATAGAATGAAACAAATATGGGAAAAGCAGCTTAACTAGAATAATACATATTGAGGAGGCTGGAACCAATACTGTTTTGAGTATATTAAGATAACTATCCTTAAGGTATGTGAAAGGAGAGATATCTGGAATCTTATTATTTTTTAAAAAGGTGACTGAGTGAATATTAATAACTAACAACCCATATGCCTACTTTTCCATCCCTGTACATTTTTTATGAGAGAAGTCTAAACATGTATCAAGGGTATTTTTGATGAAGATATGAAATGGGAACAGAAAGATATTTGCAAAAGGTATTCTGTACCAGACTATAATATTTACAGTCATAGAATTGCAGAAAGGCCTAGAGAATATAAGATCCTGTTGTGTTTATTTATTGACTATACACACATATACATAATATTTATTGGTCTGTAAGAGAAAATACAACCTTAAAGGCTCTCTTCTAACAAGTTATATTCTAAACATCTATCAAAATGAAACATGATTCCTTAAAAAAGGAAACAATGGAAATAATATTTCTTGATGGTCTTCTGATTGTTAATTATTGCAAGTAGTATTTGTTACCATCATGGAGAATGTCTAAATAAAAGAGAGACTTTTCTATTGAGATTCTCCAGATTCTCTTGTTTTTGAAAGATACTGTGTTAATTGCATGGAGCAACAGAACATCAAAGAGCCTCCTAAAGAATAATAAATCAAAAGAGTTTGGTATAACTATCTTCACAGGAAAAACCGAGTCAGTGAAGAGTACCTATTGTTCAGACTATGATATGAAGTCAAACTATGGATGACACACAGAGCTCATACATAAGTACGTATATCTTGTATAGACATTGCTAACAGAAAGTAAGCTGGGTCCAGAATTGAAGAGAAGGAGAGTGGGCTAGATTGCCTTTGTGAAACTGTAAAGTTTTTATAGTGACCTCAAGTTTTTCTCAGAAACAAAGGTCCATTTTCAAAAATATTAATATTTTTCTAATAATATTGTCTAGTT
Source organism: Potorous gilbertii (assembly GCA_028658325.1). Classification (NCBI taxonomy): domain Eukaryota; kingdom Metazoa; phylum Chordata; class Mammalia; order Diprotodontia; family Potoroidae; genus Potorous; species Potorous gilbertii. The sequence continues at coordinate 84,202,060 of CM053770.1, read as the reverse complement.
GTTGGTCATGGGTTATTATAATCTTTGAAAATCAAAGTTGAAAATAATCCAAAGTACAACAGAGAAATGTATAGTAGGCATGATCCAGCTGTAAAGTATTATAAATGAATAATTATGTAGGAGAAACAGTATAAAAGATGCTATCCTAGAAATGTATCTCCAAAAAAAAGGCCATTTACATGATGGATAACCTACAGTTGGCCCACATTCTTCATAGATATCCACAAAGTGTAAAGAGAACAAAAGAAAACGAAAGATGTCCTAAGCACATTGGGTGGCCCCTTGGTCAACATACAGAAGAACATTGGCAAGAGTCAAATAAAATAGGTGAACAAGGACAGCCTGTGATCTCTATCTCTAGAGGGAGCATTTATATGGATGAGATCATATATCCAATGGAATATTGGATAATTAGGTTTATGATTTTTTCCCCCAAGGCATTCAGCATCTCCCTCTGAGATAACTTAAGGATCAAACCCTCAGTAATCTCAAAACCACATCACATCCTGCATCAACTTCCTTTTTGTATGTTCCATCTTCTCTAGCTCTTCTTTCCATCTTTATTCTCTTTAATGGTATTTCTGTTTCCCTTAGGCAACACATTTGGGACTATTATGTTAGGGTTTAAATGTGATAGTTCTTCTGTCAATGATGGAGATGAATTTGTCATAAAAATCTTTACAATTTTTGTAAAATCTTTTCAAATTTTTACTTGTTTGTTGTTTCCTTTCCACTTTCATCTTTAAATGCCCTTGGGATCATTTGGCTTAGTTTGTTATCTCTGAGCTTTTTCTTTTTTAATTTGTTTTTCCTTCCACTTCTTTTTGTTGTTTTATGATATGACACTGCTCCATAATCTTTAACCATCTTTCCATGTAAGGATTTATAAAATGGGTTTATATTCTAAATTGGAATTGACTTAAGCTGACGGATCTCTGCTTTGTAAGGAGATCAGGTGTTTGCTGGTTGAAGCACTTTCTTGGCTCTTTTGATATCTTGCAACTATAAAATCCTGTGATTTTGAGACTGAAGTTTGGAGAAGTTTAAATGACTTGTCTAAGACCACATTGGCAGTAGAAATGACATACAAACACGGTGCTCTTTTAACCTCTCCATGATGCCTTCCCAGCACAAATTCAGTAACGTGCTACTTCGATGCCTTATCATAGCACTGAGGGCAACCTGAGTTTAGGAGTCTATGTTAGGGGAGCATAAAGCTTTGATAGATTATTTCATACCAGAAAGGTTTTGAATGTGGTTCTGCTTTCCAAGTTCCAGGCTAGCTAAGGGTGAAAAGGCTTACTATGGGTAGGTGGGACACCTAGTGATGAATTCTTTGGTCATGACAACTCATAAAACAAAAATTTAAAATGTTCCTTAATCCTTTGCCATTCCCTTCCACTTTGCAATGAGGTAACAGAGTGACAAAAGGACAGAGGATGTCATGAATTACAATTTTTAGATCATATATAAATTCAGAGGTAGCATGAATTGAGAACAGACCTCAAGGCCAGGGAGATTTGGCTTTAACCTCGAACACATACTGTATACACATTCCTTTCCAAGTCTCTTAATATCTTCATGCTTTAGGTAGCTTCTTTTTTTGAGACAATCTGGATTAATTAACTTGTCCAGAGTCACACAGCTACTAGTTATCTGAGGCTGGATTTGAACTGAGGTCCTCCTGACTCTGGGGCCAGTGCTCTATCTACTGCACCACCTACCTGCCCCTCTTAGGTAGCTTTCTGAGACCATAAATTGTAGATGAGATGGTATGTACTAGTAGAAGGTATTTCCACACCTGGGGATTCTCCCATATCACTGAAATTACAGGTCCAGTTCCTAGCCTATAACCTAATTTACATGTAAATATTCTAGGAAATCCTATTTCTCATCACTGTCTCATCTATATGCTGATTCTGCATACCCTCTAAATGTTATATATTCCCTCTTAAATGTATTTTGATTATTATTTTCTTCTCTCTTTCATCTGAACTAGACTAATGGATTCTGTCCATTCACCTTGTTCTCTGAACCCACCATCTGACTCAGCCTATGCAATTTTTCCTCCTCATTTCACTGACAGTTTTCCCCGCTATATTCATGCCCTCCTCCTTCATGTTGCTGTTATTGTACTCTCCTCTTGATCTAGAGAGGAAATCCATCCTTTCCATGTTCCCACCTACTTGACTTGGGTTTATAGTTCTGTCTATCCATTATCTAGTTATCATTCAGGGCATTGTACTTAAAAAAAATTTACCGAAAACATTTGTTGCACAATATCTTTGCTTCTTTATAACAAGTTACTGTTACCTTTATAGAATTATTCATAGAAATTTAGAGCTGAAGGAGACTTTCGGGGTAATGTAGTATAATCTCTTCCTCTTACAGGTAAGGAAAATCAGATTGAGGCAAAAATGACCACCTCCCTGTGCAGGCCCTTGTCACTTCATACCTGAACTATTGCAATTTCTGCTACTTAGTCTCCCTGCTTCAAGTCTGTCCCTACTCTAGTCCATCTTCCATTCAGCTATTAAAATGATCTTCCTAAAACACAGATCTATGGCACCCCTCTTTCCTTATTCCCATTCCAAAACTCCACTGGCTCCCTATTAATTTCAAAGATCAAATATAAAACATCTATTTAGATAGCGAAGCTTTTTATAACCTGGCCCCTTACTTTTCCAAACTTCTTACACTTAACTCCCCTCCATTTACTTGACACTGAATTCCTTGATATTCTTCAAATATGATACTACATTTCCTGACTGCACCTTTCATTGGTTGTCTCAATGGCCTGAAGCAGCTAGGTGCCACAGTGGACAGAACCTGGAAGACTTGAATTCAAATTCAACCACCCACACACCCACACACACATGTACACACATGCTGTATGACCTTGAGCAAGTTACTTAACCTATGTTTGCTTTAGTTTTCCCATCTGTAAAATGGGGATGATAACAGTACCTGCCTTGCAAGCTTGTTATGAGAAACAAATGAGATAATGTTTGTAAAATACTTAGCATGGTGTCTGTTTTTGTGTTCGTCAAGGACTATGACATCAAGATGATGACGTGACTTGCAATTGACTTTGATTTGGGTGAAGGAGGGCTGTGTAAGGTCACCAACCTCACCTTCTTCTCCTGAGCCATCTGGGTCTAGTGGAATGATATTGATCAGGATGACTGGAGATGGGCCAGGATGCAATGTGGGACTCCTTTCAGGCTTAGGTTTTATCACAATCTCACTTTGAGTGAGATACACCCATTTAATGAATAGGCTTCTTTAAGTTACTCAAGGGGTGTCCCCTTTAATAAAAATAAATCAAACTGGGAGGGGAAGACCCTCAGGGTTCCTGGGTAAATGAGAAACAATTACTATTTAGTTATTACAAACACACTGTGCTAGGTGGGTGGGGACTTGTCCAATCTATGAGCTCCACAGTGAATTGGGTTTAAGGCTTGTTGTCTGAGCAAGAAATGTAGCCAATAAACCCAGGGGAAAAAAGGCAGCTTTTGGCCATGGAGTTTACCTTCCCCTGGGCAGAACACCAGAGGAGAGGACAGGAGTGCTACTCATTCACTGCTTGTGTTTGTCCTTTGTTCTTGAAGAGGACCATGACATCAAGATGATGACATGACTTACAGTTGATTTTGATTAGAGTGAGGGAGGGCTGTGCAAGGTCATCAACCTCACCTTCTTCTCTGCAGGCTGGTGAGAATCAAATAAGATAATGTTTGTAAAATGCTTAGCATGGTACCTGGCATATAGTAGGAATTATATAAATGCTTATTCCTCTCTCCCCATTCTTTTTCCTGTATGTCCGATGCCTAGTATGCTCTCTGTCATTTCTGCTTCTAGGCTTCCCTGCCTTCTTTCAAGTCTGTGTTACTTTCATTACCGAATGGGCATTACCTCAGTCAAACTGAAACTTGGAAAAGACCTTAGCTTGAAAAGATCAAGGTCTCCTACTTCATCCAGGGCCATCTCTACTCACACTGATCCATATCTGGCCACTGGACCCAGATGACTCCAGAGGATATAGTGAGGCTAGTCACTTTGCACAACGCTCCCTCACTTAAATTCATTTCATTTGAAAGTCATGGCATCTCCTTCCTGATGTCATGGTCTTCTTCAAGAACAAAGGACAAACAATAACAACAACTTATTCTGTATATGTCTTTTTTTGTTCAAAGTTGTTTGAATGTCCTCTCCCCAAGTAGATTGTAAGCTCCTTGAGGGTAGGGAGTGTTTTGTTGTCTTTCTTTGTATCCCCAGAACTAGCATATATTGGGACCTTAATAATGCTTTTTGACTTGACTTGCCCAAAGTCACACAGCCATAGTCAGTGATACTTACATGGGAACACAGGCAAGTCCAATTGAGGGAGGGTAAGATTTCCTCACAAATGTCACACAGGGCTTTAGAATTTCAGGTGAATACAATATTAAGTGGAAATAGAAGGCACTGGAGAAATCATGGCCATTTTTTTCCTTTGAAAAGAAGCTCAACTGTCAGAAAGGATGAGGCAAAAAGTACAGAACAAAACACTGAGAAGCAGATTTTTTTCAAAGGAAGATAAGTTTTCATTTTATGTATCAGTTGCTTTTAAAAAAGATTCTTTATTTTTGAGTGAATATTTTAAGTTGGAATTCTCCTTTAATTTTAGATACATGGAAAACGAAGTATCAGAATAAACTTTTATAGTTCTTAATAGTTTTGTGCTTTTTTGTCAAATGCTTTAATAAATATGGTCAATTCAACACACATTGATTAAGCACTTACTACATACAAAGTACTGTGCTAGACCCTGGAGATATAAGGATACATATGACACGAATCCTGGTCTAAAGGAGTCTACAATGAGTAGAGGATGTATGCAAAAATACCTAAGGTATAAGGGAAAGCAAGATAAACACATAAGAAAGGTTCAAGTAAAGTGCTTGGAAATATTTGAGTAGGGAGAATTCACTTTCACTTAGATTAAGGAGTAAAGGGGCAAAGGGCCAGGGAAAGTTGAAAGACTTCAACAAACAGAGCATGCCATTTTATTTTATTATATATATATTATACATAAATATACAACATATTTACATTGCTATAGGGAATGATGTGAGCAAAAGCATAAAGATTGGAGATAGCTGGTAGAACATAGGACATATGAAAATGAACTATATGAGATAAAGTTGGACTCGTAGGTTGGAGTTATATCGTATAAGTCCTTGAATACCAGGATTTATTCGATAGATGTCTAATTTTTTTTTGAGTCAAGGAGTGAAATGATCATTGCCATATGTTTTAATGTCTATAAGCAGAGGTGAAAAGATGGGATTGTGAATGATATATGTTAAAGTATAGTTAGTAGATTAACCTATCTATAGCATATTTGTGTCAGGGAAAAGACCCTGCCATATAGCTCTTTGCCCTCTCTCAATTGAAAGTTCCTTGTAAAAGGAGTAGTTGGACAAGATGACTTCTAAGACCTCTTCTAGCAATAAATCTGGAGTCATATAATGAGTGGGGAAAAATTGGTTGGGACCAGATTTTTGGACTTGAATGTCAGACTAAGAAGTTTGGACTTCTATTCAGTTAGTAATGTAGAGTGATTTAAGGTTTTTGAGGAGGGAAAAGCCATGATAAAATCAGTTTTTTTTTTCAGAAAAATTAATCTGGTAATGTTGTAGATGGGGGAAGATCCTAGAGACATGGAGAACAGTTAGGAATTTCTGGTCTAGTGGTGAGGTGGTTAATATTAAAAATCAGAAATTGAATAGTATCAGTGGAAATGGAAAGGATGGAAAAAATGAAATGGTTAAAAGTAGAGATGAGTGGGCAGAGTTATGACATACATTATTGAGATAAGGGAGCTTATTAGATCAGGGAGACCCATTGATATAAGGAGGGAGAGAATAGTAACTCACCTCATGAAAGTAATGTAGTCATCCTGACAGTAGGAGCATATCTGTAACTAGGGAAAGACCATTGGGACTTTGCCCTGATTGAGGAATTTATTAGAGGGTGACAATAGCATTATCCAAAGATGGGCTTCCTCTCTCTCTCCCTGACAGATTTACCTCGGATCCTCACTCTCCTTAAATTTCTCTATTTACTAGCAGTGATTTTTATGTACCAGTAAAGAAATTTCTTATTGTCCTAGGAATTCCAAAGTGAGTTCTCCTTTCTCAACTTGCTCTATGGGAGAAAATGACTACTTATGAATTTGAGAAGGGTCATCTCTGTCATCTGAATTCTACATAGCTATATAGGTTGAGGCCCAAGGCAGGAAGAGAAGGTAAAAAGGAAGGAAAAAAAACCCCATGGAATGAATAAGTGATGGAGGAAGGAAAGTTGGAGTTAAAAGAGAAAAGTTGGTATTGGTAAATTTATCAGCAAGGATTTCCTTGAGTGCCATTAGTGCCATATACTCCCTGGTCTAGAAGGAATAGAGAAGACTTGGGAGCCAGGAGACCAGGGTTCTAGTTCTTGTATTTAGTTTAATATGTGACCTTGTGTGTGTCATCTCTTGGTATCTCCTTTTGCCTACCAAGTGTAAGAATTTCAGGAAGATAAATGAGATTACACATGGGAAAATATTCTGATATCCTTGGGAGAAAATTGGTTCAGAAATTTACATTGTTATTATTTACTTATTTTTCCTGCGCAGCCTAGAGCTTGTGGACTAGGAGTAAAGGAACAGGCTGGCCACTGGTAATCCATGTTACCAATTCACTATACCTCTGGATCTTGTGGTCTGAAGCTGCAATATGTCACCTGTCTGACCACCTATGTTACCAGCCAAATAGCATAAGGACAGGAGGGGCAAATTCAGGCCACTGCCCACCCCTCTGCAAATCACATTATCTCAGAATCCTGAGAAAAGGAGTGAAAGACACCCCTCCCCCACTAGATGGCACTGAAACCCCTATTTCATTTATTTTTAAAATGCAAGGAGGAGGAAGGGAGAGGAAGGACAAAAAGAACATGGTGGAGAGGCGCTCATTTTGGTTCAAAAACCCTGGAGGGCAAAGCAAAACACTGTGAACATTCTTATCCTCCAGAAGACTCTTTTATTCTGCAGCCCTGGTGTTGTCACAGCCTATTAACCCTACACTTTCTTGAAGTGTTCATAGAGTTGGCCCTAATAGATGGGGGATGGAAATAACAATAAGGACAAGGCTTTTGAGTAAAAATACAACAAATCCAAGCCTATAGGACACAGAGATGATGTTGACAACATCTGTGGTGAAGTCTCAGAGCAGATAATACAAGCAGCAAGTCTTAATGAATTAGTTCAGAATGGGAGTCCATCCTCCTGGGCACCCTTTGTGTCAGACTTTGCGGGCTACCTATTAGTCATACATCATTTTTCTACAGGTTTCTATAGATAACTACATATCTTAAATCTAGATGATCCCCTATATATAAAGAAAAATCACCTCCAAATATTTTATTAACCCTCTTTCCTTCCATTTTTTTCCTCCAAATATTTTCAGAATAACTATTAAAAAGCACACCCATTAGATTCTTCACCCCCCATTCTGTATACATCAGAACTCACTTTGTCTTTCTTTCTCTATGTCTGTCGGTCTGTCTCTCATACACACATTCAGAGGAGTGGAGGTGGGTTGGGTGGTGGGAATTTCTAATGATCTGTTTATGTTGAAACGAGGCTTACTGTTAATAAGCCCCCAGAAAGCCATACAGCTCAATGAAGGAAATGCCTGCAGCTAGGAAGGCAGAGTGTATGGCTTTTCTTGTGAAAACAAAAAGACCCCTACACACCGAGACACCACCAATGGAAAACTATGGTGCAAAGAGAAAAGAAATTTCAGTTTTGCATATGAGCCGCAAGACCCTTTGAATATCAACTCCTCATTAAGCACATATATATGTATAAACACATATACACACATACATATATTTAAAGAGCTGTGTGCATGATCTGAGGGATTTTGCCATTTTTGTAAGCAGAGGAATATGAGATTCAGGGACTATTCCTAAATTTATAACAGTATGTGCAGTAAACACATTATAAAGGACACATATGTATCTGTGCATAAATATGTATGTGGTTAAGCACATACATACATATACACCATTGACTTTCCTGTTCAAAGAGTAAGTCTTAGACATCGCCTGCCTGTAAAATGGTGCAGTTTATCTTTAAGGAGGCTAGAAAAATAAGAAATGAGTCTCACGTTGCACGGATGACATCACTAGCTTTTGGCTCAGTGCTCTGTATTCTCCGTCTGTGGGCTTTAGCCAAGGCTGCAGCTCTCAGCGTTTGAACAAGGAAACATCCTCAGGTATCCGGGAGCTCAGAAAACGTTCCTTTATTTCAAGGTTCAGAACCAGGAGATGAGATTTCCAGAGACTCCTGGACGTCGGCTTCTCTACGGTTTCTCCAGGTCTCTGATGGTGCCCGCGAGGTAGTGAGACTATCGCTACTGAAAGAAGGGAGGGGAAATTGAATAACCAACAGTCCTCCCTTCCCTACCCCCCACCCCCTCACCACCACCGACCACCAAAGGGGAAAAAAAACAACACCCTGAATATAATAACTGCTGATGCTGGGATATTGTTTGCGTGGAGCTGCTGAGGCAGACAAGAGATCTTGGCATCTCGGCTCCTTTGTGGGAGCGCTGGTTGTGCATGTAAGGGAAATGGTGCAATATGAGAGCCATTGACAACTGTTAGGCAGACTGCGTGTCTTTCCCCTCCTCTATAGTGCTCCAGGCATTGGTTTTTTGAGGGGCATATTTATTTTGAGGGGTCAGGGTGTGTGCATGTGTGTATGTGTGCGTGTTGGGGGCGGAAGGTTTTTCCCCCCTCAGCCTTTGTACCTGCATTTTCTTGCATATGGGAAGCACGTTTCAGAGGCTGTTTAGTTGCCAGATGAAGTAAAGCACTGTTGGAAAATCAGATTGGGAGGCGACTGACCGATTTACATCCGGGAAGCAAAGCAGGGCGAGGATGTCAGAGATATGAAGCCAGGGGTTTTCTCCCTAGGACTCTGGGTGCCTCTGGGCAGAGCGTTCCGTCCATGGTGCTGAAGCAGCTTCTTAGTTCTTTGCAGCCTCCCTCCGGTTGGACTCCAGCCCCAGTCAGAGCCGTTCTCTCCTCGTTCTCCTGCTGCTACGGAGTTTCATCTAATCCAGGAAAAGGAATCGTCCAATTAGGTTGCCTGGTTGACAGCGCCGACAACAAAACGAGTCGCTTGAATGGCAAGGCAAGAGAAAGAAAGCAGAGGAGCTAGGAAACAAAGGTTGTCAGGGGCTGAAATCCTACATGAAGCCTGCTTCTGAGCAAAGCCTATAGGAGGGAAGGTGAAGTCCCTTTCTTGCTGAAGGAGACAGATTTTTTTTAGCCCAACACTGAAGCGAGAAACCTTTTCCTGCTCTGCATTGCCCGACCACAAGCGCTGGTTGCAAAAGGGAAAGGTGATCCACTTAAGAGGAAAAACAGATCAGAGTCGGCCTGTAAACCTTGGACAATTGGTCTGTTGGAATCGGGAGTTTTCTAAGCGCTGACCAGTGATGCTACAATTCACCTGATCATTGCAAAGTGGCCCAGTTTAACAGCCCCTTTTCCCTATCTATTTAAATCACCATACTTATAAAGGGAGGTGGATCGATTCCATTGGTACACTGCACAAAGAAAGTCAAGGAGCTCCAGTTTAATCAGAAAGAACTTAGATTATTTTCCTCCTGGGAAGAAAAGAGGGAGAAACGGAAGAAGGTCGACGCTACGCAAAGGTGGTCTTGAGCTGAGCAACCCCGCTGTTTTAAGTGGGGAACCCTTTTCTGAGAGACGTGGAGGGCGCTTCTGACACCCTTAGTTGCTTTAAGCTGCAGGAGATGCCAATTAACCCACTAGATTTTCTTGGGGTTAGAACTTTTTAGATCCTCCCAGAAGCCTTGGTGCTTTGAATGTTACTTCAAACCGTAGACATCTAGGTGGGGAGACTCGGTTGAGCAGGGCACTCAGCTGCAATCTCCCAGGCTCAGCTGGCTGCTTTGTTCTGGGGCTGAAGAACTAGGTTGTTGTGAAACATGCCCATGGTGTTGTTGTGAAGCTGAGGTATGGCTGCTGGAAGGTTACTGCTCTACACTGGCCTCTCCTTAGCTCTCTGTGCCCTCGGCATGCTGGCCGTGGCGATCTGCTCAGATCATTGGTACGAGACAGACGCCAGGAAGCATCGGGACAGGTGCAAAGCCTTTACTACTCGTCGAGTCGATCCAGGCTTCATTTATAACAACAACAATAACTTGCCGCTCAGGGCCAGTAGGTCTAGATTGGACCGCTGGGAAGGGAAACTCCTCCGGGCCAGGAACCGGAGGCAGCTGTTTGCCTTGAGCGCTATGGACGAGTGCAACCGTCAGTACAACTCTACCAACATGGGGCTCTGGAGGAAATGCCACAGGCAGGGATTTGACCTAGACCTGGATGAACTCATTCAAAAAGGTAAGTGTCTCATCTAGGCTGTCTGCTTTTGAGAACACACAATGAGAACCTAATACCTAGATTGGGGCCCCACAACCTTTAACTTCTTCCTTACTCCAGGATGACTTAATTGCTTTTTCCGAGCTCGCAATTCTTGGCCTTCATTTACCCAATTCTCGAATATTCGGTAGGCTTTATAGGTAATCAGTGCTTTCATTCCTCAGCTACTTATGATACAGGCTGGTTTACGGGTTTTCTTATCTTTCCCTTGACAATTTTAGTTTGTTTTTGTTTATGGTGCCTTCAAATTCTCATTTTCGAGGATAATTCTCAAGAAAATGCGTTACTAGCTCTATAGCGTATTGGTTTGCTTCTAAGAAACAAGAGATTCTTGTAAAGTTGTGTGTACCATAAGCAAAAAACCCTCCAAAACAGACCCCCAAAACGAACAAACAAAAAACTCTTACAGAGGAATGTCAGGGAGAAGGCAGACTACTTTTAATACCAACCTCAGCTTTACAGGATTGATATATGTTAAAGTGACATCAAGATATAGACAATGGAGACCAATTTTACTTCAGGAAAGATATTATCTGTTGGCCCCCAAATGATTTTTTCTCCTCCTGTCTTGATAAGTGGTAAATAAAAGTGATTAGTGACACTAAATGGAGGGAAGGGGGGAGGTGTAAGAAGATATTAGAACAAAAAGTTCTCCATTTTTGAATTAGAAAAATGCTAATACTAAAAATCTCTAATAAGCAAATGAAACAAAACTGAAAAATAAACAGCACTTGATAATAATGATATATTCTTAAAAATAAATAATATAGTAAAAAGAGCACTGAACTTGAAACTGAGTCCTGTATTTGAATCTTGACTCACACGTGCTGTGTGACCACCTGCAAGTCAATTAACCTTTTAGTTTCCTCATCTGAAAGTGGTGTTAATAATATTTCCATAGGGTTATTATGAAGAAAACACACCATGATCTTTAAAAGTCCCCCATAAATATATTATAATTGTTATTGATTATTATATAGCCAATTAAAAAGATTGCTTCCCCCCATTAAACAATATTTGTAAATATATTTATCATACACAAGTGTTATGGGGCACTACTATCCTAAACCTACTAAAATATTATTTGAAGATCTTATGGGACCATCACCGAAAAAGAAGACTAATCTCTGCTAGGAGAGTAAATCCTATGAGAATGGAACACAGATTTTGTGTAACTTAGGCATTTCTGTATTTCACTTTTGTAATCTGTTAAACAGTGCTCAGGGTGAAAACAATGTTCTTCAAAATACTTTGCAACTTCCCTTTGGAAAGAATAAAATAATTGAATTTTGGAATTTTAAAATATAGGGGCAATGCTGCTGTAACAGTTTTATTGATTAGACTTGTGACAGGTGGAGCTGTTCTTGTTCCCTGCCACACTTCTAACCTCCAATCTCCCTGAAAAAACAACTCTCAAAGTTGGGAAAGGTTTAAAAAGCCCTAATCAGTCAGAAAAAAATGTAAAATATTTAATGAAGCAATGAATAGCTTGTAGGTGGTTGAATTTAGATATACTCTAGGTCCAATGTATCTGAGAGGCATTTCCTTTTTATATCTACTTTGAAGTTTATGTCAAGTGAATCTGGTGGTGTTAATTCAATTAAATTGTGGACTGTGTTCAGTATTACAAGAATCAAGCCAACTGCACTGGTCAGGACCTTTTTAGAGCATAGTGTCCAATTTGAAGATTTAGAACGTGAATAATGATTTAGATAACTTTAATATGGGTCCTTAACCGGGGTCTTTGAATTTGTCTTAAACAATATTTAGATAGCTAGTTTAGCATAATTGGTTTCCTTTGTAATTATATATATATATATATATATATATGTTATGCATTTAAAACATTGTTTTGAGAAGATATCCCTAAGTTTCATGAGACTGTCAAAGGGGACATGACCCCCAAAAGTTAAGAACTTCTGCTTTAGAGGAGAGCAACATAGGGTTGGAATAAAGAATTATAAAATTGGGGGAGATTAGGATTATTTAAAGAAGACTAGTAGGGAATTTAATAATGGGTTTAAGATTAATAGTATTATTTTGTCAACCTTCTACTTTCACAAAAACTGCTGCTGCAGGGAATTAAGTGAAATATAAAGAACAAGGTAGTAAAGACTGAAAAATGCTAGAAGGGTTTACAATAGTCTTCAATAGTCTCTAAGAACACAACATTCCTCCTTCTTTTGGGTTTAGGTCAAGCCTGATAGAGGCAGGGGATGGAGTTTAGGCCCCCTGCAGTTCTCTGATTCTGTTTTGGTGCCTGGCAACATGAGAGTAAAGGTTGATTTGGTTTGTGGATCTGACTATTTTGTTACTATAGTGACACTTTCTTCCGGTGAAGATAGAGGTACTGGGAGGGAATGGAATGGGTGAAAGTGTTATCTTTTACCTCCAGGGAATGGAATGGGTGAAAGTGTTATCTTTTACCTCCAGGGAATGGAATGGGTGAAAGTGTTATCTTTTACCTTCTTTTACTTCATTTTAATTTTAATTACAGAAAATGGACACTGAATAGCAGGGAGGATTTAATATTTAAAGTTGTTTGGATATTATATTTCACTTGGACAATGGAAATGCTCATCACCAAAAATACAGTGATCACTGTCAGTCTTCTAGTATATGTAATTGCTATGGTTCCTTCTGCCTGTTGGATGTTGTTTTTCTTTGGTTCATTGTTTTGGGGATAGTGTCAAGAATACCAATCTAGAGAGCTTTATGGTCACTGTCTTCATTTTAAGGTTAAAGAAAGATCCATTTAACTTGACATCATGATCTTTAAAGATCAATTTTTATTTTTCTAGCTAGTCAAAAAAGATTCCGAAAGTGTATTCATCCCTTGCTAGTAGAAATTATACTTATGTAATTTGTAGTTGTCATCTGTTTCCTCAGAGGTAGGAAGATAGAAAAGGAGCTACTATGTATGTATTTAATTTTGTTGCATTATTTGGAAAAAGTATCTTTGGTCACTCATGAATCTTCAAAAACAATGTCTTAGATCCTTTAAACAAACTTTCTAGTTTAATATTCACTTTTTGTGAGAGTATACTAGAGAAAGAGAGGAAAAATAATAAAAGGAACAGGGTGTTAAATATAGTGTCAGTATTACAGGGAAATTAGAAGTTTATTTGAATGATGATACAGCCCTAAAGAACCTAATCATTTGGGAAATCAATGCTCATACCTTTGAAAATGCTGTGTATACATTTTAAAATATCATTTAAAAACACAATTAATAAGAATCTAAACGTCAAAACTGTAGATTAAAAAAAAACTCTTCTGAATTCACTCGGTAATCCTGCCTCTTAGTGCACTTTATAATGATGTAATTCCCATGTATACATTTCTGTATGTATATCTGGTTGACTGTCTTGCCTCCCTATTAGACTATAAGGTCCTTGAAAGTATCTATTTTTCAACTAAAGATGTACTCCAAGGACACAGCACACTGCTATACTCTGACTTTTCAGTGAATCCTTGATGAGTAATTACTATTTAGATTCTCATTCAATGTAGTTCAATAAAGGTTTATTAAATGAGAGGTACTGTACTGGATGTTGAGATTACTAAAATGAAAAACATCACAGTCCCTACCCTCAGAGAACTTTTCTTCTACTGAAAAGAAAATGTCATGTACACAGGGAATTGTTATGCAAAATAGGATGTGACAAAGTATATATGTAGAAAAAGTGTTGAAGGGTAATTTGAGGAAAAAATTTCAGCTGAGGGAACCAGCTGAGAGAAAATAGAACCTGAAGTAAGCCTTGAAGGAAGATGAGGATTTCAACAGGCACAGATGAGAGAGTGCAGTACATAGATGGGGGAAGCCTATGTAAGTGCTTAGTGTGTGACTGGGACTATGCTAAACACCAGAATATTGAGTTTAAGGAAATCTGTAGCAGTCTATAGAGTTCTTGAAGGGAAGTGATGTGAAATAAGACTGGAAAAGCAGATTGATCCAGATTGTGGAAAGCCTTAAATGCCAAGCCAAAGAATTTGCCTTTTTGAGCATAAGAGTGATTTAGTCAGGTTTGTGCATGAAGAAGATCATTTTTGCAGCTTTGTGAAAGATGGACTGAAGAGGTGAAAGACCAGAGGCTGGGACAATAGTTACTAGAACATTAAACTTCATCTTAAATTCATAGGAATAAAACTACCAAGGGCTTACCGTAATTTCAGTGGAGATAATTCTATGGAAAAACATTTTAAAGGGTACTCTAAGAAAAATCTTGACTTCTAAAGTTTACCCAAGGTGGGAATTGTTGTGGTTTAATTATTTTTCAGTCATGCCTGATTCTTTGCGATCCCTTTTGTGTTTTCTTAGCAAAGATACTGGGATGGTTTGCCATTTCCTTCTCCATCTCATTTTACAGTTGAGGAAACTGAGGGAAACACGGTTAAGTGATTTGCCTAGGGTTACACAGCTAGCAAATGTCAGAGATCAGATTTGAACTCAGGTCTTCCTGACTCCAGGCTTGGCACTCTACACACTGTGTCACCTAGTTGCCACCAATATGGAAACTAAGATAGATCAGTATTGAAATGTATGAAAGTATGCCAAAAAAATATTTCTTGGGTGAAGTCTTAACTGAAAAGGATAGTATAAGTTAAATACTTTAATAATATGTTATTGAATAGAAATATGACTGATTAGAATTCTTTCCGAAGTTAGATGAGAAGGTTCTTAGTGAGGGTTAGAATCTGGGATCACCGGGCAATGACATTGGGTAGAGGTGCAAATAAAATTATGATATAATTCATGTTAGCATGATTCTATGAAGGATGCTATATCAAGTCTTCTGCTTTCATGTATCATAGGAGATACCCTGATAAGTCCGTGTAAACTCTGCGTACAGATAATCTGTAAAATCAGATTCAGAAATAGAAAGAAACTTCTAGAGTAGCCAGAGAAAGTAGCTACAAGTTGAATTGTTATAATGAGACTATTTCTAATTGTCTGGTTTTTCTCAAATGTATTGACTATACATTTTCTCAAATGTATTGACTATCCTTTGAAATAAGTGTGCCATCAGTTAGGGTTTTAAAAGTTTTCATTATATGTAAATTTTCTTAAAATGGGATTTATCCCATGTTACTTTTTTCTTTACCAAAGGCATTTGCTCATATAGTGTAGTAAGAACAATAATTATAAAACATTTTCCCTTGAACTTGGAGTGTATTACCCCTCAAATACCCATAGAATACATGGGGAGAAGAAGAGGGAACACGATCTTAAAATTCAGTGACAGTGAGTGAGGTACAAATGTAGGAGATAGACATGGTCAACAAGATGGAAAACTTGAACTGCAGAGTCTCAATTTCCTTCCTTTTACTTTGAGGTGCTTATGAAAATCATATACCTGGGTTGGCACCTTGAAAGGCATAGCATCTCAGCTTTCTGAGTCAATCTTATATCAAGGTTAAATCAAACAGGTCATTTGGCTATGGAGCTAACACTCTGCTTACTTGAACTTGGCTGTTGTTGGTCATCTGGACCAGGTCGGTCTTAGTTTACCAGCTAGGTTGCCACCAGACTGGGCTAGTCAGGTCACTCTGCTACTGGGTAGCTGCTGCTAGAATGTCCTAAGAAGGTTAAAGGGCTGCTAGACTGTGATTGCCCAGACTAGGCCAAACAGATCACTCAGTTGCTGCAGTCTTCTTAGGATGTGGTGTCTCTGCAGGATGCAATGATCCCTTGGACTCCTTGGTCTTGCATTGTAGTCTTCACCATCTTTATACTCTGGCTCAATGGAGTATTACAGTTCTCTTTTTCAGCTGGAGTACTCCAGTGCTTTTTTCCTGCAAGGGTAATGATCCTTGCTCACAAATTGGCAAAAGTTTCATTTCTGATCCTCTATGAGCTGAAGTTCTGAGGTTTGCAACCTCTGGTCCTCCATATAAATTTATTCAATAATTATCAAAGATAAATTATATTCCTTATGATAGTTAATTAAATAAAAATAGGTATATTTCCTCCCTAAACATGTTTATATGTTTTGCTCTAAGTGATTACATTAGAACTCAAAGGATAATATAAATTAACATGGTTACCTGGACTTAGCAGTATAGAGGATGGAACTAGGGCGGATGAAAAAACGTCACAAGGAAGCACATTTTAGTTCATTTTAATGGAAGAAATTCCTAACAATTTGAGCTATCTCAAATTAAATAGTCTATAGGTATTTACTTAAATATAATCAATACCATGCTAATTTTTCCATGAATAATATGTTGATTTTAGATGAATATTTCCTGATTTTCTCTCCTCTCCTCTTTCCTTTCCCTCTGTCTCTGTCTCTCTCCTTTAGTATGACACAATGAATCAGAGACTGATCCTTCAGTTCAACTAGTATGGATATTTAATTGTTAGTCACCCTTGGGGCAACAATTGTGTTAGATTAACAAACTCACAGTAACCTAAATACTGTTTCAGAATAGAAATTTAGGAGTTCCTTCAGGTGTTATATACACCTGACAGTGAGAAACAATCAGTGCTCTTCCTCTCTGTGACCTACATAATTTTAGGTTATGCCAAAGGACAAAAAGCAAAATCTGAATTGTCCTCTGGCTTGGTCTAATTCTGCATACCTATAGACATATTTCGATATGTATATCTAGATATACAAATCCATGTGCATGAATTTATATGAGTATATTGCACAGGCTAACTGTGAAGTGAAAAGGTATGTTGCTTGAAAGATGAGTGTACTAGCGAAAGAAAATATTTCCTATTTTATAGGTGGCAAGAATCTTAAAATTCCATGATTTAAAGCCCCCTCATTTAACTGATGAATGGTGGTATAGTGCAGTGACTGCAGAGTGTAGTGTTTAGAATGTAGGATTTGAACACAGGAAACTTGAATTCAAATCCCTCTTCTGATACTTATTGTGTAATGATGATCAAATCACTTAAGTTTCCTGAGTCTTAGTGTCCTCATCTATGAAATGATGATAACGGAACTCAAGCGAGAAGATGTACTTTAAAGTTCTATACAAATGTCATTTGTCATTATTCTTACATCTGAGGTAAGCGAGGGGCAGAGAGGTTAAGCAACTTGGCCAAAGTTACCTAGATCAGGAATGAGGCACCTGGGGCCTTGAGGCCACATGTGGCCTTATAGGTCCTTGGATATGGCCTTTTGACTGAGTCCAAGTTTTACAAAACAAACCCTTTTATTAAGGAGTTTTGTTCTGTGAAGTTTGGATTTAGGCAAAGGGTTGCACTTGAGGACCTAGAGGGCTCAATGTGGTCTTGAGGCTGCAGATTCCCCACTTCTAATCTAGATATTAAATATAGCCAACATTTAAACTAAGGCACAGCGATCTCAGATTCAGCATTCTTTCCTCCTTACTATACGGCCTCCATTGGAGTTGGATGGGAGGGAATAAGTAATAAGTATGAAGGTAAGTGGTTGATAAAAAGAGATTATGGGTGACAAAGAGTATGGATAACAGAGAATTTAATTGTCTCTAATGTGACCACAGGATGCTAGCTTATAACAAAACAAAGTAGAAAATATAGGACCTAATTTCTCATCAATGCACATCAATGTTGTAATAATTCACTTAAATATCTTTCTTCCTGTGTACTTATCCAACCAATTTGAAACCTTAATCTGTAGATTGCTGCTAGAAGATTTAAACAAAATAAAGATAAAGAAATTGGATTCTGGATCAATGTTCAGTGCATTTTCACACCTGAGACTACTTAGAGAAAAGGAAAGGAAGCAAAGATAAGAGACCAGAGTTGAGAATATTGTCCAACACCCCTAGGTATTTACTGGCTCAAACTAATGATAGAACCTCCAAAAAGAGAATATTTTACTGTAATGATAGATTTTGCTCTAACTAGACAAATCTATGCCCCTTAACCAAAATGGTTAAAGGTGTATGGGGTGTTCAGGGAGGACTAGCATCTCTGATGTGAGGGTTTGCCAAGCCCTTTTCAGGGCTGCTCATCCACCTTTGATGTCCACCTGCCACCCAACTCTCACCTGTGACTCCAAGAAGCTGTAGGCTTCACAGAAGCCATGCCCTGTTAAAATCTAGGCAAATGGACTCAACTAGATGAAAAGTAACCAACAGACCCCAACCATCATTGAGTAAAGGAGATGTCTACCCTAAGCATGTGAAGACTTCTCCTGGCAGAATGGACAGATGAGAACAATTCATTCCAATGCCCATGAAGGTGGTTGAAGTAGGTACTGTGGAGTGCTTAGAACTTGATCAGATATTGAAGACACAAAGGTTTATTCCATGCATCTGGACCATCTCCACTCATCCTGACTTTTGTCTTACCACTAGACTTCAGTGACTCTGGAAGAGAGAGTAAGGTTGAGGACTTTGTGCAACTTTACTTCACATAAATCTATTTCATAGCAAGTCAAGACATCACTCCATGATGTCATTGGCCCTTCTCATAAAGGAAAGACAAACAGTAGAGGCAGGGATGTAATTCTTATTTCCTTAAGCTTAGAAGGTAATTTCCATTATCTCTGCCTTAGTTATGGAATTCTTCTCCTTGACATGGATTAATTTAGATTTCAAATAGATTAATTCAGTAAGAGGTAAACTAAAACTGCTTTACTGAGCTAATTTTCATTACTCTTAGATGGAAGGAAGAAAAGCTTACGATGATTGATTCTTCATGGCACAGACGCAGTAACACATAGGAGCGAGTTCATCTGAATTATGTTTTATTGAACAGCAGAATTTCTGATCATTTAGCCAGGGTTTGTGCTTCTGTTATTGTAGCCTAAGCACAGTATAGCCATGTTATGTTCTAAAATCACCTTAGACTTTTCTGAGGAAGAGAATTTGAATTCTTCTCTGACATTTAAGCATTGATTGCTAGAATCTAACCTTAGCAATGCTGAAAGTCACAAGTGGCAAATCTTCCACTTATATTACTTCAGCACTGCTCATTCTAGTACCTAGGACAACTATTGCTCCCTACCTGAAGTATTACAATAACCTTCTAACAGTTCTTTCTACCTCCATTCACTTCTCTCCCCCACTTCCAAATTCATCCTTCCTACCACTGTTGGACAAATTTTCTTTATGTGTAGATACAGTTATACCACTTATCTGCTCAAAAATTTCAGTGACTCCACATTACCTATTAAGTAAAGTTCAAATGCCTCTGCCTGGCATTTAAGGTTTCTGTAATTTGGTACTACCATTTCTAGTTTTATCTCATATAACTCTCTACCATATATGTTCTATTTTAGTTAATCTAGTATACTCTCTGCATGAGGCTGATGATTTTGCACAACTCTGGCTTATTCAAATCTAATTCACTTGCAAGTCATGGGTCCTCTTCGAGAATGAAGGACAAACAGTAGCTGTGTACCCTCTGTCTCCCAAATATGACTCATATTCTCCTATGTTGGAGCCTTTGTTCTCATTTGTTCACATTGTTCCTTTTACAGCACTTCAAATGTCCTTGCTTTCCCCTGTTAGATTGCTCAATTTCTCCCCAACATTTTAAAGTACTACCTCTTCTTGGCTTTCACATAAACACTTTGTTTTGGTAAGTGGCTAGAGCACTGGCCCTGGGGTCGGGAGGACCTCAGTTCAAATATGACCTCAGACATTTATGAGCTGTGTAAACACTGGCCAAGTCACTTAACCCAGTCTACCTCAGTTTTCTCATCTGTAAAATGATCTAGAAAAGGAAATAGCAAACTGCTCCATTTATCTTTGCCAAGAAAATTCCAAGTGGGGTCACAGAGGGTTGAACATGACTGAAAAAATTGAACAACAATGTATTTATTATGTATTATTTTGTATTGTAATCTATGCATGTCTCTCCCCCTACCCTCTGTAGCCTTCCTGCAGGGTCCAATTTTCTCTAAGTTTTGTTCCTCCTTTAATATTCAGCACAGTGCTTTATACACAGTAGATGGGTAAATATTTTGTGAATCAGGTTGAATTGAAAGAGAAGCCCTGAAGCCACCTTTGGCTTTTGGGCTCTTTCTTCCCATTCTTTGATTCTATGTCATTCATCATTAAGACCCACTTCTTTCTTCAAAATGAGTCTCAGATTTACTGTTTACTTTCTATTTCTTCTTCTAGATGCTTCTAGACAGCATCCTTACTATTTCATACCTGGATTGCTGCAATATCCTTCTTGTTTCCCATGCCTCCAGATTTTCTTGCTTTACCTATATCCTGCTAACAGTGATATCTTTCTAAAACACAGTTTTTATCACATCACGTGAAGTGGGTCCCAATTGCCTGATGGATGTCCAGACTTCTTTGTTTGACATCTGAGGTCTTCCCTTCCCTCTCCTCACTATATCTACCCAGTCTTGTTTCTTTATACTCACTTGTGTCCCAGCCAGATGGGACAGGTCTCTTCTTTCCCCAACATAAACCATGGTCACTTCTGCTTCTCTGCCTTACTGTTCATGATGTTTCTTTTATCTAGAATGCCTCCTACTTACTCTCCTCTTCTCCAAGTTCTAGTCATTTTTCAAGACCCTGCTTAAGACTTACCCCCTTCCATTAAATGTTTGTGAGCTTTTCTACCCTTCAACGATCTCTCTCTTTCCTAAACTCCCAATGTACTTGTTAGTATCACATGCAGGTCAAGTTTAATTCTTTTCCAATGGTTTTATGTATGATAATTTTATTACCCAGCTGAAATGCCCGCTCTTTGGAGGGGGGAGGAGTCATGTCTTAAGCTTTGGATACATAATAGATATTGAATAAATTCTCATTGATTGTTTGAAATTTATATTATTTTTATTGTCTGTACGAATCAACAGTCAACTTTTATTATATGCTTTCAGTACTTAGTAGTGATGGTTTCATCATGGAAAAAGAATGTTAATAACAATAACTAAGAAAGTCATAATAGAGATAAAAGGCTTTCTTTTATTGTGGGATTAAAGCTACACCAATATCAATATCTATATATCTATCTATATATATGTACACACACATATATAATGTGTGTATATATAGATATGTATATTTTATAATGCATTTAGATAGTTTCTGTGTATGTGTGTGTATATACATGCATACATACACACACCTACATGCATACATTTAAGTAGTCTAAATATAAGCCAAATAATGAGAACAATGTGTTTTGACTTGTCAGTAACATAGACCAAGATTAGTCCAAAAGTCACTTGGGATTATTCACAGGCAATTGTTTGGGTCTGAGGAGATGCTGCTACTGGCATTCAGAGGGAATTGAGAAATTTGCTGCTGTTTTGGAAGAATGTGATCTCTTAATTATTTCTATTGATTTTTGCATGTGTTTGGTTTTTTTTTCTTTCTCAGCATCATGATATTTTGCCAATAAAAAAACTCATGTTAGGTCATCTATATAAATTTGTATTGTTTCTTGCTTTTTAAGAAGGTCTTATTATTCCATATTCTGAACCTGACTCTCTAATAGACTTTATCTATTACAGAGTTGTTCTTATTCAGTTTAAACTGCAGTATTCTTCATCATTGTAATGATGCCTTCCATTTGGGCAGCAATGCCTCTCACTGCCACCAAAAACCTACCATGTTTTGCAGCCCTAGAGATGAGGAGATTGTTTCTTCTCTGAAGGCATGATATGCCACTAGCCACAGCAGATAGTAGGGATATAATGAAAGCAGTTTAAATTTCTCTTTAAAAACCTTATTTAAATTTTATTTACAGTGAAACCCTCTAGAATGTGCTCTATTACTCATAACATTTTCCTACTCACCTCATACATAACTTTTTTTCCTGGCAACTCTCTTACATAATATTTATATATTATTTTTTGTGGTTTAAACTAAATTTTACTCTTTTCCATCAACGGATATCTGCCATTCCTTCTTCTTACATTTCTCCTTGTTTTCCCTGCATTAAGAAAAAGTGAAAAACAAAATCACTGGTACAAACATGTATAGTCAAGCAGAATAAATTCCTGCATTGGACATATAAAAAAATATGTCTCAGTCTGTTCTATGAATCAATAATCTCTCTATCAGGAGGTGGGTTGCATGCTTCATCATGAATCCCATGGAATTATGGTTGGTCATGACATTGATCAGAGTCCTAAAGTCTTTCAAAGTTACTTGTTTTTATAATATTGTTATTACTGTATAGATTGTTCTCTCGGTTCTGCTCTCTTTACTCTGCATCATTCATGTAAGTCTTCCCAGGTTTCTCTGAAAACTATTCTCTTTATCATTTCTTATAGCACAATTGTATTCTATCATATTCATATATCATAAATTGTTTAGCCATTTCCCAAATTGACTGGTAATTCCTCATTTCCATTTCTCTGCCACTGTAAAAAAACAAGCTGTGATAAACATTATTTTAGTAATAGGATTATTTATAAATACTCTACATCCCCCTACTAGACTATAAGTTTTCTGAAGGCAGGAGCTATTTTAAATAGACCTTTTGATCTAGAAGTGCTTCTATATAGTCAGCATTTAAAAATGTTTGTAGTCTATGACTCTGTGATTCATTTGACAGAAGAACTTAAGGTAAAGTTCGCATATTGTAGTGAGCTCCTCTAGCATGCTTCAGTCCGCTCTCTACACAACTGCCAAAGGGATATTCCTGAAGCACAAGTCTGAATACATCCCACTCCAGCCCTTTCACCATCATGTCCACTGCCTCCTTCACCCATAGCTGCTGCAACTCAGCCAAGATGCACATCTGTACACATCCACCCCCAACCCCGTGCCCTGCCTGGCTCTGCCAGAGTGCTCTAGCCCTGAGTCCACATGGAATCCCAAGGCTCTTAGTTTTATTCCCTGGGACCAAGTAGAACAAGTCTGTTCTCTCTTCCATGATATAACCCTTCAAAGACTTGAAGGCAGTCATCACATCTTAAGTTTCTTCTTCTCTAGACTGAACAGTCTTAGTGCTTTCAGTTTTCTTGTGTAGCATAACCTGGAAGCTATTCTCCATAGGATCTGCCCCCTTTTGGAAACTTTCCAGCTTGGCAATGTCCTCTCTAAATGTGGTATCCTAGTATTGAACACAGTACTCCAGATGTGGTCTGACCAGAGCAGATTAGAATAGAACTAGTTCTGGACCAGATGCACTGTTTCTTTAATATTTTATTTTATTTCTAATTAAATGTAAAAATAATTTTTAACATTCATATAAATTTTTTTTAAATTTAAATTTTAAATTTCATTTAATTTTATAAAAATTTCCAAATTCTTTCCCTCCTTTCTTCACCTTCTACCTTATTGAGAAGGAAAGCAATTTGATATAGGTTATATGTGTGCCGTCATGTAAAACATATTTCCATATTAGTTACATTATGAAGAAAACAGAGATTAAAAAAACTTCAAACCAACCCCCCCCCAAATATTCTTTGTTTTACATTCAGACTCCATCAGTTCTTTCTCTGAATGTGGATAGCATCTTCCATCATAAGTCTTTTGGAGTTGTCTTAGACCATTGTACTGTTGAGAAAAGCTAAGTCATTCACAGTTAGTTGTTGTAGAGTATTGCTGCTGTTGTGTACAGTGTTCTGGTTCTGCTCACTTCACTCTGCATCAGTTCATGTAAGTCATTTCAGGTTTTTCTGAGAGCATCCTGCTTTTTATTTTTTATAGCACAATAATATTCCATCACAGTCATATACCACAGCTTGCTCAGCCCTTCCCCAATTGATGAGCATCCCCTCAATTTTTTTCTTTGCCACCACAAAAAGAGCTGCTATAAATATTTTCATACATATAGAGCCTTTATCTTTTTTTAAAAAAATCTTTTTTAGGATACAGGTATTGCTGGGTATGTATGGTTTTATAGCCTTTTGGTCATAGTTCCAAATTGCTCTATACTGCAGGGCTTCTTAAACTTTTCCCACTCATAACTGCTTTAGTGCTCTTAAACTGTGGGTTGTGACCCCATATGGCACCCACAACTTATGAAGCACTGCACAGAATGGTTGGATCAGTTCGCAACTCCAGCAACAGTGTTTTAATGTCCCAGTCTTCCCACATCCCCTTCCATATTCGTCATTTTTCTTTTTTATCATATTAGCCAATCTGATAGGTGTGAGATTGTACCTCATAGATAACATGCACTCTGAATACAGTTTAGAGTAGCTATAGCTTTTTTTGGTTTCCATGGCACATTGTTGATTCATATTGAACTTATATCCTCTAAGACTTCTAGATGAGTTGCTCTCTAGCTGTGCATCCTCCATCTTATATTTGGGAAATTGATTTTTTTTGGATCTTAAGTGGGACTTTATATTTAATCCTATGAAATTTAATTTTCCTGTACTAACATCCTTCTCCAGTGCTTTACGGACCCTGGGTTCTCAAAGGCTATCCTAGTAGAGCACAAAGTCTGATTGGCTCTATTGGGAAAAGTTCTGAGTACGGTCCAGGTAATACAGAATTACCATCAAACACAATTGATCACTCTGAATTCACCTACTTTGTATAGGGTTTTTATTTATTGACTTGGCTTCTAGATTAAGTCCAAACCCTGTAGTCTAGCATTTAAAATTCTCTAAAATATGTCATGAAGCCATCTTTCTAACCTTCAGGTTCCCAAGTTCAAATCCCATTTCTGTCACTAGCTAGTTGCAAGGCCTTGAGCAAATCACTACTATTCTCTGAGCTTCCGTTTCTTTGTTTATAAAATGAGGCTGGGCAAGACAATTTTAAAGGATGCTGTCTAGCTCCAGATCTCAGATTTTGTTCCCATATATCTATAGTAAAATCTATAGTAAGTGGATTAATCACTATTGCCAAATTTACCCTGTAACATTTTCACTCTTCCCTACAACCTCCCTTCTGAAATCCTCTCTTGTCTATTGTCTAAAAAACATTGATGATATGCAATATATGTTACAGTGGGTCTCTCCTAAAATGTGTGTACTCTTCCACTGGAAAAAGTCTCTTTCAAAGACTTTCATCATGAAATCCATGATCCCAAGAGGAACTGTCAGACTTGGAAGATGGCTTTTAATTCCTATGGGTTAGCAGAGTTGTTAACATTTCCAAAAATGGTGCTTGTGATGGGTGGCCAGCAGCATGTCTGTTTCAGCTTTTATTATACATATCACTAGTTATATGGTGACTGGCTGGGTGCTTGCAAATCAATAGGATGCTAAAAAGCAATCTCTATCAGAGGCCATTATGACTGCTTCAAGAAGATAGATTGTCTGCAGGAAGCAGAGCTCCTTTTGGGAATGAAAATAATCCCATATTAAGACTGTCATTATTAGGTAGAAAGGAGTCTCCCAGTCTTTTCCAAGGTTGTAGATCTAGTCACAAGGGTTTTAAAATGGAACACATGTGGAGGAGTTGGTGAATCAGGTGAATTTTCATTTTTCATAGGTATCCTTTTATTTTTTACCTTCATAAATACTGTAGATGCCTTATTACTATCTCTGAGAAGGCAATGTGGTGTAGTGGGATAAGCACTAGATTTGCAATCAGAGGACCTGGGAACTCAGGTCTAATAACTACCACCTGTGTGACACTGGGCAAATTGTTTAATTTCTCTGTATTCAGTATCTTTATTTGTAAAATGAGGGGGCTAGACTACCTGTTTTTTTAACATTCCTCCTAGCCTGAATGCTGTGATCCTGTGAATAAGCTGTAGCTATATTTTCTGCAATGTAAAGCTGGCCACATTTTTGTTCTCATTTTTGAAGTAGAATATTTTGATGATCTGTTTTAACTTCACCTTAATTATTGACTAACTTGTATCTATTCTAGGATAGCAGTCCTTGTCACGTGTCTGAACTTAAATATTTTGATTACTGTGTTTCATTATAATGGCTTCTTTTGTAATTCTAAATATTTTATTTTATGTATTTAAAAACATTATTCTCACAGTAGTCCATAGACTTTGCAGGATGGTCAAAGGCATTCATGTCACAAAAAAAGTGAGGAGCCCTTGACCTGAGATGACAGATCCAGTGCTAAACTTTAGTTGGAGGAAAATTGCATTGATCTTACTGTGGGCATTGTCATTTGGGAGAATAGTAGGATCGTTACCTCTTGTCAAGAGGCTGGTTCATGATGTTGGTTTTCCATGTTGTCTCCATTCTCTGAACCTCCACATTGAGTCATTGTGGTACCAATATGGTATGCAGGCTTCTCAAAATTTATGTCATCAGCATTCAGCCTCTGGAGAGGCCAGGAAGGTTTTGAGTATGGGTCTGGCAATGGAAGTTATGTCTTTCATTTGAGATCTGTCTTTTCTGAGTTGAGAAACACCTCCCAGAAGGTCACTCATTAGGTGGTGCATTTTTCCATGTGTAATAACTCATGAACCGTCCACAGAATTACTGAGGGATTGGTTGACTAAAGGGCTGTGATCTACAGGCTCACACTGATGAAGTTGTTAGGCCTTTAAGGTAAGAAGTTACCTGAGCACCTCTATTTTCACTTTGTAATCTAGAGTAGAATATTCTGTGAGAAATCAATCAATCAACAAATATATAATAAAGACTTCCTACATGGGAGGGACTGTCCAAGACCTTGGGAATACTCAGATAACAGTGAAACAATTACTGCCATCAGGAAGTTTACTATCCGAGGGAATCAATATGCCCATATATAATGGGAGTTATTAATCTTTTTGCATGTGTCATGGACATTTTTGGCAGTCTAGTGAAACCTATGCTCCATTTCTCAGAATTTTTTTTCTAAAAAATTCATAATTGAAGGAAATGCTAAGTTTTAATTAGAGGTTAATGAAAAATAGATGTAATTTTCCCCCCATACAAGTTGACAGATTTCCTGAAATCTATTCCCTGAAATCTACCTTTTGGGAGTCTCTGAATCCTAGGATAATAACCTGTGACATATAGATGTATATATAAAATACAAGAGTCAGTCACTCAGGACACAAGAGGCTCAGAAAAATCTTCAGTTTGAGCTGAGCCTTGGCAGAAATCAGAGGATGTAAGAGGCAGTAATAAGGAAGGAACGCTTTCTCATCATGGAGTCCAGTCAGTGTGGAACACTTCACTAGAAGTCTAGGGACATATATTATATTTCCAGCTTGTTGAGAGATGAGGTGTATGGCCTTTGGCAAATTGTTCAATAATTCTTAACCTTTGTTTCTTTCATAGAAATACTGCGTAAGTAAAACTTCTAGGTTCTAGTCTTCTCATTGCAGGCACAGGGGAGTGAGCCTGGTGGGGAATAAAGTGGTCAGAAGAACTACTGAGGTTGTGAGGAAAGGAAGAGAGTTGGAAAGAAAGTTGAGAGAGTCAGAAAAGAGATGGCTGTGGCCAAAACAGAGAATACCAGTCAAGAGAGACAAGTTGGACCAGCTACAAAATTTCCCTAGAAAGCAGAAATATAAGGGCTATAATTTACCAATTGCTTGTGCTGAGCAAAGAAAAGGAAAAAGGAGACACAGAGAGAAGAGGAGTGAGGAGAGAGTAATAAGTTAACAGTGACATAGTTTTATGCCTGTTTCACTGCCTTATTGTGAGAAAAGTGCTTTGTAAGCCTTAAAGAGCTATGGAAGTATGCTATTGTTTACACTGTCATTGCAAACAGCCTTTGCATCATTTTGTTTGATCTTAATAATAACGGTTACATCTAACATAGTTTACCAAACACTTAATATAACATCTCATTTGATACTCTCAACAACACTGAAAGTAGATGGTGAAGAAGCTGATATATAGAGGGTGATATATAAATGATTTATAAGTGATATATAAATATAAAAAATATAAATTATATATAAGTGATTTACTCAAAGTTACACAACTAGCACCAAGTGACAGAACCAGGACACAAAGATAGTTCTTCTGACATTACATATGTGGTTTTTTTCCTGCTATATGTGGCTTTGAATAGGGTTGGGAGCATGGTGCAAGTGAAGAACATGTATCATTGTGGAACATTTGGGGAGGGTATACCATAAGGAGCGATTGTTGTTCAATTGTTTCAGTCTTATTCAACTTTTCGTGGCATCTTTGGGGGTTTTCTTGCAAAGATACTGGAGTAGTTTGCCATTTCTTTCTTCAACTCATTTTACAGATGAGGAAGGTGAAGCAAACAGGATTAAGTGACTTGTCCAGGGTCCTACTACTAGTATGTGTCTGAGAATGGATTTGAACTTGGGAAGATGAACCTTCCTGATGTCAAGCCTAGTGCTCTATTCACTGTGCTACCTAGTTGCCAGGAGTAGGGGGTGATACAAAGTAACAATCCAGATTGTTTTCCCTGATGCTCACATCTGAGTACATTTTGGATGAGAACAGATACGGCAAAATTTATGTGTAATGACATATGCTTCTTGAAAAATAGCTTTAGAGTGGAAAGGAACCTTAGGGATCAAGATTACTACGCCCATGGTCTCCTGACATCATGTCTAGTGCTCTTTCAAGGATGCCATGGATCATTTGTGGGACTTTTTAAGAAAGGGAAAGCATATTTTCATGTGCATGAAGCCAGACTTACTCATAATTCTTCTCATAAAAAACTTGTCATTTAGATAAATACAATGATAATAAAATGTCAAAATAATGTAGACATAAGGAGTCTAATGGTAAGACCCCTGGATTTGGTATCAAATGACCTGACTTTGGCCAAAATGACTTTCCTTACCTGGACCTCAGTTCTCTCATCTCTATTTCAAGGGCATTGGATGATCTCTAAGTACTCCTTCCCACCCCCAAGTTTCAGGACGTCAGGATTCTAGATTCTGAGGACTACGTGTCTGGGACTGAATTAGCAATTTTATTCTTGGGTGGTATACAATATGCTATGTCTTGAAATGTTAAGGCTGGAAACTTGGAAGGTTTAATTTTTAAGAAAAGATGATTCCTAAGCTTTTCTTAATTACTTCTGTCTCATGGAAGTGATCCTCTTACTAAGATTTTTTTTTTTGCATTTAAAAGCATCCTTTAATTGGGATTGGAGGACATTTTGGCTCTGTTGACATCTAGGTCATTTTTAGAGATAAATCTATTTCCCTTTGCCTCTTTTCTTCTCTCCTCCCAACAAGAATGAACAGCTACATTCTTGCCTTGTCATTCCAGCAGTTCTGCATTATGCTTGCATTTCAGGGTCCTCAGTAAAGTGACCAAAATACAAAGATGCACATAGCTCCTGCTATTGTCCATTGAAAATCTCAAACTTGACCATTTACATTAACTTATTAGTAATGGATATTTGCCTCTATTGACTTAAGAATTAAATTTCTTCTCTTGGAAGCACAAAAAAAGAATCTACCTCTTGTGCTAAATTTGTCAGTTCTTTTTGAATCTGAACATGTGACCAGCCCTACTTGAATAGGTGTGGATAAGTGTGAATAGGTGTGATTTGGATGTTGACACCTTCAGCTAAAGCCCCATTTGTCCTATAATAGTTACAGTTCTACTAGAAGGTAATAAGGATAGTCAGATTCCTAGGGGAAATTATGCATTCTTTTTTTGGGCAAATAACAAGCAACAGGTGCAAGTTAATGGAGCAGAGGTTGGTAAATTGACCTTAGACTTCCTCTATAGAGATTCAAAGGTTACCTCTCTCTACACTCATTGGTCTGTCTTCTTTTCACGATGCCCAGATCTCTAAGGCTGAATAATCTTACCCTTTTAGGGGGATATAGAGACATGGTATCCCTTCCCTGAGCAAACTATGTGGGGAAATTAGTCCATTTGGGTTCTTGGAGCTACTCTTGTGTGAAGTCTTTCATTCTGAGATTATATAAGGAATGCCTCTCACCAGCAATAAGGGTTGCCTCAACCTCTTTTGATTTTGGGTAGCATTATTCTGAATTCTGGCTAGGGGTGCTGGAATCTGTAAGTTAGTGTCATCATAGAATCTCATTGATGGTGGGCTAGAACCATATCATGTTTTCAAACTCCTGAAATGTTTCCAGTTTGTTTTTCTCTCCTTATGGCTCTTCTGGCTACCCCACATCTCCAATCACATTCACTCTACCCGCTTATTCTTAATTTTTAAAAAAACAAATTTATTTCCTCAACTGTTCTCTTTCCCATCCTCTAAAGTATGTATCCTTTGAGGTCTGGGATTGTAGGATCACAGATCTTGGTGAGGAAGGGAGCTCAGAAGTTATCTAATTTAAAATCATCATCATTTTACTGATGAGGAAAAGGATCCAGGAAGGTTACATTTATCTCTGTGAGTAGAAATACCTCATTTTCCAATTTATATTGTTTATTTGATTGTATAGAGGTCACCTGCTATATTGGGTAAAGTACTCAACTTGCAGTCTCAGAAAAATCACAATTCAAATCCCTACTCCAACATTTACTAACTATATGACTATGGGAAATTTACTTAACCTCTCTGAGTTTCACACAACTTTTTAAAACTAAGAAAGAGTAAGACCTTTTAAAAAACCTAAGTAAACACTAGTAAGAGGAAGTTCCTACAGTATGAAATTGATTACAAGTCCTTGGCATAATGGATTCTATTTTCCTCCTGTAGACAAGAGATGAATGGTTTTTGGAAATGAAAAGGTCATGAATTATGGGTAATTGATCAGATGTGGATGGACACGAGTAGGGCAAGAATAAGCAATGAAAAGGAAGTTATTGAGAGATGTTGAGTTAAGAGAATGATCATTTAATCTAGGCGGGCAGATTAAAAGAACATTGGTTGATCAGAGGCAGATCCTCTTGAAAAGGACTATAGAATATGGAGTTATAGCTGAAGGGAATTTGTACTGACAGAGAGGAAGGACCTATTAAAGGGAGGTTTGCTAGAGAATGAATAAAGAAAGCACTGTACCAAATGCTATGGTTATAAATACAAAAACTGAATGCTAAAGAGTCTTTGAGTGCAGTCTAGTGAATTCCAGAGTCACAAGAAACAGTTTGGTGAGGTGGAGAGAGCACTGAATTTGGAGGTGGGGACCCCTGAATTTGAATTATGTCTCTGGCATCAGCTATGTGACCATGGACAAATTGTTTAAATTTTCTAAGCCTCAGCTTCCTAATTTAAAATAGAGAGTATTATCTGTAGTACTGACTTTCCAAGAATGTTGTGAGGAGATGATGTATGTATGTAAGGTACTATCTCGTTAGGGTACTGCCCTTTTCATAGGAGAAGTTTAATAGTAAAAAGGGCAGAATGCATAAAAGAAAGGAATTATATCAGCCGATATAAGATATCACCTCTGTCATAGATAAATGTTTTGTTGCCTGAAAGGGGTAGGAAAATAACTTTGGTTTAATAAAAACTGTTGAGATATGTGTATTATATAAATAGTTTTCAGATGAGATTTGAGCAGTTTTGGAGAGAAAATGAATTGTGGCATAAATATAAAGACATATATTGCCTTGCAAAAGATATAGGATGATACCTTTATTTATACATGAATAGGTTGATAGTTTAAAGGGTACAGACAAAAATAATTATATTAAATTTGGGAAAATATAGATACAAAGAAACTCAGTTTCAAGGATAAAACATGAAATGGTAGCCCATATTGAGAACTTACAGCTGCAGGGCATTATGATTCCTTAGGACATTTGCACAAAGCTGTTTTAATACTTAGCAAGGTAAAACTTAAAAAAAAAAGAGCGAGTTCATATAACTATTTAAGGACCAAGGGATGATTAGAAATATCCGAGTTCCCCTTTTGAGTGAAAGGTGAGTCACTGAATGCCATCCCATTCTGATTTAAGTCTCTGAAAAGTACAGAAGTTTAAAAGCCTGAGTAGTGAAGACTCGGGGGAGAAATTGGGTGGGGTCAAAAGCAGCTGTATCAAAGCTTTAGTTATAACTAAATCTCAGCATCAGCAAAGCACACATATAGCAACTAAATCTAAGACATATATACAACTAAATCCTATACATATATGCAACTAAATCTCAACAAAATATATATGCATATGGAACCAAATTTCAGCATCACCAGAGTATACAGATATAGGTTTATATGTACACACGTACATATGTATAAATATACATATAGGTACATACATAAACATACACATATGTGCATATTTTATACTCTCTAAGCATACATATGTATATATGTATTTGCTCGAACAAGACAACATACCAATAAATTGAAAATTTGGCTAGAGTTGGTCTAGTATAAGCACATATATGTATGTATATATTTGCTACAAGCTAATTGGACAAGATATCATCATTTCAAGTTGAAACTCTGATCAGATTTGGTCTGTATTATAAACGTTGTAGAACAGAAAAAGAGGAATGGTCCTGAAATAATCAATTTCCATTATGTACAACATACTTGTCTATTAGAATACAAAGTACTAGATTAAATGCAAAGAGCATTGCAAATAATCTTTAAAGAAACTTAGTTTGTGGGCAGCTGGCAAGAAAATGAGGCATTTGAAAAAAACAGCCCACATATTAAATGATACCCGCAACACTCAATGATGACTGGGTGTATTATCTGTGGCACATCTTACTTTCAAGTTGACTGACAGGTCTTAGAACATTCTGCTTCATTTCATGTTTCATAGGCAGCACACGCAACTGTAGATGAGCAGGAAGGCCCTTTGAGAGACACTTAGCCACCTTCCTTGTTCCAAAGTTTGAGAGATGGAAGCTTGATCTGTTCTCAGCATTAATAGAATATCAGGGAGGAAGAACTAAACAGCAAAGGAACACTGTGAACAGCTTTCTGGTTTCTCCAGGATAAGTCTTTACAATTCATCTTCGTCATTTCTTTTGAAGTGAATTCCCCAAACATCCCAAGCAGCTATAGTTTAATGTAAATATGACAACATCTCCCAAAGCCAAATCAAAAAGATTTTTTGATTACATATGTCTGCAATCTCCTTGTACTTAAATTTACTCCACTTCAATTATGAATTGAATCCTCTGCTCAAAAACCTTAAATGGCTCCCCATTTCTTTTAGAAAAAAAATTAAAATTTCAAAACCTGGCATATGAGACTCTCTACAATCTGCCCCCAGCCTGTACTCCAGGACTCTACATGGGGCAATCATGGTGCATGGATGAAGTGCTGGATTTAAAATCAGTAAACCTGGATTTGACTCTCATTTCAGACACTTAATGACTTTATCATCATAGGCAAGTTGCTTTCAGAAAGTCAGTTTTTTCATCTGTACAATGGGGATAGTAATCCATATGCTATTTTCCTCATAGGTTTGTGTGAGAAAACTACTTTGCAAACATTGGAGTTCACATAAATGTGAATTATTGTTATTTCAGCCAAACTAGATGACTAAGTGTTCCCTGAATTTGACGTGGCATTTTCTATCTACATGAATTCACACAATCCATCTCCTATACCTTGAATTCTTTTCTTCCTCACCCCTCCCTGACAAATTCTTTATCTTTCTTCAGCTGTCCTGATCATTCCCCTGATCATCCCAGCTATTAATATTCATTCATTTTCTCTCCCTCCTTCTTCTCCCTCTCCCCTTCCTTCCCTTCTTTTCCCTTTCTTTTTCTCTCTCCCTCTTTCTCTACCACTCCCCCCCCCTCCATCTTTCCCCCTTCCTCCTGTTTCCCTCCTCAAATATTGCTTTTGATTTTAAGATGCAGTAAGGTGGCACAGTAAATAGAGCGCAGGACTAGAAGTCAGGAAAACTGGAGTTCAAATATGATTTCAGATATTAGCTGTGGGATCCTGGGCAAATCGTTTAGCCTTTGCCACCTCAGTTTCCTCATCTGTAAAATGGGGGTAATAACAGTATTCAGCTTCCTGGGTCATTGTGAGGATAAAATAAAGTATGCAAACCTTAAAGTGCTAGGGAATTGCTAGCGGTCGTGGTTTTGACCACTTCATTCCTTGTATTATATTTTACTTCAATAGAGGTGTGTTGAATTGCCAGTAGAATATCAACTCTTTGAGGACATGGATTGTCTCATTCTTGTTTCTGTACCCCTCCCTAGCACAGTGTCTCATGAAAAGCAGGGGCTTAATAAATGGTTGTCGAAGGGAATTCATGATCTCATTTACATAGCTACTTCTTCCACCTATGCAAATCCTCTCCCTTCAACATCTTACTTGACTATTTCATGAATTGTTTTGACCTGGAAAGTTTTGTCACCAGATGGCCAGCCTTCTGCTGATAACCCCTCCCTGCTTCTGAACTGAACTGGGATGATCCTTGGACAACGGGCATAGAGTCTGCTTCTGGGTCTATCTTTGAAGTCCATCCAGCTTAGTGGAACCTGCCAGAGGTTGTGATTTCCTGCTACAGCTTTCAGGAAACTTGGGGTCACTGCTTGTCACCATGAGATAACAGGGGAGAGCTTTAGTGGAGTGTTTCCTTCATAAATCTAGGTAATTACTACCACCACCACCACCACCACCACCACCACCACCACCACCACCACCACCACCACCACCACCACTACCACTACCACTACTACTATTACTACTACTACTACTGCTACTACTTATATAGCACTTTAAGGTTTGCAAATCATTTTACATAGATTATTTCATTTGATTCTCACCAGAACTTTATGAGGTTCCCATTTTTGAAGATAAGGAAACAGAATGAGAACAGTTAGACGAGTTGCCCCAGGTCACATTGTAAACAAGTGGTTGAGGCACAATTCAAACTCAAGTCTCTTTAATACCAAGTTCAATACTAACTATTGTAACACCAAACTTCTTCATCATTGAGAATGAAGTGATTGGAGACTGAAATTAAGTATGTGTTTGCTTGTGTTTAGATACATCATTTTCCACCTGGCTGCTCTCCTGGACTTCATGATTTCCAAAACTTACAATCCTGCAAGATGGTATCAGTTCTGAAATTTATATTTCCTTAGGACTCACTTCCCTTGGAACGCCTCTCTCCCTCTGATTGGAGAGGATAGAGGATGGTCATTTGTAGAATTCCTCCCAGATGATCCACCAGGTCACCCAGGACATACGTACATTTTGTCACTCCCCACCTGACTGCCTTCCTGGATTTTATATTATTATCTCAAGAATACCCTGAAATTCCCCCCTCCCCACATTATTTCCCACCCTACCTTCATCCCTCCTTTCCCCTCAGTAACATTTCCCTTCCACTTTTCCACTTGCTTTTTTATGAGTTGTCTTCTCCCATTAAAATGCAAGCTCCCTGAGGGTAGGAACTGTTTTATACCTCTCTCTGTATTCCCAGTGCTTATCATGGTGCCTGTTATATAGTAGGTATAAATGTGTACCTGACTAAATATATGTATGGACATATTCGTGTATCTCTGTAAGAGTCATGGTTAAAATGTGATGAGATAGACTTTGCTGTTTACTTCATAGGCTGATTCTGAAATGTTTTGAGCACTGGCATTATTGCTGGAATAAGGATATAGGCTCCCATGGAGCCTTTTAGGGTACTACAGCACTCTTTTGAAGTGTAAATTCTCTATATTTATTAATATGGTTTTCCGATTCTAAATCATGGTACTTTTTTTTACTTGCCTGAGACAACAAAACAGAAATAAAATAACCAATGTAGTAACAGGTATGGCCTCACAGGTACAGGATGAGGGAGGCGTGCTTAGGCAGTTATTTGTCTGACAAAAAATATGAAAGTCTCAGTGGACTGAAAGCTCAAAATGACTTAGCAGAGTGATATAGAAGCTAAAGGAACTAATGAGATCTTGGGCTTTTGCATCAAGGGAGGTATAGCTTCTAGATATAAGGAAGTGATAGTGTCTGTATTCTGCTTTGGTTAGAGAAGATCTATAATATGTTCAGTTCAGTTTATGAGGAAATCAATACAGTGGAGAGCTTTCAGAGGAAGGCAACTAGCACAGTGAAGGGCTGTAAGTCCATCTCATATAAAGGTAGGTGGAAAGAAATGGGAATTTTTGGTGTAGAGAAGAGAAGATTCAGGCAGGGAGGCCATTTTTAAGTATATGAAGGACTGGCATGTGGAAGAGGAATGAGATGTTCTATTTGGCCCCCTATGGCAAGACCAGGAACAATGGATGGAGGCTGCAAAGAAACAAATTTAGATTTGATGTTAAAGAAAATTTTTTTTTAACAGTTAGAGTTAACTAGAAGTAGAATAACCTGCTTTAGGAGGTGGTCAGTTCCCCTGTTAAAAAATGTCTTCAGGCAGAGGCTCAGTGATCAGTTGATAGAGAGGTAGTATTGCATAGTGGCTCTGGGTTCAAATATCCTCCCTGACATTGGTTACTTGTTTACTCAGCCTCCCTGAGCCTCAGTTTCCTTATCTGTAAAATGAAGAAGTTGTTCTAGAAGGCCGCTGAGATTCTTTCCAGTCTGGGATCTTATTATTATAACAGGGATTCCTTTTGAGTGTAGAATGGTCTCTGAGATCCCTTCCAGTAGTAAGATTCTATGGAAACATGATAATTCAAATAAATTGAAGACTTTCAAAGAGTTCTCCAGAGTAATATGCAGGTATGTTTGTCTTTTCACTTAATTAGATGAAATGAAATTATTTTATACATCTTTCCTGTGGCTCTCTTAAGCCCTTGAAATGATGGAAAGTTAGCATGTTGACTTCTTTCTTTCTGTTCATACTCATTTGTGAAACACTGATTTTTCATCCTTCTCATTTATTCCTCCCTCCCTATCCTCCCCTTTGAAGCTTTGAGGTTTTACATCAATATAGCATTGAAGTGGTATTTCCTCTTTTCCTAAGCGTGGGTGATGTTGCCTTTGCCATGTGGGAATACAGTTTCCTAGATAATTTGAGATGATCTGATAGCAGAAAATCTACCTGTATCACAAAATGAAATAGTGAAATAAATATTTCAAGGTGATGCTTTAGTACTTCTTGGTATTTTAGCTAATGATGGTCTAGTGGACAGAGAGAAATAGTTATCACCTCTATATATTTCTACATTTTCACACCACTGGCCTTCTGCTGTTTTTACATGAGAGACTCCATCTGACTTCCAGTCTTTTCCCTGGCCATGCCTGGAATGCTCTCCCTCCCTGTCTCTGCCTCTTGGCCTCCCTGGATTCCTTCAAGTTTCAGGTATCATTCCACTTTCCACAAGCTTTTCCCAGTCACCCTTTAATACTCATAGCTTCTCTCTAAGATTTCTCTCTCCTCCCCCCTCTCTGCCCCCTGCCCAAGTTATCCTGTATATACTGTTATACATAGTTGTTTGCATTTTGTTTCCCCCATTAGATTGTGAGCTCCATTAAGGAAAGGACTATTTTTGCCTTTCATCAGCACAGGGCCTGGTACATTTCTGAAGCACAAGAAGTGTTTATTGACTTACCTAGAGATGTAAACATTTATTCCTTAATTTAGAAAACATTTATTGAATACCTATTATATACTAGGTAAAAGAGAAGAAATTGTTTCTGCCCTCAAGGAATTTCCAGTGTAGGAGGTAGAAAACAAGCACACAAACAGCTATAAAAAATAGAATTAGGTAAGAGAACATAGTGCTATAAGATATCTGAGTTTCCCTTTTTTTTTGCATTG
The DNA here is from genome assembly GCA_028658325.1 of Potorous gilbertii. Classification (NCBI taxonomy): domain Eukaryota; kingdom Metazoa; phylum Chordata; class Mammalia; order Diprotodontia; family Potoroidae; genus Potorous; species Potorous gilbertii. Next base: position 84,164,210 of record CM053770.1, on the reverse strand, counting down.
CTCTTAATCAGGAATTTCTTTATCAATGTAGATCCTCATCTTCTCTAGAACTTAAAAGCCTTAAATATTTGTCTGAGGCACCAAAAGATTAAGTGACTTTCCCAGTGTCCTGTAGCCAAGATATGGGAGAGGTGAGACTAGGACATAGGTCTTCTTGACTTTGAGGCTCTGTATCTACCATCCATATTGGCTTGTAAAATAAGTACAATGCTAAAATAATTATATCCCAGTTCTTCTTCTGTTTCTTTTAGTTAGCAAGAGAAAAGGTGGGATTTAGATAGAAAAAAAGTTAGTTTCCAACTTCCCTAAATGCCAGTTGAAATTTAGCATTTTCTTCAGCTGTTAAAAAACATTCCTTGAAGGCATCCAGAGGCTTTACCAGATTGTTAGAAGGGTCCAATAGAGAAGAGCTCAAGAACCCTAGGATTAGAGGGTATCTAAAGTCTCTTCTAGCTCTAATATTTTATGATCTATGGAAAAACTCCATAAACTTCCTCCTCCTACTACAAAAATAGATTTATTCCTTCATTTTTATTGAATAATTCAAATCAAGAGATATTTGTTAATTATATACCACATACAAGACATTGTGAGGGATGTACAAAGACAAAAATGGAAACAGTCTCTGCCATCAAGGAACTTCTATATTTTTCCTTCAAAACCTTGGATCTTTTAAAGAAAGTTAAAGTTTTGGACTTATACACATGCATGCACACATTTGTGTATGTGTATAAACAAAGAACATTTCCATATACAGAAGCACCTAGTTGGTGCAGTGGATAGAGCACTAGAATTAGGAAAACCTGAGTTATAATCCAGCTTCATTCATGTATTAAGCTATTCAGTCCTGGGCAAGTCACATTACCACTGCCAGCCTCAGTTTCCTCATTTGTAAGTTTCCCTATCTATGCTTAGGATAATGATAGCACTTACCTCACAGGGTTGTTGGGAGAATAAAATTAAATAACTCTTACAAAGCATTTTACAAATCTTAAATATGCTCCCCATTATTGTGTAACACAAGAAAACAAGATTGAATATGAAACCTTGAATCTTCTTGAGTCTTTTTACACGAGTGGTGAGGGGTATAGTTATTAGTTGGGATTTTCCTGGCAGACCTAGTTAGGATATTGAAAGTCAGAAGAGGGACAAAGAGTTAAAGGAAAACTGTACTTTGGTGATAGAACTGAAGAACTAAGAAAGAAAAAAATACCACCCTTCCTATATGCCAACCGAGAAAATGGCACAAAACAAGAACTTTAATATAGAGAATGGCAGTGGAGAAGGAGCTGAGAAAGCATTTGTTGTATTGGAAAATTTGCTGTAATCAGATCAGCAAAGAGCCATTTTTGTGAACCATCTGGCAGAACACAGAAATAGCTTCACTATAGAGAACTCTTTCTTTACAAAGGGGTTTTAATGCCTCATTGTTTTTAATGTAGGTCATATTTCAGACTTCCCCTGTTTGCATTGTGTGACTTGAAGTGAATTCATCATTGCAATAAAGACATGGGGAAAAGGTACTCATTTGATTTTTCTGATTTGCCAAACTGTACAACTCGTGCCTCGGTCCTTTGTCCAAAGTGGTTTTCACCAAGTCTCTTGAGTGTCCGGACAAGTCCTCTTCGGCAGTGGGGAGGGAAGCTTGGGACAGATTTAGCTGCGCTGCTCTCCTACAATACTGCTATAAGGCCAGCACCAACGTGTCAGCTTCCCAGCATATGCAGGTTTCCTGGCATGGAAAATGCTTATAGGGGATTTGCCCACACGCCAACTGTCTCTGTTTAGGAGTGGCTGTCCCTATTTCTCAAACACATGTCACACTTTGTTGATCCAGAGTGGCACAGCGTATTTCCATGGGCCTAAAAAATGACTTTGTGGAGAGGTTCGAACTGCAGGTCAGCCAACAAAAAGGTTTATTGGGCCATGGGGTACCCCTGCCTTCACCCGAGAGATGATATGCCAATCAACGGTGGAATTCAGAAGCAGAAGCAATTTCAAGTCACATGAGGCTTTATTATATTTTCGATTCTTTTGTCTGACTTTCTTTCCAAAGCAGAGGAAGAATCAGTTACTACTGAGGTGAAGCCTGCCCCTCTGCCCACCACTAAATGCTTCAAGAATGTCTGCCACCCTTGGAGCTTTCTCCCAAGAAGCAGAAATGTGATCACAGGGTCCTTAAGATCAAATTCAACTTCTTCATTTTACTGTGGAAGAAGAGGATAGCCAGAGAGATGAAGTCATCTGCCCCATCCCTCCCCCCACCCCCAGATCCTCCTGGGACCCTTCCCCCATGTGCCTCTGCCTAGTTGCAGGATTTGTGGGTTGTGCCCTGGTGTGTGGACAGTGAATTTATAGCAGAGTTTATTACATTATGACTGAATTTTTGAGGGAGCCTGGTTTGTTCCCTCTTACATGATTTGATTTCAGGGTCTCATGAGAAACCCTAAAGGTTTGCATTTTGGACTTGGGAAGGTGAACTCCCCAGAGAGGACTTTTTTATTGGAGGAGGGGTAAGATTTTCCTTATGCTGATCTAAATCCAAGGAAATCCTTGAGCCAACCTTGCTTTCAGAGGAGTCATGCAAACAGAAACCAAATCAGGCCTTCTGGCCCAGCCAGAAAGGACAATTGCTAGTTGACCTCGGTGGCCTGCTCTTTCCCTATCTCTCAAATGCTAACAGCATGCTATTTTCCTACCATCAACACCTCTCTCCTGGGTCTAGATGCTTCTGGTCTACCCTTACCATGAGCCCCACAAAGTCCGAGGTTATCTCTTATTAGATCCCCAACATCTGATGTTACAAAGATGAGCCTTAGCCCTGAGAAGAGTTATTAGGTATTTGTTGATTTATCCCTTTAGCACTAAGTGCCTATTGCATTAAGCACTTTAGAGGGTGAAGAAGAAAAAAGAGAACATTGTATACAGTAGCAGCACTATTATTTTAAGAAGGACTTTGAATGAATTAGTTATTTTGACTGTTATAACTACTCAAATTAACTTATAAAGGACGTATGAAGAAAGACATCTGTATCTAGAGAAAAAACTGATAAATAGAAGTATATATGCTTTTGTACATATATGTATACATATATACATACACACATACATATGTACATGTGTGTATATATGTATATACCTATTTGTATCTAATGGTAGCCATCTCTAAGTTGGGGAAGGAAGGAAAAAAAAGAAATTTGCATGATAATTTTGTTGTATATTGAAAGGAAAAGCAAGTTGTGCATAGTAGATTAGCAGTTTCATGTACAATCATCTTTTTTATTGTATCATGTTATGGAGATGCTTGTTTTATTCCACAATTAAAAATAAAATTTAATAATAAAAAAGATTGTAGAATATCCATGAGGGGAATAAAATTAAGAAGATTGTAAAAAAAAATAGCTTTTGTGTCTTTGTCCTAAGGTTGAATAGTTTTAGACTGTTGGGGGTAGACACCACGTTAAACATGATCTATTCATAGGATCACAGGACTTAGACTGGAAGGGACCTTAGACATTATTTCATAGCTGAGGAAACTGTGGGCCAAAGAGGTAAGCAGACTTGGCCAAGATTATACAGTAGCTCATCAGCAGAGCAGGAAATTGAACTCAGATCCTTTGTCTTACAGAAAATTATCTTATGTACCTACATGAAAATAAATGGAATGGAAGATTCTTATTCTTACATGGTTGTCTTATTTATCAAATGATCAAACTGTTACAATTAATTGTGGATGATAGGTTCCCTGGGGACAAGAACATCTTTCAGTGTTTTTGTGTTCCCCAGGACACCCGGTGAAATTCTGGGCACATCTCAGGTTTTGTTCAATTAAAGTAAAAGTGGAATTTTAACCCTCTCATTTTACATACGAGAAAATTGTGACTCACAATACCCACACTTACCAAAGTGTAGAGGACAAAGTTAAGTGAGGAGTAAGATGAGAAGTATGTTTATTGGAAAAAAGAGAATTTGAAACTCATTTTTCAAGGATGGCTTGAATATCATAGGAGAACATTCCAGCCGGGGAAATGTCAGGAATGTTTGTCTAGCCTCATATTCCCAAATTTGTATTTTTGAAATTGATTGTTAGAAATCCAGTGCAAAACTTTACATTTAAGCCTACTAAATAATCCTCCAGTTTTATGTAATGCATCATTCTAGGCTGTCAAGATCTCTTTGGAAACAAACTCTGTTATCTACTGTTGGCAATGCCTTCAAACTTCTCATCATCTGCAAATCTGACAAGCCTGCCCTCCATACTTTCATTCAAGACATCGATAAAGCATGTTGGGCAGTATAAGGCTAAGGGTAGATTCCTAGACTGTTCAGATAGAGACTTTCTTCCAAGCTGATATCAATTCATTAATGATTTTTCCTTAAGTCTCGTCATTCAAATGATTATAAGTGCACCTAATGATTCCAAAAGACTGACAAACTCAGATCAATGAAATACTCAACCATAATTCCAGGGGACTGTTGGAAAAGATTGCCCCCCCCAATCTTATAATGGAGAGATGGTGAACTAATATGCAGAGAAACACATTTTTATCTTATCTTGTATTTTGTGTTATCTAGATTGTATCTCCCCATTTTAATCACAAATATAACATGAGAGACTTTGTTAAATGTTTGGCTGAAATTTAGGGATTATGTTAACAGTATTTTCCCAATCCACCAGCCTGTCAAGAAAAGAAATGAGGGCAAGGTGGCATGACTCATCCATAATCAAGTCAGTTGGTCACTGTTCCTCTCTATATTCCCACAAACTAGTTTTCTCTTGTTTTCCCATTTTTCAAAGCATTTATTCCCCACCCTGCCCCCCAGAAAAAACCCTGAACAATAACGATGATAGTCATGACAACAACCACAGCTAATGCTTATATAGTGCTTACTATATGCTAGGCATGGTGTCAAGTGCTTTATAATTGTTACCTCATTTGCTCCTCACAGTAACCCTGGGATGCTGTTATTCTCATTTTATAGATAAGGAAACTGAGGCAAATAGGTTAAGTGACTCATTCAGGGTCACACAGCTAGTAAGTTTCTGAGGATGAATTTGAACTTGGGTCTTCCTGACTCTAGACCCCGCACTCTATCCACTGTGCCATCTCATGGAAAAATAGCGTCCTTGTATCATATAAGAGTTAGTCAAACCAAATTCCTATGTTGGTCAAATCCAAAAAAGATGTGTTACTCATTCTGCATATTAGTTCACCGTCTCTCTGTGATGAGATTGGCAGCATTCTTCTCCAACGGTCCTCTGGAGTGATGGTTGATTATTTCATTGATCAGAGTTCTTCAATCTTTTGGAATTGTTAATTTAAAAAAATATTGATGCTAGAACATAAATTGTTCTTCTGACTCTTCTTCTGTTATCAGTTTATAGAAGTCTTCCCAGGTCTCTTTGAAACCATCTCTTTCTTCATTTCCTGTAATTGTTGTTGTTCAGTTGTTTCAGTCTTGTTTAACTCTATGTAAACCCATTTGGGGTTTTCTTGACAAAGATAGCAGAATGGTTTGCTATTTCCTTCTCCAGCTCATTTTACAGATGGGGAAACTGAGGCCAATAGGGTTAAGTGACTTGCCCAAGGTCATACAACTAAGACATAATTTAGTGTCTTAGGCTGAATTTGAACTCATTTCCCCGACTCCAGGCCCAGTACTCTATCCATTGTGCCACCTACCTGCCCTTTTCCATTATATTTATGTACCATAATTTGTTTGGTCATTCCCCAACTGATGGACTCCTCCTTAGTTTTTAGTTTTTAGCCATCACAAAAAGAATTATTATAAATGTTTTTTGTACCTTTAGGACTTCCCTCCTCCACTCAAAAAAATTTTTTTTGAGGTATTTTCCTAAAAGTAATATTAATTGGTCAAAGGATATTACAATGTTTAATAACTTTTGGGGTATAATTTCAAATTGCTTTGCAGCGTGGTTGGACCAATTCTCAGCTCTACCAACAGTGCATGATATGCCGTTTTCCCACATCTCCTTCAGCATATGTTGCTTTCTTTTTTAAATCAACTTTGCCAATATAATAACCATGAGGTGGAATATCAGAGTTGCTTTAATTTGTATTTCATTAATTATTAATAATTAAGAACATTTTTTTCATAAGACTATGAAGAGCTTGGATTTTTTCTCTTGGAAACTGCCAGTTCCTATCTTTAGTCCATTTATCATTTGGGAGATGGCTTTTATTCTGGTAAATTTGAATCATCCTAGTAACCCTGAGCGTTGATTGTCTTTGATGCCAACATAGATAAAAAACTTTTTATTCTTATTTTAGATATGTAATTCGACTTACAGTATAAATGAAGTTTGATAATAAAAAGAATCAAATGTTCATGGATCTTTAGAACTGGCAGCAACTAGTCAGTATTCTAGAACTGAGACCCAAAGAGGTAGTGACTTGATTCTTCCCTTTCCATTGTCTCTCAGATATAATCAATTGCCAGACACATTGATTCTATCTACACAATATCTCTTTCATCTAGCCTTTGATCTCTAGTCTTACTACCAGGGTGCTAGCATAGACCCTTGTTGCTTTATGCCTGCTTTTAAAAAATAGTATACTGACTGGTCCTCCTACCTTAACCCCGTCTACCCTTCAATCATCTTCTATACACTTGCCAGATTGAATTTCCATATGAACAGATCTGGCTATGTAACTTTTCTGCTCAAAACTCTGCAATGGCTCTCTGTGTTCTGCTAAATAAAGTTCACCTTGTCATTTAAGGCCCTCCACAATTTGACATCAATCTTTCCAATTTTATCCATGCAGGTAAATGGTGGATAGAGCGCTAGGGGTGGTTCAGGAAGGCATGGGTTCAAATCCTGCCTCAAACACTTTAGCACCAGCTTTATGACAAGTCACCCACCATGACCCTCAATTTCCTCATTTGTAAAACGGGTATAATAACGATATCTACCTTATAGAATTGAAGTGAGGACCAAATGAGGTAACATGTGTGAAATGCTTTGTAAGCTAATGTGCTATGGAGATACCAGGACTATTATTAGATCTCCCTACTCTCCTCCATATTCTCTATGCTCCAGTCAAGCTGGACTATTTACCAACGTGTGCCCATGTTCTGTGCCTTTGTAAACCTTTACTCACATCTTCCCTATTTGTGGAATCTTCCTCCAGCCTCAGTCTCTTGAAATCCTCCTTAACCTTTAAGTCCCGGCTAAAAAACCACTTCTTCTATAAAACATTTCCTGACTCCCCTCCGTCATTAATAATCTTCTTTCCTAGCACTTTGTTTGCACTAATTTATTGCAGTCATTTTATCTTGTTCTGTATTATAATGTTGTGTCATATTCCCTTCCTACAGACTCATGTTCACGAGGACAGGAATCCTACATTATCCATACTTTATAGCTCTCCAGGTGCCTCATCTGGTGCTTGACACACAATATGGACCTAAGAAATATTTGTTAAATCGAAATGAATTGAATTGACCAAGATAACCTAATTAGTTAGTGGCAGAGCCCCAAACTGGCCCCCAGGCATCTTGATTCCTAATCCAGTGCTCTGGATTATGTTTGATTTATCTTGATGCATGAAATTCCACTGTATGGAACGTGTATATTTAATTTCATTAGTCTAAAAAAATATTAAAAACGGTTCCTCTTTGAAGATTTGCCAGCAGAGTTCCATAAAATTGTGTTAGTATTGGAGTTATAGTCTCTCTCTCTCTCAGCAAGACTTCACTCATCATGGTAAAAAAAAAATAGCAGTGATCTGATTCAAAATGCTTTCTGGGATCAACGTACCTTCCCCTTGCATAATCACTGCAGAGAATGTCAGACCAGTATTTGTGGAAGCAGGAATCACTCAGTGGAACACAATCTATTTCAATGTATTGTTCTATAAGACAGAACTAAAAAATATCCTTAGGGATCTTCCTATCATGGTTGTCAGTTTGAAATTTTCTCCCTGTCCTCAATGTAATGCCAGAAGGAATTCCCTTACCCTCTATTAGTCAGTCAACAAGCATTTATTAACCACTACTATGTGCCAGGCACCGTGCCAAGTGTTGGAAATGCAAATATAAGCAGAAACAAAGATAAATCCTTGCACTCAGGGAGTGTGTATTTTCATGGGGAAAGATAACATAACAAAGGAAGCTAAAAGGTGGGGCAGTGATGAAGGTGGAAAAATTATTCATTGTGGAACAAAAGGGGAGGGGAATTATTTTGTTCTGTAGGACCCTGCAATGTGTAATGGCTGCTTGGATGATAGGAACCTGTATCTTTGCCCTTGGGAGACCTCTCAAGGGAGTGCAGGCTATGCCTGATTTCATAGTCTGACAAAGATAAGCATGTTTCCGTCTTTCATTTTACAGTAAGTAATCTGTGGCCTGGGTGACCAACATTCAACCTATCTCACCCCAAGATGTAACCTGCTTGAGATTTTTTTTTTAGCAAAACATTTTTACTCAATTAGCTAGCATTATATATATATATATATATGGAAAGGGGATAAGACTATATATATACATATTATATATATATATATATATATATATAATATATGTATGTGAGTTTGTGTGTATATTTATGTGTATATATATATATATATATATATATATATATATATAATCTGATATTTATTTAGCATTTACATATTTTCAAGATGCTTTCCTTAGAACAAATTTTCTGTGGAGGGGGAATAGAATAACTATTATCCTATAATATATTATCCTATAATAATAGGATTATTATTTTCTTTTCACTTTTTTCTTAAGAGGCGATGAGAAGGCTTGGAGGTGTTGAAGGACTTCCCCACCATCATATAGTTAGGAAATGTCAGCTCCACTCCAACCTGTATCTTGTAACTCCGAATCTAGTGCCTTTTTTTCTGTTATGTCACACTATATCATTCAACCTTGTTATTTAACAAATAAAATAACTTCTAGGACAAGATGGCCCTGTGGAACTTAGAACTGGACTTAGAACCAGGAGGAGCTGGCTCTGTGTCTTGGGGCGAGAAGGGTAATATTGGGCTTCATGGACTCTAAATTCTCTTCCATTTTAATTTATTGTATATCTTTAAAAATATTTATAACCTATTTATTTTTAAAATTTGAAAGAAAATTTTGAGTTCTAAATTCTTCCCCTCCCTCTTGCCCATCCCCCATTCACTGAGAAAGCAAGCAATATATCAGTTATACACATGAAATCATGTAAAACATATTTCTCTATTAGTCATATTATACCAAAAAAGCAAGAAAAATAATGAAAGTGAGAAAACTATACTTCAGTTTGCTTTTAGAGTTTACCAGTCCTTTCTCTGGAGGTGGACAGGATTTTTAAGCGTTAGTCCTTTGGAATTTTCTTGGATAGCTGTATTGGTCAGAGTTAGCTAACTTTTTCACAGTTGTTCATTGTTACAAAACCACTGTTACTGTGAACAATGATCACCTGGCTTTGCTCACTTTTCTTTGCACCAGTTTATGTAGGACTTCCTATGTTTTTCTGAAGCCATACCCATTATCATTTTTTATATCACAATAGTACTCAATCATAATCACATGCTACTACTTGTTTAGCCATTCCCCAACTTATGGACATCTCAATTTCTAAGCTTTTGCCATCACAAAGAGAGTTGCTATAAAGATTTTTGTACAGATAATTCCTTTTCTTTTTTCTTTCATTTCTCAGGGTATAGACTCAGTAGTATTGCTGAATCAAAGGGTATGTATGCACAGTTTTATAGTCCTTTAGGCACACTTGAATGGTTGAACCAGTGTACAACTCCACCAAGAGAGCTTTGATGTATTCTCCTGAGAACTGACTATTCATATGGATCTCAGGTAATCTAATAATTCTTAAATTACCTAACTTTGATCTATTTTCCAGAGCAGTTGTTTCCCTGGTGAGATATTTCACATTTTCCTCTATTTTTTTTCATTCTTTTGACTTTATTATTTCTTGATATCTCATGGAGTCATTAGCTTCCACTTTCCCGATTCTAATTTTTAAGGAGTTATTTTCTTCAGTGAAATGTAACTCTTTTTCCATTTGGCCAACTCTGCTTTTTAAGGAGCTCTCTTTTTTGTTAAATATTTGTACTTTCTTTTCCAATTAGGCCGATTCTGTTTTTAAGGTGCTATTTTCTTCAGTATTTTTTGTGCCTCTTTTACCAAGTTGTTAATTCTCTTTTCATAATTTTCTCACATCACTTATTTATTTTTCCATGTTTCCCTCTACCACTCTTATCTCTTCCAGGAATTCTTGCTGGGTTTGGTTCAAATAAGCGTTTTTCTTTGAGGCTTTGGTTGTACCTATTTTTACATTGTTGTCTTCTGAGTTTTGTTTTGATTTTCTCTGCTCCAGTAGCAACTTTTTGGGTTAAGTTTTTTGTTATTATGGTTTGCTCATTTTTCTAGCCTATTTCTTGACTTTTAACTTTATATTAATATGGGCTCTGTTTCCTTGGGGCAGGTGAGGTGCTGTTCTAAGTTTTAGCCTTTTTTATGCTGCTGTTTTCAGAGCTAGTATTGGTGGGTCTGTGGGTTTTCAGTGCTTCCAAGGTGATGTGATCCAGAGACAAGTATGGTAACTGTTCTCCTGGTCCGTACCCTGGTCTTTTCCCAAGAAGGGTGCATTCTTCCCTGTAGCCACAAATGATAGCACTCCTCTTGGCCCTGGAACTGTGACCAGGTTCCCTATTCTCCTGCACCCATAAGTGTTAGTGCTCCTCTCTTTCTTGGAACTATGACCAAGGCCCTTGCCCTGTGACTGACTTGTAATTGACTACAAGCACTTCTCTCCATCCTGAAACTACAACCTCCTACAAGCTGCCTAGGGGCAGTAGAGTTGCCAGTCAGTATCAGCTACACCAAGTGCTAGCAAAGGGTCCCCTATGATCTCTTCCTGATCAGTTGTCTGATCCCCCTTCCCCAATCTCTGGGTTGAGAACTCCCAAAGCTCTTGCTGCAGCTGTCATGGCTGCATAGTTGTCCAAGGATAACTTCTGGTGCTGCCGCAACCACATGCGCCCTTGGGCTGGCTCCCAACCACATTGTCACAGACCTTTCCTGCCAATCTCCTAAATTGTTTTAGGCTGGAAAAATGTATCACCCTGATCCTTTTTGGGCTCTGCCACTCTAAAATTTGATTTGAGGCATTATTTTAAAGTTGTACGGAAGGGAATGTTGGGAAGATTTTGCTTGGTTGCTGCCTCTAATCTGCCATCTTGGCTCCAACCTCCTCCTTTCATCTTTAAACTATGATCGCAGTTCTAATGCGTAGTTTGGTGAACTGCATGTTCACTCTGGAAAATACTTCTATTTGTCTTTGTGAAAATACATTTTCTTTCATAGAACTCCTGCAATAGAAATTCATGCAATCAACACACATAGGGATTTCTGACCATGTGGTCCACTATTGGAAAAACTTGGACACTCTTGATCTATGGAAATTTAATGTACACCATTGAGAATGTTTGTTGCTAGGGAAGACTCTTAGTCTGCTAAATCTATGAAGCCAACTTTCCTTCCTAGGATTGAAATTGGGCAGGAAGTGTGGGGAAAGGAGACACTTAATATATCAGATATTGTACAATAAATTTCCAGCCTTTTAGATTTTCTGAACTATATTTCTATTTCCCTCACTTTCTCCTTCCTCACCTCACCACCCCTTTGTCATCTTCCCTTATAATCAGTTACTTCCACACCTTGATTTTTCTATTCCCGAGTCTACATACTTATTGAATGGCTGTTGTATTTATAGCCTGGTAATTCAGAATTGTTTCTTGGTCCTTAGACTTGGGTGTCTTAAGAAAGTCCTATGAAAAGAGTGTTAGGATCCTGACTTAATCCCACCAGAGCAAAGACATTCTCAGGCAAGAGAAACAACTGCCACAGAACTTCCTTCTCCCAACCATACCAAGACTTCTTATTCTACATGCGAGGTCAGCAGCTAGTGGAGAAGAGAAGGAAAGAGGAATGATATGGAGGCTGGAGCATACATTTAGAACTGGAAGAGACCTCAGAGGTCCTTTAGTCTGACCTCATTTTACAAATAAGAAAAATAAAACTCAGAAGGTCATAGTATCATAGATCTAGAATTAGATGGCACCTCAGAATCCATTGAGTATAACACCCTCACTTCCAACAAGTTCAGGTGAATTACTAAAAGTTACTCAGATAATAGTCCTAGGATTTGACCCTAGGCCCTTCTGGGAACAAAATCAACATTCTTCGCTTTACAGTATATACTACATTGCCTCCAGATGTAGGTTCCATCTGTCTAAGCTTTAGCTATTTCAATGTGAACTTTTAAGGATTTAAGAAATTGAACTTCTAATTTCTTTTACTAGTTTGATTCACAAATGGAACACCACAATAATATAATTTGCTCTAAAAATAGGCATCTGGTTAATTTTCTTCCTCATTTATAATGGCTTTTTCTAAGTTAAAGCTGCTGAGGAAAAATTTGGTAGAAAACAAAAAAGCTCTATGCAGCTATATTTTGCTTCTTTTAGGGAAGAGCTCTAAAACAATTCATTAGTCCATTAAATTTTTTTAAATTTCATTTTCTCAGTGAACAAAAATCTATTTTCTTTTTCTAGAACTCATTGCTCCCTCCTGCTGGAAAAATGGAGGAAAATAAAATCTTTGTAACAAATATGCATCATCAAGCAAAAAATATTTTCCTCCACATTGGTCATATCCACCCCCTCCCTCCCCCATATCTCATTGTATTCCTTGAGCCCATCACCTCTCTGTCAGGAAATGATTAGCATTCTTAGTGATTGGTTCTCTGTAAGCATGGTTGGTCATTGTATTGCGAAACAGATAATGCTGGAATCTCCAAGTTGAATTGCCTAATGCATGAGATCCCATTAACAGCAACTCCCTTGAATGGTTCTCCAGTCTCTGCTTGGAGATTTCCATTGACATAGGATTTATTATTCATATGTTGAGAGAATTCTTGAGTTTACAAAAGGATTCACATTAAAGTTCTTTGAAATAGTGAGCAAACTTAATACATTTTAAATAGAATTCTTTTCTTTAAAGAAATGATTTACACAAAACTTTTTAAGATCACATTTCTTTTGCAAAACAAGACATCGTAGTGATATGAATGAGAAATTCCTCTTAAGGCATGACCAATAGTGTATAATGATATTCTTTCATATTTAATCCTTGCCTCCTCCAACGGTACGATGGAAAATTGGCCAATGAAACTTAGAGAATTTGTATTGAATCCTCAGAAATAACTCTCATTGGCTGTTGTCTCATCTATGTAATTTCTGAACTGGTAAGAGGACTTTAAGTAACACAAAAAGTAATGTACAAAAAGTAAAAGATAAGACTATTGAACTGTTTTGCTTTCTTTTTTGAACAACTTTTCTTTTTTACATTAAACTTAATCATCAACCAAAATGAAAATTTCTGTATACGAAGAGCAAAGAAGTGGTTTGAATATGAAACCAACTAACATATATGCTTTAAAATGTGTACAGGATTTGACATGTTAGCAACAAAATTGACCTGTTTGTATGCTCATTTCACTCTCTATGGCATCATACAAGTCTTCTCAGGTTTCTCTTAATTTTTCATATTTGATATTTCATACAATGCAACAATGTTCCATTAAATTCATAGATCAAAATTTGTTTAGCCTCTCTTAGATTTATGGATACCCACTTTGTTACAAATTCTTTGTTAAGTGCTGCTATAAATATTTCTGTACATTTCAGTTCTTTCCTTCTGTCTTTGATCTCTTTGGGGTATGTGTCTTGTAGTGGTATTATTGGGTTAAGGGATATTTACAGTTTAGTGACTTTTAGAGTATAGCTCCAAATTGCTTTCCAGAATGGTTGGATCAATTCATAGCTCTAATGTGCATCAGTGTACTTCTCCTTTCACAGTTCCTCCAACAATCGCCATTTTCAGCTCTTCACTTCTTTTCCAGTCTGATGGTTATGAGACTGGGTTCTTTCACTTAGATTTTTGTTATTACTGATTTGAAGCATTTTCTTAATATAATTATTTATAGCTTACATTTCTTTATTTGAAAATTGCTCATTTGTTTACATATTGGATAATGACTTTTATTTTTATATGTTTGTATTGAATCCTTATATATCTTAGATATCGTATCTTTAATCAGAGAAATTTGAAAAAAATTTCCCCAGTTAACTATCTTCCAATTATAACATCATTAATTTTGCATGTGCAAATTAATATAATCTAAGAACCATATATTTTATTTTTTATGATTATCTCCTGTTAAGAATTTTTCCTGTAATCATATTTGTATTTTCCATGCCTGCAGTCATACAAAGCCTGATTCTTGAAACTAGGGTTTCTCAGCTCACGTTGACCTAGGGCCCTTATAATAAATAACCAGAAATTAAACTTCTCAGCTAGTGGGCAAAAACAACTTAGTACCTTTAAAATTGGACTCATAATCCAGGTTGCATGTGAGACATAAATGTTAAAAATTAAATGGCAAAGATGATTTTTTTAAAGATAAGAGGTACTAATACAAGTGATGGCATAAAGTAATATGTGATTAACTATTGAATAAGCTAGTTAAGTATCTCCATTCATTGCCAATGACTCACCTTGATTGGAAAGCCCCAGCAAAATCTAATCTCTCCTTATTCAATATACAAAAATATTTTAAATATTTTTATTTGTCTCCTGGGCCCCTTTGGCAAACTGGCAAAACTTATAGACTTCTTAGAATAACATTTTTAAATGCAAAAAATAAAATGGACAAGATTATAGAGGAAACTAATTATATTTAAATAGTTATATATATTATATATTTAAAAAGAAAGTTCAAGGACCCCAGGTTAAGAACCCTTCCAGTGTCATGGCAGATGTGGTAAATGACAAGGAATGGCATTTGTAGGATAGAATGGCAGGTAGGGCTTCCTAAAACTTACAGTAGCTGTCAGAGTGGACTGGGGTTTTGATCTGTTTTTCTTGGTCAGATGTGTAACTGGCTGCTGTATTCTTGGGTGGGGTAAACCCTCAGAGTCATGTATGGTCCATGATTGGGTCCTGTGCTATTTAGAAGCCCAGACAAAGACAGAATCCATCTAAGAGGGGAGTCTATCTGAGTAAAGATGATGACCTGGACATAGGAGTCTCAGAAACAAGTATCTGATTCTAGTTAAGTTCACAATCTCCCTCCACAAACCTAATGAGGTAACATTCTTTTGGAAGGAAACCCAGGATCCTTTCTCATCAAACAGGATTCCAATATCTATACTAACTGCTAGAGTCTTGTCTTCTTGTGAAAGGCACTGCAAATCTTAGTTCATTCATTTCATAATGTCACAACATTTTCATATAGTAAGGTAATTTGAGTAATCCTGAAATTAATTCTAAAAAGAGATACAGAAGAGGGACAATCTGATTTACAATCAGTACTATACATTTTGTTGATATTATGGCCAAATTAACTTTTAAAAGTGGTCAATGGTATTGTAGCAGACCGAAGGCAAATTTAGGACACAGAAGTTCTGAATCTTACAGTAATTTTATGAGTGTTTCTCCATGTGACTCAACTTTTTTGTCTATAAAATGTAAGTTTGAACCCTGCTATAAAACTAATGATTTGAGATGAGTATTAACATGTTGATGTTGCTGTTGTAAAGGAATCAAATTGATATTTGCTCATGGTAGTCAGGTCTATTCTTTGCTTCTAATGCAATGTGAGTTCAGAGGTCATTTATCCAGGACATATAGGAGTGGACAGTGAGGTTCACCATTCATGTAGTTAACTGATAGGAAATGAAAATTGTAAAGGAAACTTTGAGGTGCTAAAGGAACCTAAGAAATACTTCTAGAATATTGAATGTATTTTTTATTGTGGGCCTACAGGAAAACATGAACAGAAATCATCCAGAATGGAAAAACCAACAGGGATCACCATCTGCATCAGTGGAGAGAGAATATGCACCCTAAAGAAATCACAGATTCACCAAGTGCCAGAGTATCTATTATGTATAAAGTGATTTGGAAATACCCTATTACAAGACTCACTAAAGGGAGTGTAGTTACAAACTTCAGCCAAGAGAAGTCTGTTGGTACCAGTAAATTGCTTTCTATGGCCAATTCTTTTCTATATGAGTTACTTTTATCTCAAATCATTTCTGGGCTACAAGGATTATAGTCCTCAGAGACTGAGGACCTACTTATTAACAACCTACTATGTGCCAGTCACTACACTTGGCATTAGGGGAAAATGTCCAAAATATTCAGTCGCTGACCTCTACTAGGAGTAGGGTAGAGGAGGGGATACAACACAGTATAGTGAGTATTATAGGAAAGAGAGTTAAAGTTCTTAAAAAAAGATTTTTCTAATAGCAGCTATATGAACAAAACCTTGAATGTGCTAATTACAAATCATTCTTATTTATTCACTTGATCAGGGCTCCAAGGACCCATACTTGGCAGCATTTCCATTCTCAAAGCCATAAAAATTTAACAAACATTTATTAAGTGCCCACGTATGAAAAGCACCTGTCAAACGTACAGAGGGAGGAAGAAAGTGAATGCTAGGCACGATGGGAAAATGATGTACAGAAAGGTCAGGAGGCAGGATGAGAGGGCTCTGGATGCTTCCACCCATCCCTGGGCTATAGCAAGCAGCTGGCCATGAGGACGAGAGAGCCAAGTGATTGCACTGGCACTTCTGGGTCTGTTGCAGAGCCAAGGAATTTAAGGGAAGGGAAAAGAATTGGGGAGAAGTGGGGAGGGCAGAAAAGAGAATGGCTGAGTGTCCTGGTTATAGCACTACTGGAGTATTTGTCTTTTGTCTCTGCATGAGGGGGTCACTAATGCCCTCGGGAAGGTAGGTGGAAGCACATGTGGGCTGTGCATACTTCCCCCAGGAGTCTATATGATTATGCTGCTTCATATCTGACAGGTCATGCTAATTGAGAGAGTTGTCTCTCAGAGTCAGCCTAAGAGCATGCACCTAAATCTGTGGGCTGAGAGCATTTTTCCTTTCTACAAGGGTACCGTGATATGGCCACTGAGACATGACATTGGGTAAGGCACATATTTTACCTACGAGGCAGTTATATAGCATCGTAGAAAGAGCATTGTACTTGGACTTCTGGTCCTGCCTCGGATACTTACTAGTTGTGTGACCCAAGATGTTTAACCTCTTCCAACCCAAGTTTCTTAATCTGTAAAACCAATATAATCATGGCACCAACTTCCTAGGGTTGTTGTGGGGGTCAAATGAGGTAACACGTGCCAATCTCTTTGTAAATTTTAAACCACTATACATTTTATCTATTATTAGCACCTTCTAGGAGTAAAAGAGGATGTGAGACACATGCAAATAACCACAGAGTAAAATACACATGTGTGTGTCAGAGACAAAGTATTATGAGATATAGAAGTTTGCCTTACTATATATGCTTGAAAGGAATAAGCCTGTACTCCTCTTGTGTCATTTTGATTTATTTGGGGTTTTTTTGCTCATTCCAATGCACCTTTCCTCAACTATGATGGTATATAATGGAAGAAACACTGAATTTGAACACAGAAGACCTGGGTTCAAATTTTCCTCTACTACTTATCTCAAGCAACTCATTTGAATTTTTTGAATCTCAGTTTACTTGTCTATAAATTGGAGAAGTTAGATGACAACAATGTTTCCCAACCTGTGGGACCACAGTATTGTTAATAAGGGGTTCGTGTTCAGAGACATATTTTTAAAGCAGTGGATGCCAGTGATACCATTGCTGGTAGATGGGAAGGGGGTCCTCACCGAAAGATGGAGAGCTACTTTCTTCTTGCAATAAATCTTTTCAAGACCTAGCTTTAAAGCTCATGTTCTATCCTCCAAATTATTAGGTTTTTTATTGTACTTACATTCCTTTGGTCTAGTTGAAATCACAAACAACTTTTGACTTCTGTGGTGATCAGATTCTTACTCTTACTCTATTACGTGCCTGAGGATAACATAGGATCCATGTCCTCTTACAAACTTCCAGTTTATTACGGAAAGAGGGGCAACACACATGCATTCATATATACAACTTAAAGACCTTTCCCTATTTGGTTCTCTGTAATAACCTCTGTGCCTTTGTTGATATTCAGCAAATACTTTTAATCTCTTGTTTTGAGGAACTTTTTTTTTAAACATTTGCTAAATGTCCCTAAGGGGCTCTTATAACTTGCCAGCAGTTGAGAGAGGAGTGGGAGATGAAAAGAGATGCTAATGATGGTTTGGAACTCAGCTTGTTATTCAGTTACTTTTCAATTGTGTCTAACTCTTTGTGATTCCGTATTTGAGGGGTTTTCTTGGCAAAGATACTGGAGTAATTTGCTATTTCCTTGTCCAGCTCATTTTGCAGATGAGGAAACTGAGGCAAACAGGGTTAAGTGACTTGCCCAGGGTCTCACAACTAGTAAGTATCTGAGGTGGGATTTGAACTCAGGAAGAGCAGTCTTCCTAATTTCAAGCATGGTGCTCTATCTACCACACCAACTAGCTGCCCCTAGGAACTCAACCAAGACCAAGCAAATGGTAAAATGTAGAGGGTATGCATGGACTCAGAGAAGTATTTTCTTTGCTCTCGAGAGCAACTGGCTTGGAATTTGGAAAGACTGCAGGCACATGGAAGGAGGAACCAAAGTGTTCAGAACAAGAGTTAGTCCCATCTGGTGCATTTCCTCCTGACATAGAGTATATGAAATTCTTACCACCATCATCATCAATTTCAAAATGCTAATTTCAAAATGCTAATTCCTCCTCTACTGCACAAATAACTTTCCAGATTGTTAGGATAAAATGACCAAATTTCTGATTCTCACATACAAAATAACAAGGGAAAACTTGAGAGGTCTTATACTTGGAGAAGGGGATGGGAGAGGACAATGTCTCTAGAGATTAAGAATCCAGTCTTAGAAAAGGAGAAATTGCCGTGAATGGAAAGGGAAGGGAATATCTGGCAAGATTGTGAAACCAGCTTCAAAATTGTCTGGAAAGTGGAATAAGAAATTCCTGTGTTTTAATTAGTAGGATTCTTCCTAAGCAAAGAAAGGAAGGAGAAAAAACAAAATGTGTTGATGGGAAATGTTTGGGAGTCAGTTTAGGAGGGACGAAAAGTTAAACTTGAGAATCTTCTTTCCTAATGCAGGCTGCTTGACCACCCTTGGTTAGAGACGAGTGAAAATGGATAAAATGGAATTATCAATGCACCATTAGAGCACCATCTTTTTTCACATGCTTTTAGACATATGTATTTTATGCTTGTCAGCCCCAGAGGGCCTTGGGAACACAAGGTTGGGTTACAAACAACATTGATTATGCAAAATAAATTGCCTTCTGTCATTGGGAAAGTGCCTTATCTCTATCATAGAAACACTACTAGAGTCTAAGATGAAATGCTGATGTCCAGTGATGCAAGGAAATGTTGTATGAATTCCATAGACTCAAGTTTAAAAATGATTTCATGAATGTAAATACAGCATTTATCATAGTAGGAGACAAGGAATTATGGATATAGCCCTTTTCTCTTTCATTTTAGCCCTTATTTTTCTTCTCCTCTTTATCACCTTTTTTTTTCCCTTAAGAATTAAATAGCCCCGAATAGAAGACAGATGGAAACCTATACATTATGGTTTAGTGATGAATTTTTGGTCAAAAGCAAACTGATCTGCCTACTTATAAGTGAGTGATAGAGTAGCAAGAAAATAAAAATTCTGAGTTTAGGTATGTCAGATTAAGAGCTTAAAAGAGGCAGCATGGAATTAAAAGTAAGTAGAATTCAATTTTGGTCCTTGTTCTGCTCCAAACTAGCTGTGTGACATTGAACAGGATCCCAGTGTCTTTATCTTCAAAATCTTGAAAAGCATGGGACAGTAGAAATAGCTCTGGGGCTGTAGGTCCTGTATTCAAATCCCAGCTCTAATATTTATTTACTACCTGTGTGACCTTGGGCAAGTCACTGAATCCCCCTTCTTCCCAGAACAGATTTCCTGATAATAAAATGAGGGCTTTGTACCAGATGGTCTCTACGATCCCTTTCAGTTTATGATGATGCTATGATCCATTTCAGCTCTAAAATCCCATATTCTTATATTCAGTTTAGCTGATAGTCTCCTGTTCAAATTTCCATCAAGTTACACAATTCAAGTCTGAAATTTAAACACTGCTTCAGGCTCTTTTCTTCGAATTATTTTATTTTCCCATTGATTACACTAGCTAGTAAGCTCCTTGGGGGCAATGACTAGATGCCCTTGCTACTCCAATCTGTTGAAGCTGCTTCTTCTCCTTTTTCTTCCTTTCTCCTTTCTCCATGATTTCTTTTCTCATCCTTATTTCTTCTCTCTGCTTCCTTTTCAAAATAGTATCTTTCACATAGTAGTATTATTACAAAAGACATTCCCTCCCATCAAAGAATCATCAATTATTGAATCACGAGGTCCATCGTATTTTTTTTTTTTTTTGCCCTTTGTCACTACATCCAGAATACAGAGGAGAAAAAAAGCTAGATTCTGGGTTTAAACAGCTTAGATTCTGATTGGTTGAGGATCTTTCACAGTATTTCAACTACATTTGTTGGTTAGAGGAAAAAAGATATGCAGAAACATTTAGGGTAGAGAAAGCTATGCAAAGAAAGGATTGGGGTGAATTTTCAGAGTAACTTTGATGCTTCCAAAGTTGTCTCCTGCTCATTACTAACTTTGAGGGAGTTACACGACTGCCTGTTTTTATGAAGGTCCAAGTGAGATCTGTGGTGATTTGGTCTGTTGTGGAACTCAGAAGGAACAAAGTAGCACCCACATGCCTTGGATGTCTCTAGCGAAATTTTCTCTAAGAAGAAAGACATGAAATGTTTTCTCTCATTGTCCCTTGTCTTTCATTGATGGTCATGATCATGGGAGTGGAGGAGTTCAGATGGGGATGTGACTTGCAAATGAGCGTTAGAGGTTCTAGCTAAATTTAGTAAAGCGTAAGTAAGTGTTTAAGTCAGTTTTGTACTGTTTTCAGTGGTGGGACAGTCCAGCAAGGCCAGCCCAAATACTTAGGTGAATTATGATGTGTTGTACGAGGAGGTGGACAGCAAATAGAGTTCTGAGAAGCTTGCAGTAGTTGTATGGTAGACTCAGCTACTCTCTAGGCGATCTTTTGTTCACTTGCGTAGCCTTGACTGTTGTACTTCTGGCCAGGAGCTCATGTGCTAGATATGTACATGTGTCTAATTTGTGCATGGTCAAAAGTTTGGTCAACTATCACTTGGAAGCCAGAACACAGAGTTCATCTAGCAGGAGATGTGAGTGGTTAGGACATGTCCTAGATCAGAGATATAGAACTGGAAAAAGGTCTTTAGAGACCATTTAGTTCAATTCTCTCATTTTGTAGATGAGAAAAATTAGGTCCTGAGGGCTTAAACTACTTTAAGGAGGTACAGGTAATAAATAGGAAAGGCAGAATTTGAATTCAGGTTCTCTGACTTCAAACTCAGCATTCTTTCCATTGTACCACATTGCCTTTCATGTGTGGGCTCAATCTCCCATTATTGGGGAAAGACTGCCAAGTAGTGATCATCTTGTTGAAAGCCTGTAAAGAAACTCTTCCTCCTTATGCCATTCCATAAAGCTTCAAACACTGCTGTCTTGTCTATGGCATGCAGAAAGAGGGAATGAAAGAAGAAAACTCCTTGAGCTAGTCTGAGCTACCCTGTATTTTAATCTCCTCTTATGTTTTGATGTAGGGTGACCATGAGAAAAGAAGTTTCAGAAGCCCCCTATCTGGATGCTAATGAGTTGCTTCTTGTCAAAAGAATTCAACAAAAACACTCATGAAAGGAACTCTGAGTTTGATTTAGAAGACAGCATTGATGCTTTGTTCAAATTCTGTTTTTGAGACTTGCCTCTCCCAGGGTATCTCCAATTATCTTAGGAGGTGTCTAGACTTAAAAAAAATTGTGTTTTTTTTCAAAAACATAATTAATTTTAGCTCAATTCAGTTGAAAAGAAATCCACTCCCCAGATTTTAAAGTGACAGAAGGGGTAGGTTGTATGAAGACAAGTATGGAGAGTTAGACTGCTCTTCACAACTCACACAAGGTTGAGAACTGCTGGTCCCTAAGCCCTGGGAAGGAATGAGGTGGCTCTGTGTCACAGAAGGTATGAAAGATCTCCAAAAACAAAATTGCTGCTCTAATTACAGATGACTTTTGGCAGCCTCCTGGTGTGAGAGGTCAGTTTGCTAGAATGATGTTTTAACATTGGCAGCTCAGGAATTTTATAGAAATGTCTAGAAACAGCATTATAAGTCTTGGCTAAGGGCTGACTGAAATTTTTCATAGTTTCCTGGAGGGTTTCAGTAGCCACTAATAAAATTTACTGTAGAGTTCCTGATTACAGGATCACACAGTCTAATTGGAGGAATTGGATACATGTACATAAAAAGATAACAGAATAAAGCATGGTACAGATCAATTGAGGATGACTGAACAAATTTGAATGTAATAAATACTATTGTGCTGTAAGAAATGATCAAAGGAATGATTTTTTAGGAAGATTTGTGTGAACTGGTATTGAGTGAGAAGTGGACAGAAGGAGGCAAACTATTTGCACAATAACAAAAACATTATAAAGATAACCAGCCATGAAGGATTTAAGAACTCTGATCACTGCAATCACCAAACACGATTTCAGTGCAGAATAAAACATACATTTTTGAATATAGCCAATGTGAGAATTACTTGACTATACATATTTGTTAAGAGGATTTATTCCCCCCCAGTGAAGATAGTGAGAGTTAAGAGGGAGAGAAAATTAATGCTTGTTAATTGGAAAGAAAAATTAAAAAAATACAAGGTGGTAAATGCTGAATTTTAAATGAATAACATTGACAACATGTGCCATAGGAAGAGAGAGTGATTGTAGGATCATAGTGAATATAAGCTCCTTGAGGGTAAGACTTTTTAGCTTTTGTCTTTGAACTTTTAGCACCATAAAATGATCAAAGGGATACTTTATAGAGCTTTATAATGTAATAACAATTTGTTTAAAAAGTTCTAGAAAGATCTAGAATAGCAAGAGAAATGATAAGAGATAGAGATGAAGGGGGAATATAATTTCTAACCCTCAATTTATAGTCTATTGAGGTTTATTTGAAATCAATCAAAAGCAGCCACCAAAAATACCTGGTACTGGTTAAAAAATAGAAAGGTAGATCAATGGAACAGACTAGGAGGAATCACAAATAATGGAACTTAATAACTTAGTGTTCAATAAACTAGCAAACACAAATTACATATAATCTTGGAGTTAAAAGGGACCTCAGATGTTACCTTGTCCAAATTTGACCCAGAATATGAATTTCACCCAAAATAGGAATTTCACCCATTGTGTCCTCAAAAAGTGGTCATCTCATTTCAACTTAAAATACTTCTAGTGACAGAAAATTGTTTATTCCCCAAGGTAGCCCATTCTGGGACAGCTAGTTGGTGCAGTGGATAGATCAGTCTCTGTGCTTGGAATCAGGAACATTAACCTCCCTGAGTTCAAATCCATCCTCAGACACTTACTAGCTGTGTCACCCTGAACAAGTCACTTAATCTGTAAAATGAGCTGGAGAAGGAAATGGCAAACCCTTCAAGTATTTTTGCCAAGAAAATCCCAAACTGGGTTCATAAAGAATTGGATATGACTGAAATGTCTCAACAACAAAGCCTATTATGGTTATTTTTGTTGTATTGTTGTGTTAAGCCAAAATTTACCTTATTCTGACTTCTACCTGTATCTGAGGGGCAGCTAGATGGTTCAGTGGTTAGAGCACCAGTGCAGGAGTCAGGAGGACCTGAGATCAAATCTCACCTCAGACACTTGACCCTCACTAGCTGTGTGACCTTGGGCAAGTCACTTAACTCCAATTGCCTCATCCTGGGTCATCTCCAGTCATCCTGATGAATATCTGGTCACTGGATTCAGATGGCTCTGGAGGAGAAGTGAGGCTGGTGACCTGCACAGTCCTCCCTCACTCAAAACACAGTCAAGTGCAAATCATGTCAACATTTCTCTGATGGCATGGTCTTCTTTGGCAACGAAGGACGAACACACACCTATATCTGAGTTCTGTGCTCTTGGAACAAAGAGGACAAGTAGAGTCCCTCTTCCACATGAAAATCCTTCAAATACAGATTAGCCCTAAAGTCTTAGTGTAGTTCCAAGCTATTAAATATTATCTAATATTTAAGCTAGTAAGGTTTTAATTGTTTAAAACTGCACCAAGATTTTGGGAACAGCTTATCTCAAAGACTTATTAAGACTTATTAAAGTTTACCTTATTCTCCCCTACCTCAAGACTTCTCTTTTTCAAGCTAACTACCTTTGGTTCCTTCAATAGGAGGAACTACCAAAAGGAGGCAACTAGGTGGTGCAGTGGATAGAGTATTGAACCTGGAGTCAGGAAGACTTGAGTTCAGATTTGCCCCTGGTAAGCTATGTGATCTTGGACAAATTATTTAACTTCCATTTCCTTGATTTTTCTCAACTTTTTAAATGGGAATAATAGTACTACCTACTTTCCAGAGTTGTTGTGAGCAGCAAATGAGACAATATTTGTAAGAAACACTTAGCACGGTGCCTAACACATAGCAAGCGCTATAAATGCTAGTTATTTTTTTTTATCACCATCACCATTATCATGATCCTCATCAGTTTCATCAGTCAGTAGTTGGGTGAGGGTGTAATGCACACACTAAGCAAAATCTTATTAAATGGAAAATAAATAATTAGTCCAACATTGAAATCAGAGCTGTTGGCAAAGTTCTCACTAAAGTTCCTGTTTATGCAGCTAACTACATCTGACTGAAAACACTCAGTTGGGCACATTGTTTGGCACATGACTCAATGCTAGGTCTATTTCTGCCAAGTAGTCCTAGGTTATACTACATTTCTTGTTTGAGCTGGCTCTAGGGTCCAGGTAAACAGTTCCATTTTTCTCTTACCCAGTCACCAGCACTAAAACTTAAAGGAATGGGTCTCTTTCTTGCTGGTACTTATTCCTTGTTTCTTTAATTAATGGTAGTTTATGCCATTAAGGCTAAGCATATTGGGTTAATGTGTACGGTACTGGGTATAAGTCACTGAAGAATGAAAGCTTTTTTTTGTCATGGTGTATGCTTGAAAGGGAAGAATATGACAAGTGTCTTTCCCCTGTGACTTGTATTAATTCCCCCATCAAGGAGAAGTGGATAGATGGTTCGTTGGTGCCTCCATTCTGTTTTCTGTCCTGTCTGTTCTCTCTCCTTTCTGTAGTTCTTGGGGCTGCATTGGCATTATATACCTACAAAAACAACCAGTGGAAAACTGTTACCTTGACCCTATCAGTAACTAGGTAATTGTCAGTCAACTGACTTTTGTTGGAAAGAGCAATTTACCAAACAACTTTCTTTCTAAATATAGCATACATAGCAAAAGCATTTGAAAACAGACAAATGGAAGGGTTTTCTCTATAAAGATATAGAATTTAAACTTTTCTCTATCTTGGCTTCACTTTGGGCATTTCATAACAGGGAAGATGTCATAATTCCAGCTGCTTTGACTCTAAGCCTTGGGAAGTGACACCAAAAGAGAACGTCTCTAACACTGAGAAGAGACCAAGGTTTCTCCTTGACCACCAGCCCTTTGGTCTTATCCAACTAAGCCCATGGGAGACATAGATTTTTCCTTTGCCAAAGAATGTCATGCAATTCCTCTAGGAGCCTCCACTCCATCTGTAGGTGCAAGAAGATCCATCAGCTCCAGAGAGCCTGGGCTTGTTCTAACCAACCAAGAGGCCTAGAGGGTCTATTTTAGGTGTGAGACTGACTGGATAACCCTGAATTACTAAGGATAGAGGGAAATTTTTTTTTGAATGCTTTGTCTATTTTAATGGTAATTTAACAAGTCATATTCACATCATCCTTTGCCAGGAAACTTCTGTTTTCATAGCTTATGTTGTGGAAAACCAAATTATTTTTGTTACCATCTATGGCTAAATGCTTATTTTCCATATCCATCTGTCAATTAACATTTATTAAGTACCTACTTTGCTCTAAGCACTGTGCTAAGCACTTTCCCCCCCAATCTGTGATATAGTTCCAGTGATAGTCTTTCCACAGTGCCACTATTTTCTTCTCACCACCTCTTGACATTGTTTCCCTTTCAACTTCTAGAATATTTTTAAAAATCATTCTGACTTCCTTGCCAGAGCATGTCTCCAACAGAGCATGTTTGTTAATATTCTTTAAGTCTTTCCTCCTCTTCTAGTCAGGAGATCAACTTAAAGCAAATAAAATTTGACTACCTCAGGCACTAAAACAAACAGTATATATCCAGCAGTCACTAAAATAATTTCTTCTACCACCATATGTCTTTTGGGTTGCCGGATGAACCAGTATGCTCTGTTACTCCACTGTAAAATGCCATCAGGCTGCTTAGAGGCAGCTCAGTGGCACAGCACATAGCATGCTGGGTCTAGAGTCAGGAAGACCTGAGTTCAAATTTAACCTCAAAAAAATACCTGTGTGGCCCTGGGCAAGTCATTTTCCCTCTGGCTCAGTTTCATAAACTGTAAAATGTGGATAATAACATCTACTTTAAAGGTTTTTTTGGTGAGGATCAAATGAAAAAATGGGGCAAATTTAGTGAGGAAGATGGTAGAGGAAATTCTTCTCTAGTTGTGTAAAATCATGGTGGGAGAAAGGCAAGCCTGCCCTCCCAGGGTCCAACCCCAAATGACAAGGTATAGCAGAGGTGGCAAGTAGGGGGTGTGCAGTGGTGTGGAAAGGTAGATCTCAGAAAAGGGATAGACTACGAGGCTCTATTAAGGTTTCCATTTGGTAATAGGAGGATTTGAGTATGATGTTAAATTTTGAGATTTTGCAGAGATGGATCTTTTTCATCAAGCTTTCTAATTTCCTTAACCCTGTGGTTGCCACCAAATTAAGTCACTACAGCATAGAAACACAGAAGATGTGATTTTTGTGATGTCCAGGAATTCTCAGACCAAAGCACTTGACAGAAATGGCTTCCTAATAATAGAATGTGTGAAAGGAGACAAGTATACTGTGGACATAACCAACCCTAAAGGTCACATGGCAATGCTTAATGCTGGCTGCTTGCATCCCAAAAGAAAGGAAGCATTTTTGACTTGTTTAAATGATGCAACTGTGTGATCCTAGGATATGGAACACAAAAGTGTGTTTAAACCAATAACAGTTCAGGGGAAAAAAGTAATTTTGACGACTTGCATATTCCATAGAAATGGGCAGCTCACTGCAGCTGGCTGCCGGGATGGAAGCATTCACATCTGGGACAGAAATAATGAGTGTTCATATTAAATTCTGCTGCAGACAGGCCCATGATCCTGGCACAGATACTTCCTGTGTGACATTTTCCTGTGATGGCACTGTCCTTGCCTTTCGGGAAGGAGATAACACTTTACAATTGTGGGACACTTTTTTCCGCTTCAAATTAATGAATTCTGCCTCAGTCAAGATATTAAACTTTTGGTCATTGAAACATTTGTTAAGGGAGATGGCACTGGCAGGTTTATTTTCTTTGAGTTCCAGACCTTCCATAAAGTATATGAAATTGAGTGTAGTATGGTGCCCATGGCATCTCAAATTAAACCAGGTCATGGCTGGAACTGGAAATGAATTGGTTAAAGTGTATTATGATCTCAGCAAGAGTCAGAGAGAAGCAAAATTATGTGTAGTTAAAAACAAATGGAAGATAGTTAAGCTGAGTTTTTAGCCCAAGACTCCCTCATAACTCCTCATACATTGTCTATCTCCTGTGAGCCACACCAACAAAGTACAAGGAAACAGTTGGAAAAGGATAGATTAGATCCTCTGAAGTCTTACAAACCTGAAATCTCTATGGCAGGTCCAGGTTATGGTGATAGAGTTGGAACCCATGGAGGAATCTTATCATTAGACATAGTGAAAAGCATTTTTCTGGATAAAATTCATAGGAAGTCATTTTATGGCATGTGAAAGAAGCCAAGGATAACCCATATTGGGTTGCTCCAACATTTTTCAAGACTCAGACTAAAACTGTTTTTGCAGAAATAGATTCTGATGATGAAATAAAGAATCAACCAGAATGGAAAAAATGTAAAATTTGAAGACTCTGTTTTGTGTTTAGAGAGGAGTGGAAAGGGTTATGGACAATTTTTTTAAAAAAAATTCTTTTCAAATAAGTAAATTGATTTCTAAAAACAAAACCAAAAGCATCAGGTAGTATAGGGCCAGCAGGCCACAAACACATCTTCATTCTCTATGTTGGTGCCCATTAGCAAAACACTAAGGACAATTATGGCTTTGACCTGATTCTTTCCCACAGTGATGTTTCTTTTGATGAGACATTAATGAAATAATATCTATTTTTCCAGCATCCTAAATAAATTATTAAGCTATGGCAGGAACAAAACCACAGAGTTCATCATATTGTAAACATTAGTACTATGAGAGACTAAACTTAAGGCTACCTGGAAGAGACTTGTGGACCACCAGTATTATGTTGACCATGGTTTAAGGATTCTAGTCTAAATGCATTCTCTGTTGTGTGTTTTATGATCCTAGATATAGCTGAACCCTTGAGAAAGATCATAACGAATGGATAATCTCAACAACTGACTTTTTCCGTAGCAATTTCTACAATTCTGGTACCATTTTAATTCTGGGGTTAACAGCTTTATATATGCAGATGTGTTTGTTAGACGTAACAGTACTTTGTTGGATGGCAAGGCAACAGGGTAGAAGCTGATTCACAGTCTGATTCTGGGCTCTTTCCTTGGCCACTGTCAGAAGTGATGGGACTTTCCAATAAGATACTTGCCACCACCCACCAGTGACCCAGAAATGTCAAGTACAATTAAGTAGTGAAGTCTCAGGTGTATTTCATATATTATTCCTCAGGAAAAAAATGCATAACCATGTATGACATCTCCATTAGTGAATTAGTATGAGGGCATGTAAGGCTAGCTCTGTGGAGGTGAATTGACTCTCCCTAGGCACCCTAGCTGCACCAGGTGGCACTTGTTCAACATAAAGTAGGTTCAACTGATAGAGAGTAGGACCCATTTCAGACACAGATCACTAAAAATAATTAATAGAAAATCTATGGTCCACTTGTGATTTTTATTAAAACTCATATGCTTTTTGTGAAACCAAATTGCAAAACCTTTTGGAATGACAATGATCCAGCTTGGCCCTTAAAGAAGAAATATAAGAAGGCACTTTGCAACCTTCTTCGAAGAGGTAGAAGATTGTGAATATGAAACACTGCAGGTAGTGTCAGACTTTTGATGTGCTGGTTAGTTTTGTTGAATGGCAGTTTTTCTTTTTTATTCTTTCTTAAAAGCTGTTTGGGTCAGGGAGTAGGTCCTTTATTTCAAGATACTGTCCCCACTGGCTGCCATAGTACCTAATATCTCTATTATTGTGAATTCATTTCTTTGGATTAAATCATAGGATTAAGTTTTCTAGAGTCTTGTTTCTAAAATGCAAACCTTATGGAAGTTGAAACACATTAAGCCACTGATACTTTGTTGTGAATTTATCAGCTGCAAAAGGGGGATTGAGAAAAATAATCTTTAAATCCCCTATGAATTCTGAGTTTCTATAGGTCTTCAAGTTTATATAGCAGAACAAAGAAAGCCACACAGACATGTTCTAGTATACAATGCTCCCATTCCTCTGGAAGCAAAATTTAATTGGGAAATAGTTAACAAAAATGCATAAAAATACAATAAAACATGGGTAATATTACCTTTAAACACTAAGTTAATGTGTCATGTAGGGCTCCTTCTTTATGGATTAGTGGCCCTCATTGCCATTGGAGTTTGGCATCATTGCACTAGGGGCAGGAAGGAAGAACCTGCAGTCAATAGAAACAAGTAGTATCTTAGTACTTTTCCCTATACTTTGCTTGCTTTAAGCCAGCACAGGTAATCAGTGAGAGACAGGCCACCCTCTGTTGATGATACCATTTTTGTGGACTGTAGCTTTCATTTACAGTCATACAGTGATGAGACAGGGAAGAAAACAGGTATGGTAGACTTGCAGCAATGAAATATTATATCAGTAGGAATATTGAGCTTTCCTGGGTGTCTTTCCTTTAGTGTCTGTTAGTCTTTTTTCTTTGTCATGTGAGAGTCCCCCTGGGAGATTATCCAATATTACTACCTGAGATACAGAGCTCTCAGAGCATACAGGCGTGCATGATGCCACTGGGGAGTGATCTGGGAGGTTTGCTAAAGGGTTAGCGAAGGCTGCCTCTCTGATGCTTGTCTTTAAGATGACCCTTCCCTTCCCCAGAGGTTATGTTTCTAAAGTCTTCAACATTTGTTAGAGATGGGTTGAGGGACATGGTAGACTATGAAGTCAGATAACTTTGTCACCTCACAAAGTCCTGAGAGATTGATACTTAAGACAGTCAAGTTTTGATAGGAAGGAGGGAAGAATTCAGGATGGGGGTAGTAGTATCTCACTGGGAATGCCTCTTAGCAGCTAACGTTCAGCATGAGGCACTGGGTTTCTTAGAGGTGGTGGCAATAGTGGACAGAGCTGCCCAGAAGGGGAAATTTGTCTTGCTTTATAACTCTGCTTAAGGTGAAAATACTTGCTGAAGACCAAGTACATTAGGAAAGAATGGGTCACAAATTGATGGTGCAGCTTATATTTTCATTTTCAAGGCAAAATATTTATTTAACTAACATCTTCTGCCTTTACATGAGGTATTAGCCTCTAAATCTGCAAATGCTAGACTTTTTGAAATTTCATTTCACATTTTCATTTATTTACTTCAATACTTAAGGGAGTCATAATTTTGTCAGTGGGTCTACTATGACCCCTCTGTAACTTAATAAATGGTTTTCAAGAGTTTCTGTAGTCAAAAAAATTCATTACCTATCTGAACTTAGCTCTCTTGGCCTTTGGAAAAAAATATGATATAGATATTATATCTACTTATCTATTTGACAAAGCATCAGCTTTCCTTGCCAGATAGTTCCTGTCTTTGACATCACAATGGTGTTGATGTCTTCTTTAATAAATTGGATAAGAGAAAAAAACCTGATGCAATCAAGGTTAAGTGACTTGCTCAAGGTCACATAGCTGGTTACTGTCTGGGGTTGGATTTGAACTCTGTTCC
The DNA here is from genome assembly GCA_028658325.1 of Potorous gilbertii. NCBI lineage: Eukaryota > Metazoa > Chordata > Mammalia > Diprotodontia > Potoroidae > Potorous > Potorous gilbertii. The sequence continues at coordinate 84,133,052 of CM053770.1, read as the reverse complement.
TCCTAAATTCAATATATACATACACAATAGGGTTATGCTCAAAGCTCTGTTATGCTCAAAGCTCTGTAAGACCTACCGGAGTGTGTGTTCCATTGGCATAACCTTTGGGAGTCCAGGTTCCCTTCTGCCCACCAATGAAGCATCTGAGTAGGACTCCATTGGAGTAATCCTTTGCTTAGGGATGTGATAAAGGCATAAGTAGTTATGTAAGCAAGCAGTTATCTTTGAAATAGAAATGAGTTTCTATAGTTTTGTAGACTTAATCCTTGGAGGCACCTTGTAAATAATCTATCAAAGAGTTAAAAACTGTTTAGTCCAATGACCTTTTCTCAATTTTTATTTAGTTAAATTCAAATTTAAACTTTCTGCAGCATTAGGGATGGTCAACTACCCTTTCCTCTTGGATGCTCTTTTCTACTTTGGCTTCTGTGATGCTACTATGTCTTAGTTCTGCTCCTTGACTACCCCTTCGCAGTCTCATTTGCTGTATCATCATCCATATCCTTGCTTTTTAAGTGTGAATGTATGTATATTTTGTCTTAGAATTTTTTCTCTTCTCCCTCAGCACTTTCCTGGTAACCCTATCAGTTTCTCCATGTTCAGTTACTCCTATACAGAGTACTCTAAGGTAGACCTGAACAACTTGGCAGTAGGTAGGGGCCAAAGTTAAAATAGACTAAACTTCTTTGGGTCACAGATTGCTTCTAAGATAAAATACCAGTTTATCAGCTGGGCATTTAGAACCTTCCACAATTTGCCTCCTATCTGCCTTTCTAGATTTATTAACTGTCCATCATGTGCTCTACTTTCCTACCAAACTGTTCCCTGAGCTCGATTCCCTCTTCTATCTCTCCCCTTGCTTAGAATGCTCCCTTGTTCCACCCCCACCTTCTAGACTCTCTGGCTTCCTTGAAGGCTTAGCTCAAGTGCTACCTTCTGAGTGAGATCTCCTTGATTTCACCCCACTCCCCAGTTGTTAATACTCTCTTCCTCCTCAATTAATTTTTGTATTTATTTATTGGTGTGCATGATAAGATCTTAATAAACACTTGTTGAATTGAATCTAATCCAACCCTCTCATTTTACAGATGAGGATCCTAGATAGGTTCCCAGATACAGAGATGCAATAAGACTATCTAGTCCAACTTTATCATTTTACAGATGAGGAAACTGAGGCCCAAAAAGCAACAGTGATTTGGTTAAGGTCACTCAGCTATTAAGCTTCAGAGGTGAGATCTGAATCCAGATCTAATCCCAGAACCATGCTCTTTCCTCAAAACTACAGTGGTAATGGAGGCTGAGAGAAGTTGTGATTTGCTAAAGCTTGCTTATAACTAGGATGGCACAATGGAAGTATCACTGCCCTAGCGGGTAGGAAATCTGATTTTTGTCCCCAATTTTGTCATTTTCTGGCTAATGAAGCAATGGAATTGGAATGGGGATTCAGATATTCTATCTCATCAAAAGTGCCCTTTCTACAAGCCTCACAGAAGCATTTTGGATTTGCTATTTGCTTGGATTTCCCCTCTCTTCCCCCTGCACTGGGGACATCAATCAGCCTTTGAACTTTAGCTCTGACAAATATGTGAGGGAATTATCCTAAGGTCAAAGTCAGTTTCAGATGCAGATTGCCTGATTAGTTTTCATTAGCCAATGAGAGGCTACATGAGGAAGGGAGGAAAGGAAGAAAAGCCTTCTCCCTCATACTCCATTTTAGGATGGAGAGATTGGGACAATGTTTTTAGCTAAGTAGGGCTATGCAACTATAATTCTAAAGGTCATTTCTTTCTGGCAATAGATGAATGAGCTTTGTATATTTCCTCTCTTTCAAGAAACATCAGAAGTTAGGTATTGCACATGAATTGGTTCACCCTAGAGTTTGAATTTTGTCTCAGGCTGTAAGTTCCTTGGAGGTATAGATCATGTCTTAAAATCATAGACTGTGTAAACTTACTTAAAAATTTGGCATCTAGAACAAATGACCTCCAGCATCTCTCTCAGTACCTACTGCCATGACTTATACATAGTAGATGCTTAATAAATATTCGTTGAATGAAAACATGTCCTATGAATTAATAATCTGCTTTTTATGTAGGATCACCAAAGAACTGAAAAGCCTGTTTCTTCAATTTTAACAAGAACTAAAGTGAGGACAGACAATTTTATTGTCCTAGTTGCCTCTTTCTGATCAACTCCCTTCTATTCTTCATATTCTACTCCATGATCCATTTATCTGCCCATTTTCTCTCACCTCCCTAGCTATTCACCTTTTCTTCTTGTTTCCAAGCCATATGTCTTCTAAGTTATCTATCTTTGTATCTACCCATTGGATGAATATGTTCACATGGGGAGGATCATGTTTATATGTAATGCTTGGGTGAGATACATGTATAGGTGGGTATGTCTCTACCTATACTTTGGATATTTGTATGTATGTGATTACACATGAATGGAGGAATATATATATATATATATATATATATATATATATATGTTGGAGGTGGATATATGTGTGAAAGAGAGTTATATGAGTTGATGTGTAGGTATGGGGTGATGGTAACTTATAGTAAGTGCTTTGCCAGAGAAGCTCAAACTGGAATTTTAGAGAAGGGAGATTAGCTGTAAAAGAGACAGCTATGGAATGAAAATCAGCAATGCATAATGAATCTCAGGAACGTTGAATGTCCTTGGAGGTTGCGCAGGTAATCATCTATTCAAGATAAAGCTGATTTTTTTTGTGGGTCTATATCATTGCCTGGTGGGGAGATGATGTGCCCTCAAATTCTACATAGGTTAAGTTAGACATGAGTTTCTATAACTTGGCCTGAAGCCAGCGTTCATGGAAACAAGCCAGTATGGAACAGGTCTAAGCAGGGTACTATTCAGGGTCATGGCAATAAATCAGGATATCATTCTGGATACACAATTACACTGAGGTCCAAAGGTTCACAGAATATATCACTGATGAAATGTTGAAACCTGGATGGAATATTACAAAGACTGAACAGCCTCTTGGCATACCCTGTAATGACTGTGGCAGATAGAGAAATACAATCTTTCATCGTTCTTGCATCTGAATTAGAAGGAGACCATACCTTTCCTCCCGATCCCACCACCATCTTGCTATAGAACAGGGACGCATAGATTTGGTTTCATAAGTTGGTAATGACTGTCAAAGAACACTGGCTCTTCAGAATAGCTACACTTAGCTCTAGTTACTTATTACACAGATGCAGCTTCCTACTTTTCTTTACAGAATCAGACCCTTGACATAGGAGATAACTATCTGAATGAACTCTAGTTCCAAATCCACCTACCAAAGTCTTGAAGGGCCACTCTCTTAGGGCATAACAGACCTCACTGAGACACACAGCCGTTGTACCAAACTAATGGGACAATCGTTCATGGAGTGGAGTGATAGAGAGCTGCTTAATGTGACTGAAAATATCTTAGAAGTCATGGTACTTCATGGGAAAGGGAGAGTAGCTTCCCTTCCTTGGATGGCACCATAGACCAACCAAAAAAGGGTTGGTCTAAAAATCAGAGTACCTAGATTTGAGTACTTATTAGCTATCTGGTCTTGGGAAAGTAATTTTCCCTAAGTTAAATTCTCTGTTAAGTGAAGGGATTGGACTAAAAGATGTCCAAAAGAAAGAATGTTGACTCCGAGTCAGAGGATTGGGGTTCAAATCCTACCCCTGATGCTTATTACTTCTGGCCTCAGTTTCTTCATCTGTAAAATGAGGGCGTCATACAAGATGGTCTTTAAGGTTCCTTTCAGCTCAAAAGGTATGATTTTATGACCCTTTCCCCATAATCCCTTCTACCTTTTAATCTCTAAGCCTAACATTTCTTATCACCCCCTGCAACATGGGGGTGGTAACAATAGTAGTTGTAGTGTTCTATGGCACAGGATCCTTGAGAGGCAGCATGGCACAGTGGGTAGGGTTCTGGACTTGGATTCGAGAGAACTTGGGCTCACACCACGTATTAATTTTGAGATCCTGGGCAATCCAGCTAATCTCTCTAGTATTCAGTGGCTTGATCTGCAAAATAGAAAAAGGGTAGACTCTCTAGCCCCTAAGGTCCTTCTAGCTCTAAACGTATGTATAACTACCCTCAACATATATAACCTCATGACCACATAGGATGCCATAGGTAAAGCACTTTGTAACCACAAAACATTACATAAATGCAATTTATTAGTAACTCTATTGACATGAGGTTATGAGCGGGAATAGGGCAAGGAAAGCCAGCAAGGAGAAGCATTTTAGCCAGTAAGATATACATTTAATACCTAACCTGCCCATAATAGTCATGAGCATTGACCTTCTAATGATGTGCCTTGTCATCTGGGGTGATTTGGGGTTAGACTGACCCGAGCTGAACTGGCCTAACTTCTACTTTAGGGGGAGATCCACAGCCTGGGGCTGGAACGGACAACGGCTGTTGAGAGGGTCCCTAGCTGGCAGTTAAGCCTCCTTCAATCTGTAACCATTGGCTCATTAGCACTGGAAATATTCCAGACGACTTGGCCTGGGCCAGAGCATTCCAGACTGGGTTGCTGAGCTACTTTTGGAATGTCTCCATGAGGGTGGCCTCACTTCAGTCCAGATCCTGGGCACCCAGCTGGACTACATATGTATAGTCCAAAATGGAATCAAGCTGCTAGCTCTATTGGTGGACAGTCACTCTGCCCTGTACAATCTCCAAAGATTGCTTGGATTTCAGTGATAAAATTCCCATCATGGACTAGATTTGAACAAGTTGTGTGACTCTGCAGCAGACTATGTATGAAACCTACTCTAATCTAATTGGTTGTGAAGTCTCTTAGTCTCAGTTCCACGTGAAAAGACTGAAAGAAACTATAGTCCTTTCAAACTTTTCCAGTATGTGAAATGAGCAGTTTCCCAGCTCTGTGGATCTGAGATAAGAGTGAGACTCATAGTGGCTGCTAAGACAATCTGTCATTGTGTCCGAATGCATCATTTTTTCTATGTAGAGGACTTGAGCCTTAAAGTTGTATTCTCTCCTTACAGCAACTATAACATTGAAGTGGGTTCTTCTACCTTATAGCATATCTGGGAAAATTGCTTTTACTGAAAGATACAACAATAAGCCTGGCTAATGGGGAGAAAACTTATAGACAGATGAACGTCTAGAGCTTTGAATGACAGGCCATGTAGTCTGGTGGAAAGAGCAACTGGTTTTGGAGTTAGAAGACCTTAGCTACTTAATACTTGGGTGACCCTGAACAAGTCACTCACTTAATTCTCTAGGTCTCTGTTTTCTCATTCAGAAAATGAGGGCATTGGGTTAGACGATCTCTAACGTTCCTTCTAGGTCTGGATCTTGTGATCCTAAGTCAGGATTAATTTATTAATCAACAATTGATCAACCAGGCAAGAATCAAAGGATTATAGGTTTTGACCTATGGAAAGGAAAACAGAAGTCATCTGGTCCAATCCCTTCCTTTTATAGATGAGGAAAATGGAGGCTCAGAGAGGTAGCTAGGACACACAGTGAATAGAGTGCCGAACTGGAAGTTGAATTCGAATCCTGTCTCAGATGCTTACTGGATGTATGACCCTGGGCAAGTCAACTAATTGCTCTAGGACTCAATTTCTTCTTTTGCAAAATGGAGCACCTATTTCAGTGTAGTTGTGAGGATCAAATGAGATATTTGTAAATTGCTTGGCAAACCTTAAAGGGTATATAAATGCTAGGTGATATCATCATCATCGTCATCATTGTCTTTGTCGTCATCATCATCATCCTGTATCATTTATTACCCAAGGTCACACAGTTACTAAGTGCCAGAAGTGGGGTTTTATTCTAAGTCTTTTTGCCTCCAAGTCCAATATCCTATTGACTAGGATATAGAGCCTCTCAGATCAATCAGGACCCATAATATGTCAAAACCATTCACCACTGAACCTTGCTTGCTCAGAAGGAAAAAGAGGTTGGAATTGACACCAAATACTAGACTTCAGCAGGATATTGGCATGATCCCAGGACCCAGAGGGTCAAATTGGAAATGTACTTCATCTTTGTATGAGCTCAAACTTCTTTGAATACTCAGTTTCTTGAATTCTTGCCTGATTTTGGACCATTTTTTCCTCTTTTGTTCCTTAGACACCACTGGATTGTCAACTTGAATGTTGTGGAGTTTGGTTGCTTCTACCTCAGGCTTGTTAAGGGTTAGTTGGTTTTAGCTACCTTGATAATTGACCTTATTGCCTCAAATGAACATAACTCTGTATCTGTATCTTCCTTCTGGTCCCTCCCTAACTGAGATCCTACTATTACAGACTACTTCCTTCTGATCAAGCTGTTTGGTCAGCATCACAGCCATACAATGCAAAGTTCTGAGCCACAGTGCCTGGCTTTACCTACCACTGATTCTGCCCCTATCCCCACCCCTGGAGGATTCAATATAAACAGTACAGCAGGCACCTTTAGATCTTATTACTCCATATCACCTCACGAAGGTCTTCACTTCAGTTTGAAAAGCAAGTAAACAGAAGGAATTTTAGATATCAACCACATAAGCAAATAAGCAGAATGGTTGGTGAGAGTAGGCTTGAAAGCAGAAATCAACCAGGATAATCCCTGTCTCACTGGGAGCTGATCTGCCCCCAGTGCTCCTGGGGATTTCTGTGGTAGAACTTTTTCTCAGCAGAGAGCTAGGGGGAGCAGTCTGTGGAGGAGGGGATAGCAGGTAAGTACACTACCTTTCATTACGTCAAGCTTTGATGTCTCTGAGCGTTACTGCTTCTCTCTCCCCGCCGCCCCAGCCTTTAAAAAAAAATTATATCTTATTGCAGGGGCCTGTGACCTTTGAAAATAACATTTCTGTCCCAAATGATTTCTTGTGTTCCCCTATGTTTCTCCTAGATTACAAGTTCTGACATGACTTTATGAAAATGATTGCTCATTAATAATAAAAATAGCTGACATTTATATAGGGCTTTAAGGTTTGCAAAGTGCTTTACATCCATTATTTCTTTTGAGCTGCATAAGAACCCTACGAGTTAGTCAGTTCAGGTATTGTTATCCTGCGCCTGGCATTTAATGGGTACTTAAGGATTGCTTGTTGATTTATTAAACCTTGTTTTACAGATGAGGAAATTGAGGCTCAGAGATGTTAAACAAACTGTATGAATTCAGGAATATTACTTAATGTCTCTGAGTTTCATTTTCTCCCCTGTAAAAGGAAATGCCTGAGATAGTTGGTTTCCATCCTTACAGCTCTATGTCCGTGATTAAGTGAGATAACATATATATTGTGTGTAAATCTGGCTATTACTACCACCGCCACCATCATCATACTGTGAATTATATCCACTATGCCATTCTGCCTTTCAATGAATATTTTAGGCATCTCTTAATTTTTGCCCCCACTATCAATAAAACAAGCAATCCATAAATTTACTTGTGTGCTGGAGGGAAATGGTTATCATTTTCAGTGGAGTGACCCAATTTGCCCAGATCTCCACTGACAACAGCCTAGCCCATTTCATGGAGGGGATGGATAATTGAGGAGGATGACCATGGTGATGAAGAACCTGGGAATTCCACAAGTAGATTCATTTCTACCAAGTTCTCAGGGAATCAGATTCCTTCCATCCTCAGGGCTAAGTCCTAAATCTATGCAATAGGTATGGTCTTACCATTACATATACCTCCCGTCACCCAATACCTCTTACCCATATGAAGGTACTGTTTCCTCCCTGGGCCATCAGGATCTGACCTAATCAGTCCAGAGTCTTTAGGGTCTAAAGGCTTTTAGGTTTCAGAGCCAGCAAGATTTGGGTTTGTCTGGTTTCTGACTTTGTGAGTGAGTCACCGGGTCTCTCATTCCTCCAGGTGGCTCTCAAAGACTATAAATAGCCGAAAAAAAGCTTTGCCTGATAGTGAATTGCTTCATCTGGGACTTCCTTATGTCAATGAAATCATAGGTCTAGGTCCTATCCTTCTCACTCTTTTTATGAAGTTCAAATCTGTCTCTTTGCAATGTTGACCTATTGGAAGTGGTTCCAATTTTGCCCTCCCTAGATAAACAAGTGTAAATATTCTTCCCGATGACAGGTCTTCCAATGATAGCTATCATGTCACCCAACGAAGTCACCTGTCCACCAAACATGTGTTGTTGATCAAAGAGAGGAATTGTTGATGCTTCAATTTTAACTCACTGATGCTTTCTTCTTCCTATTATTCCTTTGACCAAAATTTTAATGGTATTCTTTTGACCAAAGGGCAAAATTAGAACTCTTTAATCCAGTCATACTTTTCTAATCTGCTTACATCTCCCATGTACAAAAACTGTACTCTAACATGTTTTCATCATCCCTCAAGTGTGTTTTGTTTATTCCTGCTTCTTCTTCTTCCTTAAGATTGTTTCTGCCATTTCAGGTACCTTCCCCTACTTCATTACCATGTCACCTGTCCTTCTCCTACTCAACCTTCAAAACCCAGCTCCTATCTCCTTTCTTCTTTCGAAAAGTGAATTCTTTTCTGACCACATTGGCTCATCCATGGTCATTCAGTCATCTCCTCCTTCTCTGAGCTTCTGTGGAACTTCCTGAGTATTCAGCTGTACATTACCTTATTTATTTCTCTGTGTATGTGTCTTGGTTACTTGTCTAGATTGTGGATCTCTAACGGGTAGTGACCATGTGTCATAATTCACAGAATTTCAGAGTTGAAAGGGACCTGAGTGGTCCTCCACTCCAACCCATAACCAAAAGAATTCTTTCTGCAGAGTACGCTCCAAGTAGTCATTCAGATTTTGCACAGACTTCAGATGAAAGGAAATCCGCTACCTGCTGAGGCCACCCATTCTACTTTGTAGGAGCTCTTGTTATTAGAAAGTTTGTCTTTACATAAAGCCTCTCTTTACCTCTTTGAAACATTTACCCATTCCTCCTGTACTACCCTTGAGGGCAGAACAGACAGCAAAACAAATCCTGTCCCCTTTCTCAGTGATGACACTGCTAATACTTACATGGAAGGGACCTCAGAAGTTATCTGGTCCAACCGCCTCATTGTATAGATGAGGAAACTGCGGCATAGCAAGATAAAATGATTTGCCCACCATCATACCATCATATAAGTAGTCAGTACTGGTGGTAAGATTTGAACACAGGTTCTTTTCCTTAGGAACTGGTACCACACTGTCCTTAATGCCCCACTAATTTTTCTCTTCTCTGGGGTAAATATGCCCATCTTCTTGAACCCATTTCTCCAACTCCTACTCAGCTGCTTCTAGATACTTTCAGCTTATCAATAAATACATATTTTTGCAATCAATAATTTTTTGAATGAACTTAAAATAAGGTCAAATAGCTTACTGTGTCCAAAGCATCCATTCAATTCTGAAAGGGCCAAAGAAAGATGATAGGATCATGGGATTTCAAGCTGGAAGGACCTGAGAAATTATCTAGTCATAAAAGACCATTAGGAAGAATATAAAGATAATATAATATATCTCTTTGATCTGATGAAAGCCCAACTCAAATATTATTTCTTGCATGATTCCTTTTCTGATTACCCTTTCTTTTTCCCCTCCCCACAAATGGAAGTGGTTTCTCCCCTTTTTTAAATTCAGCAGGCTGGACCTCTCATATTACACTATCATGTTATACCTTCTATTATTTTCTGTGTACCTGTTATATCCCTTAGTAGAAAGAGTAAATAACCATGAGGTCACAGATTCATATTCAGCATTGTATCTTCTATTGAATAAAATGCATATTACTTTGAGAAAGCCCTGTGATTTAAATTGTGAGGGGAATTCCCAACATGGTAACTCAATCTACCAAAGCAGATCAAAACTCACCTATGACTTAGGAGATCAGTCTTAGGGAACTGCTAGAGTCTTGCCCAGGGTAACAGAGTTAGGAAGAATCAGAGATGGGGTCTGAATCCAAATCTTCCTGACTCTCACCCCAATCACTTTAGACCAACCACAGAGCCATAAGCACAGTAGATGCTCCAAAAAAGGTGCTAAATTGAGTTGGATGTTCAAACTGTGATGTGGCTATAACCCTGGAGACAGAGGGCCTTTGGAATGTCCTAATTCCTAGCATTCCATATTAACTCGGTGCTGACTAAGAGTTTGGCAGTTATTTGTAATTTACTTTCTGCCACCATACTAAAGGAGCCAATTCAAGAAAAGACTTCAATATTTGGTTCTCTGGCTACTAAATCTGAACCCAGATTTCCCTCTGAGGTCTTATAATTGCTTTCCTGCGCGGTATTTCACTTTCTTTCTTTAGACTCATCTCTGTGTATCCTTCACACAGGACCTCCATGCCTGGAATATACTCCTTGCATACGTCCACCTCTCAGGATCCTTAGATACTTCAATGCTCAGTTGAAGCATGCCTCCTACATGAAATGTATCTTGATCTTCCTAGTTATTATTCTCTCCAATAGCCCCTATTCTATTATTTTGAATTGAACATATACGTATATATATGTGTGTGTATGTATATATATTATATAGTCAATTATGTACATATATTCTTTTCTATTTAAGGGACCATTCCCATGACTACTTTTAAAAAGACCTATTCACTGAATGGGCATTACCTCACTTTGAGCGAGTACCTGAAAAGACCTTATCCTAAAAGGCCAAGGTCTCCCATTGCTTCCAGGACCATCTCCATTCATCCTGAGGAGTATCTCATCGCTGGATCCAGATGGCTCAGGAAGAGACAGTGAGACTGGTAACCTGCACAGCCCTCCCTCATTCAAATCAAAGTCAACTGCAAGTCGTGTCATCATGTCTTTGATGTCATGGTCCTCTTCAAAAACGAAGGATGAACACAATACAACAATATACACATATATGAATATTTACTTTTATGTGCTGTTTTCCCTCAAAGAATGCATTCTTTCATTGTCTTTGAACCTCTAGTGCATAATTCTATGCTTGACACATAGTAGGCACTTGATAAATATTTCTTGAATAAGTTAATGGATGAATGACTATTCATTCTCAACTACATGAGAGCAGCCAATTAGACTTTACTAAGCATCTACTATGTTCTAAAAACTATGTCAAGCACTGGGTGATAAAAAGAAAAGAAAAAAAAATCCTAACAAACCCACAGTCTGATGGGGGAGACCATACAAAAACAACTACATATAAACAAGAGAAATACAGGATAAATTGGAGGTGGAAGTATTATTTGAGCAGTGACAAGAGCAATAGTTGAGTTGGTCTGTGCATTGTGTAGTGTTGGTGGCAAGAGAATGGGCATTGTGATTATGAGTTCTTAAAAAGTTAAGTCTGAGAGGAGCCAAGATGGTGGAGTAGAAAGGTTCACATTTGCTAGCTCCTAACCCACAGCCCATAAAATATCTGTAAAGAAGAACTCCCAACAAATTCTGGAGCAGCAGAAG